>CM051001.1:30018635-30038635 GCA_027704905.1 Muraenolepis orangiensis
GAAAGGAAGCGCTCCTTACTGAACACCTCAGCCTCGTAGTGGTAAATAGACAGAACTCCGGAGAGATCAGGAGGAGAACTGACTGGGGTCGTGACTGGGGTCTGAGGCAGGAGGAGTAGCTGAACGCAGGCAGTTGGTGTGGCAGGAATTGGGGATTGTGTCTTTCGAGCCAGGGTCTGCCAAGGACCAGTGGAGCGGTGGGGGCGTGAACGACTAGGAACCGGGTGCACTTGCTCTGAGTGATCGGGTCCAGGGGACAGCCATCCAAGGCTTGAACAGTGAGTGGTTTGTCGAGAGACAAGTAGGGGAACTCTGCCTGCTTGGCCAAGGTGGTGTCAATGAGACTCTCATCCGCTCCGACGGAAAGAGACTCCTGTTCCCAGGACAGCAAGACAGCAAAAAGTCTGCTCCTAGATGGCCTTTGGTTGGGAGAAAGGGTCATCAGGCTCACCAGGGTTCCCAGACCTAGCAAGCCCGGCCTTTTGGTGTCTGGGGTTGGGTAGGACAGGTTGGGAAGAGGTGTCCGGCCTGTCCACAAAAGAGGCTGAGTCGGTTCCGGAAACGTTGGAATCTTTCATGGATAGTCGGGAGCGACCCACCTGCATGAGCCTCGGACAATAACATCAACGAGTACGCGTCGTCGGTCACCGGGTTCATCAAGAAGTGCATAGATGACGTTGTTCCGACCAAGTCGGTTCGGATATATCCCAACCAGAAACCGTGGATTAACGGCGATGTTCGCGCTGCCCTACATGTGCGTAACGCCGCCTTTGGCTCCGGGAATACGGAGGAATATACGAGAGCCCGTTACGACCTCCGTAAGACCATCATCACTGCCAAGTGGGAGTATAAGGACTCTGAGTAAGGACAGAGTGGAAGATAAAGTCTATCATGCACCTTACCATCATGCAATTAACTGATATGAGGTGTGAACTATCAACTATAAACTGTGTGTGTGAAAATTATGGTAATAATAAGTAATAATACCATGTGTAAAGCAACTTACATGTGTGCAAAATCAAAACCAAACAAGGGGCTGTTTAATGTGCTTGGGGAAAAAGACTGACGTCCAAAACAAACACAAAACCATCCAGGGCTAAATGAAAATCGAAAACAAACAAGAAAATTAGTCAAATGGAGAAAAACAAGTTTGCGGAGATTGACAAAAGAGTATCCACAGGAGATTTCAAATAGAGTAATTACGGAGAAATCAGCTAGAGAATCTTGGGCTGTAGAAAATGGGAAAGTTCTGGCAACGAGTGAACAGGAGAGAAGAGTATCAGTAGGGATGTAATTGATGTGTGATGGCGTGTCCTCCTGGGTGTAGTAGGCCCAGGTGTACCCTCTGGAGGCAGAGGAGCGTGGCTGGAGATGAGAGTGGTGTGATGCTGGCATCACAACAGGCTACTACTATCCTCCTGACCGTGTGAACACTTGTGGAGATAATCTGTTGGTTTTGAATTAGCCTTTAGCCATTTTCTTATGGTATTAATCATTTGAATGTTCAATACCTCCACGCTCCCTACATATTCAGTCTGCGGTGTCTCTCTCCATCTAAAAGAGGCTTTTATAGATGGAAAGCTTAAAGGCATGGTCTCAGTTACCTCACACACATCAAGTCTCTACAAATGGTCAAAGTTGCCTTATTCTAAGGGGCCAATGGGCATTATATCAAGACATTTACACTGAGATGGCCGCTGTTTGTCATCTCTGTTGGTTTCAAATACATCCACAGTAAGATGATTTGTTGGACGTTCAATATTTGTTTTTGGAGCAATTCATTTGCTCCAAGGGGTCATTCCTTTCACCCCGTCCTTCGTCTCTCACTCTATTGTTTCTCTCCATAGCAAACAGTATAAAGACCCTGGAGGAAAGCTCTCTCTCTCTCTCTCTTTCTTTCTTTCTTTTTCTCTCTCTCTCTCTCTCTCTCTCTCGCTCTCTCTCTCTCTCTCTCTCTCCTCTCTCTCTCTCTCTCTCTCTCTCTCTCTCTCTCTCTCTCTCTCTCTCTCTCTCTCTCTCTCTCTCTCTCTCTCTCTCTCTCTCTCTCTCTCTCTCTCTCTCTCACTCTCTCGCTCTCTTTCTCCCTCTGTGTTTGTCTGCAGTGGATGCCGGAAGAGAAACACCAGCTTTATAATTATTGTATAAAGCCTGTGAGCTAATACTGACTTTTAAATAGCAGTGAACTGAAAAAAACAACTCTGAAAATAGTGGTGTAAGCTTTTCTTTATTTTCACTCTCAATTAAAAGCCACCAGCGGGGGTGGGAAGCAAACCGCAGGAAACTCAATATGAAAACAAAAGGTAGCTGGCAGCCATGGAGAATGAACTCCCTGTGGAGAGAGATGATCCACCCCTTCTTTATTGTACAGCTCATAACCTGGACAGAAACTTTAAAGAAAGTAAACTTGCATTCTAAAGTTAATATAGTTTATTAACTAATTATATGAGACGAGAGTTACTGTATCATACATCAGTCACGTTATTGTTGTTTTTATTGTGTATAGTATGTTCTAGTATAGTGCTGTTTATAGTACAGTATTGTATAGTATTGCATTGTTTAGTATAGTATAGTATTGTTGAAATCAAGAATGCGGGAGTGAATGGGGAGTAAGCATTCCATTTTACTTGAGACTTGAAACATGGAGAAAAAAGTGTGAACATATAGTGACCAAGCATCCATGAATAGGTTGTCATGGAGACCTCGGTGGATGAGCTCTTCCGCCATATGATGGAGGTGATCTGGAGCTGCACTGCTGAGAGCAGGTAATAATAATAATAGTAATATTTGATTTCATAGCGCTTTTCTGGACACCCAAGGCGCTTTACAGACGGTGGTAAAATTGGTAAAATTGCACGTACAGTAAAACCATTTAATTGTTATATAGATTAAAATAAGACCGAATTCAAATATATATTTAATTATTTTAAATTTAAATTTAAATGGTGGTTTGTGGTTTGATTCCCTGACTGCACAGGCAATGTGAGGCCATGTGCTACTCTTCTACGAACAGGTTTCCCAACAGGTTTCTAATGTATTCATCGTCCCGTCGCTTATGGGCCCTTGTCACCGATATGTGCAGTCACGGCTCTTCTCTGTCCTGGCCCCTGTAAAGTTCTTAAAATCCAGTCAGACACCATGTATTATTGAATTTCCTTAGAGGATTTATTAGGATTGAAATATCCAAAAACATGACACGTTATCATAGCTCTCTTCACTCCGTTTTCTTGTTATTTATTCTAACCAAATTTATTTAGCAACATCAACCAAATGAACCTTTAGTTTATCGTGACTGTAAATCTATGAACAGGTGATTGTGACCCAGGGGGCTAAGGGGGTAGGGGCTTTTGGATTTGTTGAGGATGGATTCCAGTCCAATTCATGACATCTTGTATGGCATCCTTGGCTTTCGACCCACATGACTGAGAGCGTTGATTCTCAACCAACGGTAGATTCTTGAAGAGGGATGAATTTCTTGTTATGACATGGTCGTTGTGTTTGGCTGTCAACATGGAACCTTTGACTGCAATGACTTTGTATGATTGAGGACTAAAGGCAGGGGCATAGCTTCCCTTCCTTCTTTTGACTACACAGGACAATGTCGCCTACCTGTTGCCTCCTGTCAGCATTATACAGTTGGCAGGAGTCTTTCTAGACATCTTCAACCTCTCCATGTCCCAGGCTGTTGTTCCTGCGGTCTTCAAGATGTCTACCATCGTGCCTGTCCCTAAACAACCCAAGGTAACATGCCTGAACGACTATAGACCTGTAGCCCTCACCTCGATTGTCAGCAAATGCTTCGAGAGGTTGGTCAAGGACTTTATTTGCTCCGTGTTACCTGCCACGCTGGACCAATGTAGGAGTGAAATAAAAACATATTTTCATAGCTCTCTTCACTCCGTTTTCTTGTTTCTTATTCTAACCTTATTTATTTTGCAACTTCATCCAAATCAACCACCAAGAGCACGCCCTCCTGGTCAGAACAGAGACACCTGCAAACATATACTACAAACATTACAGACCCAAATTGGTGGAATGAACTCCCCACGGATGTCAGGTCTGCAGAGTCACTGCCCATATTCTGCCGCAGGCTGAAAACTCTTCAGGACACACTTCCCGGATCCTTCCACCTAGCGTCTAACTTCTATCACTTTTTACTAGCGTACTAGAGTGATACTAAGTCGATTTTTTTGTTTGTTAGTTAGTTACATATTGTTCTTTTGTTTGCCGACTTATTGTTATTTTACCTAAGCACTGGTTCAGTTCTTGGAGACTTGTTGGGAATGAAATACACTTATGACTTCTGGTAATGAGTTGTTCTCCGACCTACCTTTGTGGAACATACTATTGTAAGTCACTTTGGACAAAAGCGTCTGCTAAATGACTGAAATGTGGATCGACATGTTATGATCCCTCAGAGCGTATTTTGATTCAGAAGAAAAACAAACATGCAACCGTGATTGATAGGCTTGTCAGGCTGGGTATATATTGCATGACTGTTACATGACTGTTACATGACTGTTACATGACTGTTACATGACTGTTACATGACTGTTACATGACTGTTACATGACTGTTACATGACTGAGGACCAGAAGTTGGTGGATGTCTGACTCACTGGGAGGTTAGATAGGATCTTACAGACATACAGTTTTATGTAGTTTTCAAATTTAAGATACAGAATTACATAACAATACATGCATTACGAATGTAGTTGCAGTAATGATACCTTTTTGAGGAAAAACGTATACAATTAACTTAAAACTTAACAATATACTAAATAAAAAAGGCAAACTCAGAATATATGAATGACAGTGAGATTATGCTTCCATTCATCCTGTAATTTGTGTTTTGTTTCTTACAACAATAAAAGTGCTAGTAGTAAATAAAGTTTACATATATTTAAAGCAATGCGTCAACATTTAGGCTGTAATTGACAAAACTATTATTTTTTTCAAAATGGTTCAATCCACAGACCATAAACAATGTGATTCATGCTGCACATTCACCAGTTGAACACTTTGACAGCTTGGTCTCTGCTAGTTGTCGTCTTGTTTATAGGCTGGTCCACTTACTTGGCAGCTCAGGACCCAGCTAGATTATAAATAGGGTCTGCACAAAATAAATCCACAAGTCTGCAGTATACCAAGAAGCCAGTACCAAAAGTTAAAATAAAGCAGATATACTGGCCATAGCAAAACAAGAACTATCTTGTGGGTGGCAGAAATGAGAAAGAGGTGGAAGAGAGAGAGAGAGAGAGAGAGAGAGAGAGAGAGAGAGAGAGAGAGAGAGAGAGAGAGAGAGAGAGAGAGAGAGAGAGAGAGAGAGAGAGAGAGAGAGAGAGAGAGAGAGAGAGAGAGAGTATGAGAGGTAAGGGGGGACTGAGTCAACATGAAGGGAGTTAATGCGTACTGGAGATGGTAAAGAAGGAGTGAGGAGAATGGTTGCTGTTGAAGACCGGTCACCCTGCATTAGAACACTGGTGGTCCAGCGCTTGAGTGCTGCCCACTCACAGTGACATTCCTGTGTCACATAGACCACAGTGTCTATAATAGTGACTCATTTATGTTTGGACTATGAGACAGTGTGGCAGTATTTTCTTGCCGTTAAACTCCACAATGTAAGTTGGAGAAATATGACGTGTACAAAAGCTCTTGCGCTGACAATACAGCATCACAGCACAGCATTCAGAGATGTAAATCCCAGAATAGAACTTCACACAAAAACAACTCATGTTGGCAAGTTAGACAAAGCTTTACACAGTATCAAATCACTGTAGAAAATGTTCAATTGTGGATCGTAGTTTTGATGATTCTTGATCTGTGCATGTATTATGTTTTGACCAAACAATTTACTCGGTTGATAACTTGAAAAATACAATAAGAAGGTACGTATGTGAAGAAAAAAAACATACACTTTTAAATGACCACTTGATTATGTTGGTGAAATTTGAACTGGACATATTGGCTATAGTTATAATAGTGTGTGTGAGATGCATTATTAACAGTCTGCGATAACACTGAGTGATTGGGGTCACTGAAGGCGGCTTAGGTGCACTTTTTCCTCTCATCCATATCCTGTTCTTTTACCCACATAATATTTCATACTTTTGACATGTTTGACATACATCAGACATTCCTTTGGCAGGTAAGTGAACTGCAGCCTGCTCAAGCTTGTGTGTTCAGAATGCTATAGAGAGCGAACTCCATGGGTTGAGACAGTAACAAGAATTAACATAAATGTAACTTGGATGTATAAATAAACATATGAAATGTTATCAAGTCAAGTTTATTGTCACATCACAGTTTACACAAGTATAAAGCAGTGAGTGAAAATCTTATGTGCAATACCCGACGACAGACAGCAGTTAATAAAATGAGATAAAATAGAATAAAAATAAAATAGAATAAAATAAGTTAAAAAATACGCACCGCTGCTTGTATACATCCAGGAGGGAGGGGAGCTCAACTCCAATGATATACTGGGCCGTCCGCACCACCCTTTGAAGCACTCTGCGCTCGAGTGCGGTGCAGTTCAAGTCAAGTCAAGTCAGTAAGTGAAAATCTTATGTGCAATACCCGACGACAGACAGCAGTTATAAAAATAAGATAAAAATTGATAAAAATAGAACAAAACAGAATAGAATAAAATAAGTTAAAAAATAAAAATAAACATGCAATTTATAAAATGCAATATATCGGCACAGTAAAAGAGCAATATGTATATATAAGTCAATGTAATAAAATATACATTGTTATATGCTATACGCCCTTGTTCAGCAGCCTGATGGCCTGACTGTGGAAGCTATCTCTGAGTCTATTTGTGCGGCACTTGATACTGCGGTATCGCCTGCCTGACGGTAAAAGTGAATACAGTTCGTGGCTGGGGTGGGCATTGTCTTTTATGATGCATTTGGCCTTGGCCACGCACCGCTGGTTGTATATATCCAGGAGGGAGGGGAGCTCACCTCCAACGATATACTGGGCCGTCCGCACCACCCTTTGATGCGCTCTGCACTCGAGTGCGGTGCAGTTCCCGTACCAGGCGGTGATACACCCTGTAAGAACACTCTCGATGGTGCCGGTATAGAATGTTCTCAGGATGCGGGGGCCAATGCTGAATTTCCTCAGACGCCTGAGGAAATACAGGCATTGTTGGGCCCTTTTCACCACGTGTGTGGTGTGCGTGGACCATGTGAGGTCCTCGGAGATGTGCACGCCGAGGAACATGAAGCTGTTGACCCTCTCTACTGCAACACTGTCGATGGAGATAGGGCTGTGCTCTCCTCTCTGCTTCCTGAAGTCCACGATCAGCTCCTTGGTCTTCTTGACGTTGAGGGCGAGGCAGTTCTCCTGGCACCACTGCTCCAGCGATCCGACCTCCTCCCTGTAGGCTGTCTTGTCGTCGCCGGCGATCAGGCCCATCACTGTCGTGTCGTCAGCAAACTTGATGATGACGTTGGAGCTGTTTATAGCCATGCAGTCGTGGGTGTAGAGGGAGTAGAGGAGAGGGCTCAGCACCCATCCCTGGGGGACTCCCGTGTTGAGGGTCAGTGGCTCTGAGGTGTTGCTGCCCATCCTCACCACCTGGCGGCGGTCCGACAGGAGGTCCAGTATCCAGCTACATGAGGGTCGGAAACCAGGGTCGAAACTTTGAGTCGCGGGTGTTTGGTGAGGTGTGCAAGCGGCTGGGGGTGAGCAAGACGAGGACGACACCGTTGCATCCCCAGAGTGATGGGTTGGTTGAACGTTTTAACCGCACCCTGGCGACCCAGCTAGCCATCCTCACCAGTCACCACCAGCGGGACTGGGATCGGCACCTGCCTCTCATCCTGTGGTCCTACCGGACTGCAGTACAGGCCGCTGTACCTCTGCTGCGCTCATGCTCGGGCGGGAACTCCGGACGCCTGTGGACCTGGTGTTTGGGGCCCGCTTGAGCCAGAGATTGCTGGGGGTGCGGAGCTGGACTACTACTGTCGGCTGATGGACCGCATAATGGTGATCCATGAATACACCCGCGAGGCCCAGTCTAACGCGGCGGTGCTGGGTTCGGGGAGTCAAGTATCGTGCTGTGTTGAGTTACTGTATGGACATTGTAATAAATGCTGACTCTGGGGTTGTGCGGTGTATGGGACACGGAGCAGTACTAAAGGACATCCCTTGTCGTGTTTTCCTGTAAGCTCCTCCACGGGGTTTGCTACAATATTATACAGGCTGTTCTTGTCACGGCCGGGTGTAGGTAGGACCCAAATGCAGAAGGACAGAAGCCAGGTACAGACAGGTGCTTTAATGCTAGCAAAGGTACAGACAAGGTAAGGCAAAAAAACGAGGTCGTAATTCAGGTGATGGTCAAAAACATGGTAGATCCAAAAACATGACATAAGACGTGATACTTATCGTGAACTGAGGCTTTTCGAGAATCAGAGTGTGTATGTGTGTTTTGCCAATATACTTATGTCAAGGAAGATGAAAAAAAAATAATAAAAAAATAAATAAATAAATAAAAATGATAAAAAAAAAAAAAATCACGTAGTTCCTTTGAATACAAAATGAGAAACAAAAGCACAGCTTGTTCTTTCTTTCTTCCTCCTGATTTATTTCTCATGATTTCTCATGAAACAGCATCACCCTGGTAGGTTATACTGTGGTTCACCTCACACACCATGAGCCATACATACACACACACACACACACACACACTCTACCATCACACACACACACACACAAATACACACACTACCATCACAAACACACACTCTACCATCACAAACACACACTCTCTACCATCACATACACAAACACACACACACGCACACACACACACACACACACACACACACACACACACACACACACACACACACACACACACACACACACACACACACACTACCCTCAGACAGACAGATAGACACACACACACACACACACACACACACACACACACACACACACACACTACCATGAGACACACACACACATACACACACGCACATATATGAGATGCACACACACTCTACCATGAGACACTTGAGTCTATTGAGGTAAACCAATCACAGCCAAGAGACTTTGTAGCCAATCAGGTTTTGCTATGTGCAGCCATACGGTTCCCTGATATGTGAATGTCTGATGACGTGGTTGAAGAACCGCTTAGGCACTTTTAGTGAGGATACCCTGATGTATCCTCGGTCCCCAAACACTTACTGTTAGGATACACTGGTGTATCCTCGGTCCACAAACACTTCCTGTTAAAGATACACTGATGTATCCTTGTTCCCCAAACACTTCCTGTTAGAAATCTCTGATGTATCCTCGGTCCCCAAACACTTCCTGTTAGGATACACTGATGTATCCTCGTTCCCCAAACACTTCCTGTTAGGATACACTGATGTATCCTCTAACCCAGGGGTGTCCAAACCTTTTTCACTGAGGGCCACATACAGAAAAATATGCAAAAGGTTGGGCCACTCACTAAAGTTAAGGTATATCGCCTCACCTCTAGTGTATTAACAGTAATAGAAATCAATCAATCAAATGTATGTCAATTATGCTTGATAATTTAATATACTTAAAGAAAAAACTGCATACATCACATCTTTCTATGTATGGTTTTCATTGATCTATTTTCAAATAAAATCAATCAAATGTAGGTCAATTATGCTTGATAAGTTAATATACTTAAGAAAATAAGCCTACATCACATCTTTCCAATATGTTTTCATTATCTATTTCTAAATAAATAAATCAAATGTAGTTACATTTATAAATCAATTTTTACAAAAAGGGTTGGCAGCTCATTCTCTAAACAGCAGCCTCAGAATGCTTCTTGGTCAGGATGGGGACCCCATTCACAGCCCTGTATGAAGAGGGACCCCATCCACAGCCCTGTATGAAGAGGGACCCCGTTCACAGCCCTGTATGAAGAGGGACCCCGTCCACAGCCCTGTATAAAGAGGGACCCCGTTCACAAGCCCTGTATGAAGAGGGACCCGTTCACAGCCCGGTGAAGAGGGACCCATCCACAGCCCTGTATGAAGAGGGACCCCATCCACAGCCTGTATGAAGAGGGACCCATCCACAGCCTGTATGAAGAGGGACCCGTTCACAGCCTGTATGAAGAGGGACCCCATCCACAGCCCTGTATGAAGAGGGACCCGTTCACAGCCCTGTATGAAGAGGGACCCCATCCACAGCCCTGTATGAAGAGGGACCCATCCACAGCCCTGTATGAAGAGGGACCCATCCACAGCCCTGTATGAAGAGGGACCCATCACAGCCCTGTATGAAGAGGGACCCGTTGTACATAAAAATGTACATGCTCACGTTGTTGAATTCCTGCATCTTTTCTGGGCACATTATTCCAGCGACATAAGTGAGGCACTGTTTAATGAAGTCACCGTCTGAGAAAGCTTTTTTTTTAGTTGAGCTACCTCGTAGCTGGTTAATGTAGCATTTTCCTGTGTTTTGTTAGTGCGGTGAAAGTAATGTTGTTGAGCCTGCAGGCTAGCTGCCATTTGCTTGACTTTCTCCTCTCGCTCAGCAGCAGTGTAAGACGTGTAGGTCAGATGCTTGGTTTTGTAGTGTCGTCGTACATTATAGTCTTTCATCACTGCAACCATTTCATTGCAAATCAAACAGACACACTTCCCCTTGACTTCTTTGAAGAAATATAAATTTTCCCACCGTGTCTGAAATGTTCCGCATTCACTTGCTATCTTGCGTTTCGCCATTTTTGGTAAATTTTTTGTTTGATTAATTTGTTTTAGTGGAGAAGCTGCATTAGGACTGCAGGTAGTGAGTAGCTCCACCTACTGGTCAAACTAAGAACTACAATACAGTCATGCGCAAGTTTCATGTGTGGGCCACATTCCATTCTATTTTTAGAATTTGCTGCGGGCCAATAAAAAAGGATCGTGGGCCGCAGTTGGCCTGCGGGCCATACTTTGGACACCCCTGCTCTAACCCCAAACACTTCCTTTTAGGATACACTGATGCATGCTTAGTCCCAAAACACAATTTGACAGCAGATTGAGTTTCTGCTCGGGCAGCTTCATTAATTCCACAATTGGAACAGTTGGTACAATGGAGATCAATGGAGATGGGAAGACATCTGAAGATTTAACAGGAAGTACAAATCAAAACGAACATGAATACCGAGCGACAAAGGGAATCAAGCTGTAGTGGAGTAGTAGCAGTATAAGCAGATGGCTGGTTCTAGTTCAATCCAAGACAATCCTAGTGAGCTCATTACAACAAGTTGCTAGCACGATAAAGAGTTTTAATTACATGTCAAAGCTGAGATGCTCTCTGCATTGAATCATACCCACACATGACAACAACATGATTTGGTAAATAAGTCTTGATAACTCCAGCATCTGTTTATACACTACACTAATAGGAGAAAAACAGATGTCACCAGTGCATCTTTGCTGTTTTCCAAAAATATAATAGTGCTGTGTAAAGATTCAAGTAGAGCTGTAAGAGCAGCTGATATCCCAGCATGCACCTCTTTCCTCTCCCATCATATACGTTGCAATCATACGGTTATCATAAAGATAAGGAGTGCACCACGTCATTAGTCATACATTTTGAGTGATGATTTAATATATTCCTGTTTTGTTACAGGTCGCAAAACTGCTCCCTGCAGGTAAAGTCTAACAGCTAACTCCTTTGGGCTCCCCCCGATGACAGAGACGCAGGTGTACGATCAATAAACCGGTTTATTGCATGGTTTGTAAGACTGTTTTAACAAGAAGAGCAGCTGTTTTAACAAGCCATCACACAAACACTCAGTGTGTGGTGATGGCTGGTTTAACCTGTGGGCCTTGATTACCAATGCACCACAGGTGTGTAGCCTCACCCGACCCCAGAGTCTAATCAGTCTGACTGGGGCCAGGTTTAGAAACCTTGGACTCAGAGAGAGAGATGGACTCAGACCCATGATTAGGATCTTGTTAAGACAGGAGGAGTAAGGAAGCGACAGTGGAGAGGCGAGCTCTCCAGAAGACGTGGTTAGAAAGTGACAAGGCCACGGAAGAGATCACAGCAACATGTCAGCTGAGGGAGATGTGAGATGAGGTGCAGATGGGGAAGCTCTCTGCTCAGTGGAAAAGGTTCGTCTGGCTGAGTGAACAGGGCGGAGAGAAAGACTCGATGGTTTCATGAAAGATTCCAGAATAAAGATGGCTGGAAGATAACATGGAAATGGAAGGAGACGTGTGGGAATTGGAAATACCTTGAAATGGGAAAGAGTGTGATTGTGTGTGTGCGTGCGTTTGTGTGTGTGTATTTGTGTGTTTAAGTGTATTAGTGTGTGTGTGTATCTGTGTGTCTGTGTGTCTGTGTGCAAGTGTATGACTGTGTACATTTGTGTGTGCGCGTCTGTGTGTGTGTGTTATGGTGTATAAGGCATGTGTGTGTATGTGCATGTTATAGTGCATGTTATAGTGACTTTAAGGTGTGTGTGTGTGTGTGTGTGTGTGTGTGTGTGTGTGTGTGTATGTGTGTGTGTGTGTGTGTGTGCTTGTGTGTGTGTGTGTGTGTGTGTGTGTGTGTGTGTGTGTGTGTGTGTGTGTGTGTGTGTGTGTGTGTGTGTGTGTCGCGGGTGTGTGTGTGTGTATAAGGTGTGTGTGAGCACATACATCACAATGCAGTTAAACAGACTGACGCATGATCCATCACTTGACATCATTTAGCAAAAGGCTTTTAAGAAAATGTACTATTGGCAATTTGCACATGTGTGTATCAAAACACACGTGCACGGCTTCCACAACAAAGCCTTCCGTGAGAAGCATAAGAAGACTTCAACAGTCAAGGGAGGTGGAGGTTGGTGAGCTGAGGGGAGCAAAGCCATCAAAGAGTCAGAACACACATCTGTCTCATTGACATAATATTGGTGAAGAGGATAGAAGCCCAAACAATAAAATATCATGTGTAGTGTGTGTGATTGGTGGCTGGTTTAAGCAGCCTCATCTGGCCTTAGTCAGGCTGATTAGAGTCTGGAGGCTGGATGAGGCTATACACCACGGTTTAAACCAGCCATCACCACACACACTCAGAAGGGACGCTACGATGTCAGCATGTACCACCTGCCCTGCTTGCTTAAACAGTCTCATCATTCTACAATAAAGTGTTTTACTCATTAACCACCTGTGTCATCGAAGGAGCCCAGAAAATCCACTGTAGTGGCAGGTAGCACCTTCACCGTGCTACACAGCTATTGATTTAACCAAAGTCACATGTTCAAACTTCCTGGTTCTCTGCTGTAGTTGGGTGCATGCATCAATGCATTTATTTAGATGGTGATTTGAAATTTAGATACCAGTGCCCGGCATATATTATCAGGTATTAGTGGAAGTGGCAGAAATTTTGCAATTCATATGACTGGAATATCTTGGAATAAATAATATCTTGGAAAAAATCACTAGATCATTGCCCCCCACACTCCTTCCTCTCTCCCTCCCACACTCCTTCCTCTCTCCCTCCCACACTCCTTCCTCTTCCTCTCTCCCTCCCACACTCCTTCCTCTCTCCCTCCCACACTCCTTCCTCTTCCTCTCTCCCTCCCACACTCCTTCCTCTTCCTCTCTCCCTCCCACACTCCTTCCTCTCTCCCTCCCACACTCCTTCCTCTTCCTCTCTCCCTCCCACACTCCTTCCTCTCTCCCTCCCACACTCCTTCCTCTTCCTCTCTCCCTCCCACACTCCTTCCTTCCTCTCTCCCTCCCACACTCCTTCCTCTCTCCTCCACACTCTTCTCTTCCCTCTCCCTCCACACTCCTTCCTCTCTCCCTCCCACACTCCTTCCTCTCTCCCTCCCACACTCCTCTCCTCTCTCCCTCCCGCACTTCTTCCTCTTCCTCTCTCCCTCCTACACTCCTTCCTCTCTTCCTCCCACACTCCTTCCTCTCTCGCTCCCACACTCCTTCCTCTCTCCCTCCCACACTCCTTCCTCTTCCTCTCTCCCTCCCACACTCCTTCCTCTCTCCCTCCCACACTCCTTCCTCTTCCTCTCTCCCTCCCACACTCCTTCCTCTCTCGCTCCCACACTCCTTCCTCTCTCCCTCCCACACTCCTTCCTCTTCCTCTCTCCCTCCCACACTCCTTCCTCTCTCCCTCCACACTCCTCCTCTCCCTCCCACACTCCTTCCTCTTCCTCTCTCCCTCCCACACTCCTTCCTCTTCCTCTCTCCCTCCCACACTCCTTCCTCTCCTCTCTCCCTCCCACACTCCTTCCTCTCTCCCTCCCACACTCCTTCCTCTCTCCCTCCCACACTCCTTCCTCTCTCCCTCCCACACTCCTTCCTCTCTCCCTCCCACACTCCTTCCTCTTTCCCTCCCACACTCCTTCCACACTCCTTCCTCTTTCTCTCTCCCTCCTACACTCCTTTCTCTCTCCCTCCCACACTCCTTCCTCTCTCCCTCCCACACTCATTCCTCTCTCCCTTCCACACTCCTTCCTCTCTCCCTCCCACACTCCTTCCTCTCTCCCTTCCACACTCCTTCCTCTCTCCCTCCCACACTCCTTCCTCTCTCCCTCCCACTCAGGACCATAAACTGTTTCAGCGATCACACCACCGACAGTAAGACCCTCCTCCAGCTCCTCCTCCTCCACCACCTCATCCTCCTCTACAGAAGCATCATAGACTCCACCCTTGTATCATTCTGCTCCTCCTTCTATGTCAACATGCCACTGTCAATAAAAATCTCACAGCCTGGCCCGCCTGCAGTGGGACACAAGCATGATGGAGGTTAGGAAGTTTAGCCACTCTTGTGGTCTTTAATCTCCACGTGGTCTTTAGTCTTTAGTCTTCACCGTGTTCAAGGTCTTACTGCTGGTCATTACTTTCACAGCCTGAGATGACAGGTGTGAATAGAAGAAAACAAAGAGAGAGAGAGAGAGAGAGAGAGAGAGAGAGAGAGAGAGAGAGAGAGAGAGAGAGAGAGAGAGAGAGAGAGAGAGAGAGAGAGAGAGAGAGAGAGAGAGAGAGAGAGATACTGCATTCTGATGACTAAATGGGGTAAGGTGGACAAGGAACATGTATACAACCTCTAGTCTAGTACCTATTAAATATTCCAACAGTCTGCTTCCCTGATTACAGATGGCGGACTGTTCCACAAATAGGGCGCATGGTAGGAGAACGCTCTATTCCTTGCTGATTTCTTTCTAACTTTTAGGATTGATAGAAGGCCTGCAGGGAAGATGGGAGGGGCCGAGAAGGACGATAGTGAACAATAAGATTATTCAGGAATGATGGTGCTTATCCGTAAAGGATTTTTTAGAAGTTGAAGGGGTGATGCAATGACATAGGTATAGGTAGCCTGGGGCAAAATACCACCACCTGGAAAGTGACCAGAAAGTGGTCTGATAAAGGTGAGGTGTAAGGTGAGATGGCCAGTGGTCTGAGATTTCAACGCCACGGGTCAAGACCAGATCCAGCGTGTTTCCAGCGTTGTGATAAGGGTTCCGGACAATCTGTTTTTCAACCATGCGCATCTGTAATAGAAAGAAAAAACCTTCGCGAGAGCATCGGACCGGTTATTCACACAAATGTTAAAATCCCCAACAAGCAAATCACTTCAGAATCAGTCAGAATATGTTACAAGATCAGCTGAAAACTAAGAGAACTCATCCACGAAAAGTATTGGCCCATTCGGCAGTATTCTACAGCTAAGAAGAATGAATCTACTGCCCTTTCTGCTTCAGTGGGTTCTGAGGAGCAGAAGGCAAGTACATAAAAAAACGAATGAAAAAAAGGAATAGTTATTTTTCTGTTTCAGGGCTTGTTTGGAATTTGGGATTAGAGCCACTCCACAACCTTTCTTATTTCCAGCGTTAAACTGTGTGCGGCCGAGCTGGGTGGAGGTAGCTGCGTTACACACACACACACTCATGCAAATGTCAATATTTGCTACTTTGACTTAGGAGTGGTTTGGAGTTATTCCTTATCTTTGAGTAAACAGTGTTGTTTTTCATCCAAGATGTGGCAGCTCGAGCTCAGTCTGTTGGCTTGGGAACCGGAAGGTCACCGGTTCAAGTCACCGAAACACCACGGCACTGCCTTGAGCAAGGCAACAGACCCCTACACTGCTCCCCAGGCGCTGTATATACAATAGCTGCCCACTGCTGCTAATACTAGGATGGGTTAAATTCAGATAAACTAATTTCACTGTGTGTATGTATGTGTATGTATGTGATATGTATGTGATATGTATGTAAAGAGGATTCAATCCTCCAGATTTAGAATTTTGACACAAAATCTATTGTAATATGAATGGCAGTGAAATATGTATTCCAGAGCAGAGTACACTGAGTCCCCAGCTCTTTTTGTATCAGTATTATGATCTCTCATAGCAACATCTGGATTATGATAAGAATTGAACCAGACTATAGATTACAGCCACAAGATCAGTAGGATTACAACTTGACAAAAAAGTATTGCAACAGAAGCTTACGACAGCAGAACAAAAAAAGTAAAAAGTCAAATTTAAATCAGATTGTAATGTGTGTATTTGTTTATGAAGCCCTTAATCACACTCCTTGTGTCTGCGAGGGCTTAACAGGCCCATATTTCAACCAGTATGACCTCTGAGAGTCTCCCAGTGGTAACAATGGATAGGTGTGAATGGTAGGTCTGACAGGGTGTTATGAACGGTAGGCTTTTTTCCCAATAAATGCTACCAACATCCATTTAATAGTTATAGTACACACAGAGTAAATTAACAAAAGCATGTCATTATGGAGCTGTTTTGGAGATGTATGAGGGTTGGTACTTCCATGTTGTTCACCATAGCAGTCCTTCATTCATTTTTAATCTGGTTGCCATTGTTGCTTCCAAGAAGTTTATGTATGTGTGTGTGTGTGAGGTCTGTGTCAGTGCCTGTGTGTGTGTGTGTGTGTGTGTGTGTGTGTGTGTGTGTGTGTGTGTGTGAGAGAGGTGTGTGTATGTGCTCTCTCTCTCTCTCTCTCTCTCTCTCTCTCTCTCTCTCTCTCTCTCTCTCTCTCTCAGCTGAGCTGCCAAAACGTCTCGTGTCTGGGAAGAAAACTCTTGTTTGTTTTAAATGAACAGGACTCTCTCTTCTAAACATATGTATATCATTAAGTAATTCACCTGGATTAGTCCTTAACCAATTAAGGCAGGTTGCAAGCTATGTTTTAATGTAATTAGATGTGATATATATTTAATTAGGATGAGCTTGTGATGCAAAGCTGTCCTTAAAACTAAACTTTGCACTAAATGGTTGGGAAGACACGTCCTGTCCAGACATCACCGTCCTTAGTCAAAGGGTCTGTGGAGGTTAAAAATCAAACTTGTGTAGTACACTGGCAACTGTTTATGTACATGTGTTAAAATTGCTGTCTAAAATACATCTTGCACTCGCAAATGAGTTTCTATTCAGAGGAATATATCCATAACAAAACAGGAAACACTGCGTGACTCCACCCCTCACACTTCCTGGTTTCCTGCCCAGCCGCTGTGCAGTCTCTCTCCCCCAGGAGTTCGGCTAAAGCATAAAACTTCTGGATCTGAGATTAGGTTTACTCTTAGATTAGATGAACTGCTTCCCCAAATAAAGATATTAACAATAATACATAGACAAATGTGTTTACAGGCATTTATTGGCTCTGTAGTTTCAGCCAAAGAGGGATTTGGATGTTAATGTGAATGAAAGTGTGTGTTTGTCTGGGTTGATCTGAGTCAACACAGGAAATGATGGTTTATGGAGGGGAGGTTTAATTCCCTTCCATGACCCAGTGTTTATTTAGCCTCTGGCTCAGATCAATAGATTCCTACCCTCATGTGAAACACAAGGCTTGATTTTTTAGTTTGTCTGGCTCACAGCAACCTCCTTCAGTAGCTCTCGTTCTCTCTTTCTCTCTCTCTCTCTCTCTCAATCTCTCTCTCTCTCTCTCTCTCTCTCTCTCTCTCTCTCTCTCTCTCTCTCTCTCTCTCTCTCTCTCTCTCTCTCTCTCTCTCTCTCTCTCTTTCTCTCTCCCCTCTCTCTCTCTCTGTCTATCTTTGTGTGTTTTTCTCTCAGACACAAACAAAAAACAAACAAGTCCTTATTATTCTATCATTGAATCGACTTTAAAGGGCCTCTAGTTAAACACTAGATGTGGATTTCATTATTTTTGTGTCACAGCAAGTGTGCATTCATCATGCAGGGTCGACGGTCCCACTTGTGATGCTACCAAATGGTAGCCCCTCAATCCCATTAAAGTGTACATGTTAGCTTAAATGCACTACATGCACAAGCACTTCTGCGTTCTACTTAATGCTATTTAATGCTGCTCGATTGTTTCCGGTTCAATAACGGCATTCTGACATTCTTCACCCGGTGTTTACAAGAGCTCCCAAAGTTACATCACCGATGTTCACGGGATTTGTAGGACGACCAAGACTAAAACCCCAACAAGTTGGATAAAGGTTGTAAATTGTATGCAGCGTCATACATCCACCACTAGGAAGGTAAGAAAACAATTGTTAACTGACTGACTGACACTAATGACGATGTAACGCTAACGACACTTATCTGTTGTTTGATTCAGAGTCCAATAAAGATAGGGTGTCAGGGCAGGTGGTGAGAGCCTTGTGCTACAGGACAATGAGGAAGAGTGAGACACCACACAGTGGAGGCAGGAAGCTGTGTAACGTCGTTCATCCTTGTTCAGTGGAGCCTTATAGCTCAGTTTATTCCTAAAGACTCACCAACTTGAATGTTTCCCTGTCTCCCTGCACATTGGTCAGATCATTTGATCAAATTAATAAGGATAAGGTGGGTGTTTGGGTGATCAGAAACATATTTACATAAGTTAACACTGCTAATATACACCATCAAAGGCATAATAGTTATCAAGGAAGGTTATTCAAGTTTGTTTGAGTAGGGAGAGAATGTAAAGCTAAGCATTTAGGAGGGTAGGTATCGTCTAGGAGCATGGTTCAGTAACAATAACTGTTCTACTAATAATAACCTACTTGCTCTTTTCCATGAAGCAGAGGATTTCTAATTTTTTTCTCTTTTTTCTTAGATTATGCTTTGTTATTCATGGCCAGTGGTGTTGACACACAGCCGATGCTCCTGTGTGCCAGGCAGTGTTGTGTGCAATCACATAGTGGCATTGCTGTTCCAAACAGTTGTGCAACGAATATACATGGATCCACAAGTGCAAAGATCAATTAGAAAAAAAGCTGACCATTCATTTTTCTACATATACATGCCAAGATACCGGTCTTTGAGGAATGAACATGAGCAAAACCCAGGTTCTTCAATGAAAGATTGGAATGATAAAATGTTATAAAATATTTTATTACAGTTCATTTTTCAATCTTGTTTTTTTAGCCAATATGTTACAATAGTTCAACATGATATATGTACTATAATATGTTACAATGTTCATTTTTACAAATTTATACAAATTACTTTACATTCAACAGTTTGCTTACATTGATAATGTTTGTGTACATAAGATTTACAGAATGTTGAACACAATTATCTGCCACTGGAATAAACAAAATTCACTAAATGAAATTACAAAAACCTGGTGTTGAACCAATGCTTTACTTAACCCATGCCTTAACTAATGCCTTGTTTTGGTAGTTTGACAACAGGCATGCCACTGTAAACGTCTGCCAATAAGCTCTCTCATGCGGTGAGATTTGTAGGTGGAGTACATCTCACTTTGCAGGAGTGGTGAGGATGGTGTCAGACACTTGAGCTCAGTGCAGTCCAAGATGACCTGGGTGTCTGGGAAATCTCTGAATTCCTCAGGGAGGTAAGCTTGCACGTCTGCAGGTGTGAGCCAGATGCATTGAGATCCCAGTGCAGTGGCTAGAAAAGGTGTCCATGTTGCAATAATGCGGCTCACTGTGGACTAGTGTATGTTGAATGGATGCGCCGGGTTCCTCTCCTTCAAACCAACCGACAGGAAGATGAGGAAAAGAAAGAACTCGTAGATTGGCTGGAGCAGCTGTCTCTGGAAGGCTAAAAAAGGTTAGTGCTTTA
>CM051001.1:30043635-30056135 GCA_027704905.1 Muraenolepis orangiensis
TTCTCGTGAAACTCACGTGTATTGTGTCCTTTCACGTTGTGTTACCCCTCGTGGGGAAATTCAAATTTAAAACATTTTTAACAAAAGTGATTATTATTATTATTATTATTATTATTATTATTATTAATAATAAAAATAATAATAATAAATTGTCAGTGTACAGCACAAGGAATTTCTCGGCTTTAACCCCTCCTAGTATTAGGAGCAGCGGTCAGCTATTTATACAGCGCCCAGGGAGCAGTTAGGGTGTCTTGCTCAAGGACACCTTGACAGTTGTTTTCTTTGCTGGGAGGAGCCGGGGATCGAACCCAGCTTGTGACTTTGCACTGACAAGCAATTTTCCCTGTTTTGTGTTGCGTCGCACTTAGCCCTCTATGTCCGGCCTATCATTTCCCATTCATCCAGGAATTCATCACCGTGGAATATATCCTTTCCTTTCCTTCCATCTTTGTTCGCCAGCAAAAAGTCTGCCCAGTGACTAAATTATTTTTCTCGGGCTGTTCTGTTTTTTTTCTCCTCACTACACAACAGACATCATATCAAGAGGCGGCAGTCCAGCTGGAAAGAATAACAGTTGGACTAATGGAGGAGTCCACAAATTTGGACGGAACGCGGGAGAACGTGGCGGAACGTTCACTGAAGAAAGGTTAAAAAAAGAAGCAGGAAGAAGTCAGGGAGAGGAGAAAAAGGATGGATGGCGTGACCAAACAATAAAAGCGCTGGATGTGACGGAAAGTGATTGATTGAAACGGGGAAAAGGTTGAGCGGGAGGGGCGTCGTCTAGACGACGTGATATACACGGCTAAATCTATCACTGCGATGGCCACGCACATCCATGAGACAAGACGAAGGAGACCCATCAGAGAATCCCTTGGCTCACAGTCCAGAGAGGAAAAGGGGCCGTGAATAAGTTTAGGGGGCGGAAACCAACGAGGACTGACTTAAGAACAGAAAGGCGTCTAGAGCTCCCCCTGGGAGTCTCTTTGTGAGCTGTTTGAGGTTGAGTGGCAGGCGCCATAGTCTGGATAAAGATAATACTATGGTGTATGTATACATTATGTTTTGTTCATGGGATAGTAGACCAATATCTATATCTATGCTTTTTCTTGTTCAATTATCATCTGTCTGGTACAAGTCACACAATCCCCATTTAATTCGGCCCAAATTCTCCCCACTTAATGATATGGTCAAGTGTGACTAATCTTTTCCAGTCTTCCAGGTAAGCGTCTTTTTGCTGTACACTAGCGATACTTTTGTGCAAAGGAAAGTCCTTGTTTCTTATGGATGGCCACATTTCAGGATGCCATGGATAATAAAACATAGATTTATGTTGTCTGTAACCTTTTACCTTATGAGACACACATGCACGTTGAAGACATCAGCCATAAATCCTGCTTACAATTTCAGTGACACAGAAAACTAAAATACACACACACAAACACACACGTGTTATCGAAAGTTTAAGTGAATGTGTGTGTGTGTGTGTGTGTGTGTGTGTGTGTGTGTGTGTGTGCGTGCGTGCGTGCGTGCGTGCGTGCGTGCGTGCGTGTGTGTGTGTGTGTGAGAGAGACTATTTTAAAGTGATTTCCACCGGCAAAAGCCACATTTTTATTGACTCATAGTTTTATCATAGTGTCATCATGGTGTCCCAAGCTGTCCAAAGCTGACCAAAACCCACAAAAACAACCATGTGGACTGAGTGGAGCGGGACTGTGGAGAGTGTGTGTGGTTGGTGGCTGGTTTAAGCAGCTTCACCTTCATTGTTAATCAAGGCTCATAGGTTAAATCAGCCACCACCACCATACACTCAAGGAAAGAGCTCTAGCAAGTACCATCTGCGCTTTTTACAATGATTCAAACCGGATTCCTCATCCTCCTGTGTCCTTGTCTTTGGGAGGAGTCCTCAAGTTGCCAGTTTGCCGACACAACAAACTTTACAATAACCCTGTTTAGTCCTCATCCTGTGTCCTTGTCATCAGGACGTGTCCAAGAAACCCCTTTTGTGGCTTGTGGCAGGGAACAATAATAATAGAATAATGAAAAAAAAAACACAAGGCAACTGAACCAACTTTAAGCTGCTGATTTCAGAGGAGTTCACTGAGAAAGCTTTTGTTGTTTTTTGAAAAGAAAAAAAAGCTATTTGTTGGGACAATGAAAATAGCCGTATTTTGATCCATAGAAAGTATTTAAAAGCTGTTCTTTGTCAGGCAACTTGGAGACCAATAACATATCCGTAATCAGTGGAGGGTCCCTTCAGGCAGTATTTAGGGCTGTTTCTGAAAGGTTTCAATCGGCAATGAAATCACACCATTTCAATTGTGTCGACCGAGTCACTGAAAATAAATGGGAATCCATTAAATTTCTGTCGATTACTTGTCAATATGTTGACCAACCACATGTTACCCATTACAATTTCAACTCCACAATCACAACTCCGACCATGTGACCCCATTCAGGTGATGAAGACAGCAGTGGGAACAGATACAAATACACACAACCGTTTACTCATTGAATAATTATACACAACCAGTACACAACAAGGTACGTGTTTGCACAACTCATGCTGTACATTTACAAATTACATAAAATTGTGGAAATTAGTTTAATTGTAATTAAATTAAATAAAGATTGAGCTCACTTCGTCAGGCTCTGCACCATCCACAAGCCTCCTTCAAAGAAAGAGAAAGGCACCCTGACAAGATAGACCATTTATACTGTATCTTAAATAGATCCATAAAATAGAGCTTGTAAATAACATAATTTGTTTTCCACTGGCAAGACTTGAACCTGTGACCTTGCAATCAACACCAAGTCTAACTAGTGGCACACAAAGCCCCCTCTCCCCTGAACAAACTCCTGTTCCACAGCTCTAAGCCTGGAGGGAGAGCGGGTTGCCCCCTCTCCCCTGAACAAACTCCTGGTCCACAGCTCTCAGCCTGGAGGGAGAGCGGGTTGCCCCCTCTCCCCTGAACAAACTCCTGGTCCACAGCTCTAAGCCTGGAGGGAGAGCGGGTTGCCCCCTCTCCCCTGAACAAACTCCTGTTCCACAGCTCTAAGCCTGGAGGGAGAGCGGGTTGCCCCCTCTCCCCTGAACAAACTCCTGGTCCACAGCTCTCAGCCTGGAGGGAGAGCGGGTTGCCCCCTCTCCCCTGAACAAACTCCTGGTCCACAGCTCTCAGCCTGGAGGGAGAGCGGGTTGCCCCCTCTCCCCTGAACAAACTCCTGGTCCACAGCTCTAAGCCTGGAGGGAGAGCGGGTTGCCTTGCAACAAGAAGGTTAATGGTTCGATCTCCCAACTCCTTTTAGCCAAGTGTCCCTGAGCAAGAAACTTAACCCAAATTCCTCCTGACATGGCTGACGCTGCCGTCAGTGTATCAATGAATGTGAGGCTATAATTGTAAAGCGTTATAAAAATGCAATACATCTACTGCTACCATTTACCATGACAGCAGGCTGTCCATACACCAGAGACAGGCCACCAACAGAGACCGATTCTGAGGGACCCCTCACCCTCTGCTCAAGGTAATGGTCCAAGAGGAGCGATGTCTTGTTTGCATTGCTACAGCCTTTATTGCTATCAGACATTAAGCAGGCTATTAATAAATACTCATTACTCACACAGTTGTCTTATGTAAATCAGCATTGGAGAGCACTGGAGCTCTTCATATTGGGTCACTGCAGGGCTTTTAAACCAGAGTTTTTTTCGTTGACATGACATTTCTTAAACTGCTCGCTGTTGAACCACATATTTCTTTGGTCACAGTGTACAGCACAAAGGTTCAAATCCTTGTTTGGGGCAAGGCCACGCTTCAGCACAAATACATCACTGCATGACACACACTTAAGATGGGCTGGGGCAGAGCAAGGGAACCGGCACGTGTGTGTGTGTGTGTGTGTGTGTGTGTGTGTGTGTGTGTGTGTGTGTGTGTGTGTGTGTAAGGGAAGTAACACATCTTACACACACAAACAACATTAGCATAACATGATTTCCATTATGAGCAAAAGGTTATACACATGTTAACCTCCAGACAATATGTCAATATGTGTATATATGTGTATTATGTGTTGTATAATGTGTTTATTTAAATGATAAAACATCAATTATCATAAAGACAATTAAAATTATGTGATTCTATTCATGCCAAAAAACATGCCATGTAAATCTTACCTTTTTGTTTCAATACATAGTAGTTCACAATAATTATATGTCATAATAATAATAATTATACATTGTATATGGTTCCTTTTTGTATGTGCTCCGCGCAATATTCTTTATTCTGAGGATGTGATATGATTTTGAATGCATTTTAAATAATTGTATGGACTCTGAGACACTATGAGCTGTCTTTATATCATTGGTATGTTTTGATCCAAGTGCTTCTAGTCCATCACACAAAGCTGTAATGTCATTCAACGTGCTTGGAAAGTTCAGCAGACCAAATCATTTCTAACCTTAGATCTTCAAGTAATTAAATGGTTGGAACATTTTTTATTTTCTATCATTTTGGAGCCCAGGTTTGGAACCACTGTTTCAGGACATGGTTCTAGAGGACATGGTTCTAGAGGACATGGTTCTAGAGGACATGGTTCTAGAGGACATGGTTCTAGAGGGCAACGCGGCCCGGGATGTCATCGGGGCCTGCCGCCTTACGGATGTTCAGCCACTTGAAGGTGCGGCGTACATCCGCCTCCGGGATGCTCAGCAGGCTGGTCTCCTCAGGCTGCGCTGGCTTCGGCGGGCTGCCGTTTACGTCGAACCGAGCAAAAAAAGTATTTAGCTCCCCTGGGAGGGGGGTAGAGGAGTTCTCTACGCAACTGGTTCTCCCTCTGAAGTTCGTTATCGTCTGTAGTCCCTGCCACATACCCCTCGCATCGTGGCTCTTGAATTTATCGTCCACTCTGTCCTTATACTCCCGCTTGGCAGTGACGATGGTCTTACGGAGGTCGTAACGGGCTCTCGTATATTCCTCCATATGCCCGGAGCCGAAGGCGGCGTTACGCGCGTGTAGGGCAGCGCGAACATCGCCGTTTAATCCACGGTTTCTGGTTGGGATATATCCGAACCGACTTGGTCGGAACAACGTCATCTATGCACTTCTTGATGAACCCGGTGACCGACGACGCATACTCGTTGATGTTATTGTCCGAGGCAACGCGGAACATGTGCCGTGCCGCAGTGTGGAGGGCCATGGGATTTGCGTCGTCCGTAGATCTATTTTGACGATATGCTAATTGCCATGGGTCTGGATACCGGGAGGTCGAAGTAGTGACAGGTGTGTGTGCGCACCAAAGCACGCGGCTTGTCAACCACCGTAACCGTGACAGAGACGTAGAAATTAGTCAGGTCCATTTTGTTTACTGCATTGGTAACATAATATTGGCTATTGGCTATAAACAGGTCAATTAAATATCAGATTATTCATTCATAATAGATGTGTGGGAGAACTTTGGGTGGTTGACCACCAGACAAGCTGCAGCTTTCTGAACAAAAGGTCTGATGGCATATGCTGAGGCACCAGCAATGAGGTATCTGCAGTAGTCCAGGGGGGAGATGACAAGAGCCTGGATGAGCACCTGTGCTGCCTTGTTGGTGAGGAAGGGCTGAATCATCCTGATTGTTGTAGAGGAGGGATCTGCAACAGCGTGTCATTTGTCCGATGTTTGCAGAGAATGAAAGTTGGTCGTCCAGGGTCACACCCTGGCACATGAGCTCTGTCTTGTCCATGGTGAGCTTTATGTGGTGTCAGCATCGGTATCGGCATCCAAGATGTCTGCAAGGTATGCAGCAATGCGCATCGCTTCTTGTGTCAGAGGGGGGGTGGGGGGTACAGACAAGATGAGTTGGTTGCCATCCACCATAGCAGTGGCAAAGTCATGGGAGGAGTGGATAACAGAACCAAGAGATGTGTAGATGAAGAAGATAAGAGGACCCAAGACCGAGCCTTATTGAACCCCAGTGTTTAGTCTGGGTGGTTCTGACATAGACCTTCTCAGTGTCACCTGGTAGGAGTGACCAGTCAGGTAGGATTCAAACAAGGAGAGAGCAGAGCCCGAGACACCCATCCCCTAAAAGAGTGGAGAGGAGAATCGGGAGGTTCACCATGTCAAATGCTGCAGTAACCCATTTATGCACGCATGCACACACACGCACACACACACACACACACACACACACACACACACACACACACACACACACACACACACACACACACACACACACACACACACACACACACACACACACACACACACACACACACACACACACACAGTAACACACACGCGCACACACACACACACACACACACACACAGTAACACACACACGCACACACGCACACACACACACACACACACACACACGCACAGACTGACAGACACCTAGAAACACACACCATCGCTCACTTACACACACACACACACACGCTGCTATTCATCTTTTTGCAATTTTGTTGAAACTGTTTTTCTGCTCTCCTGTGTGTGCCTAAGAATACAGAAGAGAGAACCAAGATGGCCCGTCGTCAATTTTGACCTTTAAAAACAAAAAAAAAAAAACATCTTGCTTTAGAAATGGACAAAATGGGGCTGAAGGATAAGAGACATGAAAATAAGACCTGCATGAAGCTGTCTGCATCCGATTGTAATTTCTACCATCAAGTATTCACACAATAAGGCATTATAACATCTAATAGCTCCGTTACGTATGGCACGGATCTCCTAACTCTTCTATCATTGAGTAAACACTCAAATTGTCAATTCAAAAGAGAATACATGGCCTGACCCTGATGGTTGGTGAACTGAGGGAGGAATAAATCAAACTGCGGCCTAAATAGCTGGAGCATGAAGCATTTTTACATGAATAGCCAGCTAACAACTAGCTTATTAGCACTTTTCCTGAGACTGTTCAACTGATGCTATGGAAATCACATTCATTGAGTCTGGTTTCCATCACCATATTACGATTCGCATTTTGAAGTATCGCATTGGGAAATGTTGATGGATATGGTCAAATTCAAATCGACTTCATCTGATTCGCATAAAAATGTATACGCTCGCTTAAGGTGTTTTTTGACTGATTCACATTAAGTTCACTCGCAAAAGCGGAGATGGAAATAACTTTGCCAAATCAATTCTGACGTAGTGAACTTTGAACTCACTCACTTACGCTGTCGGCATCTCCTCAAGCGTTCCTCAAGCGGAAACCCGCCTTATGTCACTGGCCAATATTCGTCATCGCTGACGTAGTTTGTTCGCTCCAACTAGGGAATGGAAACACAACTAATTAGCATTTTGTTATATATATATTTTTGTTTTTGCTTAAAATGAACTTAGACTGTTAGATGGAAACCCAGCTTGTGTGAACTTCATCTGGACTAACGCGTCATGTCACAAAGACATCACAGACAACCTTAGAAGGTGTCCCCCTAATTGTTCTGGCCGAAGTCCGTCCGGAACCAGTTCAAATACGCAGACGAAAAACGCTGGGGCTACTTATTGGTTTCGCACAGTCGTCGTAATGCGAAGCTCATTCTAATTTGGTTTGGTCTCACATGAATGCATATCTAAAATTCCAATTAAATGAATCCTCCATCCCGAACAGCAAACCCGCTCGAGCCATATGTGTGCTGTCTACTATCGTTGTCATTCATTGTATGTATAAAAATGAATAAAGCGATATCGGTAATAAAGCTAAGGGTATTCACACGGACACCAGGCTGCTGCTACCTGCAAGCTGTTCATAGGAACAGCCTCAATGACAGAGGCTCTCAATTTGGACATCATTCATGTGCATGTTGGTGACAGTGCCCACGCACGATGGCTAATGTTAGCCTGGTTTTCTTTGTTTGGCTCATTTATTGTTTAGCTTGTTTGGCCTTTTTAAAATATCTCTTTCAATACAGGTTTGGTTCAATTCAATTCAATTCAATTCCTCTTCAAGGCAGCGATGTCTCAACTGAAGCAAAGACATCTTACAATCATTAAAACAAGAAAACAACATTCAAACAAAGAACAATTGACCAGCCTTTGCACTGGTTCGTATCTCTATGCTATGACGGCTGGAGCCTTTAACACTATTATGTGAGTGTTATGTATACATTTGTAATTGTGTTACTTGCTATTCGCTATTGGTGAGTGAAATGTGCTGTGAGAACATTGAGTTTCCAGATGGAGTTGACTGTGCCTGCCTCTGTGTGAGTATGTTTAGATGCTGTATACTACTACTACTACTACTACTACTACTACTACTACTACTACTACTACTACTACTACTACTACTACTACTACTACTACTGATATCCCCCGAAAACACACCACAGTGACCACCTAGAAAAAGGTGCCCTACAAAAGAGAATAAATTGCACCTGGCAAATATCTTAGATGAGGCGCTGTCACATAGAGTTACAAGTTAGTTGTGTTTGTTATACTTGTGGTAAACTGCTTTGTAACTAACCAGTTTACTGTACTGCACTGTTTTCATAATGCTGCTGCACTACTGGCCCTTTAAAATGCTTTTAATGCTTTTTGCACAATATAACACATGTACATATCATCCATTATACTGCAGGAGGGAATGGGGAGTAAGCATTCCATCGTACTTGTTGCAAATGGCAATACAATAAATACAATTCTAAAATCTTGAATCTTGAATCAGTAGACTCCGTCTCAGCACCCTGGACAGCGCCATGGAGCGTGGGTGGGCGTGTCTGGCGTGTCACGTCTAATCCAACAGTTTAACAGCAGACCCTCCGATAAATACATTCGTATTGAGCAGCCTAGCCCTCCCTACGAGGAAACAAAAATAGAGAGAGAGAGAGAGAGAGAGAGAGAGAGAGAGAGAGAGAGAGAGAGAGAGAGAGAGAGAGAGAGAGAGAGAGAGAGAGAGAGAGAGAGAGAGAGAGAGAGAGAAAGAGGGTGTGTGAAAGAGAGAGAGAGAGAGAGAGAGAGAGAGAGAGAGAGAGAGAGCGAGAGAGAGCGGGGTTTAATCAGAAGGGTGACAGAAGGGGAGGAGCTAGCAGTCTCCCCGCTACGGGTTTCTTTGCTCTTTCAAACGACTCTAGAAACCTTTGAGGACGGTCGTACGGTGTTGTTGCTTTCCCGGGAGCTGGGCACTAGTTTGGATGGTCTCGTATACCGGGAGAGGATACCAACTAACGCAGGTAAGAATACAGGTACAGAGAGACTAGGCGGTGTTGTGCAGTCAGAAGAGGCAACCAGTTCCAGTCGCATGTAGTAGTCTTGTTCTCTTAAAGAAGAGTACAGCCGCCTGCCAGGGGTTCGTCATGGACAGTTGTGGCTTCGCACTTCTCCGAAAGAGGCGAACAGGACGCTCTGATTCTGCTCTGTGGTCCCACCTGCGTCTGCGTACCTGGTTGGAATAACTAGAGGAAGGAGCAGTAATTCAATGAAATGCGCTGGTAACCCATCGCCCCGACTGATGTTATCCGTCGACCACGTTTGTAACGGTACTGCGTGTTGGTATATATATAAATATATTTGGAACAATCAAATAGTCCGTTGGAAACGTCTGTGGGGACTTTAACGCCATCGACATAATTCGGTCGATCGGTGGTTTTAACCGTTTTCTTTCAAAATGTTTTCTTCTCTTCCAGAAAACGATGTTTTCTCTGCTGTCTCTCGGGGTCCTCCTGCTCGGAGGGGAGATGGTCGTCTCCGCTGTCAGCAGCGACCCCCCGGACAGCGACCGATGGCTGAGCAGCATGTCCGAGACGGACGGATACTGGGGCTCATTCAGAGACGTGAGTCCAGGCGTTGCTTTTTATTACTATTATTCTTACCAAAGTCTTTTTTATAAACACCGGTTGGAATTATTAATAGGCGTATTAATAGGTGTGTTTGATTTAAGTGTGCCAGAATTACACTCTGGGGGATTATTGTAAGCTGCTAGGGAACATTCCTGAACAAGCTCCTCTCCTGAGCCGATACGTTTAAGTTTGCTGTTGACCAATTGTAATAGAGTGTACAAGCAGCAGCGCGGAGCCACCACACACAGGCCAACAGACACGTCACACTTACACATATTGTTTATCACGTCATGCCACCTGAGCAACCCGCAGTCAATTGTAAAACAATCATCAAAAGATGATTGTTTTAATACAAATATGCAAATGTAAAAATTTGCAAATGTTATTTTGTATACATAACAAACACAGATGCTGGCATTTAGCTGAGACTGCTCTATATGTTACTCAGAGTTACTTAGTAATGTTGTTCCAGTGGACTAGAAAGTTGGCCTGCTGATGATTTCCTTAAAGATTTCCTTAGAGCACTGGGATGAGGCTGACATAGAATTAAGCACAATTTTCCTGGTTTGTGTTATTTTTACTTGACTAAACTCTAACCACACACACAGGTCTTTGAGTTACAAAGTAAGCCACCGTGTTCTTCCGGGGAATTAATAGTCATGTTTGTCAGTGGAGTCTGGCTGGGACTGCATCACCTCTAGAGTGTGTATGTGCGTAAGTGTGTGTGTGGGTGTGTGTGTGTGTGCTTTTATCCAAAGTGCTCATGCCTCACATTCACCCATTCATTCACCATGGCGGAGTCAGCCATGCAAGGAGACAGCCAGCACTTCAGGAGCAGTTAGGGTTAGGGTGTCTTGCTCAAGGACACCTCGACAGTCTTTGCTAGGAGGGATCGAACCAGCGACCTTTCGGTTGTGAGGCGACTGCTCTACCTCCTGAGCTATACTGCCGTGTGTGTGTGTGTGGGTGTGTGTGTGTGTGTGTGTGTGTGTGTGTGTGTGTGTGTGTGTGTGTGTGTGTGTGTGTGTGTGTGTGTGTGTGTGTGTGTGTGTGTGTGTGTGTGTGTGTGGGTGTGGGTGTGTAAAGGTGATCCTGGCTCCACTCATCCCCACTTCTTTTCAATTTGTTTTGTCAAAGTTTCTGTTCCTAACATTTCTTTGGCCATTTTATGGATCGCATAATTTTCAGCATAAGACATTAGTAGCAGTACCAACAGATCATTCTTATTATTTATATTTCTCTCTCTCTCTCTCTCTCTCTCTCTCTCTCTCTCTCTCTCTCTCTCTCTCTCTCTCTCTCTCTCTCTCTCTCTCTCTCTCTCTCTCTCTCCTCTCTCTCTCTCTCTCTCTCTCTCTCTCTCTCTCTCTGTCTTTCTCTCCCTCCCCCCCCTCTCTCTCTCACACTCTTGCTCTCCCCCCCGCCTCTTTCTCTTCCTCCCCCCTCTCCTTCTCTCACGCTCTTGCTCTCCCCCCCCGACTCTCTCTCTCCCTCCCCCCCCTCTCTCTCTCACACTCTTGCTCTCCCCCCCCGCCTCTTTCTCTTCCTCCCCCCTCTCCTTCTCTCACGCTCTTGCTCTCCCCCCCCGACTCTCTCTCTCCCTCCCCCCTCTCTCTTCCTCCCTCCCTCTCTCCTTCTCTGTAGTTGTTGTTCTTATTCCTAAAGCTGGAGTTATTTTGTTTTGAAGGAAGGACCAAGGGAAGAAGGTAGTAGTGCAATATGTGTGTAATACTATCCAGAATGGGTTTCTTCTTACTGTGTGTTTGGCACAAGGCATGTGTGTGTGCTCGGAGAACCACATCTTGGTGGTTCCATTCATCCGGTCTGCTGTCAGATTTAGTTTGTGACACCAAATCTGAAGATGATGCCTGTCAATCAAACATCATCAACCTCACCATTGTCATGAAGTCCTGCAGTATCCCATCCTCTGTTTCTATGGTGTCTTTTTATGTAACAAGAGATCAATACTATACTAATTGAGGTTTTGGCTGAACGCGGGCACAGCCATCTGTCATCATGACTGTATTTCCTGATTCTTGAAAAGCAAACAGCCCTGTCATTCAAACAGGTGAGTCTAGGCCAGGCGCTGCTTCTCAGGTTAAGAGCTTGTGTCCGTGTCTCCAGAGCCCTACTGGATTAATGTACAGCTGAGAACTATCTTGGCATAGCGACAGCAGTGGTACCAGAACCGGGGTTAGGTTGATACCAAGAGGAACCATATTAATGGTCCGCAGAACAATAAGAAAATTACACTTTATTGTTCTTATTGTTCTTTTTGTTCTTTTGTTTTGTTGTTTTTGTTCTTTTGTAGTGTTGCTATATTATTGTGTTGTTTATAGTAGATTGTTTATAGTGTTGTTTATAGTAAAGTATTGTTATAGTATTTAGTGTTGTTTATAGTATAGTATTGCATAGGATAATTTAGTATAGAATAGTAGAGTAAAGTATTGTTGTTGACATTCATACTGTGGGAGTCAATGGGGAGTACGCATTCCATTGTACTTGGCAAAAATTAAGAATCTTGAATCTTGAAACTTGAATTGTTCCACTGTAGGTTGTAAGACGTAGCGTGCAGGCAGGGTTGTGTGGGGAGCCCATGTTGTTCATGGACCCTGATCCAATGTGAGAGGAGTTGACCCTGTGACCTTCAGATTGGAGTGGAGCGTGGCTCTCTGCAAGGGGATGCTCGCTGCGTTTTGCGCCGTCACTTGCTGAGCAAGCAAGGTCCACGTGTCAC
>CM051001.1:30061135-30133635 GCA_027704905.1 Muraenolepis orangiensis
GGCTGGGTTACACCATGATGAGTCACGCTGTCCTTCACCTTAAAGAACAGAATCAATTCGCTTTCACCAAAAGAAAAAGCAACTACGAAATGCATAATCAATAGATATTTCCCAGGTGTGACTTGTCTTAGTGTTGTCACCGGTGACCACCTACAGTTCATGGTGAGTGCCAAACATCTGTGGGGGAGGGGACTGACAACCCTGCTTATGATGTCACAAACATGTATTTTGGCTTTTTAAGATTTTGGAAATGGCTTTTTAAGTCCACCTCAGTCCTGGTGCTAAAATAGGGGCTCTTTAAATTCATGACAATGATATTACCATCTCTAAAGCCCCACAATGGAACCAGGGTTCATAAAGCTTGAGGCTAATTGGATTAAAGACATTTAAAAATAAAAATAAAAATTTAATTTTAGACCAACTTAGAATAAAAATGTATGAAGGAGACGACATTGATTACTTAGGGTTACGCACAATTTTACCCAAAGATGTATTGTAACATAAAATATTTTTTTTGGTCCAGTGAAAATGTGAGATGATCTACTTCAAATGTTGACAACCATATGAGTGTTGTTGGCTCTGCTGTCCTGATCCGTGTGATTTTAATGTGAGGGGCGCTCGTAAATGATTGCTTTTCGAAATTGTATCGGCAATAAAGGCTTTATTTGAAGGACTTTTACCACGTGGGAAGGCTCCATGCGAACCCTGGGAAGATGAGGAGATGAGCTGCGGCTCTGCTTATAATGACAGGTTGGGGATTACCGACAGGTCCTATCTAACCCTTCAAGATTCAAGATGCTTTTATTTACCACAATGTACAATGGAATGCTTTCTCCCCATTCACTCCTGTGAAAAAATGTCCTTCAACAATTATATACTATGCTAAACTATGCATTACTATACTATACTAAACAATACTATATTATACTATAAGCAACACTATATACTCAAGTCAAGTCAAGTCAAGTCAAGTTTATTGTCACTTCACAGTTTACAGTTTAGTATAAAGCAGTGATGTGAAATTCTTGTGTGCAATACCCGACGACAGACAGCAGTTATAGAATAAGATAAAATAAAAATAGATAAAAATAGATAAAAATAGAATAAAAAATAGAATAAAAAATAGAATAAGGAATATAAAATAAAAATAAAAAATGCAATTTATAAAATGCAAAAATCAGCACAGAAAAGAGCAATATATATATATAAATCAATGTAATAAAATATACATTGTTATATGTTATACGCCCTTGTTCAGCAGCCTGATGGCCTGACTGTGGAAGCTATCTCTAAGCCTATTTGTACGACACTTGATACTGCGGTATCGCCTGCCTGACGGTAATAGTGAGTAAAGTTCGTGGCTGGGGTGGGCAATGTCTTTTATAATTCTTTTGGCCTTGGCCACGCACCGCTGGTTGTAAATGTCCAGGAGGGAGGGGAGCTCACCTCCAACGATATACTGGGCCGTCCGCACCACCCTTTGAAGCGCTCTGCGCTCGAGTGCCGTGCAGTTCCCGTACCAGGCGGTGATACACCCTGTCAGAACACTCTCGATGGTGCCGTTGTAGAATGTTCTCAGGATGCGGGGGCCCATGCTGAATTTCTTCAGACGCCTGAGAAAATACAGGCGTTGTTGGGCCTTTTTCACCACGTGTGTGGTGTGCGTGGACCATGTGAGGTCCTCGGAGATGTGCACGCCGAGGAACTTGAAGCTGCTGACCCTCTCTACTGCAACGCCGTCGATGGAGATAGGGCTGTGCTCTCCCCTCTGCCTCCTGAAGTCCACGATCAGCTCCTTGGTCTTCTTGACGTTGAGGGCGAGGCTGTTCTCCTGGCACCACTGCTCCAGCGATCCGACCTCCTCCCTGTAGGCTGTCTCGTCGTCGCCGGCGATCAGGCCCATCACTGTCGTGTCGTCAGCAAACTTGACGATGACGTTGGAGCTGTGCATAGCCATGCAGTCGTGGGTGTAGAGGGAGTAGAGGAGAGGGCTCAGCACGCATCCCTGGGGGGCTCCCGTGTTGAGGGTCAGTGGCTCTGATGTGGTGCTGCCCATCCTCACCACCTGGCGGCGGTCCGACAGGAGGTTCAGTATCCAGCTGCACATGGATGGGGGTACGCCTAGACCTCTCAGCTTGGTGTCGAGCTTGGCAGGAACTATTGTGTTGAATGCTGAGCTGTAGTCCACAAACAGCATTCGCACATAACAGTTCTTCCCCTCCAAGTGGGAAAGGGCAGTGTGGAGGGCCATGGCAATTGCGTCGTCCGTGGATCTATTTTGACGATATGCAAATTGCCATGGGTCCAGCGTGGTAGGTAACACGGAGCAAATAAAGTCCTTGACCAACCTCTCGAAGCATTTGCTAACGATCGAGGTGAGGGCCACAGGTCTGTAGTCATTCAGGCATGTTACCTTGGTTTGTTTAGGGACAGGCACGATGGTGGATATCTTGAAGACCGCGGGGACAACAGCCTGGGACAGGGAGAGGTTGAAGATGTCTGCAAAGACTCCTGCCAACTGGTCTGCGCATGCTCTGAGGACGCGGCCCGGGATGTCGTCGGGGCCTGCCGCCTTACGGATGTTCAGCCGCTTAAAGGTGCGGCGCACATCCGCCTCCGAGATGCGCAGCTGGCTGGTCTCCCCAGTCGGTGCTGGCTTCGGCGGGCTGCCGTTTACGTCGAACCGAGCAAAAAATGTATTTAGCTCTCCTGGGAGGGAGGTAGAGGAGTTCTCTACACAACTGGTTCTCCCTCTGAAGTTCGTTATATTCTGCAGCCCCTGCCACATACCCCTCGCATCGTGTTTCTTGAATTTATCTTCCACTCTGTCCTTATACTCCCGCTTGGCAGTGACGATGGTCTTACGGAGGTCGTAACGGGCTCTCGTATATTCCTCCGTATTCCCGGAACCAAAGGCGGCGTTACGCGCATGTAGGGCAGCGCGAACATCGCCGTTAATCCACGGTTTCTGGTTGGGATATATCCGAACCGACTTGGTCGGAACAACGTCATCTATGCACTTCTTGATGAACCCGGTGACCGACGACGCGTACTCGTTGATGTTATTGTCCGAGGCAACGCGGAACATGTGCCAGTCAGCGTGATCAAAACAATCCTGCAGCGTAGAATCTGATTGGTCCGACCAGCATTGGACCTCCCTCACAGCGATCGGTTGCTGCTTCAGTCTCTGCCTATAGGCGGGGAGCAGCTGGATAGAGCGGTGATCTGATTTGCCGAACGGTGGGCGGAGGAGGGCCTTGTAGCCATCACGGAAGGGAGTGTAGCAGTGGTCGAGGATCCGCTCGCCCCGTGTGTTGCTCTTTATGTGTTGGTAGAACTTCGGGAGAACCTTCTTCAGGTTCGCCTTGTTGAAGTCCCCCGCTACGATGAGAGCAGCCTCGGGGTGGGCCGACTCCTGTTCGCTGATAGCCCCGTACAGTTCCTTCAGCGCTGTGTCCGTGTTGGCTTGTGGGGGAATGTAAACAGCGGTCACGGTTACCGCTGTAAACTCCCGAGGTAGCCAGTATGGACGGCACATAAGCATCAGGTACTCCAGGTCCGGGGAACAGAAAGACTTGAGGGGATGTACATGACTTTGGTTGCACCAAGATCTGTTTATCATGAGACATACCCCCCCTCCGCGATCTTTACCGGAGAGAGCCTTTGTTCTGTCCGCCCGGTGTACGGAAAATCCCGTCGGCTCGATAGCTGCGTCGGTAACCCCCTCCGACATCCATGTCTCCGTAAGGCAGATAATGCAATTGTCCCTAGTTTCCCGGTGGAATTGAATACGAGCCTGTAGTTCGCTTAACTTATTGTCCAGAGACTGTACATTAGCCAGTAGAATGGTGGGTAGTGGGGGGCGATCGGATCGACATCTCAGCCTGACTAGCACGCCGGCTCGCTTCCCTCGCTTCCTCCGGCGACGCTTGCGCGTAATCGTGCCCAAAATGGACGGAGATAATCCAGCTGTGACTTCGGGCGGGACGTCCGAGTCGAAAGAGTGAAAAAACTCCGGTAGGCGGCGAGCGACTGTCGATCTGATCTCCCAAAGTGTGCAAAAGTTATAAGTGAACTTGCTGCTAACATCCTGAACTAAAAAAGTTGCAATAAAAAGAATAAATAACAAAAAACTGCGTCGTCGTGCGGGAGCTCGCGACACGGCAGCCATCTCGTACGGCGCCATACTCACACACTAGGTCCTACTATATGCTATAAACAACACTATACTATAATAATACTATACTATACTATACTATAAGCAACACTATATACTCGGTCCTACTATATTCTATAAACAACACTGTACTATAACAATACTTTACACAATAAATATAACAATAAAGTGACTGATGGATGATATATACATATGGGAATTGTGCCCAAAGCATTTTAAAGTGCCAGTAGTGCAGCAGCATCATGAATACAGTACAGTACAGTACAGAACAGTGCAGTCACTATAATGAGTCCAGTATCCTTCTACTGACACTTAGTGGTTGGTGATTGTCTACAGGTCCTATCCTTCTACCAACGCTTAGATGTCTACATCCAAAACTTGAAACAATCACCAGCGGTAATCGTCCTTGAACGCTGCTGTTACCTGTCACATACATGTGTGTATATTTATACCTGAGCACTGATGGATACCGGGACATGTAGACGATGTTGGAGAACCAACTAATATGTTTTAGTTCACCTCTGCCCTCCTTCTCGCTCACCCACCTCCACACACACTGAAAGACCACCGCAGAACAAACCCTGCTTTTCTCGTGTGAGTTTAAGTCAAACGTACATTTTGAAAACACCCACACATACATAATAAGGAAATGGAAATATTGGGATATTTTTACGTACATAAATAAAGCAAAGAATGTACACTGGAAATAGCTTGTACTAATATAGCATATAAACACACAGTAACGTATTTCTAATAATGTAGTTTAATCCAGTCATTGATGGCTGCGTATCATTATAAGCTTGTTGTGATTAGATTTAGCAGGTTGAGATCAGCAGACGCCAACAAGATCAGCAGGATTGTCAGGAAGGCTGGCGCTGTCCTGGGGGTCCAGCTGGACTCCTTGTTGGTGGTGTCTGAGAGAAGGATGCTGCGCAAGCTGCGTAGTATCCTTGACAACAACTCTCACCCTCTCCATCAGGTGCTGACCTCATATAGAAGCACCTTTAGCAACAGACTCATTCCACCCAGGTGCACCACAGAACGCCATAGGAAGTCCTTTCTTCCTGTGGCCATTAGACTCTTCAATTCCTCTACCTCGGGTCGTGAGAGGGACAGTGGAGATTCAGTGACCTGAGGCCAACGTACTTATTTTTATTTTATTTTTGGTCAACGCACTGCAATCATCTCATTGTACTTTGCACTGTAAATTCTATTTCAAATCCGAATTCACTTTTCACTTTTTCACTTTTCACATGTCACTTTTCAGTTGAGTTATTTATTAATATATTCACTGCAAATTTGCACTGTACGTATTGTTGTGTATTATATATACCTACGTATTACTGTAAAATACTGTAAATTTATCTTCATTATCAATACATTTAGACTTCATTTAGAATTATTATAACTATTTTGTTTATAATAGGTTTATTTAGTTAGTTGTTGTTTTGTTTTTTTTAGCTTAGGTATTAGTATTTTTGTGTGTGCATTTATTCCCCCTGTGTCAACTGTTGCACCTTAATTTCCCTCGGGATTAATAAAGTTTTCTGAATCTGAAATCTGAATCTGAATTAGTCTACATGAGCGAATAACAAAGCTTATCCCCTCATCGTGAACACATTTTCTATTCATTGTTTCACCTCCCAGTAGAGTACAAGTTACACCTCCCAGTAGAGTTCATCCAGTTAGACCTCCCAGTAGAGTACACAGGTTCACCTCCTAGTAGAGTACACAGTTACACCTCCCAGTAGAGTACACAGGTACACCTCCCAGTAGAGTACACAGGTACACCTCCCAGTAGAGTACACAGTTACACCTCCCAGTAGAGTACAGTTACACCTCCCAGTAGAGTAAAGTTACACCTCCCAGTAGAGTTCATCCAGTTACACCTCCCAGTAGAGTACACAGTTACACCTCCCAGTAGAGTACACAGTTACACCTCCCTGTAGAGTACACAGTTACACCTCCCTGTAGAGTACACAGGTACACCTCCCAGTAGAGTACACAGGTACACCTCCCAGTAGAGTACACAGTTACACCTCCCATTAGAGTACACAGTTACACCTCCCATTAGAGTACACAGGTACACCTCCCATTAGAGTACACAGTTACACCTCCCATTAGAGTACACAGGTACACCTCCCAGTAGAGTACACAGTTACACCTCCCATTAGAGTACACAGGTACACCTCCCAGTAGAGTACACAGGTACACCTCCCAATAGAGTACACAGGTACACCTCCCAGTAGAGTACACAGGTACACCTCCCAATAGAGTACCATAGAGATGGTCACACGTGTCCTATTTGTGTATGTGTGTGTTTGTGTTAGTCAACCTAACGATACAAATATGAATCCCGATACTTACACAAAACGATTATTTGTCCCCCACAAAACAAACCGTCAGTGAGTGACACGTTATCAGACACACACACACGCACACATCCCACGGCCCTCTGTTTGGAGTGTGTGGAGGCAGTGTGAGTGCACTCTAAGGAGAGAATGACAGCATGAGGCATTTGCAGTCTGTCTTTCAGCATTCAGAAGCTCATGTGTTACGTTGTGCTACGTAGTGCTACGTAGTATTAGCATAGTATAGTATTGTTGTTAGTTTAGTATAGTATTGTTGTAGGAATGAATTCCCATCGTGAGGGAATGGGGAGTTAGCATTACATTGTACTTGTTGCAAACGGCAAATAAGTACATATTGAATCTTGAGAGACGCAGCAGCTTGGTGGCGTGGTGGAGCTGTGGTGAACATTGTGTCTTTGATGAGTTACTAGCAATGGATTTACTTGGTGGAAATGGTTTGTATTGGAGTGTTAGATTAGATTCACGGAGTGCAAATGTTACAGTAAAGTACATAGTAATAAACAATGTACAAATGTGTTTAAATAGGATGTAAAAACAGTCTACAAGGTATAAACACAGTGTAAAAAAACCAAAAGAGTAGGTATGAGATATGTGCAGAATGTAAGGTGTGTATATATAAACAGGTGAGTATACAAGTACCAACGGGTAGTGAGCAGGGGTATGCAGATATAGACAAGATACAAGATACAAGATTTTTATTGGCCATTTGTAACAAGTACATATGAATGCTTACTCCCCATTCCCTCCCGCAGTATAAATAACCACAGCAGGTAGTGGGCAGGGGTATGCAGTTATAGCAACAGTTGTATATTAATATATACGGTTAGTACGGTAAACATTTACATGGCTATCATACCGATTTTTTTTTTTGGTGGAAAAAGTTGTTTTTTTCTTCTTCATCTCATGGTTTCCCCAAGCATTCATTTCACCAGTTTGTATTAAACGCTCCATATTTATCCATCTTGGAGAAAGGTGAGCACAAACTAAATTGGATTTGCACTACACCCATGCACGCACACACACCCACACACACACACACACACACACACACACACACACACACACACACACACCCACACACACACACACACACACACACACACATAAGTATTCTGCTTTCACAATGTTTACTCTGTCCCTGAAGGAAGAGGGCTACATTTAGGATTGCACACACACACACACACACACACACACACACACACACACACACACACACACACACACACACACACACACACACACACACACACAACACACACACACACACACACACACACACACTGAGGATACAAACAGGAACTTGAGGAAACAAGTGCTCATCAAGCAAATCATAAACGTTTACAAACGTCAACAAATTTGTTTGGTATCTTCCTAATACATTATTTATGTTGATTTGTATTAGCAAAGTTTAAGGCCAGCAGGGTTTCCCCCCAAATATAGTACATGTTTGGAGTGTGAAAGCACCAAGTCAGTGCTAAAAGCTGACTGGAGACTATGAAATGTCTTATTATCAATAAGTGTTTAAACAAGAATGTAATGATATGTCTATTCTGCTATATGGAATGTCCTATAATTCATGTTGAGCATTTTCTAATAGCAATATTACAGTTTTTACCCATTGCTTACACACTAAAAGTGAATCAAAACATTAACCAGTTGTAACCAATCATTTAATCAAGGCACCAACAGTAGATTGCAGTTTTGCAATTTCAAAACAAACAGTTTATTATCTTCAAACTTCATTAAAAAAGGAAATCTCTTGCAATTATTGGGAAAACACTTATATTCAAAATGAAAAACACTACACACACATGAAATCCCCTCATACACTAATTGAACAGCACTTCAGTCTGATCGTACTTGGGCCAGCAAACTCACATATTTGAACAACAATGTGTGATTTGCTCAATGGCAAAGGCTTTCGACGACAACAAAACAAAACCTTTTCACATTGAGATTGTTACTGAGTTTGGCTAGCTAGCTAAGGTTGCAAGGTAACGTTAGCTTGTGATAGTTGGAAGCGTCTCATCTTAAACATCACTTTAAGCACTATGAGGGTATTATCAAGGTTCAAGAACACAGATCTCCTTGACCTAGACCTGCTTTCCCATTGCGTGTTTATGTTAACAGATGTCGCTGGTGAGCTCTCCAACCCATCATATCTATGTTTTCAACATCTTAAAAGATTATTTTTTTAAATGGCCGGGAGTCAAATTTGGAATTCACCGGGGGAAACCTTGGAGCAGGATATATCATTAATTAGTCAAAAGCTTTGAGAGGTTTGTTTGCAGAGATTTAGTAGCTGGCCAGAGTTCCCCCCACGTTTGATAGGTTTTACAATAATGACCACCAGGAACGTGCTGATATCAAAGCTGAAAGTAAAATGTATAGCAGCAAAGCGCTGCTGGGGTGCCATCACACATCTCAATAGCAGCTTATGCAGTGAACGTGTTGTTTAAAGGTAGAAATATACAGATACTCATGCTCTAAATTAGCCATGTGACACGCTAAACTAAAGACACCATCACCGGTATGAGTCCCGTGTGTCTAGTGGTGTATACCTGCCCAGGCAGCAGCAATCAGTACGGACCTATTGTTTAGTTAATATTGATACACATTCGGGGAACTGCAAAAGTACCCTGCCCTAAATAAAAGTCACATTTCAAAATAGGGCGAGGCATGCTTCACAATCCATCCATCCATCCATCGTCTACCGCTTTTCCGTGGGTCGCGGAGGTAACAGCTTTTGCAGGGGACTCCAAACTTCCCTCTCCCTGGCAACATCGACTAATTCTGACTGGGGGATCCCGAGGTGTTCCCAGGCCAGCGTGGAGATGTAATCACCCCACCTGTACCTTGGTCTGCCCCATGGTCTCTTCCCAGTTGGATGTGCCTGGAAAACCTCCCTCGGGAGGCGACCAGGAAGCATCCTTACTAGATGCTAGAACCACCTCAACTGGCTCCTTTCTAGGCAAAGGAGCATCGGCTCTACTTCGAGTCTCTCACGAGTGACTGAGCTTCTCACCCTATCCCTAAGGGAGATACCAGCCACCCTCCTGAGGAAACTCATTTTGGCCACTTGTATTCGCGATCTCGTCCTTTCGGTCATTACCCATTGTTCATGACCATAGGTGAGGGTAGGAACGAAGACTGATCGGTAGATCGAGAGCTTTGCCTTCTGGCCCAGCTTTGTTTTGGTTACAACGGTGCGGTAAAGGGCACCTAATACCGCTCCCGCTGCACCTATTTCTGGTCAATCTCACGCTCCATCCTCCCCTCACTCAAGACCAAGACCCCGAGATACTTGAATTCCTTCATTTGGGATAAGGACTCCCTCCTTACTTGGAGTAGACAATCCACCGGTTTCCTGCTGAGAACCATGGCCTCAGATTTAGAGGTGCTGATCCTCATCCCAGCCGCTTCACACTCCGGTATAAACCGATCCAGTGAGTGCTGAATGTCACATACTGATGACAAAAACAGGGCCACATCATCTGCAAACAGCAGCGATTCAATCCTGAGCCCACCATACTGAAACCCCTCCCCTCCATGACTACGCCTTGAAATCTTGTCTATGAAAACAGGTTGGGTGACAAAGCCAGCACCCGACCAGAACAGGCCCGACTTATAGCCGAGAATCCGGACACAGTTCTTGGTTTGGGCTGACCCCATACTCCCACAGCACCCCCTACAGTATATCCGGAGGGACCCGATCATATGCCTTCTCAAAATCTGTAAAACACATGTAGACAGGATGGGCATACTCCTAAAGGATCCTTGCAAGAGTGAAAACTTGGTCCGTTGTTCCACGACCAGGGCAGAATCTGCATTGTTCCTCTTCAATCTGGGCGGAATCCGCATTGTTCCTCTTTAATCTGTGGTTTGACTATCGGCCGAACCCTCCTTTCTTGCGCACTTGGAGTAGACTTTCCCACGGAGGCTGAGTAATATTATACCCCTGTAATTGGTACACACCCTCTGGTCCCCCTTTTTGAACTGGGGTACCACCACCCCATTTGCAACTCCTCAGGCACTGTCCCAGAGTTCCATGTGTAGCACCCCTGAGAAGTACATTTCAGTTTAGTGGGGTAGGTTACACATGCAATGTTGAAAATACGTGTCATCCATGACAGCCCCTCAATACCGAAAGCCTTTAGCACTTCTGGACAGATCTCATCAACCCCTGGGGCTTTGCCATTGTGGAGATGTTTGACTACCGCAGTGACTTCCTCCAGGGAGATTGATGTTTACCAACCTTCATCCTCAAGCTCTGCCTCTACCGTTGAGGGTGGGTTAGTTGGGTTAAGAAGTTCCTCAAAGTGCTCTTTCCACCGCCCGATCACCTCCTCCGTTGAGGTCAGCAATGACCCACCCTTACTGTATACAGCTTGGATGGATCCACGCTTCCCCCTCCTGAGGAACCGGATTGTTTGCCAGAAACGCTTTGGTGCTGACTGAAAGTCCTTCTCCATGGCTTCTCCAAATTCCTCCCACACCCGCTGCTTTGCCTCCGCTACAGCTGAGGCTGCCGATGTCTTGGCCTGTCGATGCCTCGCAACTGAGTCCGGAGTCTCACAGGCTAACATAGCCCGGAAGGCCTCCTTCTTAAGTTGGACGGCTTCCCTGACCACCTGTGTCCACCACAAAGTTGGAGGGCTGCTGCCCCTCGAGGCACCAATGACCTTGAGGCCACAGCTCTCAACCGCAGCTTCAGCAATAACAGTTTTGAACAATGGCCACTCTGGTTCAATGTCCCCAGCCTCCACAGAGATGCCCGAAAAATTCTGCCGAGATGGGAGTTGAAGGTCTCCCGGACAGGGGCATCCACTAGTTCCCAGTTCACCCGCACTACACATTTGGGCTTACCAGGTCTGTCCAGTGGCTTCCCCCACCATCTTACCCAACTCACCACCAGATGGTGATCGGTTGACAGCTCTGCCCCTCTCTTCACCCGAGTGTCCAAAACATGTGTCCTCACGATAACAAAATCCATAATTTACCTTTGGCCTAAGGTACTCTGGTACCATGTACACTTATGAGCATCCTTATGTTTGAACATGGTGTTTGTTATGGCCAATCCATGACTAGCACAGAAATCCAATAACAAAACCCCACTCTGGTTCAGATCAGGTAGGCCGTTCATCCCCATCATGCCCCTCCAAGTTTCCCCATTATTGCCTACATGTCTGTTGAAGTCTCCCAGGAGGACTATGGAGTCCCCTATAGTAGCGTCATGGACTCCATCCAGGGTGTCCAAGAAGGCGGGATATTTCGAACTGTTGTTTGGCGCATAAGCACAAACAGCAGTCAGAGTTTTCCCCCCATGACCCTAAGCCGTAGGGAGGCGACCCTCTCGTCCACCGGGGTAAACTCCAACATAGCGTCACTCAGCTGGGGACTTGTGAGTATCCCCACACCCGCCCAGGGCCTTACACCCTGAGCAACTCCAGAGAAGGAAAAAGGGCCTGGCTCCGGAAAGGGGCCCTGGGCTTCCTCCCGGCAGGGTATCATCACTTCTTCTTGTTTGTTTGTCCATTGAAGTCTTTGAACCATTCTCAGTCTGGCCCCTCCCCTGAGACCAATCTGCCATGGGAGACCCTACCAGAAGCACTAGGCCCCAGACAACACAGCTCTCAGGTTCACAGGGACACCCAAACTTCTCCACCACGACAAGGTGGTGGTTCCAGGAGAGGATGCTTCACAATGTCCCAATATATTAAATATATCTCTGTTTAGAAGTGTATGCTGCTAGCTATCTTGAATGTTGAATGTTGTATGGGTGTTACACACACAGACTGAAATACAGATTAAACTAACTTTTGATGTGATATTTCAACCCAAAAAATGAATTATACGTAATGAAACACGAGTAGTTGAGTGCTCACTGAGATTTGGGCGGTGTATTCGATGATTGTTTTAGGGTATTTATTGCATACCTAACACACACACACACACACACACACACACACACACACACACACACACACACACACACACACACACACACACACACATACACACACCTAGGAACAAAAACACATCTGCATGAAGCAGGGGTATTCGATAATGTAACCTCACTCTGCGGTGTAAATGCTTCAAAGCCGATGGCAAATCTGCGGCCACTACGTCTTACCTCTGGCACGCTACACGAGCAGCACACCCACCGCATATGCTGAGAGGCGTGTGTGTGTGTGTGTGTGTGTGTGTGTGTGTGTGTGTGTGTGTGTGTGGGGCAGGCGGGAGGGCGTGTGTGTGTGTGTGTGTGTGTGTGTGTGTGTGTGTGTGCAGCCGGCTGGGCTGGCCGGCGGTGGTGCTCCGCTGATAAGCAGGCGAGAGAGCCTTTTGCCGGTTTGGCCTGCAGGCTGAGTGTGAGCTGTGGTTGACAGCTCAGTCTGACCCTCTCCATGGACACCTTCCAACATCCTCTGCTGTTTAGCGTCCACGAACATGGGCTTCATATAGACCCAGCCCTTCCCATCTCTCACATGCAAACAGACAGACAGACACACACATGCACACACACACTCACTTACGCTTTGGAGTAGGCGGGAAAATCCATTGTCATTTTGAACAGCTATTTTGAAGTGATGTGCCAGGATGTGTGTCCCCTCCTTTCGGTCAGCTCCTCACTACCCCTGGTCTCTCCCCTCACCTTGCATCACCTCTTTCCTGTCCTCTGTAGGGCAGCTCCTCTCCACCCCTGGTCTCTCCCCTCGCCTTGCATCACCTCTTTCCTGTCCTCTGTATGTCAGCTCCTCCCTACCCCTTGTCTATCCCCTTACCGTGCATGGCCTGTCGGAGTCTGTTCATTTATTTTCCCCTTTGTTTTCTCGTGCTCCGTTATTCGGTGTGAATTCTGGCTCTTATTGAGAGTCTGTTGGTTTCCTGGCTGACAGCGACTAGGCCATAGTTGGAACTCCTCTGCAGAGCTCTGCTTAAATGAGGAGATAAATCATAGAGCATGCCAGGATCTCTGTAGAGGACAACACACGTTCAGCCCCCAGACGGGGACATGCTGGAGGCACAGACACACACACACACACACACACACACACACACACACACACACACACACACACACACACACACACACACACACACACACACACACACACACACACCACACACACACACACACACACACACACACACACACACACACACACACACACACACACACACACACACACACACACACACATTCCCATTCCCCATGGTGAATGCATTTGTCTTAAAAGTCAAACCACACAAAAAATCTTTATTATGTCCGCTGGCTATCACCATTTTTATCTTGGCCCTGTGTCAGCGTTATGGTTATGATACTGATTATTAATGTGATCATAACTGCGTGCGGTGAAGACGGGAAATGGAGCGTGTTTGTGATGTCTCTGCTCATTGGCTGAGCCCAGACAGAGTTGAGGCCCCATGGCCCCGCCCCCTCACCGCCATCGGATTATTTTGTCAAAAGAAGTACATCAGTGAACCTTATCTTGTGCCACTGATTTAACAATATAAACTTAGGAATGCATATGTGACACAACCACATGGTTCTCACTGCTCTGCTCTGGACTAGAGAAGAGGGAATCAATTGCTTGCCAAACAACTCAAGAGTCTCACAACTGGCCAACTGGGGGGAAGTGGTAGGTGATAAATGATGGCAGGAACATGGAAATGATGGATTCATTGGATACTTTTGTGTTTGTTATTGCATTAGTATAATATATATATATATATCTAATATATATATCTATATCTATATATATATATTATATATAGATTAGATTTGAGTGTATTGTCAGTGTACAGCACAAGTACAGTACAGCGAAAATAATTTGGCATCTAACCAGAGTGCAAATGTTGCAGTAAAGTGCATGGTCATATATAATTTACAGTTTACAGTTGCTAAAAGAGAGTCTACTAGGTATAAAAACAGTTAAGAGTATAAGATTACTTATAGAGTATGTGTGAGATATGTGCATAATAATAGGTATATATATACAGGTAAGTATACTAGTATTTAACAGGTAGTGATCAGGGCAATGCAATTATGGAAAACAGAATAAATATATATACATGTATATACAGCAGGTAGAGAGCAGGGATCTGCAGTTCAATCAACAGTTGAAGAATAAAATAATTCATATACTCAAACGTTTTCACCAGGTTTCTGGTTGAAAAAGCAGTTTTTAAAAATCATTGATCAGTTGTAGTGTTTGTCTTGGCTTGGCATTTTAGATTGGTGCATCAAATAATTGTATTTATTTGATTTAGAGCATTAGAGAAGTATTGCTTGTATGTCCTTTGCTCAGTGAAATGTGGCCTCATGAGATACAGGAGATGTTTGATACAATCACAGAATTAATTAAGTGATGGAATACATTGGTAACTTTTACAGAGGTAACTTTTCTCGCCAGCAGAAAGTGCAAAGGAGTGAAATAAAATGATGCATAGCACCACCTTTAAGCAAATATAAGACTATTTACACATATATATATATATATATATAATTAGTCTTATATACAGTACATTTATATATATATATATAAAATGATATATTATATTTGCTGCTGCAGGAATTATATAGGAATAATGAATATCCCTGGGACACCGCAGCAGTAATGGAATGAAGAAAAGGCTTAGAAGGAGAGAAAATCATCCCTGGACCACGGGACTGGCAGTGGACAGCTGCACACCAGATGCCTGCATCTCTTAGCCTCATTTAGGCTCTTGTATGGGATGTGATCAGTGTCAGGGTAGCATAATGAAGTGAAGCCGTCTGCCCCGAGAGCGGAGGTGTAGCAGGCACCCACTTGGGAAGGATGCGGGCCTGGCAAGATGGATGAGCTGCCGGGGGGAGACTGCCAACACACAGCCACGACAGGAACGGCAGATGAGACGTCGCAGGACGGATGAGACGTCAGTGGCGGAGGTTCAGCCACGGCGTCTGCTGAGGCTGCCCGCTAGCACGCGGTAGTAAGGCACCAGCCTGCGTGGTGATGGCGTGTTGTGGTTGTGTCATGTGGATCTGACTTGATAGTGGGGTCCGTCGGGTTCACACAGGAAACCAAGGGGAGTCGGGGTCAGAGCTGCTTCACTGTCATCAGACATGTTGTGGAGGGCAGCATGATGGATAAGCCATCAATAATCTGCTACCACTAGATATAGTTGTCAAGAGTTGAAAAACGCTGTCACTGGTTGTCACTGTTATTTATTTAAGATTCAAGATTCAAAAACTTTATTTGTCACATACACATGCTGGATGGTGGCAGTGCCTTACATATATTGTACAAAATGTAAAATAGAAAATAGAAAAACACTGCAAGTAAAAGGAACATTTGACAGCAATGTTTGGCTATGACAAGAAACAATGTACATTTGAAAATCTCTAACTTTCTGTATTCCACTAATGGAAACCGAACCGATTGTGAAGGGTTGATCCTTTCATGACACTTCTCTGCAAGAAGCCATGAAGACGAGTTATCTGTGCCTTCGAGCAGAAAGTCAGTGCTTTGACTGCTATTTCCTTTACTGTTCTCTGGATGTTCACTGTTCCTATCCTCATTATTCTCCACACTCGGTTCCCCTGACTGTTGGCTGCCACAGTCATCATGAAAATCTAATTCAGTTTGAGCTGTTTTTAGACATCTTGCACTATTTGTTCCATATCCATGTTACATTGTCGATGCCATGGTTCTTGATCTCATATCATTTTGCTCTGCATTGGTGCTACACTTTGCCTCAGTGGCGTACTTTCATTGCTGTTCATATACCGTGGGATTTACACTCTCGCACATACGATTATATATTCAATTTACAAAGTCATCCTCACAAGGATGATCGACAACAACTTGGAATGTGAAAACAAAGAATAGGAAGTACTGAAGAGTTCCTTGGAATCCTATTTGAGTAACTATAGCGGCTCTTATTCACTCTATACATCCCCCTTTGTCTCTCTACCTCTGGCATCTCCAGTTGCATCTCCAGTCCACCTCTTAATACCATCAATATGACGCCATGGCTATAGAAACTATACATTTAGACAGAAACACAGTATAACGGGCGTTGCATCACCTTAACATAGTCAAGTACAACAGAGTTATATTAATATTTCTGAAGCATTTATAATCAATAAATCCGCATTTTCAATTAAGAGTGTTAAACTACCAGCTTTAAGATCGTTTGGATACTGTCAAAACTTAAAAATAAAAGGCGCTTTTAAGGGATTAGTCTACAAAGTTTTATTAAGTCCACCAAAAGTATGTGAGCTTTAACAAGTTTGTTCACTAAACAGCGCATTGTCGCACCCAAAGCGGTTTCATTTAAGAAATGTGACGATAAAGACACATAAACTATTCACTGAAAATAAAAGAAAACAAACAAATCATTTGCATTTGTTCATGAGGATATATTTGCGACAGTGGTGAAAGTGTATTCCTAGCCTTGAATGTCCACTTTGATAAAGGTTCAACCAAAACAATTCAACAAGTCTCCTTGAGTACTTTTACTGCACAGCTTAACACATATCTCTACATCTCTTGCAGAAGCATTAAACATTTATTTTTTATATATTTGTCATTTTAATTACATATATATTCATTTGTTAATATTAATTTAATATTAACGAAATCAAATGATAAAAATAAAATAAAAAATGTAATGCTTTGTACTCATCAAAACAACTGATTATTTGAACACAAAATCCATCCTCCTTTCTTTCCTCAAGAAGACTTCAATGACTCTGTTGTACGGTTGATCTGTGCGTTTCAGTTCCACCAATAAGTCCTTTTCTATAGACATGGAGGCTAGTGCTGAGAGCCCAGTCTGTCCAGTAGCATTTCTGGCCTTTTGTGCGTATCCAATCAGAAGACGAGCACGTGCTGACGTTATCGTACGCCTGCTAGCTGGCCCCGGTGTCGCCAACTTGAAATCTGATTGGTTAATGCCACAGTTTTGTTTCCGTTCACTTTAAGCTCCAGGCGCCTGCACTGTTGATTCTGAAGGCCTAAGGGCAGATTTCTCGGACCCTGGCAACACATTATGGCTGAAATATGATTGGATAAAAGCTCTAAAATCAAGGCCAGCCCTCCAAATCTCGATCTGAGGCTGGAAGCAGCGCAACGAAGAGGAAAGCTATGAAATGAAGATAATAGACTATGGGGAATAATTTCCCCATAGTAATTTCCCCGCCAGGTGGCCCTGACGGCCCACCACTGGATCAGAAGCATCTACAGTTTAGGCAGTCAATACAGTAAGGGTGTAATACTAACCCTTACCCTTATTTGTGTTAATACATTTCATTGTCATGGAAGGAGCAAGGTGTGCGCGTGGTAGATCGAGCGTAGAATCATTGATTTGGACGAGAACTTCAGATCGATTCAATCACATTACCACGTCATCACGCTCCATACCAATAGGGTTGATCAACCACCACCAAAGATTATCCAGTAGGAGAGCCCTGCATCCCCAGGAGAGCTCATTACAGCCTCAGTACTGAGAGAGAGAGAGAGAGAGAGAGAGAGAGAGAGAGAGAGAGAGAGAGAGAGAGAGAGAGAGAGAGAGAGAGAGAGAGAGAGAGAGAGAGAGAGAGAGAGACGTATGCATGTTGGATTGGCTGGTAATCCTATGCAGCCAGATCTCCGTCTGACAAGCTTGTGAATGGCCCGCATTAACTCCCAGCAGCCATGATTAAATGAAGTCCTTAGAAATCCTTAGTGTACCTCAGAAATCCTGAGGTACACATTCTATTATATATATTATGATATATACAGTATACAAAGTATTGTCCCTTCAGAAAACAGACCGTCTGGCTTGCCTGATGTGTGAGTTCAATCCCTTGGTTCTGCATGCTATATTTTGCTAGTTGCCGGTGTGATGAGTGCACACCGCTCGCTCCTCACTCCCACTCACCAGCGGCTGAGAGTCCAGGGAAGTGGCGCGTTATGAACAGAGACGGTAATGCAGTTAAGGTCATACAGGGAATCAGGGAAGGCTTGTTGGTCGTTCAGAGGTTACTGCTCGGCCCGACCTTTAAATGCCTGCAGAACAATCCCTAAAGATCCCATTGTTTTTCAGTGTGAGTGTGAGTGTGTGTGTGTGTGTGTGTGTGTGTGTGTGTGTGTGTGTGTGTGTGTGTGTGTGTGTGTGTGTGGTGTGTGTGTGTGTGTGTGTGAGAGTGTGCGTGTTCTGCTACTATGCTACATGGCGTCCAGAGGTCTCTTGTTTGTGGGTGAAGGTCCCGACTCGTCTCTATTGGTTTCCCGGCTCTAACTGGGGCAGGCTGAAGTGTGAGCCAGTCAGCTCTTTACCACGAGCCCAGAGTCTCTCTCTCTCTCTCTCTCTCTCTCTCTCTCTCTCTCTCTCTCTCTCTCTCTCTCTCTCTCTCTCTCTCTCTCTCTCTCTCTCTCTCTCTCTCTCTCTCTCTCTCTCTTTCCCCCCCCCCACACCGCGTCCTTCAGCTGACTCATCACTAATCTGTGTGACGACCAGCTAATGAATGTGGGCACAAAAGGGAGGAGGGGGGAGCACCACAGACTGCAGATAAAGGATTAGGAGATATAACGTATGCCAGGATTACGTGATCATTTCCTCTCTCCATGTATCAGTGGGTAATTGGTCAGGTGTCCCTGACCACACGGAGGACTCACATTAGGCTATTTGGAGGGGTTGCACATCTCCATGATGAACTATGTAAGGACGCAGCGGTCGTCCTTGTTATCTTTATACACACTGGATTGTCCCCCCCCCCCTCCTTCTCCTCCCCTACGGATTACATATAACCTGATTATGGAATGTGGATTGATTCTATTTTGTCAAATTTTGCAAAAATCTCTCTCTCTCTCTCTCTCTCTCTCTCTCTCTCTCTCTCTCTCTCTCTCTCTCTCTCTCTCCTCTCTCTCTCTCTCTCTCTCTCTCTCTCTCTCTCTCTCTCTCTCTCTCTCTCTCTCTCTCTCTCTCTCTCTCTCTCTCTCTCTCTCTTGTTGTTGTATGTGTGACTTCATGGCTCTCATGGACTCGTTCATTCTTTCTCTTCCCACTTTTATATCCCGTATCAGCAGCTTCTTGTTCTCTATTCTAATGTGTTGGTCCTCCTCCTCCACCCTGCGCCGCAGTCCTCTTCCTGAGTTAGCGTTTCATCTTCCCGGGAGACTTAGACTCCTCCTGCTCACAGCTGCTATTTGTGCCTAGTGGAGGTGTGTGTGTGTCTGTGTGTGTACGGAGATCCATGTGTGTGTGTGTGTGTGTGTGTGTGTGTGTGTGTGTGTGTGTGTGTGTGTGTGTGTGTGTGTGTGTGCGTTTGTGACTGTGTGTGTGTGTGTGTGTGTGTGTGTGTGTGTGTGTTTGTGTGTGTGTGTGTGTGTGTGTGTGTGTTTGTGTGTGTGTGTGTGTGTGTACATGTGACTGTGTGTGTGTGTGTGTGTGTGTGTGTGTGTGCTGGTGCATGTGTGTCACTGTGTGAGGCACAGGGGTTGTGTTTGCCTCTACGGCTGTGAGCTATCCTCCCTGGGTTCTTCTGCCTCTACGGTTCTTCATGCTAATTGACACATAACATAGAGGACCACATAGTGTGATGGTAGGGGGGGGGGGGAGGACCACCGCTTCCTACTGGCCAGAGAGACGAGGACGCTGGGTGTGGAAGGAGAGGTTCTTCCCCAACTCTGTTAAATTACGAGTTGGAGAAGGTTTTGCTCACCAGAGACACAGAGAGCATTAGCAACAACTGCAGGCTTTTTCACACTATACCCCTTATAGATAGATAGATAGATAGATAGATAGATAGATAGATAGATAGATAGATAGATAGATAGATAGATAGATAGATAGATAGATAGATAGATAGATAGATAGATAGATAGATAGATAGATAGATAGATAGATAGATAGATAGATAGATAGATAGATAGATGGAGATAAGGTTGTTTTTCACACTATATCTCTCATAGATAGATATAAGGTTGTTTTCCACACTGTATCCCTAATAATTTGATTGCAATTAGGTTGTTTTTCACACTGTATCCCTTATAGATAGAGATAAGGTTGTTTTCACATGTATCTCTAATAGATAGATATATGGTTGTTTTCACATTGTATCTCTAATAGATAGCTAGAGATAAGGTTGTTTTTCAAACTTTATCCCTAATATATAGATATAAGGTTGTTTTTCAAACTGTATCCCTAATAGGTAGATAGAGATAAGGTTGGGAAGTTCCCTTTAAAGGATGCAGAAGATGAGCACAACTACAAAGAAGTCAGTATGCTTTGTGTACGAGAGAGGGAGATATGGGGAGAGATGGGGAGAGATGGGGAGAGATGAGGAGAGATGGGGAGAGATGGGGAGAGATGGGGATAGATGGAGAGAGATGGGGAGAGATGAGGAGAGATGGGGAGAGATGAGGAGAGATGAGGAGAGATGGGGAGAGATGGGGAGAGACAGCTGGCGTTTACACACAAAGGACAGGCTCGGGGATGGGTTTATCGAAGCACGGCAGTCAGTGGAAAGTTTTGTTGGAAGGCAGAAGAAAAGAGAGCACAGCAGTGGCTGACTGTAGAGCAACGCACATCTCCTTGACTGATGACATTCTTTATCACAGAGCTGAGAGCTCCTGCCCAGCTGCAGCTTTTAATGGCAGTGGTGGTGGTAGAGTGTAATATAATGACAGAGAGAGAGAGAGAGAGAGAGAGAGAGAGAGAGAGAGAGAGAGAGAGAGAGAGAGAGAGAGAGAGAGAGAGAGAGAGAGAGAGAGAGAGAGAGAGAGAGGGAGAGAGGGAGAGAGAGAGAGGAGGGGGGGGGGGGGGGGGAGAGAGGGGAGGGAGGGAGGGAGGGGGGGGGGGAGAGAGGGGAGGGAGGGAGGGACGGACAGAGGGAGAAGCATAACATTGTATGCATTCATCGTATCTTGTATAATTATTCAGTCTATAATTAATCTACAGAAAAGGCAGACTGTGTTTGTCCTACACAGCAGAGCACGCATTAGACACATTATCCTAGTTATTATTCATAGAGCTTTGTCCTGTGGTCTGTCCAGACTCGTGGATTGACCTGGGAGACTCTCTGGTGTCATTAACATTGGTTGGGAGCTTCCTAGTTCTGTCTGGCCTGTGTTCTCTCCCTGCAACATCCAGACGGAGAAATGTGTTTAAATGCGTAAAGCTTCCATTTTGCTAATCAAATTCCGTTGTTTATTCCTTCAGTATGCCCACTTTCCCCCGACACCCAGACGGCAACGTTGTTTGAAGTGATGTGGAAACGGATCTCTTCATTTATGTTGGCCCGAGGCAAAATATATTCACTGCAAAGCTTTTACTCTCACCCCTGACCACCCCTCCATCTTCCCTGCCTCCCTCGTCTCCTTACCATATCCTTCTCTTCCTCTCCTCTCCCCTCTTCTACTCTCTCATGTCCTTCCCTCTTCCCCATCTGTTTCTCCTTCTCATCCCCTTCTGTCCTCTCTCCTCTCCTCTTCCCCCGATTTCCTTCTCTCTCCTCTTCTCTGCTTTCCTTATTTATCCTATTCTTCTATCTCCTCATCTCTCCTCTCAAGTCCTCTGAAATTTTTATTTTCCAACATAACGATTATAGTAAGACGTCGCCAGAGATTGACTCTTCGTCCCCTTGGTGATTATAATATATTATATTATTAGGACCTCAGAGAATGGTGGCTTTTAGATCTCTGCATTAAAGACAGTCCTACAAGCACTGTTCAACTTACAATTACCACAGGGCTCACATTCGTTGTGAAGCACAAAACAGAGTCTTTTCAAATATATACCCCCACAGTGACAACACACACACACACACACACCAAATAAAGATCTCTTAATACTGTGGCATAATAGCTTTACAAATATATAAATATATATATATAATTTTTGCTATTAATAATGTGAATTCCACCTAGACCACACGGCATAAATGATTGTTCAGATTTACAACATTTTAAGCATAGTATATGCTTAAAATGTTATAAGGAGGATCTTGGTGAAACCTAAGTCAACACTGCAGGCTCAAGAGAGTCAGCGGTGAAGTTGCGGTGAAGTCACCAAATAAGATGACATTCAAATCCATCTTATAAATCCAACTGTTTCGGTCCATTGTGTCACACACGTCCCCCTCTCAAACTGGGCCATTTCCAAATGTCATCCGGTCCTTTTGCCTACGCCAATGGTTACAACCAAAGCAGTTGCACACACCATCATACACTTTTTCTGGACTTTCTGGACTAATTTCAGTTATTTTACTGTTCTGCACTGTACGGCACTGTATTCGTGATGCTGCTGCACTACTGGCACTTTAAAATGCTTTTAAAATGTTTTTTTGCACAATTCAACACATTTAACACAGTCACCTTTTTTATTGTGTACGGCATTGTTATAATATAGTGTTTAGTATAATATAAGTATAGTACATAGTATAGTATTAAGTGTTAAATTGTAGGTAGTTCCTACTGCAGGAGGGAATGGGGAGTAAGCATTCCATTGTACTTGTTGCATGTGGCGAATCAAATCTCGAATTATGAATCTAAAGCTAAAGTGACTTAATGTCTGTGAAGGGTACTTAAATTTTTTGGAAATTTTCACATCCATAAACAGCTTCTGCTGTTTTTCTCTGTGTTCATAATATGACCAGCTCGGAGATATCAATACATTATAAATCCAATTACAAGCATGGATCAAAAGTTGTAGGATCAAAAGTGTTCATGGAAATTGGATCTTTAAGGACCTTAACATACTGACCTGTAATAATAACAGGGTTTGTTTTACAGCTTTCACATGTATCTCCTTTAAGACACAACGGAGAACCAATGGCTACTAGGTTCTGATAGAGAAGTACGCCGGAATGTCAGAAATCAAAAATGTCAGAGAAACTAAAGATGGCGTTTCCCCGCCTTTATCAAACTGACACCATAAATTGAGCCATTCAAATAAAGGAGAAAGCGCTGTTATAACACACCCAAAAAGAGTCAAAGAAAAGTCATGTATTATAGATACTTTATAATATCGTCCATTTTGGATATTGTTATGAATATGGGCAACGAGACAAAGATATGGGTCAGCCTCCCCCTACTTGACTGATGAGCTCTCTTAAGCATTAATAGGAGTCTTGGGAGAGAAAGGTCATCCCTGATACTGATAATGAATGAATAATAGAATCATCTCCCTTATTATTCCCTCCTCCCGTCACCAGTGGTTCTGATCCCTCGTTTACATCCGTGTGGTTTTATATTTCAGATCAAAATGGTTCATTTGTCAGGTGTATTAGGAACAGTATTAGGAGTATTAGGAACAGTGTACCATGTACAGTGACATGGTACACTGGTATGTTACCGCCAGCTCCGAAGATGTGCACAAAGTTACAGAATTTACAAGAATTGCAAAAATGTACATTTTTACATAATGGCGGAATATATGGATCTGTCACTATAAACAGTACAGTGTGAATATAAATATTGTGAAGAGTGTTAAGTGTGAAGTATATTGCAGATAGTCCAGTTCTTGGTCCCACACGGCCTCCAAACTCCCCGGTTGTACGATACGAACTTGGTGGCTGACTTCTTTACGGGCGACGTGTGCTTCATGCTTCATGGCTTTATCACGAGTTGGAATTGAACACAAAGCCACAGGATAAACAGACTGGGAGAATGTCCAGATGGTGGGAAAACACCAAAAACAAACACAGCCCTCGGGTGTCATATTTGATGTTTCCGAATGAATTATGACACAATTATACTTTTATAACTTCTGGAGGGGGGTTGTGGGGGGGTAACCAGAAAGTGTGCGGGGCGGAGTTACGCAGTGCCACTCACAAAACTAATTTAGACAATACCAATATGTTCATACAGTGGCCAGCCTACTGCACACGCTTGATTTGAAACCTTTTACAGACACTGTGTTTAAGGCCTTTGGTGTTAAGGACAGGACAATTCAGCCTTTTGTCTTCCCACCGTTACCACTAGAAAACTTGATGGCTGTGTTTGGTGGCTATTGATCGAGGGGAGTTATTGACAATGGGTAGTCAATGCTATTGTTTTAGTTCTTTAGTTCCTCTTCTGAGATGAATGGTCAGCCAAATCAGGTTTGTTGTGGTATCAGCCGGTCCGGTTGTTTGCAGAAGTGAACTATTTCAGTGTAACGCCCCCCGCCCCCCAAAAGCTAAACTAAAACTAAAACGTCCCTTTCAACCAGATGTGAGAGGGTCTGATTTGTGTGAGGGACAGAGAGAAGGGATTAGGAAGGGAAAGGAAGCTCTTTCTATCCACATGAGTCAGCTTCACTTCTTTTTTTTATATTTCACTATACTGCTCATCCTCCCACTTGTTTCCCTCTCAAAGGTAAAATGACAAATGGCCTCTTCAAAAGTGGAACCGGTCTGACTCTTCGAACAATAATAATATCCTTCCTGTAGGATTCTACCTTCAGTTTTCCCTTCACCAGACTTTTACACCCGTTACACCCGTCTCTCTCTCTCTCTCTCTCTCTCTCTCTCTCTCTCTCTCTCTCTCTCTCTCTCTCTCTCTCTCTCTCTCTCTCTCTCTCTCTCTCTCTCTCTCTCTCTCTCTCTCTCTCTCTCTCTCTCCTTCCATCCTCTCTCTCCCTCTCTCTCGGTCTCTCTCTCTCTCATCCCCACCCTTTCTCTCTCTCCATCTTCTCTCTTTCCTCTGCTGACATGTTAAGGAAGTGGAGTTAAATTGCTGATACATCGCTTAATATTCATTATAAAATAAAGCCATGTTGATCATGGTTGGTCAGTTCTAACAGTATGCATGCTGTTGTAACAACACAGAACGTAATAGCTTATTACAATACATTGTCCGTTAATATATATATATATATATATATATATATATATATATATATATATATAATTAAAAGCGTTTCTGTAAGTAGGCACAGTGTAAATCACGATTTAAGCATTAGATTGAACAGTATTATATTGTTTTTGATATAAGCACATAGTGTCGGTGTAACACAACGTCTTGACCTGCCTGACTGTTAATTATGGTTGTGGTTCTATAATTAATCTGGTGATTAAAGTATACCGTGCTTGAGATTAAATACAGATGGTGGCGTCTCAAAGTCTGCAACCATATTTTTTTTATCATCCCTGAAGAGAAGCTATAGTGGCTTATTTGTGATCTTAAATGATACATTCTATTATATTAATACAACTACTTGACAGGCTAACTGAAGCCTAGGTAGCACCCATTGGTTGGTGGTGGGTAATGTTTGAATGGGGTTATTTCTCCTTCTAATCATGAATCAGGAAAGGTTTGTACCATGATGTCATAGCTCTCTCTACAGGGCCGTTACGAAGGGCCGGCATTTGGTTTACTTTTGTGGAGAAAATACGGAAGCATTTAAGAAGCAATTTTACTGACTGTGAACTTAAAATGAAATTGACAGAAGAAAAGGTGTATTATGTGTATAAAGCCTTCTTTCTGGTATTACCGACTAAATAAAACAAGTTGAATGGCAGAAAGTAACCAAAGCAGTGAACTCAGTGAACTGTTCGTTCTCTCTGTTAGCCAAGGACCCTGGAGGAGATACAGGATATATACAAAATATAAAACCCTTCTGATTTCAAGAGTAAGGCCAAGCAGTGCATTGCTGCACAAAGCGCTGGTGTAGAACACAAGCTTGTTAACCACTCACTATGTCATCATAGTGTAAGCTATAGATATAGACATCCTAACATAAATGGAGTGAAAGAACAAAAGCTCTTAATACAATGTCATCCAAATTCACACTTTTATTAGCCCCTTTTTGCTGTCTTTGCAAACTGGCGTCACACTGCTGGGACTAGAAAGGATGGTGTATCCGGTCCACAGGGTGTGACAGATGTGTGCCGGCACCGTCTCACCGCCCTGAGGGATGCTTCTGGGTTCTGAAACCTGTGTCCAAAGTGGCATGAGAGCGCTTTCCTTGTGCGGTAGTTGTTCAATTCAAGATTAAATTCAATAATTGTGTTTGCCATATGCAAAGTAAGTCAAATGGAATGCCTACTCCAAATTCCATCCCATAGTATGAATTTCTAAAACACAATCCTATAAAGATCCTATACACAATACAAATGACAATAAAAAGAACAATAAAGTGACTGATGGATGATATGTACATGTGTTGAATTGTGCATAAAGTCTTTTTGAAAGCATTTTAAAGTGCCATTAGTGCAGCAGCATCATGAATACAGTGCAGAACAGTGCAGTAACTGTAATGAGTCCAGAAGGTTGCGCCTCGTCACGACTGTCGAGAGCGGCTGTTTTAAAGGACGGTTCATGTCATCGTATCACTCGGTTTGTGTACCTTGAGGCACACACAGCGACACTTATGTGGGAAACATTGACTTATTTTAGTGGAGCAGTATGAAACACCAGCTGGAACTATGCTGGATTGTTTTTAGATAAAAAACATCTTTCAAGATTCAGATTCAAGATGTTTAGATTTGCCATATGCAACAAGTAAAATCACTCCCCATTCCCTCCCGCAGTATGGATTTTCTTTCTAATTCTGCTTAATGACTTAATGTAAATTGCACCTTAACCACCAAAATGTAAAATGCGGGTCTTTCTTTTTCTGTCTGGTTTGATAGTTCTCAGAGAAGAAGAATAGCGATCCCATTTCCCATTTCCCGCTCAATGTTTTAGCATGGACTTGTCTGGGATGTCTGGGGTCGTTTATTTAAGGAGCCTAGAAATGCCGCTGACTCAGACGTCTATTTTTCATCTCGCTACAATTGCCCTCATTTCTGACACGTTTCTCAGTGAGGTATTTTCACAGGGAATTCTGAGCCCGAGTGTCTTATTGCTTGGTGTGCAGCGCAAATTCCCCACAGGAAGCCTATTTCTGGTTCAAAGATTCAAACCCTGATGCCTGCCTGAAGGCCTGTAATATGCCCGTCTGCTCATTTGCTTTGGAGAAAATCGTCCAAGGACTTGAATTGTCGGAGAGGGAAAAGAGCGAGTTGAACAGCAGCATTTGATGTAGTTTTACACTTGGCTGGTTATTGTCTATATATATATATATATAAAAAGAGATTGTTTAATGTACAGCCCTGTAGTGGTGTCTTGATTGAACAAGCAGGGATGGGGGGGGGGTAACCGGAGGCAATCAGTCTGGCCGCAACATTCTACAGTCGTCAGGAAGGAGAAAAAAAACCATCTAATGGCAGAAGATGTGAGCTGCAGTGGCTTTCTCACCTCAGTCTCATCACTCTCAAGTACAATCTCTACAGTATCTCTGACCTGTATGTCTTGTAAACACAGAGTTCTTGCCACAGAGGTGAGAGATGGCTGAAAGAAAGGTCGACGATGTCCGGGATCATCAGAGTGTTCACAGGATGTGACGATGTGACAGTAACAGTAATGGAAAAGCCCACTCCTACAGTCTGGATGGATGTGTTCCATCTGAAGTGGGAAGGAGGAGACAAATGTCATCTGAACAGAGCCAATGGTACGTGCTAGCACTTCTCCTCGAGTCAGACAGCCCATACAGACCGTCAGGCCACAGGCCATGGTGGAAGCTCCATCGAGGGCCCGTAACAGCCCAAGGTTAGGCTACTTTCCCCTCGGGCTACGAAGCACCACCCTCCTCCTACCTAAAGCATGGGGCCTTGGGCTGCTGTTCTGGCTGGCGGAGGTGCCCCAGGACCTGGCTTGTTGTGGGCTGGATCCAGGCGTGATTAGCCACAGCCCATTGCTTGTAGCATTGGCTGCACTGCCTCTCCTGTCCTCGGCTGGGCTCCACCATCGACTGTTCCTGCCGGCGGGGGAATGGTTGGTGCTGGGAGGTGGCAGTGGCTTGTCCTGGTTGGTGAGGTCCCTGTTCATGGCACCAGTGTAGCAGACAACGCTACCACCAGCCAGACAAATGGCTTCTTTGGACACCTCCCGACAACAGTTGCGATGAGGAATTATGTATATTGTAGAGTTTTGTAGCTGATGAATGAACAGAGCCGATTGTACATGCTAGCTCTTCTCCTGAGTGTGTGTGGTGGTGGCTGGTTTAACCTGTGGGCCAGGACCCACAGGTGTGCAGCCTCACCCAGCCTCAGAGTCTAATCAGTCTGACTAGGTAAGACAGGCTGCTCCAACCAGCCACCAACCACACACACTCCACAGATTCATACCAGACAACATTAAACTAGGCTTTTTAGCACCTCGTATTGTCTCTTTCAAGACATATATTGAGCTTTCTATAGTCTTTAAATACCCCCTGGTGGGCACGTTGAACATCTGAACGCAGACGGCCACTCTGTTTAAAGCTCTCGATGGGAGACATCACAGCTGAGGTGAAGGGGCGGGGCTGGGGGGGAGGGGGGAGGCCCATCTGCTTGAGGGCTCCAGGCTCTGACCTGCTGGAATCTTCCCACTGTGTAAGCCCGCCCAGGTCTCTGAAAACATATCCAAACATCTGGACCTGTAGAATGCAATTACACCGTGCCAAGGCGATAAGAACATCCCATGGTAGAGAGAGAGAGAGCTTAATAATAGTAGTCCAGGACTTTATAGTCCTGGACGCCTCTTACCTTCCCATACCTTATGTCAAATGCTAGTCGAGTCAAGGGGACTGTTCATAACCCCCTATGCCTGTTGGCTGTGCATTGAATAGTGTACTGTGTGTACCAATAACACACAGAGGCCGGGGAAGAATAGTAGTAGCGTTGCCTCGGGAGCAGATAGGAGCTAGGAGTGGAGGAGGAGGAAGAGGAGGAGATAGGAGCCAGGAGTTGAGGAGAAGGAGGGGGAGGAGGAGAAGGAGGAGGAGGAGGAGGGGGAGGAGTGGGAGGAGGAGGAGAGGAGGGCTAAGCTGGACCGCTGCCCGTGTCTCCTTCATCAGGATGTATGGCGGAGAAGCAGCTCACCGTCACTGGAGTCCATCAAGGAGCGAGCAGATGTAATTTATTGTAATGAGCGACTCCGTCTTCTCCGTTGTGCCACGCTGTCGTTGTTTAGTGGGAGTCCAATACAATGTGATCAATACCCCGGGAAGACCTTGCCTCGTGAGATATGTAAGAGGGATACGACGAGTGCCTGATGGTAATAGTCAGCCATGCAAGGAGACATCTAGGGTAAGGAGCAATTGAGCAGGGTGAGGTGTCTTGCTCAGGGACACCTCGACATGGTTCAGTTTAAATGCATGCTAACTAATATCCATGCAATGTGTGCACCTCTACACTGTGTGTGTGTGTGTGTGTGTGTGTGTGTGTGTGTGTGTGTGTGTGTTACACTGCACCATAAAAGATAGAAACTAGAATTTTCCAGCACATTTCCTCATAATGCAGCAGCTTGAGTTAATTAGGCCATTACCATTCCTGCAGAAAGGAAAAAGCCATTTATACGCCCTTTTATTCACAAACAGTGGAAGTTAGAAAGAGGGTGGTGCTGGAGTGTGTGTGCGCGTGTGTGTGCGTGTGTGTACGTGTGTGCGTGTGTGTGCGTGTGCGCACATGTGCGTGTGTGTGTTCTCTGAGGGGAGGGCGGTCACATTCACAGAGCACAGACACCTAATGACTATTTAACTTTCTGCATGCACAGTTAATTGAGGATGACGCGTAGTGCAAAGATTGGTCGTTTATGAACAAAAATTAATCCGCAGAATCAGTGTAATTGGAGGCTAATGCCCCACGATTCATCTCATCTCCATAGGGGAAGGATTAATGCTGTGGGACAGGACTGTAATCAGACTAACAAATCTCTGTTTTCGCTCCCTAAACTCCTGTAGAATTCAATAGGCCAAACAAGTCAGGCTGATTCCACTGTGCAGGATAACCTCTGTCCTCAGCTTCAGTCAGAGCAGCTGGATTAGTGTCCTGCTTGGAAGTGCTGTCTGATGGTCTGCCGTTTAAACAGTTCTATTTAAGCTTTCAAACCAATGTGGTGTGTGTGTGTGTGTGTGTGTGTGTGTGTGTGTGTGTGTGTGTGTGTGTGTGTGTGTGTGTGTGTGTGTGTGTGTGTGTGTGTGTGTGTGTGTGTGCGTGCGTGTGTGTGTGTGTGTGTGTGTGTGCAAGCTTGAGCCTATAATACACCCTGGTCATGTGATCGCTGCATGCAGCTGCAGTGTGTATGTTGTGATAATCTTCCCCAATGCGCTTATGAATGATGTGAGTCCTGATGGCCCACTTCTGGGCCTGCGGGAAGCGTTCCTGCGGGAGCAGACAGTATGTTTAAAAAAACTAGACAGATGGGATGCTATTGAGTTTCAAAACGGCGAGCCTCACAGTCAATGAGTCAATGACAGGAAATGAGGGTTTGGATGAGGAGCAGCGCCTGGGAGAGTGCAGCAAATACCACTTAGCGCCGACGGCTCCCTCCGTACTTCAAACTGAAGCCCTCAAATAAGACGCTTTGGTCATGCAGCCTCACACTGGATTATGTAAATGAGTTTAACTTTTTTCTTCAGTTTGCTTCAGGTTTAATCCAATCTGCTTTAATCTAAACGATTAAGCTGCAAGGTTACCAGCCCACTTAAAATAAGACACGTTGCATGAAGACACTAATCTAACGATCCCTATCCAAACGCCTCTTTAATCCATGAACTAAACTGTTTCTCCCATGTTTCCACCCAGGACTCCAAGAGCCGGGCTCCCTCCTCCAGGCCTCTCCACCAAGGTGAGTCCGCTCACATGTTCCACTCGACCACCACTGTTACCGAGCTGGGAGAGAGATGGCTGACTGTTACTAGTAGTTCAGATACTAGTACCACAACTCTTAACCAGCTGGGAGAGAGACAGCTATTCATGTTACTGGTAAATGGACATTTATATAGCGCTTTTCTAAACAATGGTTACTTAAAGCGCAAAGTCATGCCTCACACTCACCCATTCATACACACATTCAACCACCAACGGCGGAGTCAGCCATGCAAGGAGACAGCAGTCAGGAGCAGTTAGAGTTATCGAACCAGCAACCTTCCGGTTGTGAGGCGACCCTTCTACCTCCTGAGCTATACTGCCACCCGTTACTAGTACCACAACTCTTAACCAGCTGGGAGAGACGGCCGACAGCTAGTCATGTTACTAGTACCACAACTCTTAACCAGCTTGGAGAGACGGGCGACAGCTAGTCATGTTACTAGTACCACAACTCTTAACCAGCTGGAAGAGACGGCTCACAGCTAGTCATGGTTAGCAGCCTCCACACGAAGTGGATTTTTAATGTATTTATTTTATGTAATTAACTTCTGACCTCTGATTAGACCAATCATAAGTGTCAGACCAAAATATAAACATTTTCATCAGAGAAATTTAATAGCAACTGCCTTTTTATTGTCTAATTGTGTAAACTAAATGATAAGTGTGTTTTGGGTTATGACTCCTGTGTGTGTGTGTGTGTCTCTGTTTGCCTCCAGTATAATATCAATTATGCTGCTTACAAACAATGTTCTCTTGAAATAATAATTATGACACTTGTATGGATGTAATCAAGGTCTAGCAGGGTTCACTGCTACCTGCCAGGTAAGTGGCTTCTCTGGGCTCCAGACCACTGGGACGGGCAGATGATGAGTAAAAAGTTACTGCAGGGTTGAGAATGTGTCTACGCAGGCACAGCGTGGTCCTCTCTGAGTGTGTGTGGTGATGGCTGGTTTATACTGCATTCCTTGATTGGCCAATCACACCACAGGTGTGTAGAATCACCTATCCCCAGAGCCTAATCAGTCTAACTCAGGCCAGGTGAGGCTGCTTAAACCAGCCACCAACCACACACACTCCACAGAAGGGTCATTCATTGTAAGAGTAAAATTACCTTTGGTCAATTCATTACTGTTGACCATCTGTTCAACATATTCATACACATACACAGACACACAGACACACACACAAACTCCAAGGCGAAACTAGGCCTAAAGGCCTATCTTGTCTAGTCTGTGTTGACTTTCCTATACCGGTGCTTTTGGTGAAAACAGATTTGAGATTGAGTCCTACTGGAGAGTTAACTTTCAGAAAAGCATAAATCAAATTGATCCATGACATATCATGATTTCAGTTAGCTAATAGCTTCTAATGTTTAAGTGATAAGTTAGGGAGTGCATCATTTTTGTTCCTTATTTCCTTTTTTCCTTCCACACTTTAGTTTCATATTTACACATGCAAGTGAAGTACTATTATATTTTCATGTTAATGTCGGCGATTGTTTCATAGTCTTATTGATTTGAAGTCCCATTGATTTGACTCACTCAAGTGAGTTGAAGGAACCCATGTGCTCACTCAGTACACAAAAAATGGACGTCACACTGTGCCGCTTAGCATATTGACTTCATCCTTACAAGGCAAACACACATGCATATGTTCTACATACATCATCCATACGTTGCTATGACAACACACAGCCATGCATACCTCTCAGCCCACACACTCAGCCCACACACTCAGCCCCCACACTCCAGTATGACCCGGCTAATCTGCTGGTGTGCCCATTCATCAAATAGGTGCCGGAACTCTAAAGCAGCATCAGCTTTGCTTTCATGAGTCGGGCTGTTGTTGTTTTTCTCTCTGTACAAAAAATAAACAATAGAAACTCAAATTAAATATTTCAAATATTAATTATGCTTTCTCAGCTTGGTCCTTGTCCCAGACAGCCACACACACACACACACACACACACACACACACACACACTCAAGGCACCAGTGTATTTTCATAAACGTTTCCGACCTTATTAGAATCAGTTCCAACCGCTGACCTCAGCTTTCTTTTGACCTTCTAAGCCTGGCTTCCAAAGACCTTTCTAAGCGTTAGTAAATCACTCCAGGTGTACTAAGTGGCGGTACACAGTAACAAGTCACAGTAAGCCAGTGGACAGCATTCTGATGTGCCGGTACTCTGAACCGGCCCGATTCAAACCCTGGCTTCAGTGATGGGATGCTGTCTGCCTCTTATGGTTTCATCAGGGTCAATGGATGCATGTGTTCCTGACACCTGTGGTGCATTCACAAGCATTTGGGACTGAGGACTGCCGTGTGTGTGTGTGTGTGTGTGTGTGTGTGTGTGTGTGTGTGTGTGTGTGTGTGTGTGTGTGTGTGTGTGTGTGTGTGTGTGTGTGTGTGTGTGTGTGTGTGTGTGTGTGTATGTGTGTGTGTGTGTGTGTGTGTGTGTGTGTGTGTGTGTGTGTGTGTGTGTGTGTGTGTGTGGACACCGTTATACATTTATCACATATCTCTATGCAGCACAATGTGCCAAAAAGGATGCAGCCGAGGATGTTAAAAGCTACCATGCAGTCAAACAATCTAGGGATGAATATGTTTATAACAGGGTTGTAATGAACGTAAAGGGTCAGCGTAACAGAAAGCAAGTCACTGGTTCATTGTCCTTCAGCGAGGTCCGTTAAAGTCTCAGAGGAGCAGGATAATAGACAGTCTGTAAAATACTTGCGTAGGTAAAGGGCCAAGTATCGAGTCCCCCTGATCCCCTCCACTCTATAAACATTATTGAGTCCACCAGCGCAGAACTAACCATCCTTCTTGTCTTGGCGTCTGAACGATTCCTCCCTCCCATAAACACGTGCATGTAATTTGCATATTTCGATTATCTTTTGTATATTTTGATGCAGGAGTGGAAGCTGGGAACAAACGTGTGTGTGTGTGTGTACAGTATAAAGTACACACACACACACACACACAAACACACACACAAAACTGTAGAACGCAGAGGTGGAGACTTGTCCTCCACAGCTGCGTCCTTAGCCACCGTTTGCATTTTCACTGCTAACTCCACCGTGCTGTTAGTCTTGTTGGGGCGGCAGTAGCTCAGTCATTAGGGACTTGGCTTGGGAACCGGAAGGTTGCTGGTTTAAGTCCCTGAAACAACTGGGCACTGCCATTGAGCAAGGCACCAGAGATTTAGATTTAGTCAGGATTGTTACTATATTTCAAATCCAAATTGGGTGTTTATAGATTTAGGAAATTAAGAAAACAAAGTGGTGAAGACATTCAACTCTTATCGTATCCAGGTTGAAGAAATCTGAAGATACTCCAACCTTTCAATATTTCAACTAGATGTGCGATGGAGAGATGAGGAGGCAAGCAGTGAAGACTACAAGACAAATATCTGATATCTGTTGTAAGGCACCGAGACTGTGCCTCTCAGCCGCTCTACATCCAAGTAGTTGACCGCTCTGTGTTGAAGAGCTTACCTGCTACATTACACACAGCTACACGACTCCAACGAGCATGGAACCCCGAGCCGAGGTCTGGTTTCCCCTGTAAGCGCTTGAAGTGGATGTGCCGTGAGCCAGGAGCACCGCAAGGAAGAAGCCAGGGTAGCACCATTGACACTCACTAGGAACACTGTAATGCACAATGACAGTAACAACAGATATACAACAGATATACCCTGTGCTCTACACATGCTGTTACCCACGCCCACGATAAGCACACAGCCACAACATGGAGCCGAAGGATTTATAGATGCACTGCCTCACATGTGGGCAAAGTGTATTGCTCGGTGCACACTGCTTTCTGCTCACACACTTTCTGCTTGTGGGGATTTTTTAGACTTGATGCATTTTGAATGTGCTTCTAAATTACAAGAGCAGAGGTGAAGTCACCAGCTAACAGGAGATGAAGCTGCGCAACGGCAGATAAGCTAACACTGCGGCAGGGCAATTGTGCTTCAGCTGCAGTTATTTTTGTGCAAAAAGAAGCACACTTGAGATAGATTGTTGTGTGTGCGCGTGCATGTGTGTGCATGTGTGTGTGTGTGTGTGTGTGTGTGCGTGCGTGTGCATGTGTGTGCGTGTGTGTGCGTGTGTGTGTGTGTGTGTGTGCATGCGCACTGTACGTGCACTGCAAGAATGCAAGCTAATGATTTTTCCCCTAGCGCGAGGAAAGACAACAGCCGTTGTGATTAACACACACACACAATCCCATTCCACAGTTACACAAAGGCCCCAGCAGTCTGGCCTCCATTGATAAGGTTTCACGCGGTATGTGCACGTTATCCCCAAGAAACTCACGTGTTATATTTTCCACTCGCACATTGTCTTCAAACAGATCAAACCATTTGTAATGCTGCTACAAAGTGGGGTGCAAGACATTGGATTCCCCTCAAAATGTTCAATTCCGGGTTCCGGGTGTAAACTAATGTTGTGTTCTCCAGCGCCAGACTTTCCACTCGGCAGACGCAGGGGACTGGGGAAAGAGGAGCTTCCCGGCCCGGAGAGAAGAACTCTGCAAGACGGTAATGATTTAACCCCCCGACATTCCACCCATCTACTAATAACGTTCTGATATCACTACTTTGTTCTGAAGCAACCTCGTGGTGTTTTTGTGTTCCGCTCTTTCACCGGTACTCTGAAAAAGCGTTCAGTGTGAAAAAGCGTTGGGCGTCACTCCGTATTTATGAATCTAGAAATGTAAAAACAAAATGCGGCAAAGTAAAACAATGAAATAACACATGGAGAGAGAGAGAGTGAGAGAGAGAGAGAGAGAGAGAGAGAGAGAGAGAGAGAGAGAGAGAGAGAGAGAGAGAGAGAGAGAGAGAGAGCTGAGAATCAGATGACCGGTTTCCCGGGGTCTCGTTTTTGTGGTCTTTCATCACAGGTTGATGGCTAGCGCCAAGCGCCAAGATTGTCAGGTTGTTGGAGCCACAAATATCCAAGCCCACAGCGGCCTGTCATGGCCAGGCTGCTAAACTCCTGTCTACTATGACTCCACACCACGGGAGGACTAAACACCTTCGACCACCTGAGTAGTGTGTGTGCGGTGGCTTTAGACGTAATTACTGTAATATGCGGTTTTAAGTAGAACGGATAATAGTCAGGCTGCAATGTGCTGTATTGTGCTGTATGCCAAGGCCGGATTCAGGCTAATTAACACCCTTGTCATAATTGCACACGTTTATTGTGCCTTTGTGCTGTGGACGTCTCGTTCGGTTGCTCGGCGGATGTGAGGAGTGGGTTCCGGTGAACCGTGTTACCTCAAACTATAGTCATCAATAGTTGTTCCCATGCCTTTTCCTGAGATATTTGATCAGGAGGCAGGGACAAAGGAACGAGAGTGAGGGGTCACCATGGGGTGATAGCACAAAGGTGGGAAGTAGATGACAAAAAGTAGAGGGAATAGCAGCAAGACAAACACAAAGTATACTCATGCAAATTAAAACACACTTACTACTTTAGTTGTTGCGATACGTCAACGTTGCTGTTTGTATTGTATGATATATATATTGGTCTATCTTTTTATATATAAATAGGTCTATATATATAGGTCTACATATAGGTCTACATATATCTGTATATATATTATGTACAGTATATAATATATTATCATTGTGTATATTATCATCTTCTCAGTTTACTGTAGTCTTGGCCTCTCCATTGTGGCGTCAGTTAACCTATGATCCAAAGGCCAGCGCGGCGTCTATATATGTATATGTCTAAGGGCTTGGTCCTCATTAACACGGGGCCAGCTGGTACCAGCAGCTAGCTGTGACTGTCCAAACCTGAGGAGCCCTTCAAGGAATCTGCCAGGCAGCTCATTGGGATTCCTACTGTGTGCTACCTCGTTAGCTTTCGACAGCTTTTTACATGACTCAGTCCATACATAATCGAGGCGAGAGTGGTGACATTCCCCACACACACACATACACACACACATACTTGCATACACACATGTCCTTTCAGTCCTAGCGGTGTTAAGGAGTATATATATATATATATTTACATGATATCAATGTGAATATTTCATACAGATGGTGGGATATCTATCTATCTATCTATCCAGAGGGTGGAGCATGGAGGATGGAGCATAGAGGGTGGAGCTTGGAGGGTGGAGCATAGAGGGTGGAGCGTGGAGGGTGGAGGTGGAAGCATAGAGGGTGGAGGGTTTAGCTTGGAGGGTGCAGCATAGAGGGTGGAGCGTGGAGCATAGAGGGTGGAGCTTGGAAGGTGGAGCATATAGGGTGGAGGGTGGAGCATAGAGGGTGGAGGGTGGAGCATAGAGGGTGGAGCATAGAGGATGGAGGGTGGATCATGAAGGGTGGAGCACAGAGGGTGGTGGGTGTAGCATAAAGGGTGGAGGGTGGAGCACAGAGAGTGGAGCATAGAGGGTGGAGGGTGGAGCATAGAGGGTGGAGCATAGAGGATGGAGGGTGGAACATGAAGGGTGGAGGGTGGGGCATAGAGGGTGGAGGGTGGTGACTCAAGACAAAATCTGAGGGTTGACTAGGCCCCTAAAAGGTCAGGGGATGTGTACCAGAAAGAGTCAATGAAAGTTATTTGTTTTCAAAAAGACCTGTGACATCTGAAGAACCGGTAGCAGGTCTTCCAAGCCCTGCAACACATGGAGGCTCATTTCAAGGCTAGGCTCAGATATTTTGCTGCAGATGAACTATGGATGCTTGTTTTGAAGAGAGGTCATGCGAGGAGATCTATCAATACCCTTATGTAAATAATTTGTCAAGAAAATAATATATAGATTATAAACACAGCAAAATGGCAAGAAATCGCAAAAACTGAATTCATTTTCTGATACACGTTACTTTTCTTCTACTTCTTCTTCTTCTTCTTCTTCTTCTTCTTCTTCTTGGTTTGTAAATAGTTAGGGTGCAGTATGGATGGATCGGGAAACCCTGCAAATTTCGTGGACCTCCAGAGCGACACTGACCCTCAGTTGTGAATGGAAGCGTGTGCTTTATCGCGGCACTGCAGCTGCGTGGAAGATATGTCGGGTCTTTAGCTGTACGCTCAAGGCTGTAGCTACGACCAAATACCAGAGAGGAATGTTTATGTAAAACAGATTTGTGAGTGGGGGAGAGGGATAATGAGAGAACAAAAACAATATTCAGCATATATGAAAAGGGCAGTGACTGAAATATACACATTCTGACACAATTACTTTCCCAATTGATTTATATGCACTACACATAATGGCAGCACATTCTCTCTTTAGCTCAAAACAGCCTCATGATAGTTTACAAATGAATCTGCCATATATTGACTTTGCCTACCTCTCCTCTCTCTCGCTCTCCTCTCCTCTCTCTCCTCTCTCTCTCTCACCTCTCCTCTCTCTCTCCTCTCTCCTCTCTCTCTCTCTCTCTCTCCTCCTCTCTCTCTCTCTCTCTCTCCTCCTCTCTCTCTCTCTCTCTCTCTCCTCCCCCCTTATTTTCTGCTCCATAGTCTTATGTTATATCCACAATCATATTTATATTATGCTTCCCCAGTGGATTTTATGATGGGCCTCTGACCGGAAAGAGAGAGAGAGCTCCTCCTGTGAGGGATGGTTTACAGTCAATCACTCTCACCCTTGAAAGGGAAATGATGTGGCTTAAAGTGAAACTAGATTGGAAAATGGACGGATGGACGGATGAGCGAATGGCCATTTTAACTCATTTTAATGGCGGGATGAAAGAGGCAATGACCATTTGAGCTCCTCATAACTTGAGGGAATGCATCAAAGGTACACCCATAGTGATGGTGGGCCTGTTATGTTGTCCAGGACCACGATCCTCCAAACCCTGGTCGAATGTCTGGGCCTTTTCATGACTTTACGGACAGGAGAGTGGGTTGGACGACGGGAAGAGGGAATGATGTGTAGCACAGGTGGGAATCAAACCTGCGTCGCTGCAAGACATATCGCCTAAGTCCGTGGTCTTCAACCTTTTTGAGGGACCCCATGGGTGGATTGAGAAAATGCGCAGGGACCCCCTATTTATTTTTCAATTAAATGCTTTTGCCTAATAATATATTTATAATGCCTTATCAACTTCTTAATATATCCAACTTTGATGCTTAGTTATAAGCCCTGATGACATCATTTCAATCAATGCATCAGGCTCAGACTATTCCATTGGGAATAGGGACTGACCCTGAGGCCCGGGTCTGTCTATGTCACGAGCTGGAAGCTCCATGTGGAGCAAACACTGAATTAAAATGGAATTTGGGTGAAACGTGGGTATAAGGTGATGGCAAGCGATGGTTTCTGCATTAATCATGTTTGCGGACCCCCTGCAGTACCTCCGCAGACCCCTGTGGTTAGTGCGTTAAGCCACCAAGCCGCTCGACAAATCGGTGTTGTCTAAAGCTTTTATTTTGTAGACTACAATTCCATCCATTTGTTCTTTCCTCTCTGTAAGAACGTTGCTCAACAAGCCAATGGGAGGGCTTCTGAGATGCCGAAGGTCTCTCTCACTCTCTGTTAGAACATGTTCACCGTGGAGACGGCTAACCGTTTGGCATGTCGCTGAATGAACGCCATTACAAAGACACAGAATCGGCTGCCCGAAGTCCCAGCTGTGCATCCGTTCATTCATTTAGCTCCCAGCCAAGAGTCACCAGCTCTCCAACCCAGAAATTTGATTAATCCTGTGACATATTGTATCATAGCTTACTGCCAAATTTCTAGCTCAGCTTTCACATTTACTAATCAATTGTTGCTGTTATACATATCGTTATAATACATTTGATTGATTTTTTCAATTTCTACATTTTCACTTACAGAATATTGCTTCCTGATGTGGAGAGGAGGTAGTGAAAGTCATTCTGGGCAATGTAGGAAAATAGCACACTGGAGCAGATCGCTGACACAGCCAGGGGCAAATTACATCTACGTTACATAACGATAAAGTACAATATTTCACATATCAGAAAAGTAGGACCTGGGGTGTGTTGTACATCACCAATAGACGTTTTTATAACTATTTTAGGCTGTATTATTCCTTTACTTACAATTATAGTCTCCACAAGAATTGCACAAGAATGCACCTCTTTTCACGTCGGCGATACTATTTTATCAAATTCTTCTTTTATCTAATAACAATTTATTTAATGCCTTTTAACTTTGTTGTTTATTTGGTTTGATTGTTTGTCTGGAAAGAACAGCCTTAATGGCATCATGAAAGTCTGCTCCCAGATAATTGGAGCCGGCAAAGATGACCCAATGATCAGTCAATCTGACCATGTTCTGTCCAGTGAATTCACTGTAAAACACATGATCAGACTAGTCAATCTGACTCTTAATGCCTTCAGGCCAGCGTAACAATGTGCCCCTTAGGAGAACACACCAGGCTGTGTTCAAAATGACCATTACACTGTTATTTATTATTATTAACTATGACAAAGGTTATTATCTGAGCTGCTGCTTCGCTGTTGCTTGTATGTTGCTTGGTTTGACATATCATTTATCTTGCCTGGGAGTGTCTTTTGTAATCGTGTGTGTCATCTTAATTGTTTTTCTTGTGTTGTGACTTGTAAGCTGCACATGAATTGCCCTTCTATGCATAAATAGTCAAGACAAGGTGCAAAGAGGCTTATTGAGTATATAAGTCGCGATCATGCAGATACAGTTTAATGTGTATCTAATCTTTGACTGGCATCATGACATGATGGCCTGCAGAATTCCCCGAGTGCTGTTTCATAATGTATGATCCACTGTACAGCCGATAGGAACAAGCTTCATTAGATTAGACTGACAGAATGAAAATAAAGCATTATTCATTATAACATTTCACTAGGCAGTGTTGAAAACCTAACATAAACCTAATATAACCCAATAAATAAATAAACAAACCCAATACAAAGTATTTTTTTTATGATTGCTTAAGGATACACAATTCACACTACTACAAAACAATCTAAAAGACTTTTAACATTGATCATTTTCTAATGATAAAGTCTGTCTGTTAATATATTAACCAAACACAACACACAACACCTGTATTTCACAATGACATGAACACCTATATGTCTGTAATGGAAAGGGTTAGGGATTAGTAAAGTACAACCAAAACCATAATGACATCAACATAAATATACGCTTTGTTATGTGAAGAGAAGTCCAGATATTGTGGCCATCGTTCAGCAAATTGTTGCTTTTATTTACATATAAATTACATATTCAGCGCAACAAAAACATACATTTACTCAGACCTCACATGGGCTTATAAATACAACGTAATAAAGAGATTATGGTAAGTTGAATTCCTCTGTGGGCACCATTGTTGGTCGCTTGGTAATGATGTGCCTAATCACCTTTCCAGGTAACTTAGCTATGATTGATCGATCGATGATCACAAATCGGCCCGTTTTACATTTTAGCTTAATATTTTTTATTTATACAATTACAGTTCTTGGGCAAAATTACATTGTTGTTTCAATGAAAGTGTACCATCAATACCAATAGTAACATACTGTAACAAATGATCTGTCTGTGAGTCAGTTAGTCTGTCAGTAAGTCAGTCATTCTGCAGTATTACATTACATTACAGTCATTTAGCAGACGCTTTTATCTTTTTGTTTCAACAAAGGAAGGTAAGAGAACAACTCGTCACCAGAAGTCAAAAGTGCATTTAATTTCTAACACGTCTCCAATAACTGAACCAGTGCTCAGGTAGAAGTACAATAATTCAGGCTAAAGTGTAAGGGAAAAAGTACAATAAGTTGGCAAACAATATGCAACAATATCTAGAACAATATATACCTATCTATGATATGTAATCTACTTTTGACTGACTTAATTGACACACAGGATCCGGGTAGTGTGTCCTGAAGAGACGGGTTTTCAGCCTGCGGCGGAAGATGGGGAGTGACTCTGCAGTCGTGACCTCCGTGGGGAGTGTGTTACAATGAAAGTGTACCATCAATGGTAACACAGTGTCTACTTCCGTCAGGCGGTAGTTCAGTAGTGTTGGCCTTGAGGTTCAACAGAGGAAACACTGCAGTTTGGGTGGGACTTTATTCTGCTATATTATATTGAGATTGTAAATATCCTCCCTGAGGAGATCAGATCAACCTTGAGAGCTCTAGAGGAGCAGATGCCGTGCCAGCAGGAGAAGATGGTGTTCCCATGGACACGTCAGCCGTCCTCCCTCCCCCCTCCCTGGTCGGCTTCTCCGACATGTGAACACCGAGGTGCTTTGCTTCAAGGTGTCTCCGCCCTCTTTCCATGGTGACGGCTCCTCCCCCAAGTCCACAATCCTCGTGTCACGTCCACATTCAGGGAGAGGTTTTTTGTCCGCTTGTCTGCTGCGACATGTTTCCACATACTCATACTGTAGGTGTTGTTCTGAGTGTTCCTTTCAAAGGGCTCTCGTGGAGTTGTTCATCTGCACGGGATGATTCCTCAGTGTCCGCCCTTTGTGTTGACAGAGGGGCCTGATGGATGTTCCTGAAAGGTTCTCTGGCTTCGTCGTTGAGGTGTTGTTTGTTGTTGTTTTTATTGTGGGACCATGGGCCCTCCTTCCTCATCAAGATACATGGAACATGTCACAGGACAGCGTACAAGGCATTGTTTGTAACGCACACACCCACACTGGCTCTCTCTCTCTCACACACACACACACACACACACACACACACACACACACACACACACGCACACACACACACACACACACACACACACAGAGCTCTTGATGGAACAAAGCCTACTCAACTGAGTAAATCAACTGAATGGGCATCAAGAAGTGCATTCTCACACCATTTGACACGCTGTCTTAAATAGTGACGGAATTTAATCGTGCTTCAATGAATCGTGCTTCTCCTTCCTCGTAGCGCTAAGTCAATTAAGTCAGTCAAAAGTAGATTACATATCATAGATAGGAAGATATTGTTCTAGATATTTTTGCATATTGTTTGCTAACTTATTGTACTTTTTCCCTTACACTTTTGCCTGAATTATTGTACTTCTACCTGAGCGCTGGTTCAGTTATTGGAGACGTGTTAGAAATTAAATGTACTTTTGACTTCTGGTGAAGAGTTGTTCTCTTATCTTCCTTTGTTGAAACACACTACTGTAAGTCGCTTTGGATAAAAGCGTCTGCTAAATGACTGGAATGTAATGTAATGAAATAAAAGAAACACGCAATAGTTCTTAGCTACTCTGCTGCTCTGTGTAAAAATAAATTAAAAAAGGAGAAGAAACTGGACTGAAACCCAATAAGAACAATACAGATAAGTGAAAAGGGAGGAGGGAGAGAAGGGGAAACTTTAATAATGATGCAGTTCATTCATTGTTCCCGAGATAATGACAGACCACCAAGAAGAGGAGAGCAGAAAACTAATATGAAATAAATATGGAAGAAGGAGTTGGACAAAAAAGCTTGGGGAAGAAGGGAGGAGGATTGAATGAGAGAGTCAGATAGGGAGGTAGAGAGACACAGAGAGAGATCTCTCTCTCTCCGTCCCTCTCTATCAGTCTCTCTCTCTCTCTCTCTCTCTCTCTCTCTCTCTCTCTCTCTCTCTCTCCTCTCTCTCTCTCTCTCTCTCTCTCTCTCTCTCTCTCTCTCTCTCTCTCTCTCTCTCTCTCTCCTCTCTCTCTCTCTCTCTCTCTCTCTTCGCTATCTGTCTCTGTCTGTCTGTATGTCTCTGTCTCTTCTTTCTTTCGCTCCCTTTCCTCTATCCTTTCTACCCATTCCTTGTCAAACTTTCCCTCCTCTGCTCTAGTAGATCAGGGGTTCCAAAGTGGGGGTCGCGAGATGATTTCAGAATTCTCTTGATTTTTTTAATTCGATTTTTAAAATTGTAATTGCTCTATTATAATTAGTATTATTATTATTATTGTTAATGATAACGTGCACGTGCATATATATTTTTATTATGTAAGTCCGTTTAATATGTAAGGGTGACAAATAAAGGAATTCTGATTCCGACAGATTCACGCCAGTATCATTTGCGGCTGAAAAAAAGCCACACACATAATCGGGGAAACCCTAATTAAACCTGCTGCCATCGCTATGTGTAGAACAACGGGGATACACAGGTGCTATGTGTAGGACAACGGGGATACACAGGTGCTATGTGTAGGACAACGGGGATACACAGGTGCTATGTGTAGGACAACGGGGATACACAGGTGCTATGTGTAGGACAACGGGGATACACAGGTGCTATGTGTAGGACAATGGGGATACACAGGCGCTATGTGTAGGACAACGGGGATACACAGGTGCTATGTGTAGGACAACGGGGATACACAGGTGCTATGTGTAGGACAATGGAGATACACAGGCGCTATGTGTAGGACAACGGGGATACACAGGCGCTATGTGTAGGACAATGGGGATACACAGGCGCTATGTGTAGGACAACGGGGATACACAGGTGCTATGTGTAGGACAACGGGGATACACTGGTGCTATGTGTAGGACAATGGGGATAAACAAGGAGCTGGAAGCAGTGGCGCTGTCTGACGGGACCATATCCCGGTGCATCACGGACATGGCCCAGGAGCCCTAGAGCTTAAATGTGTTGTTGAGACGGTGATAACAATTGTCAATTACATAAAATCACGTCCGCTCAATAGCAGGCTGTTCGCCAGTCTCTGCAACAAACTGGGATCGGAGCATCAGGCCTGCTGTTCCACACAGAAGTCAGATGGCTTTCACGGGGAAATGTTCTCAGCCGCCTGTATGGACGAGGGACGAGGTGCGCTTATTTCTAATGGAGCATGGGTCCCAGCTAATAATAATAATAGTAATTATTCATATTTGTCAGTGTAGTACTGTACAGCGAAATCATTTATCTGCATTTAACCCATTCTAGTATTTGGAGCAGCGGTCAGCTATTTATACAGCGCCCGGGGAGCAGTTAGGGTTAGGGTGTCTTCCTCAAGGACACCTCGACCGCCACCTAGGAGGAGCCGGGGATCGAACCAGCAACCTTTCGGTTGTGAGGCGACCGCTCTTCCTCCTGAGCTATACTGCCGCTGACCCCCTGACTGACCCCTGATGGAGCATGGGTCCCAGCTCGCTGACCACCTGACTGACCCTGATGGAGCATGGGTCCCAGCACGCTGACCCCCTGACTGACCCCTGATGGAGCATGGGTCCCAGCACGCTGACCCCCTGACTGACCCCTGATGGAGCATGGGTCCCAGCACGCTGACCCCCTGACTGACCCCTGATGGAGCATGGGTCCCAGCTGACCACCTGACTGACCCTGATGGAGCATGGGTCCCAGCACGCTGACCACCTGACTGGCCCCTGATGGAGCATGGGTCTCAGCTCGCTGACCACCTGACTGGCCCCTGATAGAGCATGAGTCCCAACTTGCTGACCCCCTGACTGACCCTGACTGCTGAACAAGGCTGGCATATCTGTCTTGCATATTTGACAGACTGAACAGACTTAACATGTCATTGCAAGGTGAAAACACAAACATCACGTCGTAACAGGGTAGGCAAAGTAGGCAATTGCCTGGGGCCCTGAGCTGGAAGGGGGCCCCCGAGGACGACAGACTATATTCCCCCCTGCGCGCTTCATGATGTTTGCGATCACCCCCCCCCCCCCCCCCCCCCCCCCCGTTGGACTTCACGATGTTCGAGATTGTGAACATCTGATCTGTTCTTTTGTGTTGTCGTTAGGATCGTGTTTGGATCCACCTATTAGTGCGTGCGTCCTGTGCTCACGTTTTTTTTAATGTTTCAGTCACCAATGGTGATAGTGGGGGGTCGCCAGTTTCTAGCACTGTTATTTTGGAGGTCGCGGGCTGAAATGTTTGGGAACCCCTGAAGTAAATTATGCCATTCCAAAAATGTGGAATGGCAAATTCTCTCTCTCTCTCTCTCTCTCTCTCTCTCTCTCTCTCTCTCTCTCTCTCTCTCTCTCTCGTTCTCTCTCGTTCTCTCTCTCTCTCTCTCAACCTTTTCTTCCTCTGCTCTAGTAGATTATGCCATTCCAAAAACCTCCCCCATTCAATCCACATATTTTTCATAAGTGACAATGACAAAACAAGATCTATATCATGCAGGCAGATGTCTGGATACCGGTTATTGGCCCAGCTACCAACATCAATGTCGCAGTGGAGTACCCCACCCCCTTCCCCTTCCCCCACACACACAAAAAACAAATCACTGATCTATCCTGGACAATTGCGTTGTTCTAGTTACGCGCACACACACTATCGGATGTCACGGAGGCAGTCACAGTATGTGTGATCTGATATAGGCAACATGCCAACATTGTCTTATTTCCAAGTGCACCACTAGTATTCAAAGCACACTGTCCATGTTGTGAAATAACAGCACAACACAGCACCACTGCACACAGGCTATTGATGCGTTCACACAGGTAGTTACACACAATAAATACTCAATAAAATTATGTTTATTATTAATCATTTTACCATCATTCAACAAGTGTGGGGAAACAAAATGCAACCAGTTCAACAAGACGCAACACTAGCAAAACCAACATTTTACATATTCAGTTTCACTCACCAATGACGTCATTTGAAGACAAAATCCATCCTCCTGTCCTTTTGGATGAATTTTCACTGGATTCAGATCCATAATAACTTGCTTTTCAATAGCTATAGAAGCTAATGCAGAGGGTTGGAATTGTCTTGTGGTGTTCCTCCATGTTTAACGTCAACTATTAACCACTAGTTAGCACTAAGCGATGTCTCGTCTAAGCCAGTGAGTTGGTTTTCTAGAATACCCTGGAACTGTGGGAAAATCGGAAAGAATATGCCCATTGGCTATAAATCAAAATATGATTGCTTAATCAAATTGTAAATCTAAATGTACGCTCCCATTCTGTTTATTGGTCAGGGCATTCTTGAATACCCTGGATGGAGGATTCTCCCCAGATACTCTTAGAAAAATATCTGATTGGTTGCATTTTGGTTGCAACACACAACCACTGAAATGTACGATCCACGCAGTGCATTGACAGAAAACAAAATAAGTTACTCACTGTAATATTACAGATAAGAAAGACAAAGACGATTTGTATTATTAATTGTATTTAAATTCAATTCAATTAAATTCAATTCAATTCAATTCAATTCAATTCAATTCAACAAATATAATTAATCAGATTTGTTTTTAGTTTTTATCTGAGGATTCCAGGGCCTTCTCTCTCTCCCTCTCTCCCACTGCAATGTAATTTCCTCTAAGATGGCAATGTAACTTCCTAAATGAGGACAAGGTTTATTTTCAGAGAGATGGGCTCTTCTTTTTACCCGGAGGTGGGTGACGAGGGAGTGAAAGGGAGAGATAATCCACCAAAAACATTGTCATTAACATTACACTTACATAATTTGCTGGACTTTCTGGACTCATCACAGTTACTGCACTGTACTGCACTGTATTCATAATGCTGCTGCACTACTGACACTTTTTCTTCTGAAAGAACATGTACATATCATTCAAGTCACTTTGCTGCTCTTTTTTTGTTTATTTAATTGTATATATTATTGTTGTTTTTGAGATTTATACTGCGGGAGGGAATGGGGAGTAAGCATTCCTATGTACTTGTTACAAATGGCCACTAAAAATCTTGTATATTGTATCTTGAATCTTGAGAAGATCAGCACAGCAAAGAAATACGATTACTATTCTTGCCAGTAGTTATTTTGAGATTGTACTGCTTCAGCCCCGCTTCTCAGTGTTGCCGTGTGCATTTGAATGTGCCACAGACAGACCGAGAGAATGCAGCGCTGTGGGTTAGTCAGAGGTGGATAGAGTGTGTGTGTTGTATGGAATAAATATCCTCAAAAAGACTCTCTCACGCCAACCTCGGATAGTTGGGTTGAGGGAAGCCTGCGGTGAACACCACCGCCACCACCTCCGCCGCCACAGCTGGCGAGCCGGTGGCCTCCTAAAGTGAATGGCGTTGAGTGTGAAGCTCCGTGGAGGTGTTGATCAGGGAACATCGGGTCCATTCTGAGTAACAGCCAGACAGATGTCACGCTGCGTGGCGGACACACGCCTGATTCCCCCGCTCCGATCAGATGCTAATAACCATGAGCCATGTCGTGATGGGCGATGTGCACGCCAGACGCACAGCTGTGACTCCCAACACACGCTATTAGGGTCCTCATGGAGGCGGCGCTACGGCTGTCTTGTAAAGTTATCAGCTATACGCTAATAACTCGCACGCAGCTTTGATCCACACACACACACACACACACACACACACACACACACACACACGCACACGCACACGCACGCACACACGCACACACACACACACACACACACACACATCCTCATTAGGTCAGGCTTTGGAACCATTTTTAGCCCAATTACCATGGTAATAGCACGGTTCATGTACATCAATATGAGCACACACACACACACAAACTCTGTGTGTGCGTGTGTTTAACCGCTCTTCTGTGCACAAGTGGAAATTAACTTAGACTCATTTGTTTAATCCGTGGATGTCTGTAGCTGTTTTATCTGCCGACAAACACAAGCAGCTCGGGAAAATCTTGAGCTGGTCTTACAGTGAAAGGAGAACTGGAGCCTCGCTACAACAGGCTTTGTATCGTTTCAGTGTTGGAAGTCTACAGAACAAAGTTTACTTCTCTTCCATGTTTCACTGCACCCAGATCTTTGTACTGCTTCCGGACGTCATCTCACCCACCATCTCACCCACCATCTCACCCGCCATCTCACCCGCCATCTCACCCACCATCTCACCCACCATCTCACCCACCATCTCACCCGCCATCTCACCCGCCATCTCACCCGCCATCTCACCCACCATCTCACCCGCCATCTCACCCGCCATCTCACCCACCATCTCACCCACCATCCCACCCGCCATCTCACCCGCCATCTCACCCGCCATCTCACCCGCCATCTCACCCACCATCTCACCCGTCATGTCACCCACCATCTCACCCACCATCTCACCCGCCATCTCACCCGCCATCTCACCCACCATCTCACCCGTCATGTCACCCACCATCTCACCCACCATCTCACCCGCCATCTCACCCACCATCTCACCCACCATCTCACCCGCCATCTCACCCACCATCTCACCCACCATCTCACCCGCCATCTCACCCACCATCTCACCCGCCATCTCACCCGCCATCTCACCCGCCATCTCACCCCAACTCTGTCATCAAACCCGTCATTTGAGTCAGGGTAGATTTTTTAGAGGTTTAGAGGAGAGAGAGGGCAGGACTTTCAGTTACAGGTTTAGCAGAGAAAGAGAGAGAAGGTGGGACTTTCAGTTACATGGGTTTAGCGGAAAGAGAGAGGGCGGGACTTTCAGTTCCATGAGTTAAGACTCTAAACCCATGTAACTGGAAGTCCCACCCTCTCTCTCCTCTAAACCCATGTAACTGGAAGTCCCACACTCTTTCTGTCCTCTAAACGTTAGAGGACAGAAAGAGAGGGTGGGACTATCAGTTACATGGGTTTAGCAGAGAAAGAGAGACAGGGGCGGGACTTTCAGTTACAAGGGTTTAGCAGAGAGGGGCGGGCCTATCAGTTACCTTGGTTTAGCAGAGAAAGAGAGAGAGGGGCGGGACTTTCAGTTACATGGGTTTCGCAAAGAGAGAGAAAGGGGCGGGACTTTAAGTTACATGGGTTTAGAAGAGAGAGAGAGGGCGAGACTTTCAGTTACATGGGTTTAGAAGCAAGATAAAGGGGCGGGACTTTCAGTTACATGGGTTTCGCAAAGAGAGAGAGAGGGGCGGGACTTTCAGTCACATGGGTTTAGCAATGAAAGAGAGCGAGGGGCGGGACATTCAGTTACATAGGTTTCGCAAAGAGAGAGAGAGAGGGGCGGGACTTTAAGTTACATAGGTTTAGAAGAGAGAGAGAGAGGGCGAGACTTTCAGTCACAGGGGTTTAGAAGAGAGAGAGATGGGCGGGACTTTCAGTTACATGGGTTTAGAGGAGAGAGAGCGGGCGGGACTTTCAGTTACATGGGTAAAGCAGAGAAAGAGAGAGAGGGGCAGGACTTTCAGTAACACAGGTTTAGAGAAGAGAGAGAGAGGGAGGGACTTCCAGTTACCTGTGTTTAACAGAAGAAAAAACGAGAGAGGGGGCGGGACTTTCAGTTACATGGGTTTAGAGGAGAGAGAGAGAGAGAGAGAGAGAGGGGTAGGACTTTAAAGTACATGGGTTTAGAGGAGAGAGAGAGAAGGAGGGACTTTCAGTAACATGGGTTTAGAGGAGAGAGAGAGGGTGGGACTTTCTGATACATGGGTTTAGCAGAGAGAGAGAAGGCGGGACTTTCAGTTTCCTGGGTTTAGTGAGAAGAGAGAGGGCGGGACTTATAGTTACCTGGGTTTAGCAGAGAAATAGGGGGAGGAGCAAGACTTTCAGTAACATGGGTTTAGAAGAGAGAGAGAGAGGGCAGGACTTTCAGTAACATGGGTTTAGAAGAGAGAGAGAGGGGGTGGGACTTTCAGTTACATGGGTTTAGAGGAGAGTGAGAGAGAGAGGGGCAGGACTTTAAATTACACAGGTTTAGAGGAGAGAGAGGGCAGGACTTTCAGTTTCCTGGGTTTAGCGGAAAAAGAGAGGGTGGACTTACAGTAACCTGGGTTTAGAGGAGAGAGAGAGATGGCGGGACTTTCAGTGACATGGCTTAAGAGGAGAGAGAGGGCGGGACGACTTTGATGCAGATAGAGACAGAGATCCTGTTGAAAAGCTTAAGTTATCCTTTTAGCACCACAACACTCCTTGAACGTGTCTGACAGCTTCTGAACCACAGCTCATGTTCACTTCTTCCACCTCCTTTAATTGTTTTCCTCCCTGACTCCATTCACCTCTCCTGCTGTCTGATGCCGGTGTCTCCTTTCTTTTCTTGCCGATACCACGCAGAGACATGACACACACACACACAGTTCCCCCTCCCCCTCTCTAGTCATCTGTGAACAGCCACAGTAGCCTCGTCCAGACAACCGAGAGCACACATGACTGACGTGTTCTTCTTATTTTACTGTTGTACTCGTTGAGGCACCTTACAGACACCTAGAATCCAGAGAGACGTATTATGAATTATGTTACCTGTCTTTGTGGACCCAGTGCCTTCTGTATGGGAGTGGAACACCCTGACTAGACTACACTATCCTGCCCACTATGGGTGGGTTAGGGTGAGGCTAATCTCAGATCCAGAAGTTTGACAATATTTAGTAAAACGTCTTGGGAGTAACTCATTGGAGAGTGGCAACAGGGAGGTTTCAGAAGACGATTAAAAAAAATGTATTTCTACACTGGCCAGTCTACTTTGATTGCTTTGATTTTAAATATTTTACAGACACTTTGTCTTAAGGACGTTGGTGTCCAGACAGGACATTAGCTTGTCTTCCTACCGGCTACGGTGTAACTTTCAGTTACATGGTTTAGCAAGAGAGAGAAAGGGCGGGACTTTCAGTTACATGGCTTAAGAGGAGAGAGAGAGGGCAGGACTTTCAGTTATATGGTGTAGCAGACAACGCTGCCACCAGCCATTATAATGGCTACTTGAGGGCTCATCCAGAAGACAAGGAGATGAGGAATGTGGTTAATTGCAAGAGTTTGAATCATAGTGAAGATCAGATGGTACATTCCAGAGCTCTTCCTCGAGTGTGTGTGCTGGTGGCTGTTTTGACCTGTTGGCCTTGATTTACAATGACCCACAGGTGTGCAGCCTCACCAACCATAGAGTAAACAGTCGAACTCAGGCCAGGTGAGGCTACTTAAACCAGCAACCAACCACACACACTCCACACATGGGTTAACATAGAGAGAAATGGCTGGACTTTCAGATACATTCAGATACGGGCTTAATAGACAGACAGGAGAGAGGGAAAAGGACATCTGAGAGAGGGATACAAGTTTCAGATACTGCTTTGTCAAATTATTTCAGCAACCTGTATGTATTCCCTTTGCCGTGGTTCTTGTCATGTTCTTGGTAGACCAGGATAACGCTACATGACCCTCTGTCAGCCTCCTAGTTCACCGTTGACGTGTTGTCCAATTTTGTTTCTGCCTGGTAGGACTCGACGCCACCAAGGACCCTTGCCTGTTGGTGCGCTGCCCTCCTCACAAGGTGTGCATCAGCCACGACTACCAGACCACAACCTGCACCAACCCCAAGCAGCCCACACACAGGTGAGGAGAGCCAACCGCAACTTAAGGGCTCTCTTGTACGCCGTGAGACCATGGCTGCTTATCGAGCAGCGGGTGCCAAGGACAGAGACTGAAGAACATTCAAAGTAGAAACATGTGCAGAGGGCCTCTTGCGGATGAAAGGAGAAAAAGATTGTGGCTCCACCCCTTCAAATTTAAGTCAGGTATACAGTATGTTATGTTATGTAGGCTGTGATTAACGACCTGTCATGAACAGACCACCACGGACAGCAGTAACTAGTAACTGCACTGCACTGCAGTGAAACACCTTACTGACCATCACATGGACATGAATATAGAAAATATTACATTGTCTTTGCTTGTGATTCTACCATCATGTCTTTCCGCCCATTCCAGTCCTAACTGTCCCCTGTAGGAAGGAAGGAACCCCTGCTCACTTTGTTCCTTCTGAAGGTTTTCTTCCTGGATAATGAAAGGTTTTTTTTCTTTAGAGGGGGATGTCGTATAATGTGGCCATTTTATTCATGGGGCTGCATAAATAAAATGGATTTGACTTGACATTTACAGCAGTAAAACTACAGAGCTCTTCGCCTGACAGCAGTAAAAAGACACAGTGCTAATCTTCACCTGACAGCACTAGCACTACTCCCTGCACTGCTCTGCTACTATCTCTGCTTTTTCAATTTGAAGCCTAAATACCGCAGCCTCCAACTCATTCACCGACCAGGCGTCTAGCTCAGAGAGGGAAGGTCACTTTCTGTTTGCGGACATGGATCTAAGGTCATAATTCTCATGGACGGCAGCCTACTGAACCCCAGCCTCCACCACATGGGACGTAAACTCTTGATGCAGTTAGAACCTCCACCCCTACTGACTTCCTGCAGAGAGTTTCATGTCAGCGGTGGATCATTAGCCGTCTCAGACACTTTCACTGTTTTAAAGCTTTGCTAATGGAACATGAGGACATTCAAAATCCAGAGTGAGAGAGAGAGAGAGAGAGAGAGAGAGAGAGAGAGATAGATGGGTGAAAACGGTTGTTATAAAGACTGACGGCAGGATCAGTGCCTCCACACTCACAATGAGTAACACATTTTTCTTTCTTGCCTCCACTCACGGCTAATCTGCCGTCATCATCATCGAGATAACGTCCCTTGGAGGGTGACATTCATCACTCGTACCATTAGAGACACACATATATATATATATATATATATATATATATATATATACACACAGGTTTCCCTCTGAAGTGGAGCCTGTTGAAATGTGTGAAACACAGCGATTGTCGTAACAGTAGCAGCGCTACTTGATGTAGTTATGCAAATGTGTGTGTGTGTGTGTGTGTGTGTGTAATCCCACTGCCTTCGGATTTTGGTTTTAATCTGATTTGGGGGCAGCAGGATAGCTCAGTATGTTCAGGGATTTGATAAGTGAAAGGTTGCCAGTTCAAGTCCCCGAAACACCTGGGTCCTGCTGAGGTGCCCTTGAGCAAGGCACCAGACCCCTGCACTGCTCCCTGGGCGCTGTATATACAATAGCTGCCCACTGCTCCTAATACTAGGATGGGTTAAATGCAGAGAAACAAATGTGTCACTGTGTGTGAACATGTATGTGACAAATAAAGAGGATTCAATCCTCCAGATTTAGATTCTATCAAGCTAATCAAGAGCGTTGGGCTAAGAAAACTATCGCTCAAGAAAGAAAAGTGAGTGTGATGGCTCATCAGGTCACATGACATGACGTCATCACCACCCATTGTCTCCCATCGAGGAAAGGCCACTCAAAATACATGTTTAACGCATTATATTTCTGTTGCTTGTACAGTTTAGCCGCCGCATGCACCGTCACCGACATCCTCTCCATGTGTCGGGGTTTAACTTCTTCTTACCGGTCTGTCGTGTCCTAAATTCATCTCTCTCTCTCTCTCTCTCTCTCTCTCTCTCTCTCTCTCTCTCTCTCTCTCTCTCTCTCTCTCTCTCTCTCTCTCTCTCTCTCTCTCTCTCTCTCTCTCTTCCTCTATCTGTTCTTCTTCCTCACTTCTCTCCCTGACAGCGTGAAGCCCAGGAAAGGAAGCGTCGGCCACAATCACAAGCTGGAGGTCGCCGCCGCTCATGGGATATGTAGTCCCTGCCCCACGCTCCAGTCCAGTCCCGTGTGCGGATCCGACGGCCACACCTACTCCTCGCAGGTCCCAGCCTCTCATCTTAAGAGCTCTTTATTCCTCCAGCCACCCTCTCAGTCACCTCTGTTATCATACCGATACCTTGAGAGGCCTGTTACCGTCTGCTGCCACCTCCAATGTGCCCCAAACACACCGTGGAGTCTTATCGTAGGATGTGATCTACAGTTGATTGAATATCACCTCTCTCTCTCTCTCTCTCTCTCTCTCTCTCTCTCTCTCTCTCTCTCTCTCTCTCTCTCTCTCTCTCTCTCTCTCTCTCTCTCTCTCTCTCTCTCTCTCTCTATTTTTGCTGGATTTGCACTATGGCACTGAGTGCCATAGGGCGTGTGTGCGTGTGTGTGCGTGTACGTCTGTGTGTGTGTGTGTCCACATAGCTGCGTAATCTACACATCTGCTCATCTCAAATAAACTGCAGTATCATTTCAGAGGATCCCCCTCTAAAGCTGGCATTTTAAAATACATTTCTGCTAACTTTAAAATCCTGTCTTGTGTCTCATAAAATAATGCACTTAGATTCTATTCAGGGCCTTGTCTTTAGCACAGCCTCCATTGTGTTGTTGATAATGCAGTCCCCCGAAGCATGTCCAAACATGTTCTCATTCATCTTCTCACTCATTGAAGGGGAACTTCGCTGCTTTTTCAACCAGCTTTGTAGCATTTCAATGCTGGGTAGTGGATGCAAATGATGTTGCCTCGCACCCACATTCTGTCTGGCGTCTGTCCATCATGACGGTGCCGCACGGCGCGTTTTGGCGCAAATGTTGCAAAATGTTCCCCGAATTATTCATGCCATTAAGGCGATTTTTGCATCTGCGCTGAGCTCTCTATTAAAAATTAACCAATGATTTTTGGATTATTGATAAAACAGAAAGGGCCATAACATTAGTACAATGTGCAATGTGCAAACAGAATTGAAAAAAATAATAATCCCATGTGAGAAGTATTTATCGAAGCAGGGCATGACGTCATTGCTCATGTTTAAGGGTAATACGCTGATCTTTGTGTCCACTGTTCCAGTGCAAGTTGGACTTCCACGGCTGTTTATCTGGGAAGGTGATCTTGGTGAAGTGTGACGGCCCCTGTCCGTGTCTCCCTGGTCGAGAAGAAGCCAGCAAACCAACGCACAGGACAACTCAGGCAGGTGAGTAGCTGTCTGTCTGGTCCATCGTTATAATATCCATCCGTCCATCCATCGTCTACCACTTATCCGGGGTCGGAGAGGTAGCAGCTCCAGCAGGGGACTCAAAACGTCCCTCTCCCTGGCAACATCGACCAGCTCTGACTGGGGGATCCTGAGGCGTTCCTTGGCCAGAGTGGAGATGTACTCACCCCACCTGTACCTTGTGACCTTATATCATTGCAGTCTATTTTGGCTCACCTCTGCCAAACAGCTCTGACCTTCTCACTGACACCATGGGTGTGTGGACGGGTGTGTCTGTCCGTACATAAAGTCTCTTGAGAGATGGGATAGGATGATTAACTCTCCCACTCTGGTTTGTGTTCCCGACAGGCTACATGACATCATATTTTAACCGCATAATCAAAGCGTCACTACTCTCTGAAATGAGTCCTGGATTATGCCCATATACTGCACAAGGGGACAAGAAAGGGTCTGCCATGTTTTCAAAATGTAAATTCATTCCATAGGCGGGGGAACACATACAGACAGGTCTTCATGAAAGCCCAACAAAGACAAACTGTGTCTGCTTTGTTAATGACTGCACCCACCAGCCTCATAGGAGCGCTGTGTAATGAGGCTAACGATGGACCACAACAACAACAATCACCGGAAGTGAACACAAACCAAATGGACTGACCACATTGCAGTGACAACATGTAGTGTGTTCCTTTCGGGTCAAAGCTCTCTGTGGCCAACCTTTGACCACGGGTGGAGACCCAGCACACCGCAGTACAACATATAGACAACATATCAGCATAATACACATATGTATGCGGAAAATAAATAGATACATTTAAGGCTTAAGCCCAAAGCATGTTGCCGTGCCAGGACAGAGGGGAAAATGATGTTTTTTGTCGTCACGCTGCCAAAATACAGATTGGAGAGAAGCAGCCCTTCTACCTTCACGCGTGCTTTGCTCCGTTAAAAACAATATTATTGTATTTTAAAATGTTTTATAAAGCACAACGTGGGCTCCAGGTGGGCCTTCGGGGTTGTTTGTGTGTTCATGTATTTTTTGTTATATATTATTTTATTTAACCTTTGTTTTACCATGCAAGTCATTAAGAACAAATTGTTATTTTCAATAGCGACCTGACAAATGCTTTTTGAGGGAAGGGGGTAGGATAAATAAAACAATTCTCCCACTGGTTGCCATAGCAATAACACAGGGGTAGGCACTGTGGCTGCTTGTTGATTAATGGGGCTAACGTAAGCTAACGTAGACATATACTAAGAAACACACACACACACACACACACACACACACACACACACACACACACACACACACACACACACACACACACATACACTAAGAAACACACACATATACTAAGAAACACACACATATACTAAGAAGCACACACACACATATCCACATAAACTAAGAAACACACACACACACACACACACACACACACACATACTTAGAAACCTTCACACACACATGTATACTAATTACACACAGTCACATACTAAGAACAACACACACACACACACACACACACATACTCAGACACACACACACACACATACTCAGACACACACACACACACACATACTAAGAAACACACACATTTACTACACACACATGATGGGGCTAACATAAGCTAGTTGGCCGCATGTGAATTGATGGGGCTAACATAAGCTAATTAGCTGATTGTTAATTGATGGGGCTAATGTAAGCTAGTTGGCATTAGTAGTGTATTTAGCGCCCTCTCTCCACACAGATGTACTCAGACCGTGTCCTGTATCGAGATTAGTTTCACTAAATGCGGTACAATATGTTAACTAGTGGAACCATGTTTGTTTTCTGATCCCTGAAATGGAGAGATTCTCTGTTCCAGCTTCCCCACAAACTGGGAATGAAATCAATACCGTGGAGAACAGGGTTACATCCATTTATCCTGCCCTGTTCTCCTTTGGGGAAAATGTCCCAATCACTTTAAGGGATGTGTGTTTATGTGACTATTGGTTGAGAGGAGGTTTAGTTCTGGAGTCGGGGGGGGATGTTCTAAGGGTACTTAGACATGCTAAACCAGCGCTAGTGGAACGGTGGACAGGTTCCCTTTAGTCCCACTACCCTGTTATCTGGGCCCTGGCCGGGCTGCATGTGAACAAAGCAAAGTCACCCACTGGAAGAGTAGGGGGTCCCCAGGTGGACTGAAATGGGCCACTGAGAGAGTCAGGCTCTCTTCCTCTCCTGTTATTTCTCTTCCTCTCCTTTCCGGTTATCTCTCTTCCTCTCCTCTTCGTTGATCTCTCTTCCTCACTTCTTCTCTCTGCCTATCTCTCTTCCTCTCTGTTTATCTCTCTTCCTCTCCTCTCCTCTCCTTGTATCTCTCTTCCTCTCCTCTCCGTTTATCTCTCTTCCTCTCCTCTCCGTTTATCTCTCTTCCTCTCTTCTTCTCTCTGCCTATCTCTCTTCCTCTCTGTTTATCCCTCTTCCTCTCCTCTCCTCTCCTTGTATCTCTCGTCCTCTCCTCTCCTTGTATCTCTCCTCTCTTCTCCTCTATGTTTAACTGTCTTCCTCTCTCCTCCTTGTATCTCTCTTCCACTCCTCTCTGTTTATCTCTCTTCCTCTCCTGATATCTCTCTTCCGCTCCTCTCCGGTTATCTCTCTTCCTCTCCTCTCTTTGTTATCTCTCTTCCTCTTCCTCTCCTCTCCTCTTCTTGTATCTCTTTTCCTCTCCTCTCCTCTCCCGTTATCTCTCTTCCTCTCCTCTCCTCTCCGTTTCTCTCTAGTCTCAGCCTAGCTCCTGTCTGTCAAAAGACATCAGGGTCCAGAGGTCTTCTAGGTGAGGCCCTCTCCTCAGTGGACAGGTCTGGCCCGGAGGCGGACACTGTGTCTGCTGATAAGGTAGAGTCACCGCTTCTGCTGCCTTCTGTGCAGGCAGGGCCGGTCTCTGTTGCCAACCGATTTGTTTACGCTAACAACCCGGTCACACCACCCCAATTAACCGGGGTGTTAATTGCTAATTACTGCAGTTAGCATCCAGTCATACCATTCTCCGGATGCTGAATATATGTGTGAAATCATTTGGATATTTGTGTACCTCAGGGTATGGATTTGAGTGTCTGTCTGTCTGTCCACAATGACAGCTCATCAGTCCTGTGTGTGTGTGTGTGTGTGTGTGTGTGTGTGTGTGTGTGTGTGTGTGTGTGTGTGTGTGTGTGTGTGTGTGTGTGTGTGTGTGTGTGTGTGTGTGTGTGTGTGTGTGTGTGTGTGTGTGTGTGTGTGTGCGTGCTTGTCTGCGTGTGTAGCGGAGGTGTTGACGGACAGAGGGGAGCAGATAAGAAGGATGTTTGGTGTGGTTCATCCCAGCTTCAGATATCTCCCATACACACAGACACCACACACACACATGCAGGCACACACACACACACATGTGCGTATGCCCAAACACACACATACTGTATACAGACACACACACACACACACAGAATAAGAGAAAGTCAATCAATAACCGACCTGCCCTGTCCTAATCCCATTTCCTCTCTCTCTCTCTCTCTCTCTCTCTCTCTCTCTCTCTCTCTCTCTCTCTCTCTCTCTCTCTCTCTCTCTCTCTCTCTCTCTCTCTCTCTCTCTCGCTCTCTCTCTCGCTCTCGCTCTCGCTCTCGCTCTCTTCTATTGGTTCTCTCACCAGTCCTTAATCTCTTCCCTGGACTACTGCAGTATGTGCTTCCCCAGACAGATGGGCAGACAGAAGGTCAGACAGATGGACAGATTCCCTTCATCAGGTTGCCTCCAATCCACCGTCTATAGCCTGAGGATGTACCGCCGTGTTGTGCCGAGCACAGAGAGGACATGGCTGGTGTTTTTCCACACCAACCAATAAAGACAAGAAGTTTGGACTAAGCTGGCGTAGCGCCGTCAGATACACGCTTCTTACGAAGTTCTCTTGTGTTGGTTCTCCCCCGGTGTGTCAACAGCACTGATCTGGCCTGCTGTCCCTCCCGATGTCTACACTCGTCGAGTTAGTCATGCGTCATTGTACTCCGTAAATCGCCAAGAAACACACTCTCACACAAACACTCGCAAAACCAGAGCTGTGTCAGAGCTGTGATCCATCTGTAGCACGGCCTGTACTCAAGCAGAGCTCCTCTCAAAGTAAAACTTTGTTCTCAAAGGTGAAGGTGCAGCGAGGCGGCCTGATTTACAATGAGCAGACGTAGGTCACATTTAATCAGCTGTTACATATGAAGCTTCACGTGTGTCGCCGACATGAAGCTTCATATGTAACAGTATGTATATTTCCCTGAACTATACATACAATGCTCTCACTTAGGGGTTATGTTTCTAATAGTTTATGTTATTCTAGCTCTATGCAAATGCGGCATGCTCATAGTTGTACGGATACATTAGATTGGACCCTAAAGCTGTTTCACTTAATGGAGTTCATACTCAAGTTTGGTCCAGCGAGTATAGCGTCCACAAAATCCATTGTTTTCCTGTTAAAAACCTGCCCCCGAACAGGTTGTGTGTGAGTCGTACAGTGAGTTTGTCTGGTTGTGTGTGAGTCGTACAGTGAGTGAGTTTGTCTGGTTTTGTTTGAGTCGTACAGTGAGTGAGTTTGTCTGGTTTTGTTTGAGTCGTACAGTGAGTGAGTTTGTCTGGTTGTGTGTGAGTCGTACAGTGAGTTTGTCTGGTTGTGTGTGAGTCGTACTGTGAGTTTGTCTGGTTGTGTGTGAGTCATACAGTGAGTTTGTCTGGTTGTGTGTGTCGTACAGTTCATCCAATGTAACCTCTGCTCTAGCCTTGGCTTCAATGTAATTGCCTTGTCCGACATTCATACTGCCGAGACATGGTGTGTGTGTGTGTGTGTGTGTGTGTGTGTGGGTGTGAGACCTTTGGCAGAGTCAGAGCTGAGTCAAGTCTGTCCAATACAATCAAGTTACCGTTCCCCTCCTGTTCCAGAGTGTTTAAGATAGTTGAGTCAGAAAAGAGCTTTTGTCGCATTAGTTTTTTTTTTGTCACCTTACTCTTATTTTCAGTTTGGAAGGATCACACATACACACACACACACACACACACACACACGCACACACACACACAGCACCCAATTCCAAGTGCCAATGAGACATCTATCTACTGGCAGGAAGTTAATGGTGTAACTTCCTTGTGACAAAGAGAGTAATGGTGAAAAACAAATTGACACATCAAGACAGGAATGGCGCTTGAGGAGAAGGAAGTAGTCAGTTTTTCCAATTGTTACAGAAGACGTGTTAGAAGAGAGAGGAGGGGTGGTGGGGGTTGCAGAGGCAATGGGAAAAGGTCGGGGAAAGGTTTGAGAAGGAACCCTTCAGCGGTGCAACAAGGTCCCAAAGCAAGCGAGGGCCAGAGAGAAGAGTGGGTCTATGATTGTAGACAAAGGGGAGATTGTCGGGAGCAGACCACAGGGGTGTGAGCTGTGGTCCGTAGTTCCTGAAGGAGCAACAACATAAACGACAACAACGAACGCCAGGGTGTGCTGCTCATCGGTGACGCTACCACCACGTCTATTTCTCTCTGTGCTAAGCGTCGCCACCAGAGCGCCTCTTGGTTCTATTGGGAGGCGTGTTCCTCAGTCGTCACGGCGGCTCGTGTTCCGCCAGTGACTGGTGGTGGAGTCTGTTCTGTTCGACACCAATTACATGAATCGCTGGCTGAATCATTATTGGATTACCTCATTATTACTGTAGACGCCAGAAGACGCCGTTCACAGCGAGTGCATTGATTTGCAAATGCACACACACGCTCATGCTGTTACTAATGCATTACATATATTTATGTAAATATATGCAGATTGTATTCATTTCAGATGCAATTTATTTTTCCAAAGAAACTGTAGTTGCCCCCATGTAGCCTACTGCCATGCAAAATGAAAAACATAAAAGCAGAAGATTATCTCTTTTAAATTATGGAACCAATGCGTGTGTCAGAAGTCCTTCTTAGTCAACAAACCACTCTGTAGGATCAGTTATTGTATTGATTGACGGAGGAGAGGAGAGAAAAAAACACAATGTGTGTGTGTGTGTGTGTGTGTGTGTTTCTGTGTGTATGTGTGTGCAGTCTGCAGGGACAGAGACCTCCACAGTCTGGGGTCCAGGCTGAAGGTCTGGTTCGGAGTCCTCCACCTCGACGCCAACCGAGACCTCAAGGCCTCCGACAGCTCAGACTCCGCCCCGGGACGTGAGTACAGCCCCTGTGTGGCTTCACGGTGGCCATGACAACAGCGATGACAACGTACACCACACGGTCTCTCTCTGTCCTGCAGGCTTTGACACCAGCATCCTGCCCATCTGCAAGGACTCGCTGGGCTGGATGTTCAACAAGCTGGACGTGAACTTTGACCTGCTGCTGGACCAATCGGAGCTGAGCACCCTCTACCTGGACAAGTACGAGCTGTGCATGAAGCCGCTCTTCAACTCCTGTGACTCCTTCAAGGACGGGAAGCTCTCCAACAACGAGTGGTGCTACTGCTTTCAGAAGCCTGAGGGTGAGAGGGGGAGAGAGGGGGAGGGAGGAGGGGGGGAGAGAGAGAGAGAGACAGTGGAGAGGGGAGAAGGGGAGGGGGAAGAGGGGGAAGAGGGGGGGGGGGAAGAGAGAAGAGGGGTGGGAGAGAGAGGGGGAGAAAAGAGAAGGAGGGAGGGAGAGAGCGGAGGGGGGTGAAGGAGGGGGAGAGAAGGGGGGGAAGAGAGAGAGGATAGGGGGATGTGAGAGGCGGAGAGAGGGGGAACGAGAGAGAGATAGAGAGAGCTAGGAGAGGGGGGTGAAAGGGGAGAGGGGAAGAGAGGAGAGAGAGGGGAGAGAGAGGGAGAGGGGGTCGAGAGGGTAATAGAGAGATAGGGAGAGAGGTGGGGGAGATAAATGTGAGTGTAAAAGTCTGAAACAGAGCGATGAATTGAAGCGGAGGAAGGGGCGGGGCCATTGAGAAGGGAGAGCTGTGAGTGGTGCGTGCTTGTGCATGCCTGCGGGGTTGGGGGGCGGTGTGGTTGCAGCCGGCAGAAGAATAAGATAATTGGTGCGGTGAGATTGACAGCTTCGCGGGAGGACGGGGGAGGAGCTGAGAAAATATACTGTAGAGAGAGATAAAGAGAGCAAGGATGGGTGGTTGTGATTCTTCCTGGTGACAGGTGGAGAGGAAATGGAAATTCAAGGGGAAAGATTGACAAGATAAATGAGGTGGTGAGAGCAGGCGATAAATTTGTATTTGTATAGACAGACAAGCAGAGAAATGGGGAAAACTTGCAAATAAAGTTGCAAATAACTTGGATCGTGTGTTGTCGTCATGGATATTCTTTGTCGCACTGTTCCAATTTGCTCACTAGCATTTAAAATAAATGATTCTGATTATCAGGGTCTTCCCTGGTTGGTTCAGGAAATCCTTCTTGCCTGTCAATCAAAGGTGTGTGAATGCAACACTTTTCAATGGTGGAGAAACGTGGGGAGGGACCAGAGAGGGACGGGACATTTTTTTAGGGTTGTTTAGTTTAAAAATATTGCTCTCCCCGCTCATGCCTCCTCTCTCTCTTTCTCTTACAACCTTCGAATCTCCCCTTCAGCACCTTTAAGTGGAATACAGAGTGACGAAAGAAGATGTGAAATGAGACATATTACTAAGACCATTCTGTTTTTTGATTTTTTTATCACCAGGCATGCCTTGCCAAAACGAGAAGAGCAATATCCAGCTGCAAGGTCGACGGAAGAGCCTCATGGGTCAGTCTGACAGCTGTCAATCAAACAGTGTTCTGGAGATACGCCTCTATCATGAGCCCTAGTCCAAACCCTGTGCCACAACCACTTGCAGCATGCGTAGGCAAAACAATTATCCAACACACATACGTCATATACACTGTGACATTATAGAGGTAGAGTGGGTGGTGTGGTGTGTGTGTGTGTGTGTGTGTGTGTGTGTGTGTGTTTAACCTTCTAAGCTTGTGGTGATGTGGGCTTCAGTGTGTAACTACATTCAAGAGCCGTGGTTGAGGTTTTGCTGACCTTTGCTTCTCACACCCCTCTCTCTCTCTCTCTCCCTTTCCTCATTCTCCTCCCCTCTCCCCTCTCCTCTTTCTATCTCTTTCTCTATCTCTCTTTCACTCCGCTTTCTCCTCCCTCTACCCTCTCCTCACCTTTCTCTTTATCTCTCTTTATCCCTCTTTATCCTTTCCTCTGTAATCTCCCTCTCTCTCTCTCTCTCTCTCTCTCTCTCTCTCTCTCTCTCTCTCTCTCTCTCTCTCTCTCTCTCTCTCTCTCTCTCTCTCGTCCCTGTGTAGGGACCTACACCCCTCGCTGTACGGAGGAGGGTTACTTTAAGTCTACTCAGTGTCATGGCAGCACGGGTCAGTGTTGGTGTGTGGACAAATACGGCAATGAGATCGCAGGCTCCAGGAAACAGGGCAACCCCAGCTGTGGTACGACAACAATACTGATGCATACACAGGCATGCATACACACACACACATGCAAGCACACACAAACACACACACACACACACACACAACAAATTTAATGCAGGCTTGTTTGTAGAGCATCCCACTCTATGAAATAATATGATGTACACCCATCCGTGTGTATGTGTAACTCCCTGTGTGATTTAACTTGTGCAAATAATGTTAGACCAGATTATAAAAGTTTGTTGTGCCCACTTATTTTTGACTGAGCTGTTTCGACTTATTTTTTCCCCGATTCATTTCCTGTTTTTCGTTTGCACATTGTGGGCCCCATCAATGCACCATCAATCTTCCCCCCTACCACACACACACACACACACACACACACACACACACACACACACAGACTCTCACTGTTTGGAGGATAGAACATAAACACTATTCTCATTTCCTTTCATATTTGTTGCTGAACGTTTTTCAGATTCTTGGGTATGGAGGGACATCTAGAGGTGTCACTTGCTTCAGTGGGCATGTCAATTGTTCTGTTGCGGAGTTTCTGTGTGATATGTGCCCTGCACCATCTGGATGGATCTGCTGGTCTTTAGCCTCGTCCAAATGACACTCCAATAATCCAGTCTTCTATCAAGCGCTGTCCAAATGTTATAATAATAATCATAATAATCATAATAATAATAATAATAATAATAATAATAATTGGATCTATCTTATGTCTTATTTTAATCATCTATGTAACTATTAAACAATTTGACTGTGTGTAATTTTACCCTGTCTGTAAAGCGCCTTGGGTGTCCAGAAGAGCACTGTATAAAATTGAATGCATTATTATTATTATTTTTATTACAATAATAATAATTTCATCTTGTATAGAACATTCCCCTGACCATCAGATTCCACAGTACTTTTCTTCACAACAGACTTCTCTACTACAGCACCACCTTTACAATGGTGGTGCTGCAGCGATGGCCTCCTCCTCTCTGCCCTCTGCAGCATTGTCCGTCTTTCAGAGCGCTTTGATCCAGGCACTCGATGTTCTCCCGCTATCTGTTCTGCTGGAGATGGCGGGAGATTGTCTTTTAGCAACTGAGACGGAGAGAGTCCTACAAAGTGACGGAGAGAAAGCCTAAAGGACAGAGCCACAATCCCTGTGAGATGTCCTTGGTGTGTGTGTGTGTGTGTGTGTGTGTGTGTGTTTTTGTGTGGAGGATCTTCAGGGACAATGCTTTCCGTTTTCTTTTGCTCTTCAACCACAAAACGTTTCATTTGTTCAGTACCTGACAGAATACAAAATAGAATTACAAAATGGAAATGGCCTTGTATGAAAGTCCAACGACAATAGCAGGACATTTACTTGCAAATTTATTTCATGTCTATATGTCTCTTGTCTGTCTGTCTCCTGTATCTCTCCTTGTCTGTCTGTCTGTCTGTCTGTCTGTCTGTCTGTCTGTGTATGTGATGCAGCAGACGAGGACCAGGAGACCTCAGGGGACTTCGGTAGCGGCGGGGGCGTTGTCCTCCTGGAGGATCAGGAGGAGGAGCCATCACTGAGTGGGCGGGGCCGGCAGAAGAAGAGGCGGGGCCGAATCCACCCCAGGGGAACCATGGAGGACGACGAGGACCGGGAGGAGGACAAAGACGATGAGATCGGCTACGTCTGGTAGCTCAACTCGGGCCTACGCTGTCGTCGGCCAATCAGGAACAGCACAGATCTAAAGCCATTCCAGTGTGTCTATAGTCCCCGCCCGGCCCATTCTTCTGGATCCCCGGTCCCTGAAGCTCCAACCCTCTCTTCAGTGATTATCGTCCTCTTTCAGATACAAATAGCTTCTGTAAAAAATACTGTGACAGTCAAGACCGTTAAGTCTCTCACTCGCTTTCCCCTCAACATGCCCTTCTCCTTTGCCCTTCCCGCTGAAGCTACGTAGTCCATCATGTTTACAACCATGTCCTCTTCTATGCCTCTTCTACCTACCTTCTTTATTTAGCTCCCCCTGCCTTCTTTGTATTGTTTTCCATTGCCTAGAGTCCATGTTATAGTCCATGGTCAGTTTGCAGAGCTATTAGCGTTGTTGATGAATTGGATGATGAGTTCAGGAACCAGAATGGCCGGTCTATGAGATCTATTTATTACGTTCGCTGCTATAGGTTCCTTCCAAGGTTTCTGGGATGGCCGCTCCTATCTCAGGCCCCCACATGTGATTGGAAGTTGTTCTGATCTGTTTCCTTCTTGACTGTCCTAGCCTGCGCTAGATGCAGTTTGTTTCTAGATTGCATTGTTGTTAATGTAGTTCCCACTGGCTGAGGCATGTGGTTGAAAATGGTCACCTTGGGATCGGTGTAATTACTGGCCAAAAGAAACCAAGCAACGTAGCACTGCTTCTCTCCCTAGGTGCCGTCGCCACTATTAGGAATTGTTACAACAGAAACAAAATACTTACCTTAGCCAGCTCTTTTTGTGTTTCCAATAGAAAGGGTTCCTATTTAAACCTTATAAGGCTTACAACAAATTCCCTTTAACCCAGCCCACGCTGCAACTAGTTGCTGGTCAGACAAAGCAGTCGTCTATGTGTCCCTCAGGAGGAGAACCTTGAGGATTAACAACCAGGGTCCCTCGACAAACCTCTGTCTGCTTCCACTAGAATGGAAGCAGACTAGAATAACTAATAATAATAAATAATAGCACCATTGGGTGCAATTATAGTAAATCAAGATGGACAAAAGACAGAAGAAATGATAAGCTCCCAGTAGAACCCCTTTGAGGTGTTAGGAAGCATCACAGTCCACTTTGGAATGACTCACTGAAATGACACATTAACACTCCATGTAGAGCTTTAGTTATAACAGAAAAAGTAGTCTCCCATCCAAAGTCAATTGGATGGGACCGAGTTATTTCTTTCTTTCGCAGAAAATCGGGAGCCTTATCTTGGGTTTAAGCTTTTTATTTGTTATCTTTTTATATTTGTATGGCTTTTTAGACGTGATATTTCACTCTACTTGGCATGATGCATGCCTTGAATATTAGCAAGTGTGACCAGAAAAATAAAAGCAACGGGACATGTCACAGAAGAAGAAAATGAACAACCAGAACAAGAAGCAGACCCAAGCCTTCATATGAGATGCTCGTGGGCGTGTGAATTGGTTTTAACACGCGGGGTATTTGCGATCTGTCACTGTCCACCTCCTGCTCCTCAGGGGAGATGGATGGATGAGATGAGGAGCTCCTCGGGTGACTGAAGCAGAACCTCAGTCAATTTAATGTTAATAATGTTTATAATTTATGTATACACGCCAAGCTCATTAAAATACGATTACGATCCAACATTCCTCGGTGAACCCTTCTGGCGTGTGCCCTTGGCTTGTTGTGGTATATTCCCCCCCTCACGTGCTACGGCTACAATTTCCCAGCATCCTCTGCAAAGCGTTGCCGTGGAGATAGATGCGGCTGATTGCTACGTCTCAGGATGACTCCCCATCAAGCCAGCTAGCGGCGGATGATATGACGCGTACTGTAATGGAGCTCAACATTCCGCAGGTTTCTTAGGCGCCTGGACTGTATCATGTCACTGGGTCTCCCACACAAGTTGTTCATCTGTTATACTGGATCTGACCTGCTTCACTCCCTGTTTCCACTCACTGCAATGCTTGTCTCCACACCACACCAAATCCCATTGCATTTAGCCGTACATACAAACATTATCTATATGTTTGTATGTACGTCTAAATGCTACTGCTACATCGTGTGGACATGTTCTAATGTGACACTGTGCCACTGTATGCTCTCCCTCCATGGTTGATGACCAATAGGATTTTGGTTGTTGAGTTGGGTTCATTGCTGAGCCCATAATTTAGCCACATGAAGGAACATTTGCTGACTTCAGTGGCACCTGCAGGTGGGCAGACTCACAATGAAATATATGATATATGATATATAATATATATATTATATATAGTTTGGCTGAGCTTAAACGTCTTAATGTCTCCACCTTGAGCTCTGGTTTCTGTCCACAGCCATGGCCAAGATGGTTGTCTTCATATGACGCTTTGCTTCGAGGCAGGACGATATATATTGCGTGAGATCTGGAGTCGATCAACATGGATGACCTCTGACCTTTACAATAAAGCACAGTTGTTGTCCAGGAGACAGGTCCCCACTGAGACACACACACACACACACACACCGTTTGTACACCCTTTCAAATCAACACGCAAATGGCCATAGTTGGAGAAAAAAACATGTTTTTTTCGTATGCCAATTCTCTATATTTTTTACATTGATAAATGAACAACAAAAAAGAACAGTACTACGTATAATGTTGGAGGTATGTGATATTATATAAATATATATATATATTGCAATGTGCTGTCTGGTTACATTGTAATGGACTGAGATGTGTAAAGTTCCTCCTCTTCATGGAAGCATTGTGCTGTTGGATTGACTTTCACTTTCTGTTTCTGTGTCTTTCTTTTCTGGTTGGTGTTATGGGCTGAAAATTGCTTTGTGTTACTGTGTTGATTTCATGATGTTTGTCTGAATAAATTCAAGTCTCTGTCCCAAGATCTGTTCCTTGCCTGGTGGTGTCCTCATTGTTCCCAATCCCAATAACAACACACACACACACACTCCACACACACATGTCTCCAATGCACTGTATTAAATCCATTGATCTGATAATGTCCTCCCGTGGTGAATTGGATAAATGTTGCCCGGCGATGAAAATCCATTTTCCACTGGTTCCCCAGAGCACTGTGTCATCTTGGCCTTCTTGGTTCCTGCCTCATTTCTGTTATCGGCGTATCTGAGGGCCTTCACGGAAACTTTTTGTTATGTCTCTAAGATGCTAAGATGCCTGAGTGATGGCATGCATGACTATGTGCGCTGAATTTAAACATTGTTTGCTAATAGTGTGTTTGTGTGCATGCATACAAACATCTCTCAGAGAGCGAGGGTGAATCTAAGCTCCCTTCGATGGACGCAGCCCAGTGACACAGCTTGACTTGGGCCTTAAGCGCATTACCATCACATATAAAACATCCATGAACACAGATTCCACCGACACCGATCCAATCCATGCCGGGGATAACCAGTAGTATGAGGTTTAATAGGATGCATTGTGGACAGTGAGAGACGCATCGCACACTAACCTCCAAGAGGAAGCCACGGGGGAGTTGCATTTAGTACTTGGAGAAAGCACATATGGGTCAGCAAGTCCTTTATCGACTACATCATTACCGCCGAGCATGTACCCCGCGGTTTAAAATTGGGGTTATGGGTTGTAATCCACTGCCTTATAAAAGCCCTACTAGCCTACTTTGTGGGGAGGCCGAGCGGGCTACTCAGGCAGGTCCTGGCAAGCCTCATGTTTATTTATGACAACTCTCTGCTTCTCATTAATATGCTTAATATTAAGGGTATTCGGAGCTGAACAGGAAACTCGGTGGGGAGGGAGAGAGATGTGTGTGTGTGTGTGTGTGTGTGTAAGTGTGAGTGTGTGTGTGTGTGACAAGAATGTCAACTTTGGGATCTGCAAGAAAACACACCCCAAAGCCAATGCTGTGGATAGGCCTTACAACTTCCTGGCACTCAATGTTCAGGCAGTCTCTCTCTCTCTCTCTCTCTCTCTCTCTCTCTCTCTCACACTCACACACACACACACACACACACACACACACAGCTCTCCTAAAGAAGATTGGTTTAAGTCCCAGGGAAGCCATTGAAATGCTGACAATTAGGATCCCCTCTTTCACTGTCCACAGGGTGTATGTGCCAGATATAAAGAGAGAGAGGGGTTGTGTGTGTGTGTGTCTGTGTATGTGTGTGTGTGTGGGGGGGGGGGGGGTAGAGTCTTTGTGTGTGTGTGGGAGAGAAAGATACATGCATACTGAGTCTCAGATTTGCTTGTCAGCTGTAGCAGAGGAAATGAGGAGGACATTTAAAACGTTCCCCGCCTTGTTAAAGCTCTCGGAGTCAGTTCAGTTCAGTTCTCAGACATAAGATACAAGATACAAGATATTGTTATTGGCCAATTGCAACAGGTACATTGGAATGCTTACTCCCCATTCCCTCCCGCAGTATACATCTCCAAAACAATACCATAAAAATAATATATATACAATACAAATAAACCAAAAAAGAGCAGCAAAGTGACTGTGTTGAATGTGCATGTTTTTTGTTCTTCTTTAAAATCTTTAAAAACATTTAAAGTGCCAGTAGTGCAGCAGCACCATAAATACAGTGCATTAACTATGATGAGTCCAGAAAGTCCAGCAAAGTATGAAAGTGTAATGTTAATGACAATGTGGCAGCACTCCTAGCAGTTCAGTAGGCGCACTGCCCGTGGATAAAAACTATCCTGAAACCTAGTAGTCCTTGTGGGGATGCTGCGGAACCGGTGACCAGACGGTAGGGGGGAGAAGAGATGGTGCCCAGGGTGGTTGCAGTCCTTTATGATGGACATGGCCTTCTTCCGACATCTGGTTCTACAGATCTCCTGGATGCATGGAAGTGCACACCCGATGATCTTCTCTGCCATCCTCACGAGCCTCTTGATGGCTTTCTTGTCCTGTGCAGTGGTGTTGCCCTACCACAAAGTGACGCCACTCGTAAGGACGCTCTCTACGGTGCCACGGTAAAAGTTCACTAGCCACCACTGGCCTATTCCGCTTTTCCTGAGGCACTGCAGGACATAGAGGCGCTGGTGTGCCTTCTTCAGCATGACCATTGCTGTGTGTGTGGCAGTACAGTCATATGTGTACAGCGAGTACAGCAGGGGACTGAGACAGCAGCCTTGGGGTGCTCCGGTGTTGAGGACCAGAGTGGATTTGTCTCTCTCAGCCTGTAGCAGTCGATGCTGCTACCTGCTACCTAACGTAGCTTCTCTAAGCTCCTCTGACAACAAAGACACAGGTGGATGATGTGTAAGCCGGTTTATTGAAGGAGAGCAAGCAGAGCAGGTCGTCCACGCTAAAGGGCCTTTCAAAGGATTCAGTTAAACTACAAACCAGAACCACTAGTTCAGAATAGTGCAGATGGAATCATTTGAAGGTTTGAAGGGAGGGAAGAACCTTGGAAGAAGATACACAATACACACAAGATCCAAATACACACGGTTCCAAAAAACTAGAATTTCATTGATCGTCTGAAAAAAACTCACTGCAATAAGGAATCATGGAGCCTACATCATGGGGGATAACACTCAGACAGAGGAACGCAGTTAATGTGTAAACAAAATTGGAGTGGAATACTCGTTTTAGGTGAAAGACTTACCAGGAGAAATGCTCACAGCTACAGCTGAGCGGGACGGTTACAAGAAGGGGGAGAGGAAATGGGGCTGGAATGGCCTCAGCAGGGAGGCCGTTCCAGGGAGCATGGGTGCAGAAGGTAAACACCACTATCAGGCACCACTATCCTTTCAACTCCCCGGCCAAATATCAAATTGAAAATTCCAGTCTGTGGAGAGCCCATGGGCAGCGGTGCAGGGTTGGCCTGTTGAACTAGACGGACCCCTCAGTCTCTTGGTGTGTCATTTTACACTTCACCAGAGGGACCTTAGATGTCTCGGCCCCTGAACCGGTTCAGGGAGCGAGAGAGAGGGGAGCTGCTGTCAGGGGGCTGAGAAAAGCTGCAGTGAATGGATTTATCATTCCGTTAAAGTGGACGAGTAAATTAGAAAAAATAAGTCTTGATCATTTGTTTTAAGCATTAGCACAGAATGACCTGTATCTGAACTCTACTAATCTCAAAGATTTTAATATCGGAAAACTCCACCTCCAATAAGCAGAAAAGTCGCTGCGTCGAGCAGCACTCCAGAAATCCAATAGGCCTTCACACACTTCATCCACTCCATCCACTATGACAGACATCTCAGACAGATTTGTGACAGTTATTGATGAAGCAGCCACAGAAACAATGACTATGACCTATGAAAAATAATAAAAAGAAACATGATGCGATTTTCAGGGATGACACAGAGTTAAACGCACTTCTGGACCAAAAAGCTCAGTCCCTCTGGCCAAGAAAATCTAGCCAGTATAAATTAATATCTAAACTGATAAAAAAGCGCATCTCCTACCTCATAAATGTATATCTGAGATAAAAAAAAGTCCCTTAAGAACAAAAAAGCTGCCAACGACGTTAGTCCAGAACTATTGAAGTATGCAGCGGAATTACCAGAAATGCTACAAGAGTTTAAGAGCCTAATTGATTAAATTTGGCGCACTCAGAGTTTCAGCCACAGTAATCTGGTTCCACTTTGGAAAGGTGCTTGCAAAGGCTCGGCGAAAGAACCTGGCTCTTACAGAGGCTTGCAGGTCGGCTCAAGCCTGTGTAAAGTTACTGTAATGATAATTCTTGCAAGATTAAAGGAATGGTACAACCTCCAGCTTACTGACCAACATCAAGGTTTTAGTGAGGGGCGCGGTACTGCTGATGGCATCAACATCACCAAAAGGGTC
>CM051001.1:30141135-30143635 GCA_027704905.1 Muraenolepis orangiensis
CTCCCTCCCTTTCTTTAGTCTTTAATCATAGTGACATACGAGTGTCCCTCATTTCACTAAAGTAATGAACTTCACTCGTTGTCATGTCATGCAAAGTAATGTGATGTAACGTAATTTAATATAGTGTAATGCAATGTAATTATCGTCTTTGGAAAGAAACGACGATACCGCAGTAGAGAGAGTTCCTTTAGAGACAGGCCACTATCATGTTGGGAAGGACATGGGCCATGCATGGACCAGACATCAAATCAAGTCAATTGATTTGTAAAGCCCGTAATCACGTAATCCATTTATAGAAGGCCGGCTCCTGAAGACCAGAGGGGCGAAGAAGGACAATAGGGAACAATAATCTCCTTCAGGTAAAATGGCTAAACCGTGTAGGATTTTATAAGTAAGTAGTACCACCTTGAAATCTGACCTCGCATTAACTGGAAGACAGTGGAGCGAGGACAGAATTGGAGTAATGTGGTTAAACTTTCTGGTCCTAGTCAAAAGTCTAGCAGCAGCATTCTGCACAAGCTGGAGGCTTCTCGTAGCTGAGTTTGGTAACCCTGAGAACAGTGCATTACAGTAATCTAGTCTAGACGATATAAACGCATATCTCTGCATCTCCGATAGACAGCCTTGGTCTAATTCTAGCAATGGTTCTAAGATGAAAAAATGCATTTCTGGTTATACATTTTACATGTTGATCAAAAGATAGCAGATAGCAGTTTTTTGTTATTAATGCAGTTCTTTGTTATTTATTCTATTTATCGCGACTATCTTTGTTCAGGAAGTTAGCAGCACGTTCATTGATAACGTTTGCACACTTCTGGAGATCAGATCGACAGTCGCTCGCCGCCTACAGGAGTTTTTTCATTCTTTTGACTCGGACGTCCCGCCCGAAGTAAGAGCTGGATTATCTCCGACCATCTTGGGCACGATTACGCGCAAGCGTCGCAGGAAGAAGCGAGGGCAGCGAGCCGGCGTGCTAGTCAAGTTGAGATGTCGATCCGATAGCCCCCCCCACTACCCACCATTCTACTGGCTAATGTACAGTCTCTGGACAATAAGTTAAGCGAGCTACAGGCTTGTATTCAATTCCACCAGGGAAACTAAGGACAACTGTATCATCTGCCTTACGGAGACATGGATGTCGGAGGGGGTTACCGACGCAGCTATCGAGCCGACGGGATTTTCCGTCCACGGGCCGGACAGAACAAAGGCTCTCTCCGGTAAAAATCGCGGAGGGGGTATGTCTCATGATAAACAGATCTTGGTGCAACCAAAGTCATGTACATCCCCTCAAGTTTTTCTGTTCCCCGGACCTGGAGTACCTGATGCTTATATGCCGTCCATTCTGGCTACCCCGGGAGTTTACAGCGGTAACCGTGACCACTGTTTACATTCCCCCACAAGCCAACACGGACACAGCGCTGAAGGAACTGTATGGGAATATCAGCAAACAGGAGTCAGCACACCCTGAGGCTGCTCTCATCGTTGCGGGGGACTTCAACAAGGCGAACCTGAAGAAGGTTCTCCCGAAGTTTTTCCAACACATAATGAGCAACACACGGGGTGAGCGGATCCTCGACCACTGCTATACTCCCTTCCATGATGGCTACAAGGCCCTCCTCCGCCCACCGTTCGGCAAATCAGACCACCGCTCTATCCAGCAACTCCCCGCTTATAGGCAGAGACTGAAGCAGCAACCGATCGCTGAGGGAGGTCCAATGCTGGTCAACATGCTACTTGAAAGGGTGGTGCGGATGGCCCAGTATATCGTTGGAGGTGAGCTCCCCTCCCTCCTGGATATATACAACCAGCGGTGCGTGGCCAAGGCCAAACGCATCATAAAAGAAAATGCCCACCCCAGCCACAAACTGTATTCACTTTTACCGTTTTATGGTGCCAGGTACTCAGGACTACAAACAACAACAAATCGTGAGGATTGAATCCTCTTTATTGGTCACATACATGAAGACATACAGTGAAACATGTTCTCTGCATTTAACCCATCCTAGTATTAGGAGCAGTGGGCAGCTTTTTTTTTATACAGCGCCCGGGGAGCAGTTAGGGTTAGGGTCTTCCTCAAGGACACCTCGACAGTTTTTGCTAGGAGGAGCCGGGGATCGAACCAGCAACCTTCCGGTTGTGAGGCGACCGCTCTACCTCCTGAGCTAGACTGCCGCCCGACTGCCGCCCGCGACTAAGGCGTGTATCAGGGGGGGGGGGGGGGACTAGTTTGTCAGAGAACATAATCAGGGTGTTGGATGAGAAGGACATAAGAGTGCCTCTTATGTTTGGCAGGAGAGGAGAGAGGGTGCAGACTGCAGGGCTGTCAAGAGATCCGTTACAGCACACGGCTCATTCAAAAGTATTTTGGGCTTAGGAGAGAAGGCTCTCATGAAGGATGTTGCCAATGTTTTCCCTCTGTCCACCTCGTCCCTCAACCCTCCCACGGCGCACAGGGGCTAAACGGACTACATTAAAGCCTTGCTAATTCTCTCCCTCGACC
>CM051001.1:30146135-30183635 GCA_027704905.1 Muraenolepis orangiensis
TGTTGCACATGGCAAATAAAAACATCTTGACACACACACAAACACACACCACACACACACACACACCTGATACTATGTTTTTTTGGATCCATGTTTGTTGTTTTGGGTTGACTCCTCTACTTCCCAGAATAAAATAGCCCAATCCTCCAGGGTGTCGTTCAGAACAGTTTGGTTTCACAATTGTTTATCTCAGATAATTATAGACCCATAAATCGGACCAAACACATCTTTAAGGTGAATGCAATGCTGCCATACAAGGTGTGTATAGCACTGGCTGAGAGCTGGTGGCCCCTAGCTTTACATTATAGGTTTATATTGTCCTCATGGGGTCTCAAACACAGCGCTAACAAGCAGCACAGTAACACAATAAGTTATAGTGGAACATTAACATGTAGTTATGTTAGGCTTTGTCCTGCCTGAGCCCCGCCAAGGAAGTGCTTCCTCCTGTCACACACACACACACACACACACACACACACACACACACACACACACACACACACACACACACACACACACACACACACACACACAGCAGCTGCTAAGACACCAGACCCCTACACTGCTCTCCGGGTGCTGTATATACAATAGCTGCCCACTGCTCCTAAAACTAGGATGGGTAAAATGCAGAGAAACAACTTTCTTTCATGTATGTGATCAATAAAGAGGATTCAATCTTCCAGATTAAGATTTAATAGTTGGAGATGAGAAGTAGAGAGGGGTGAGAGGAGGTGGTCATGGTTTCTGTCCTCTTCTCCCACATTACACCAGAGTTCTTACACAACCTGTTATCGTGTAGTGTGGCCTTGTGTTCATCTCCCATTCTGTTGCACACAGGGGGAAGTTTGCCTTTAGGGCTTTCTGTCCAGAAAGCCTTTTAGATGTCAGGTGACATTGTGGATGACAGGGTCAAACACAGGACTTTCACCGAGGAGACCTGGGTTTGTGTCATGTGTTATTTTGAGACTGGCAGAAAGGTCTTTCTTGCAGGAAGACCTTAAGGGCTGAAGGCCTGAACTTCATCCAGTTCAGCATCACAGACTTCTCTCCAACATGTTCACCGAGGGACGGGAGACGGGCAGACGGCTCTGGTAGGACACGACAGATAAAGACATGGCACAACTCACACAGGTTTCATTTGCAATGACAATGGATTGGGAGGGTTTTTTGAGTGTTGGGTGGGACCGAAAAAAATGTATTTTCCCAAAAACGCAACAAATACTAAAAGTTAAAAAAGTTGCAGCTTGTGCTGGACGTTTGTGAGCAGAGGAAGTTTTATTGTAGAAATGTTATTGTCATTGTATTGTCAACGGAATTGTCTGTGTGATGTGCTGGAACCAGCTGTTATATATATCGAGAGAGAGAGAGAGAGAGAGAGAGAGAGAGAGAGAGAGAGAGAGAGAGAGAGAGAGAGAGAGAGAGAGGAGAGAGAGAGAGAGAGAGCTGAAGCTGTGGAACACACTTCTAATCCTTAGATAACAAAATAACAAGCGGCTTGTGGATGCCACAGCTCTGTCTATCACGCCAGCTCTTCTTGTGTGGCTCAGCACACAGCTTAGATTAGATCATCTGCCTATTCATCACTGCATGTATCAGTGGTTCACGGTAAAGACTAACATGTAGTCCATCTAACGGCCTATACAGTAGTAGGGGGTTCACAGGGTTGGATGTAGACAGACCGGCACTGTTTTAAGTCAACAGAATATTCTCACAGTACAAAGCGATAGCTGTTTCAATTGTTTTAACCTTTCTCATTTGACAGTTTTATTTAATTAAGGATATAATATTAATGGGTTTTGGCCATTGACTACTGGAAGGTGGCCATTAAATCCCTGCCCCCAACTTGCTTAAAATGGATTGTTATTGTCTTAAGGTTTGTGTGCAAACCAACGGGTGACGTCACAGAAGTCTCCATCCGTATTTTCTCTATACAGTCTATGGTCCGGACACAAGGCCCAAATAGAGGTAGTGAAAGAGTTTAAAAACCAGCCCTGGTGCTTTGATTCTAATTTATTTCCAATAGAAAGGAAAGAGGTTTGGACGTGTCGGTAATGGCTGTCAGAAGCAGCAAAAAGTCCACCAGTTGCCGTAATGACGGCTCCACCTAGACTTGACTTTGGGGAAGCGATGTGATTATAAAGGACGGGATCTGGACGGCAGGGAATCCCACTAAAGCTGTTCCCCCTGTCAGCGTTCCCTGTGATATTGCAGCAGGACGGTTTTTCCTCCTGGGTTTTCGTGAGCCATATTAGAGCCCTCATTTATCATCTCCTGTCTGTTGGTTAAATCGTGGAGCCAACTTCAGCTCCTTAATCTACACACCATCTGGAAACAGGGAGCAGACATGGAGTCAAAGTCACAAGAGTGGCAAAAAGTTGCCCTTTCTAAATAGATGAACTATATCGCGTCTTCAAACAGGATTCAATGTATAGCGACTATCCTGCCCTCCTGTAGTCACTCTGGCATGGGTGTGGAGACGTTTTTTTTGACGTGCTCTAACAAACTGCTGTCCATACGGTGGTTCACATTCGGGTGATGTTCCCATTTATTAATTGGTAAAAATCTAACGAAACATGAGACAGTGGATGCAATAAAGTGCGATGGTGACCTGTAACAAAGGAGGGAATAAGCAGCTGCGCGAGTGGTGAAAACCGCATAACCTCCATTTCCGCACCTGATAACCCTCCGTCACCACCCGGTGGCGACCTGATGTCTACCATGAAAGAAACAAACGACCAGATATGGCTCCTACACACCGGCCCCTAATTGTGATGATAGAACAATTACAACAAAGTCACAAATAATCACATCTTCTGTCTTCTTTCTTCTGAGTCAGGGATCTCCAACACATCAAGTTGGGTCTCGACCTTGACACTGCTTCAGGATATGGTCCGCTCCAATTACCCTGTCTTTGTCTTCAACTGAACCGCACGTACCAGTCCTTTATTGTCTGAGTAAGTAGTTAAGGTTACTCTTACCATAATCCATGATCCACAAGCAGTTTGATACATAACAACAACAATGTCTCCAATCATGAAACCAAAGCTTTATCTACTTTTGCTGTTCTTGCAGTAGTGGTATTCCCTTGTCCACCTCTTCCAAAACAGATCTGACAGGTACTGAACCTGCCGCCATCTTCTCCTGATATAAACATTGTCCTCTCGAGTCCAGGTGCAAGAGTAGGTTTACTTTACAGCAAAATAATATGATTGGAGTGGGTTTTGTGGTTGCCTCTTCATAACCAAAGAAGATGACATTTGCCATTAGGTCCCTTTTGACCTCTGGATCCTCTGAGGAAATGGGCTGTGGGGCAAAAGGTCTTGGCCAATCCACTTCTGGCTTCCGAACAAAGTCTGGACCCTCAATCCACCTTTTAAATGCCAGGAAGTTATCCTTAATGTCCATTGCAGTCCTCCTCAAAGCATAGTTAGCACAACTGGGTGATGAAACTGCTCAAAAGATGTGCACTCTCATTCTGTGCTCTACTGGACTCTGTGTCGTGTCTCCTTTAGGCCACCACAGGAAGCAATCAAAATCCATATGCTACTCTGACACCCTCACCTGGTGGAACATGGCTTGGATATCAGTCAGCAGAGCAATGTTCTCCTGTCTGAATCTTGTTAAGACACCAAAGAGAGAATTTGTGAGGTCAGGACCTTGCAGCAGCTGATAGTTCAAAGAGGTTCCTCTAAATCCTGCTCCACAATCAAACTATTCAAGGTTTTTTTCTTTGGGTGGTAGACTCCCTGATGAGAGAGATAACACACTCTGCCATCTTTACAATTCAGCTGGTCTTGAGGAACCACCTCTGCATATCCACTGTGTATTATCTCAGTGAGATGCCGTGTACGCCTCCTGATAGGTCTTATTCTTTTCAAACTTCCTCTTCAAATAGAAAGCAATTTGTTCTTCATCATCATCGGTCCGAAGCAACAACGACCACTATTTGAAGATGTCACACTGTTGTTTGAGGGCTCTATTATGGCCCAAAGCTCTTGTGTTAAAAATCTTGGTGTCCTGTTCGACCCGATGCTATCTGTCAATCAACATGTAAAATGTATAACCAACTACATATATCTTTTTTTTACATTTTTCCATCTTAGAAACATTGCTAGAATACGACCAATGCTGTCTGCCGCGGATGCAGAGACACTCATCCACATGTTTATATCGTCTAGACTAGATTACTGTAAAGCACTGTTCTCTGGGTTACCGAACTCTGCTACCAAAAGCCTCCAGCTTGTGCAGAACGCTGCTGCTAGACTTTTGACTAGGACCAGAAAGTTTGACCACATTACTCCAATTCTGTCCTCGCTCCACTGGCTTCCAGTTAATACGAGGTCAGATTTCAAGGTGCTACTACTTACTTATAAAATCCTACACGGATTAGCACCCTCATACCTGAAGGACCTTATTGTTCCCATTTGTCCTTCCTGCTTCTGTTTTCCAGTGTGCTGCTGAGATCCCCACCTGAAAGATACCGGCCAGCACCACACACAATTTATATTCTCATTTTATCATTATTTGTATATTGTGTATATTATATGTATATTATTATTTATTTTTTGTTGTACTTTACTATGCACATTACTATAAGTCACTTATGGCACCCATTGCACTCCTGAACCATCCCTGGAAGGAGGGATCCCCTTCCACTCTGCGTTCTCTCAAGATTTCTTCCTACGTAATTAAGGGACTTTTTTCTTGCCCTTAGGGGCCCGAGGGTTTAGGGGTGTTGCAAACATGTGGCCTGTGAAGCCCTTTGAGACTGTAACTGTGATTAAGTACTATACAAATAAAATTGACTTGACTTGACTTGACTCTTCAGACTTTGAATGCGCTGTTCAACTACGCACCTGTTGTTTGGCATGGTGATGTTATCCACCTTAAAGGGCAAGTCCATGCAATAATGACCTTCCTGCATGCAGATGGACCTTTCCAAGATCTCCTGAAATCTTGGCTACTCCCTTGACATCTCTTGCCTTTCCTCCATTGTTTCCTCATCGAAGTCCTGGTTATACTGAGAGACTGACAGCTCCTTTAGTTTGACGATGGATATCCTGTTTGCATATATGGTCGAGCAGCTCTGCCAACCATTAATGCTCCTAAAAGGACTGCTGATGACCCACCCCAATAGGGTCCTCACGGCGTAAGGTCCATTTATTATTATTAATATTAATAAATAATATTATTTATTATTTCCCAGGGCTCCATGAGTTTTGGTGCATTAGTCCCAATCAACATTCAATCAACATCAGCGTCCAGTTCTGGGATCCCAATTTCTTTCAAATATTCCCATCTTTCAATGTCACGCTGAATTGGGATGTTGCTTTTGGACACAGCTCGACACATTGATCACTGTCCAGCTTTGACACCTCCATTCCCGTAAGAATTTGGCTTTCAACCACCTTTTCTTTGCCCATGGTGCGCAACATCATGTGAGTCTTGGTGCCCTGTAGATTCAACTTCTTCATGTAACTGGTTGTACGAAAGATTGCTGTACTGCCAGGGTCTAAGAAGGCATAGGTCTGCAGTTCAATTTTCTCCCTTTGAGAAATTCTCTTTAGTTTTGAACATTTGGAGAACGGATGTGGCTCTCAACAATAAAGACAGGCTTCTGAAGACAGTTCTTTATATGTAATGGGCTTAGGAGGTGAAGTGTGGCTGGTAGCTGGAATGGTTGTTACAAAGCTGCTTCCTTTGATGTTGCTCCTAGTTAGTGGTTTGCTCTTATTAACAGGCTGTGCTAAGGTGCTTGGCTGTGGATCTGAAATGTTACCAAAGAGTGGATGAGACAAAATCGTTACACTCCAAAAAGTTCACCATATCAGGAAATGTGGCTCTGTAGCCTCGTCGTCCTTGAATGTCACAGGCTACAGACCTCCACCTTCCCTGCAGTTTGTATGGCCACTTCATGATGATGTTTCAACCACCCCAAGTACTCACACACATCTACCATCTTTCGGACTCACTGGCTACCTGTAGCTGCTCGCATCCAGTTCAAGACCTTGGTGTTAGCCTACAAGGCAGTAAAAGGTACTGCTCCATCTGCTACCTCCAGGCAATGGTAAAGGCCTACATCCCAACCCCTCCACTTTGCTCGGCTTCTTCGGGCCGTCTGCTTGCCCCCTCACTTAAGGGCCCGTGTGGCCGATCTACGCGGTCACGGCTCTTCTCCGTCCTGGCCCCAATTTGGTGGAACAAACTCCCCACGGTTGTCATGACTGCAGAGTCACTCCCCATCTTCCGCCGCAGGCAGAAAACCAATCTCTTCAGGACATAATTCCTGGATCCTACTTACACGGTAAGTCGCTTTGGATAAAAGCGTCTGCTAAATGACTGTAATATAATGTAATGTAATGTTTCTCATGTTTGATGTGATATTCAACTCCTCCATGAACTGTATCTCAGTCATGGCATTGCAACATCCTCTGAGGAACAGAACAAATTCATTCAGTGCCTGAACATCCTCTGCCTTAACAACAGGCCATGCAAATACTTTGGCCATGTAGGCTGTTGCAATCTTTTATTCATTGCCAAAGTGTTCTTTCAAAAGGCCTTTTGCTCTTTGATAACCTTGTTGTGGTGTCATATGGAGACAACTTCTCACCATTTATCTGGGCTGCCCCCTGGTGTATTGCTCTAGAAAATACAAGCAGTCTTGATAACTGCTGGTTCTCTTTTAAATACATTGTTCAAAAGTCCTTATAAAGGAAGTACATTGCAATGGATCGCCATCGAAAATGGTTGTTTGACTTTGTGGAAAAGTGGCTGACATTGACATTGACAAGCATTGTGGTGATTTCATTCTGCTTTCGTACCACAAATGACCAGTGCCAAGCTGTATTTTGCACTGGTGAAATGTTCAGTCCACTTTGAAACCTGTGGTGTTGTTGTTCCTGTGCAGCATCTGACCTGAAGGATGCAGCAGTAGAGGTTGGGAGAACATTTAGAGGTTTGCTCCTTAAGGTGGTTGTGTGAGACCGTTCAGTGATTGGTTGCAACTGTGACCTGCAAGTGTTATCCATTGCTATTGAGGCTCCATGTTGTTTGATTTGGTCCTGTGGCTGTTTGTACATACACCTTTGATCGCAGAGACTGTGCAGAGACAGGTGGCGCTGTTGTGCCTTGCTCCACAGTTAGAGGTTTTCCCTTTGACACAAATTAATTTGCGTTGCATTCCAGTCTTTGCTCTTTAAGTCCTTTGCTCACATAGGAATTCATTCCATTTGAATGGGACTTTCCAACATCACTGCCTTCCAGCACAGAGAGTCTTGCAGCAGCAGCTGCTAGTTGTGCATCAATGTCCAGCTGTTCCTTTATTTTCCTCAGTATGTTACTTTCCTGTCTGAGTTTCTTCTCTTGTGCCTCAGTTAGCTCCTTTGCAGAGTAGCAGTTTTCACCATTAAAGCTGCTTTCTCAGCCTTTGCCTTTAAGCGTGCAGATGAAGTGACTAGATAAGGTTGATCTAGAATGGCTTCTTCTGCTTGACATTTTACTCAGCACATTAGACACACTGTCCTCAGAATTGATAACATCTTGACCATCATTTAGATCATTTTGATACAATCATTTCAATCCACATTATCATTTTGATCAGCATCATCATTTCGATTTTGATCAACATAATTTCCATTTGAGATTCCATTATTGTGTTTATTTGAATTTTTTATTGTGTTTAATATTGTGAATATTGCTTCAACAAACACATCGTTGTTAGACATTTTGGACAGAAACCACGTTTCCTGTTCCTCCTCCGCTTACTGAGTAAGCAATGTGTTATGAAGCTCAGAAGCCTTTTGGCGAAATAGTTTGAAACTTTTTAGAAAACGAAATTTCCTTACACGCTAAGAGAGTTTTGATTTGTACCTTTCATTTGCTTGTCTGTGCGAAATTGTCTCTCCCTTCCCGTTCGAGCCGTTCAATCACAATCGTGATTCCTTTCAAGTCAGGTTTCCTTGTTGTTTTCTCCGTGACGTCACTGTTCACGGCGGAGTCTGTTTCGGTGTTAACACATAACATTTCACTCATTGCTTTTCACGGCGGGGTCCCAAGATGTTGTCCAAGTCTCCATGTGAGATCGGGTTTTTACTTGTATAGCGACTATCGTGCCCTCCTGTGTCACACACTGGCTGGATATGGCTCCTACACAATGTTTTGTATATTTTCTAGATTTGTATTATATTTATACATTTCAATTCTAAATATATCATATATATCATATATATATATATATATATATATATATATAATATATATAATATATATACATATATATATATTAATATTACACATATATACATAGAGCAAGAACCAAAGAGAGGTAGGGAGGCAGAGGGGCCGGATGAAGAGGAGATTGCATTTGTGGTGGAGGAGCCACAGCAAGAGTAAAGTTTCAAATGAATTTCGGGAAACAATTCTTGACCATGTCATCAATCATGGCTTGTCCTTCAGAGAGGCTTGACAAAGGGTCCAGCCCATCCTGAGGCCGCATCTATTGTCAGACCTACTTTGGTAAGTCACATTGTTACTGTATACCACTGTGTATTTCAGTTTTACTGTACTGCCCTGTTGGCAGAACAAACTGTGTCTACAGTAATGCAGTTGTTTCATCAATTACACTTATGTGAATGCAGTACAGAAGCTGTACCATAATGAATGTCTGGATTTGTCTAGTCTATCGAGTCAACAACCGTTCATGGTCACAGAAAGACACAGGAATACAATTAATGGAGAAAGACTTTCTTAGAAAATGTTTCTACAGAGTTTCAACAGGGCATCTTAAAGGTGGAGGTGCAGAGCGCAGCAGGGTTTGGTATCTCTAGTGAAATCATCTTGGAGAAAATAGCAAACAGAATGTCTGATTTCGGCTGGCGAGTTTCCGTTTGGCTGGCAAGTGTTTCAACCGTTTTGGAAATGTAACTTCTGAATGGACAAATGTAAAGCAAATGAGAAAAACTGTCATTATATACATATATACACATATACTTAAATTATTAATATAATAACTGCTCAGATTCAATTAACTGAAAGACTCAGAAATGTTCACAGCTGTCAAATTCTCTCTCTCTCTCTCTCTCTCTCTCTCTCTCTCTCTCTCTCTCTCTCTCTCTCTCTCTCTCTCTCTCTCTCTCTCTCTCTCTCTCCCCCCCCCTCTCTCTCTCCCCGTTGGTGGTCTCTCTCTCCCACTCTCTTCATCTCAGTCCCACGTCTACTCCACTTTCTCCACCTCCTCTCTAATTCCTCTATCTGTTCTGCCTCTCTAGTCTGCTGTCCTATTGTGAACCCTTCATCAGAGGTCCTCCCCTCTGTTGAAGTGTATTTGTGGTAATGCCTAACTGCTTCCTGTTTAAAGGTTTACACCTGATCTGATCCTCAATGGTGTTAAAATGATAATTGCCTTGATGGTATATTGATATAATATATATATAAATACATGATTGGCCTATTCCTATCAATGTATCAATGAGCATTATTTAATAAAGTCTAAACCAGTAAAGTCTATTTTACTGGTTTATTTGCTTTATACATCTATTATCACATCACATCTGCAACAACCGAATATGAACAAAACTGCATTCATTTCATATTTGGTTGTTGCTGATTTATTGTGATAAGAGATTGTTAGCGTAACTCATTATGGACATAATCAAAATAAATAGAGGAAGCAGTAATTTCTCTAGAGGCGTGCATGTTATATCTCGGTCCAACACTCATCTCCACGGAAAACGAGGAGCCAGAAAACTGAGAAAACTGGCTCAACCTCAGGAGACTCAACTTCTGCTCTCCCCTCTCTGGCTCCTGGTTCCTGGTTCCTTTCTTCTTCAACTTGTACCCCCCCCCCCCCCCCCCCACACACCCCACCCAATGTCTTACTTTATTGTTGTCTTTCATCCTATTATTCCCCTGCTTGTATAATTAGCATGTAGTGGCTTTTTTAGTCCAAGTAAAAAGAGACACATGCAAGAACAAAGCCCAGAGAAATGGCATGAGAGGGCGACAAGGGAGTGGAGGTGTGTGTGTGCGTGCGTGCGTGTGTGTGTGTGTGTGCATGCTTACGTGTGTATGTGTGTGTGTCTGTGCATCAGCATGTGTGCGTGTACGTGTGGGAAGAGCTATGTTTGACTGACAGACTGCTCACTTTCTGTGTGAAACATTTTCATCTCATTAAGGTGAACTGGAGCAGGAGGAGGAGGAGATAAAGAGAGGGGAATGTAAAACACTGAAACAGATCAGAGACAGAGAACAGCATGCAGAGGGAAGCGCCGCCATGTTTAAGAGATGTTTAGAGACACACTATTTCACTCCTCTCCATCAACGGGTGGAATGTTCGTTTGACGACCAGACAAGAAGAAGAAGAAGAAGAATCAAACAGTGATGAGAGAGGAGACAACAAGAGGAAGGGGAAGTGTGATGTACAATGTATACAAGAATGACAACATGTGATCCATTGGTAATCTAAATAAATAAACTCTGGGGTTAGAACCTAATTAAAGGCAAAGCTATCCCTGAAGGGACATCACTTAACTGTTACACACGCACTCACTCACATTCACTCCCTCACGCACGCAATTCAAAACATGGAAATATCATCCGTCACTATATTATATATTTGTACCGTATTGTTTTAAAAATTCATACTGCAGGAGGGAATGGGGAGTAAGCATTCCATTGTACTTGTTGCAAATGGCCAATAAAGCATCTTGTATCTTGTACTAACAGTTCTGCTAAGTTACCCTTAATGCCACATACTGACAGTCCTCCTAAGTAACCTTGAAGCCACATATTGACTGTGCTCCTCCTAGAACGCAAGCTACATTTTATATCAGCGGAAATACGAGGCTAATCAGAACCGCTTCCATCAAGCCACACCTTTCCATTCAAAACATGGCTGTTGTTGCTTTGTTGCGTAAATTGTTGCCCAAATCTGCCGTGGGGATCAATGTTGGGGATAATCAGTGTATTGTCTCACCGTGAGGCGAGCAGGATGAGCTGAAACGCTTGTGTTGCGATTGCTCCGGTTATTTTTCACGTCTCAGAGCTTTCATCACGGCTGCTAAATGCTGTGGATTTAGAAGGGATTATAGGGGGATAATCACTCTTTTGATTTTTTTCTTGTGTGTACAATAGCTGAATAGCTGTGTGTGTGTGTGTATGTGTGTGTGTGTGTGTGTGTGTGTGTGTGTGTGTGTGTGTGTGTGGTGTGTGTGTGTGTGTGTGTGTGTGTGTGTATGTGTGTGTGTCCTGTGTGGTCTTGTACTGTGTGTCTATTGCCTTTGTCTTTGCCTTGCTACTGTAGATATGTAGGCAGGTGATCAGTTAGTCATTTAATGTATGACTTTATATCTGTGATAAGATGTATGATGAGGAAAAGCCAACATAAAAAAAACCCTCTCATAAATCCTTTAATCAATTATGCTCATGTCTTTTCACAATTTACTATTTATACATCATCTATTTCCCCTCTCCTCATTTGCTTTTCTCTCCTGTCCTTACTAGAGAGCAGGCGGACATGAGGATGGTGCTCTGGTGTGTCCCCTCGGCCCTCGCCGGGCGTGTCCCCTCGGTCCTCGCCGGGCGTGGCCCCTCGGCCCTCGCCGGGCGCGTCCCCTCGGCCCTCGCCGGGCGCGTCCCCTCGGCCCTCGCCGGGCGCGTCCCCTCGGCTCTCCTCGGGAGTGTCAATCAAACCACTGGAGTGTGTGTGTGTACATGCCTGCAAGAGAGTGCGAGAGAGAGAGTTTGTGTACGTGTGGTGAAATTTAACACTAAATATACAGGGAATTTTCACACTGCAAAGTATGAATCTGAAAAACGTTGCTCCTTTTCTATTGGGACTGCCTCTTTTTATTCCCCCGGTGAATCTGTAAAACTTTGAGCAGACTTTCCTCTGGATATGTTGATGGTATTGCCATCTGTTTGACAATATTCATAAGCCTTTATATTGTGTGTGTGTGTGTGTGTGAGAGAGAGAGAGAGAGAGAGAGAGCGAGAGCGAGAGCGAGAGCGAGAGCGAGAGCGAGAGCGAGAGAGAGAGAGAGAGAGAGAGAGAGAGAGAGAGAGGGACACCAATGTCGTGAAAGTATCCACATGAATAATAAAATAGGCAGAGCTCAGCTTGCAGTACTAAGCGATGGTGTCATGATCGCGGGTCCCTTGCTGAGGCTAAACGCCATTAAAGATTTAATAGGCTCTTATATTTATTTGATTTGTTTATTTGCTTCACCAAGCGCCCACACACTTTGCTTGTTTCAATAGTAATGGAATTATTTGTAGTGCGGCATCATACCATCTATCATCTATCATCAATCCTCATCCATCAATCATCCATCACACATCCATAACTCAATATCACACATCCATCACACAAACACACATCCATCACTCATCCATCACAAGATACAAGATACAACATACGAGATATTTTAATGCCATTTGTAACAAGTACATAGGAATGCTGACTCCCCATTCCCTCCCGCAGTATACACATCTCCAAAACAACACCATCAAATACAAATTATATATACAATAAAAATAAACAAAAAAGAGCAGCAAAGTGACTTAAATGATATGTGTGTGTGAAGTGTGTAAAGTAGTGCAGCAGCATTATGAAATCAGTGCAGTACAGTGCAGTAACTGTGATGAGTTCAGAAAGTCCAGCAAAGTATGTAAGTGTAATGTTAATGACATGTTATGAAAGTGAAAGTAGTTCAGTAGGGCACTGCCTTTGGATAAAAACAATCCTTGAACCTGGTAGTCCTTGTACGGAGGGTGCGCAACCGGCGACCAGACGGTAGGGGGAGAAGAGATGGTGGCCAGGGTGGTTGCAGTCCTTTATGATGGACATGGCCTTCTTCCGACATCTGGTCCTAAAGATCTCCTCAATACATGTGCACACCTAATGATCTTCTCTGCCATCCTCACGACCCTCTGGATGGCTTTCTTGTCCCGTGCAGTGGTGTTGCCGGACCACACAGTGACGCCACTCGTCAGGACGCTCTCAACGGTGCCACGGTAGAAGTTCACTAGCCACCCCTGGCCTATTCTGCTTTTTCTGAGGCACCACAGAGCATAGAGGCGCTGGTGTGCCTTCTTCAGTATGACCTCCATGTTGCGGGTCCACGCCAGGTCATCGGAAATCTGTAGCCCAAGGAAACGGAAGCAGCTTCCACCGGTGTCCCGTCCAGGCTGATGGTGGAGTGGGTGCCCTGAAGTCCACGATGAGCTCCTTAGTCTTGCTGACATTCAGTGCGAGGATGGTGTCCTCACACCATTGCTTCAGCTGGACTACCTCATCTCTGTACTCCATTTTGACGCCCTCGCTTATCAGGCAGATGACTGTGGTGTCGTCTGCAAACTTGATAATCCGATTATTGCTGTGCGTTGCAGTACAGTCATGTACAAGGAGTACAGCCGGGGACTGAGGCAGCAGCTTGGGGTGCTCCGGTGTTGAGGAACAGAATGGATGAGATGTTGTTCCCAATCTTCACCACTTGAGGCCTGCCCGTCAGGAAGTCCATCATCCAGTAACAGATGGGGGGCGCCGAGACCTAGGTCCCTCAGTTTCAGGACCAGCTTGGAGGGAAGGATGGTGTTGAATGCCGAGCTGTAGTAAATGAACAGCAGTCTGACGTAGGTGTCCCTCCTGTCTATGTGCTGCAGGGCCGTGTGTAGTGCCAGGGTGTGAGTCTAGGGACTCGCCAGGCCCTTTTACTAATGAGTGGTCTTGAATACACTCCAGTCAGTGACTTCCAGCACCCCCTGCAGGTGAAGTAATGTATCGTCTGTCCAGCGACGCACGTTCTGTGGCCGTGGACTTCAACTTCTGCTTGTAAGCGGCAAGTAGAAGCACGGAGGCGTGGTCTGATCACTCATAATGTGCACACAATTGTTTGTAGCTATTAGCTCCAACTGGTACACACAAGTTCCACTCTGAAATCAGCTCAAATTGATTGTTGATGTCTGCCATCGACTCCCTCGATTCCAATGGGAATCAGCTCATAGGCGGAGTTTGCGGGGGGGCAGGGGAGGCATTGACCCCCCCCAAGTGGCCGAAATGTGTTACTGAATCGAGTCTAAAATTGTTCCAATCCAAATATTTCTTGTATATAGATCTCCAAATATTTTAATAGATGTAATAAAATACAATTATTCTAACACCAAAATCTTAATTATATTATGTTTTGTTTTAAATCAATTCATTGATGAACAGTCATGTGACGTATGAAGTTAAACACGCCTCTTTTTTTAGCACGTAGCGATTGGGCTATGGTTTCTGTTCGCTGAGCAGTAATGGATATTTGGCAATTTTTAGAACGTCCAATCATATGCGGGACGTGTTTACTTCTGCACTAAGTAGGACACTGGTTATTGATATTTACAAACCTACTGTAACAACCCTGAGCATTTTATTATTTTGTGTGTGCTTCTTCTTCTTATCGTGTCCACAAGACAGTCAGTTACAAGGCTTGGCTAGATGTGGTTCAGCCACAGCTGAACACATTGCTGTCCCTTCTCATTAAACTCTGCCAAGTCCGATGCTGTGCAGGGTTGCTCCAGCAGGGGGCATATCAGGAGGTGCTGCATGGTTTGTGGTTCAATGCCGCAGTCACACACAACGTCCCCGTCATTTAGGTATCCCCATTTGGTGAGAGTGGCTTTTGCACGTCCAACACCAGATCTTATTCTGTTTAGGCATTTCCACATTGCTAATAAAAAGTTGGACAGTGAGTGCTTATTTAATCGTTTTCAATGAAAAACGAAATGTGTTTATCTGTACACTAAATGTTTTAAAAGGGTACATGTAAAATGAAAGCCTAACTGTTCAATAAAATCATTGATATTTCACTTTTCAGACTTTAACTTTATGGTTGCCAGTGCGCTTCAGTTGTGTGCGGCAGTGCCCTCATGTGTGAAAGACAAATACCCCACGTGACCATGTGTGATATTGATCAGTGATCAGAAACTGATATGATGCGCTGTGTTGTTTGGCTTTATGTCATCTTAAGGGTCTTCCATTACTGTATAGTAGTACGACACGCAAATAGTGATGTTTCTTGTTTACCAGAAAAGCTGTAATTTCCAAGCATGCGCAGTTGCTATCGATATTGTTCGAAACGAACATATTGTAGTGACGCGGTAATGGGTTGCTGTGTGTGTCAGTCAGCTGTCCCCTGTCTCTCAGCCAATCACAGAACTGCGTAGTCGTGTGCGGGGCTGTGATTGGCTGAGCAGAAGGGGGTGGCTTGCTGGTGTGTGATGTTGAACCGGCGGCGTGCCTGCGTGATATTAGTGTGTTAATAAAGTTGGTCAGATTCAACCTGTGTTCTGTAACCTGCGTGCAACGTTGTTCTAATAACAACAAGTAAATAAAAGAACCGATCAGTCAGTCCTGCCTCCGCCTTTTTGTGGAACATTACAATATGGTAAAGGTTCGGCTTCACTTCCAGACCCGTTCGCATTAAAGAATGGCAAAATAACCGAGACTCGGAGTAGAGCCGCTGCTCCTTCGCGTAGAAAGGAGCCAGTTGAGGTGGTTCGGGCATCTAGTAAGGATGCTTCCTGGTCGCCTCCCGAGGGAGGTTTTCCAGGCACATCCAACTGGGAAGAGACCACGGGGCAGACCGAAGTACAGGTGGGGTGATTACATCTCCACACTGGCCTGGGAACGCCTCGGGATCCCCCAGTCAGAGCTAGTCGATGTTGCCAGGGAGAGGGAAGTTTGGAGTCCCCTGCTGGAGCTGCTACCTCCGCGACCGGATTTCGGATAAGCGGGAGAAGATGGATGGATGGATGGAAAATAACCGACTCTGGTCAGATTTGAGCTTCGGTGTTATTTACACCTGATCGATACGTTAGGGAGAGACACAAAGGAGTCTCTCAAGGCTTTACAATCACTGGAAGCTTATCAGGTTTTACTTAGTGGTCACTTTAAATCGCTATTTAACCGTTATTTCATGCAAAATGCATTTTATTATGAGTTTTAGAATGGTTTAAATTCCAATAACTGAGATAATTCGTACCAAAACATTGAATATAGCAAACTGTCATTAAAAGTTAAACTGAACATAATCGTTACCCAATAAATGCTGACCTGACAGGAAGATGTACCTATTGTAACGGCCTGTGTGTGGAAACTAGCTTGTTAGCTGACGGCTAAGGGCAATAATCCTGTGTTCACTATACTCTGTGTCCTTTGGCTAATTTTGTTACATTGGTGTCAGAAGTGACTAAGGGCATACGCTACGATCCTGGAGTAATGGAACCGAAGAGGAGTTTGGAGTACGACGATGCTCGGTCCTGTCTGCTGCTGCTCAACCCAGAGGACAGACAAGACTATGATGCCCTGGTAGGGGCGCTACAGAGATGTTTTGGTCGTTGTCAGCAGCCGGGAGTCCTCCAAAACGAAAGCAACCGGTTCCGGCTAGCGGGGGAGCCACTGAGACAGCTGGCGAATGACGTGGAGAGCCGAACACGTCGGGCGTATGCACACATGCCCCCAGAGGTACAGTGTGAGCTGGCATGGGACCAGTTCATTAGAGCCCTGCTACCCACGGAGTTAAGGGTACAAGTACAGCTGCAACACCCCCCGACCTTGCAGTCGGCATTGGACATGGAGAGGGAGAATGTGTGGGGCCGGTCGGCGGAGGGTGACCAGCGGGAGAGCTCACGGCCAGTGAGAGCGGCAGTTCCTAGCGGCGAGGAGGAGTCAAGACCCACCTGGCTGGCGGAGGTGACCGAGCTGATTCGAGAGGCGATGCTGCAGATCAGGCGCCAGCCAAGCCCGGGACCCAGGCGATGCTGGGGGTGTGGCCAGCCAGGCAATTTTGCTCGGGATTGCCCCAAGTCTGGTAGGGCGGGAGTTTAGGGGTTGTTGTTCCGGGTTTGTGTGAAGTGTGTGTGGAAACTAGCTTGTTAGCTGTCGGCTAAGGCGATAAACCTGTGTTCACTATACTCTGTGTCCTTCGGCTCATTTCGTTGCAATGTCATCCATCAGTCACTTTATTGTTATTTTTGATTGTGTACAGTGTCTTTATAGTAGGCCTTTAATGTTTTAGAAAATCACTATTACTTATAATACTGCGGGAGGGAATGGGGAGTAAGCATTTCATTGTACTTGTTGCACATGGACAATAAACATGTTGAATATTAAGTATATTGTCTGTGATGTCACGAGAAACATCGCTATAGAGTCATAATCTGAAAGCCACGCCCACTGGGGGGGGGGGGACATTTCTTCGGTCTCCATTGACTGAAACATGTCTAAAAGCTGTTGTGTGACATGCTCTACAAACAAGGTCAATCATTCATTTTTTCGGTTTGGCAGTTTGTTCAAATGTAGTTGTGGGTTCTTTATCTTGTTGGTTGAGCATCCTGTCACAAAGCAGCTTTTAGGCATGTTTCAGTTTTTTGTTAGAAGTCAAAAATGACAAGGAGGCATCTTCCCGCAATGCAAAGTCAATGGAGAGCGATTCTGTACCCCCCCACCCCCCAGTGTGGGTGTGGCCTAAATGCGCTCTTACTATAGTTGAAAAAAAAAATCTTTGCCCCCCCCAGCGCAAATGTCAAACTCCGCCTATGAATAAGCTATTCTTGTATCTCCATAATTCCCTCACTGGAGGACAATTTAAAAAAAGAATGCATTCTTCTATCCCTGGTGAACGATAAATCTAACAAAAAAGCTTGCATGTGGCAGATGGAACCATTAATATATACAAGAGGATTTCACATACACATGCTCGGTGGAGTGGGTTGAGAGTACAACTCAAGCTTTGTTTGTCTTCCACCAATGAGCCGCTGCCAGGCACAATATGGATGCATATTGTGATGGATACTCCCACCACTAGAACCATTGATATAATGTTAATATCTGAGGACAAGCAGCTCTGAGCCTTAAAGAAATGAGCCCTCGCTCATCGATCAACACAAGAGTGTTACAGTCAGAGCTGCTCTAGGATGACAGGTCTCATGCATGAGACCTGCTGCTGCTGAAAATGTATTGAATGTACTTCACTTGCTCTTCACTGTCTGTTGTATACTGTGCATTGTCTGTTTTATACTGTGTACCGTCTGTTTTATACTGTGTACTGTCTGTTTTATGCTGTGCACTGTCTCTTTTATACTGTGTACTGTCTGTTTTATGCTGTGCACTGTCTGTTTTATGCTGTGCACTGTCTCTTTTATACTGTGTACTGTCTGTTTTATACTGTGTTGCCAAAGTGCTGAAGACACATTTCCATATGAACTTTTTTAATCTTATCTTTATCTGTTCCTCCCCATAACCACATATGGCTGAACATAGGAACTCCCCTTTGAGTGTCTCTTGACTGTTTTCTATTGTACTTTGAAATTATAAATGTAACTACTATTCAACTATAAATTGCCACGTACAGTCCGTTCAACTGGGAAATAAAAAATGCCCTCGTCGTACTTGGTCTCAATAAAAGCAATCTTTTTTTCATCTTTTCACCCTTAAAGAAGTATTCCAGGGTTTGTATTCTCCAAATCCATAGCGCTCCGTCTCACAGACAGGAGGACCGCGGTGCTGGCGGGTTATCAGCTGTCTCACAGAGAGAAAGGGAGAAAATCAAAGGGTGGGTTTTTGCAAATAAGAAACAATAGAGACTTCACAGCTGACTGACTGGGAATGATGCTGAGGAAACACGCTGAGAGGAAAGAAAAAAAACTAATCGATGGAGATATTTTCCCTCCATTGTTTATAAATTGATTTTCAAATTGTTCTCCCGCAGCCTAAAATGCATGCAAACACACACACACACACACACACACACACACACACACACACACACACACACACACACACACACACACACACACACACACAAACATGAGAAAACAATTATGAAACGTTCCCTTTTCAATTTGCTTTGCCTTTTTCTATTTTCTGTTTTGTGAAATATTATATTTAATATTTCCACGTTTTGTCAAATTAACGCAAAGAATGGTGAGTCATTTTTCTCTTCGGACAGCTAGCAGTTAGCCTATTGATTCCAGTGTTTTTGCTTGACGAAAAGTATGTTGAAATTCACCAAGAACCACCATTATCACCATTCCTCCATTGATTGCCATCAATGGCCATTACTGCTTAGCTGGTGACTATTTCCCTGCTTCGTAATGAGTGTGTAAAAATGTAGCCCTAGTAATGGATTCCGAAACCAGCTGGCCAAGAAAGGGGGCGGGGGGCAGGCTTTCATGGCAGGATTTTGGTTTCAACAAGAAGAATATAAATTGCAAGCAGTCACACATTATCACACATTATGCACATATCAAGCTAGGAAGAGCTGAGGGGCTGCCATCCACCCACACAGCCTGTTGACCCAGATGATGACACCCCATTTACTCTGAGCTGCTCCTTCACTTCACATGAAGAGGCCTCACCCCCTAAAGATGCTAAATCTGTTGACCTCTGAGCCTCCAAGTGCTAACCCCCAACTTTACAAACGAAGCATGAGTGCTTGAATGAAGCGTAAGTGAACACCGCTTTAGGGGTCTGAGAATGACAGCAGTTTGACTCGCAGCCTTAGATTCCGCATCAGGCATCTGGTCGGTGCTTTTGGGCCAAAGATATGCAAAAATAACACATGGCAGGTGTAAACTTTCACTGCTGGCTTGACGAGGAGGCGATGTTTAAGTCCTTAAACATATTATTTGTTGTTATAATGGGTTATACAAATAAATCTAAATCTTGAGGATTGAATCCTCTTTATTGGTCACGTACATTTATGTACACACAGTTAAATTAGTTTCTCTGCATTTAACCCATCCTAGTATTAGGAGCATTGGGCAGCTAGGGCAGTGTAGGGGTCTGGTCCCTTGCTCAAGGGCACCTCAAGTCAAGTCAAGTCAAGTTTATTGTCACTTCACAGTTTACACAAGTATAAAGCAGTGAGTGAAAATCGTATGTGCGATACCCGACGACAGACAGCTGTTATAAAAATGAGATAAAATAAAATGAAAACAGAATAGAATAAAATAAGGAAAAAACTGTATAAAGTAAAATATATAAAATAAAAATGCAATTTATAAAATGCAATATATCGGCACAGAAAAAGAGCAATATGTATATATAAATCAATGTAATAAAATATACATTGTTATATGCTATACGCCCTTGTTCAGCAGCCTGATGGCCTGACTGTGGAAGCTATCTCTGAGTCTATTTGTGCAGCACTTGATACTGCGGTATCGCCTGCCTGACGGTAACAGTGAGTACAGTTCGTGGCTGGGGTGGGCATTGTCTTTTATGATGCGTTTGGCCTTGGCCACACACCACTGGTTGTATATATCCAGGAGGGAGGGGAGCTCACCTCCAATGATATACTGGGCCGTGCAGCAGTGCCCAGAAGTTCTTGACCTGGCAACCTTCCGGTTCCTAAGCCAAGGCCAGACAGACTGAGATATTCTGCAGCCCTTTTTGTGGTTTAGCAAAAAAAAAAAAAAGTTAATGATGTGTTTCTGACAATGCTATACTGTTTGGTACGCCGTGCATGTGTTGGTAAACGACGAGACTTCATATTAAACACTGAACATTTATGAGATATATCTTAAAAATGTCAGTGGTAAGTGGTGGCTTGGGAGCTCTGAAGTGTGTTGGCCCAACATGTTGCAAGCTGCGTTTTAATGCAATGTGTCAAGTCTCGGTATAGGTTATTTTCTCTGCCAATGACCCAGCCTCTTATCTCCATGGGATTCACGACGAGAGCACTACTAGCGATGGATTACTCCTGCACTGTTAAAGTGCACACACACCAAGCACTGAGAATGCATGAATGCTAATCCTCTAGCCCTGCAGTATCTCTTAAATCTCTCACGTGGCTCATAGGAGTGTCCCTCCGCTCTCTTTACAGCTAAATCCAGCTGGCTAGCCTGGCTGCCGATAGGTGCTAGACCAGAGATTTCCTACATGTTACTGGTCCACCCTGCCCCATCTAACCATACTGCCGTCTCTGTTTCAGTGTGTTGCTGTGGTCATGACTGAATGCATTGTTGGTAATGGATAATTGGAAAGCGTATTTGTATTATTATATTATTTATTTCATTCATTGTATGCATTTCATTCCTAACAAGTCTCCAAGAACTGAAGCAGTGCTCAGGTAAAATGACAATAAATTGGTGAACAATAGAGCAATATCTATCTAATTACCAAGCAAACAATCTACTTAGTAAGACACTAGTAAAAAGTGAGGACCCGCTAAGAGGAAGGATCCTGGTAGTGTATCCTGAAGAGGGGAGTTTTCATTGCGTTGCTCAGAACACTGTACCGGCAGCCAAAATAAAATACAGGACTCCTGGGCTGCTACCATTCACCAGGTCATTCAACTTGGAGCCTGGAGGTTGTATGTTGCAACACAAGATCCATTGCATGTACGACATGTACGTCATTCAATGATGAAACCCCTACCACGCCTTCATCCTATTTCTCCACCCAGAGAAATGCAACCTGCCGCACACTCAGAGGATAAGGAAAAGAGCCATTCACTGTGGGTTGTGGTAGGTTTAGGCATTTGTGTTATTCTATCAAGACGCCAATAAAATAAGTGCAACCGGTAAACCTGGGTGAGTCACTGTAGGATGCGCCAATTGTTTGAAACTTTAAAATTACTCCCGAGAGAAGTTGTTGAGCTGATACCGATGAGTACCCCTGGCCTCAGTGGTCCTGTATCTCGTATCACTGAAATTAGGCCTTCTTGATTTTGACTACTTGACTTCAAAAACAATGACATCAAAACCATTCTCAGAAGTGAACTGATGGACCTGCAACAGTAAAAAGGCACTGTCACAGGATGTGGAAAAATGTTCACTTTGTGAATACTTTTCACTTCAGTTTGAGGAATCCCTGGATGTATTGGACACAGCTTGTTGTATTTGTCAGAATTTCAGATTTCTAGGCTTCTTCTACAAACTCTTCTTCACTCTTTTGCACTTTAAAGAAGAGGTGTGGATACACGAGAGGTGAGGATATTAACAATGATTTACAAAGAAATCACATCCCCATTCACAAACTGGTGGCCATTACTAAGAAAAGGGCCCTGGCTATGCGTGGTTTGCGTACTGGTTCTATAGGACTATGCCGTAGTGACGCTGACTCTACTGACTTTGTGAACCATCACTGTCATTCATCAGCAGGCCGTTTTCTTTATTCATGTAATGACTCTGGTGGCCAAACTCATAAACTTGATTCAAGCAAAGGCACTTCAACATCACTTATACAAGGCCTTATTGGATGAGCTTCACGCTGCTTACGTGGATTGTGGATGACTCTATGCTGTAGAGTATTGTTATAGTATAGTGCTGTATAATATATAAAATGTGTGTTCAATTGTAGGAATTTCATACTGTGGGACAGAATTGGGAGAAAGCATTCCGTTGTAATTGTTGCATATGGCAAATCAAAATGATTAGAATCTTGAATCTAGGCATCCACGGACAATTCAAATTTGCCACTGCTACTTCGTTTTAGTTGTTTGTTTTGGCTTTGGGTTATATATTTGGTTGTTTTGTTTAATCATGTGTACTCTTACTGATACTATTTTTGCTTTCGCTTTATGTTTCCGAGCCTCCAGAGTTATATGGTGCACCCAGCAAGCAACCGGTATAGACCCGTCTTCACTTAACGTCCCGACATTTAGTTTTTCTTGGGAGTGAATATGTGCACATCATTACATGGTTCCGCCTTCCCCTTTAATATTGTTGTGTGTGTGTGTGTGTGTTTGGTTGGTTGGGGCAGAGGTCTGATATGAAGGTGAGTAGTCTGTCCCATTATAACTTCCCCTCTGTAGCTATCACCGGCTCGCCATCGGCTTGAACTTTTCTTGGGAACACGGTAATCCTTGGTTTGTCAAATTAGTTTTTTAGATATATTTTCCTTGCTTTAATAAATAAGGTTGTGTTTTCAGACTGCAAACAAACTCCTTGTCATTCCCGGTTACACATGCAGTATTCAAGAAAATAATGTTTCTCTAATTCCAGTTTACTTGTTTAACACGTTATGACACTCTGTAGGCAGGATACAGAAAGTTGATTGTTCATTTAAAGATGAGGCATGGGTCCAAACAGACTGAACCCTGATCAGTAAGCTAGCCGTCAGATTGTAAAAACAACAGACCCTTTTCAGGACGAACACAGGTGTTTGTCCTGAAAAGTGTATATAGTAGTGTATAGTGTGTGCATAGTAATCATAATACTAATTATGAGTCTGCTCTTTTTATGTACCAGGTGCACGGGAAGTAGATTAAATAGTGAAGAGAACACACTTTGCTGACCATTGACCATTTCCTTTTGCCTGAAATTAGTTATATCCAAGATATGAAATAGTGTGAAGTGTTTTGCACGAAGGACTAGTAGGCTGGGGATTAGGACCTCTGGAACATATGGAATATTGCCTGGGTCCAGACCATTAATTTTTATTGTCAGTGTACAGCACAAGTACAGTACAGTGAACGGGATTTCTCTGCATTTAACCCATCCTATTATTAGGAGCAGTGGGCAGCTATGTATACAGCGCCCAGGGAGCAGGGTATGGGTGCCTTGCTCAAGGGCACTTAGGCAGTAACCTGATGTTTCAGGGACTTGAACCGGCATCCTTGCGGCTCCCAAGCCAAGTACTTACCCACTGAGCTACTGCGCTACTGCTGAGCTACTGCCCCCCCATGAGCTGGGTATGTTGATCAGTCATCGAGGTACCGCAAACAGCTCCCAAGACATCAATCCTCTGTAGGCAAACGAGTTAGAAAAATAAATATGCTGTAGTTTATTGAAACTGAGTGTTTCAAAAAGCTGAGTGTCAGTTTCACGCTTTAAATATTATATCAGTAACAAGCCAGTGAACACAGCTAAATTAATTTGACTTAAATTTTAATACTTTCCAGAAAATAAACAATAAGCTATAATTTACAGAGCTATGAAGAGAATAGTTATGTAGCTAACAGGTTCGGCAAATGTATTCTGAAAAAATATTAATTGTATGTGGCTGAGGCCATTTATTTTATTTCCATCTATTATATAAATAATACAAACACAGTAATTTGCACATCATTGTATGAGATATACTCTCCAAGCGCACTTATCTTTAAATATCAAGGACCAAGGAGACAATATGTTCAATATTTATCTTGGCCACCTCCATCTTCCCAATCCTCTGTGTAATTGGTAGGTTGTTAGAGGTGATCTGTGACCTCATTGGTCAGTGACCCCGGCTCCCTCGAGGAAAGATGGACAGCCGAGGAGAAAGGTCAGAGTGGAGAACGAGGTGAATGGTAACAAAGATTGTGTGCGTGTGTGTGTGTGTGTGTGTGTGTGTGTGTGTGTGTGTGTGTGTGTGTGTGTGTGTGTGTGTGTGTGTGTGTGTGTGTGTGTGTGTGAGTGTGAGCGTGTGCGTGTGTGCAGACACTCTACCAGAGACAGTGGTTCACAAATATACTGTCCAGCATACAGTTCCGACACAGACGAGATCCGTGCGTTTGTCCAGTCCCATTCTTTACTTTAATCCCCAGGAGAGGTATTTACTTTCCATTCAATATTCATGTTTTTTCTTCTAGAATTCCATGTCTGCTGGGGCCTTCCCTGCTCCTCCTCACCTCCTCTCCTCTACCACACCACAACATTACAGCTTCCGCTGTGCTAGCACACTGCTGTCCGTTTTTTATTCAAGTTGCGTTTTTCCCCCAGATTTGTTCATTTGCTTCAGGTGGCTTTCTTCATCTGTCCCCTTGGCTAAAACATTTTTAATGAGTCATTTATATACAGCTTATTCTCTCCACAACACAACCACCAGCTCCATAGGGCTCTGTTATACAAGTATTGTCCATATATTCGTTAAACATAATTGGTCCCGTTATTACACTTACTCCTTGTATGGTGACACGTCAGTACATCAATGTACTGTAAATATACTTGTAATTAGGCTGTTGCTATAAGGTGGCATCTCATCGTGGCCACACACACACACACACACACACACACACACACACACACACACACACACACACACGAGGATCTTTGATAATTTAATGTCTGCTCACACACATCTATAGGATTCCCAGAAATGTACATACATACTCACACACATGCAAGACGCAAATTAGCAGCATCTTCTGGAGATTAGATTAGCTACAATTCAAACTGAAGAAGAAATGTGGTTTGTTTGTCACCCGCTGGTACAAGAAGGGCGGGTCCATTTGCAGTCATTCTGAAGGCAGATCTGTCATTTGCTGCTCTTCTATTAGTCTCTTAGTCTATTAGTTCTATTAGTGCATCATTTAGAAAGACTCGGGCATCATCAAACATTCATGTGTTTCCTCCGTACCACATCTTCAGGTTAAAGCAATGCTCAAAGTAGGCCTTGGTAGATCTTGCTATCCGACGTGGAATGCTAATCTTACAGGTTTTCTGAAGACTGATGAGACATATGGGCACTCATGTTGGACAGCCAGAAATGTGTTCATCTACATGCTGAATTACAGCCTCCATCTGCTGCCCCTCGGGCTGCTGTATAGCACACCCAAGTCTGCACTGGGGACTTGTTCTGGTGTCTCAATTTCATTCGTTTGACATTCTCTTTGTCTGACACACACACACACACACACACACACACACACACACACACACACACACACACACACACACACACACACACACACACACACACACACACACACACACACACACACACACACACACACACACGAGGATGTCTTTGATAATTTAATGTCACGTCCTAAATCGTCGGTTGGCGTCTGAGCAGCGATATTTTGTGTTATTTTGCAGGCCAAAGGGTCGTTATGAACAACAGAATGCAGATTAAAAACTGCAGACTAGCCCAACAGATTGGTTGTAGCGCCACGATCAAATGTAAGGGCAGCTGCCCAGCCGGCTCCGTCTCGTTAAGGCGCTCTGAGTTTGAGCCCAAATATGAACACAATGAGTGAATTATGCGGTGACCCTAAAGTACCAAGATAAGAGTCATGAAAAAGTCCAATACACCTGTTGAATACAAAAAATATCTATCAACAAAAGGAACGATTGGATCTAGAATATTGCTCGTCGTAGTTTTTTGCGGTTCACAACATTTAAAGTCTAATAAATGAATTAAGAATCAACCCTGATAAGCCCTGTCTGATTGCTGACTTGTTGCCATGCAATATTATATATTCCGAGGTTGTGACATTACTTTGAAAATATATTAAATAATTTGGTGGACTCTGAGACACTGACCTTTACGAGTCATTTGATTGGATGCACTTTGAATGGCTATCGGCGACTCTTGCCCCAAAGGAAATTAATGGCTGCCCCTTAAGGAATGCACCCTGAATGCTCCTAGTGCTACACTGGCTAGTACATTGCAATGCTAATGCTGTTATGGCATTTGGTAACAAAGAACTGGGACGTACCTGCAGAGATACGGCGGGACAATGACAAGCGGGGGGAGGGGAGCCCACTCCCCGGTCAGCATCTGAACCTGGACTAGCAGGTTCAAGGACAGTTTTTACCCACAGGCAGTGTGTCTACTGTTAGCAGTGCTGAAACTATCATAACATTGTCACCTATGTTGCGCCATCAGGCACACTGAACAATTTGAATCTTGTTCTAGAATGTTCTGCCTTTCTACACAACCTCACACAGGGAATTCCCATCAACAAAATGTTTCATTTTGGAGAATAGGATTTGTTCATGTGAGATTTAATATGTGCATTAGCTTATCAGCCATTTCATTATTGACCAACCATTATCCTTGAGTTCAGTTCAGGTAAGTCCGGGCTAGCAGCGACAGCTGCTCACACAAGAAGAACTAAAAGTCCAGTCTTGTCAAAATTGTCCACCCCCCCAATATACTGCTGCCTGCTAGCTGTAAGATATGGACTTATTTGTCCCACGTCTTTATATAAAGGTGTTGAGATTGGGGACCAGCAGTGGTTCAATCAGAGGTCATTTATAACAGCTGGGCAGCTCAGGTGTACCCAAGGTGTTGCCCAAACGAGGTGACTGAAGTACACATGGAACATTACGTCTTTCCAACTGCTTCCTCTAACGCGCCTGTGTCATCAATGTAAACAATAGCAACATACGTAGCACGTGGTTCTTTGTGAAGTACTTGCATGGCGATTCACTATTGTTCACAAACTAGGTATTCTGTATTCAGTCTGTTGGGACTTGGCTTGGGAATCGGAAAGATCGCCGGTTCAAGTCCCAAAAACACCTGGGCACTGCCGAGGTGCCCTTGAGCAAGACACCAGACCCCATACACTGCTCCCCGGTCGCTGTGTATAAAATAGCTGCCCACTGCTCCAAATACTTGGATGGGTTAAATGCAGAGTAACTAATTTCTCTGTGTGTACCAATAAGGCCAATAAGGAGGATTCAGTCCTCCAGATTAAGATGTATTTATTTAGTTTGCCATGGAGGGGACTTGCTTCAATTAAAGGATTTAACTTAATGCACCAACCAATAGCAGTGAAAGGTCAAAGGTTTTCAGTGCTTTGAGCTGTAATTTATTTTCTGTGTGACTGCACCTTTAAAATGCATGAGACGATGGTTGATGAATAAAAAGCTGGCAAAACCTTGAAAAATACCTGAATAAAAAGGAACAAAACGAAGAAAATGAAGATAATAAATCCAAAGTAATGAGCATGACACGTCCCATATCTCAAATGAAATGTTTTGATGAATGATGGTCTCCACTACATCAGAGACAAAGCATCAAAGCAAGCACCAGTCAGGAATAACACAAAATAATAAAGTAAATGGTCGTTCAGAGAAGTTGACCATTAAGGAAAAAATGTTGTTAACCGGTGGAGGTCTATGGACAGAAATAGATGTCTAGAGCCGTTATAATGATGAGACAGGGGAGAGAGACAGAATTGCACTTCAACTCTTCCCTGGTGGGGTTTATAACAGGACAATAAATATACTCCATGTCTGTCTAACCAACCAGAATATTAGCTCAGGGAGAAGGCACAGTAAGGCAATTTAAAGTTTGACGTCGATCTTGAGGGAATTGATTGGCGGTGATGGAAGGCTATACTGTTTGGGAGGGAAGTAGGTCCTTGAAAGGCAACGGCTACATAGTAAGCAATGTAGCTCTGACTCATTAAAAACGTGTGTGTGATTCAAAATTCAAGATTTAAGATTTGTATTTGCCATATGCAACAAGTACAATGGAAGGCTTACTTATTGCTTTTTCCCTGCCAATTGTTCCAATACACTATACTTAACAATAAAGTGACTGATGTGTACATGATATGTACATGTGTTAAATTGTGCAATAAGAATTGAAAAAGCATTTGATAGTGCCAGTAAGGCAGCAGCATCATGAATACAGTGCAGTACACTGCAGAGCAGAGCAGTGGCTGTAAAAAGTCTAGAAAGTCCAGCAAATGTATGAAAGTGTAATGTTAATGACAATGTTATGGTAGTGGCAGCACTCCTAGCAATTCAGTAGGCGCACTTCCCTCCTTGTACAGTTGCTGCAGAGCTGGTGTCACTCGTCAGGATACTCTCTTCAGTGCCACGGTAGAAGTTCAACAGCCACCGCTTGCCTATGCCGCTTCTCCTGGGGATACGAAGGGCATAGAGGCGCTGGTGTGCCTTCTTCAGCAGGACCTCCATGTTGCGGGTCCTTGCCAGGTCCTCGGAGATCTGTAGTCTCAGGAAACAGGTAGCAACTTCAGCAGGGGACTCCAAACTTCCCTCTCCGTGGCAACCTCAACTAGCTCTGACTTGGGGATCCCGAGGCGTTCTCAGGCTAGCGTGGAGATGTAATCACCCCACCTGTACCTTGGTCTGGCCCGTGGTCTCTTCCCAGTTGGATTTGCCTGAAAAACCTCCCTCGGGAGGCGACAAGGAGGAATCCTTACTAGATGCCCGAACCACCTCAACTGGCTCTTTTCTACATGAAGGAGCAGCGGCTCTACTCCGAGTCTCTCACGAGTGACTGATCTTCTCACCCTATCCCTAAGGGAGACACCAGGCACCATCCTGAGGAAACTCATTTTGGTCGCTTGTATTCGCGATATCCTCCTTTCGGTCATTACCCATTGTTCATGATCATAGGTGAGGGTAGGAACAAAGACTGATCGGTTGATCAATAGCATTGCCTTCTGGCTCAGCTCTCTTTTGGTTACGGTGCGGTAAAGGGCACCAAATACCGCTCCCGCTGCACCTATTCTCTGGTCAATCTCACCCTCCATCCTCCCCTCTCTCGAGAACAAGATACCCGAGCTACTTGAACTCCTTCACTTGGGATAAGGACTCCCTCCCTATTTGGAGTAAACAATCCACCGGTTTCCTGCCTGGAAACCATGGCCTCAGATTGAGTAACAGGACCACATCAGCTGCAAACAGCAGCGATTCAATCCTGAGCCCACCATACTGAAGCCCCTCCCCTCCATGACTATGCCTTGAAATCCTGTCCATGAAAATCACAAACAGGAAGGGTGACAAAGCACAGCCCTGGCGGAGGCCAACACCCACTGAGAACAGGCCCGACTTAACAGACCAGATGGTACTTGCTAGAGCTCTTCCCTCAAGTGTGTGGTGGTGACTGTTTTAACCTGTGGGCCTTGATTAACAATGACCCACAGGTGTGCAGCATCACCAGCCATAGAGTAATCAGTCTGACTCAGGCCAGATGAGGCCGCTTGAACCAGCCACCAACCACACACACTCTACAATAACCATGCTTGTGTATCTTAGCCATGCATTTATGACTACAGGGGAGATTGATCGAAACTGGACCTACTGTTTCAGCTAAGCTAGTGATTGTCAGTTATCAACATGTTTAGGGCAGACTGACTCATGGGTTTGGTGGAGCTGTAATTGGAACAGAGATGGGGAGACACGGAATAGTTTCACTTTAGTGACAAGCTGATTGACAATTCAAACGCCATGTGTCACGTGTGACAGATGGAAGCTGGTTAGCAGGTTAGAGTATCTGCCAAACTGAAATGTATTTTAGAGAAAAAATATGTTCACAAGGGATTCTTCATCATTAATATATGTTGAACCGTGTCTTTCACAGAGGCAGCATCTCAGCGCTCATGTCCCCTGTTATTATATTATATATATTATTAGCGATCTGTCGACATGCTTCCCTCTGTTGGTTTCAGCAGGAGTTAGAGCAGATAGACCAAAAGAAGCCTTCACAGCAGGCTGTTGGTCTGCTCTGGTCTAATCAAAATAATAATAAGTTAATGTTAGAATCAGGATGCCTTTATTTTCATTGTCAAGTACAACAAAATTGTTGAATGAATCATCATAACACTCTTATTGAACTCTAATTGAAAAATATGAATGATTTAGAAAAGTAAGCTCAACAAAAAAATTGAACAATGGTAAAAGAAAATGACCCAATTAAAACTGTATATATATATATATATATATATATACAGTATATATACTGTATATACAAGATACAAGATATTTTATTGGCCAGTACATAGGAATGCTTACTCCCCATTCCCTCCCGCAGTTTACATCTCCTTTAACAACACCATAAAAATAAAAATAATATATACAATAAAAATAAACAGAAAAGAGCAGCAAAGTGACTTAAATGATATGTACATGTGTTGAATGTAAACATTTTTTACAAGAATCTTTAAAAGCATTTAAATTGACAGTAGTGCATCAGCATCATGAATGCAGTGTAGTTGAGTGCAGTAACTGTGATGAGTCCAGAAAGTCCAGCAAAGTACGTAAGTGTAATGTTAATAACAATGTTATGAAAGTGGCAGCCCTTATAGCAGTTCAGTAGGCGCACTGCCTGTGGATACAAACTATCCTTAAACCTGGTAGTACTTTTACGGATGCTGCGCAACCGGCGACCATACGGTAGTGGGAAGAAGAGATGGTGCCCAGGGTGGTTGCAGTCCTTTATGATGGACATGGCCTTCTTCTGACATCTGGTCCTAAAGATCTCCTCAATGCATGGAAGTACACACCTGATGATCTTCTCTGCCGTCCTCATGACCCTCTGGATGGCTTTCTTGTCCCGTGCAGTGGTGTTGCCGTACCACACAGTGACGCCACCTGTTAGGACACTCTTTACGGTGCCACGGTAGAAGTTCACCTCTGGCCTATTCCGCTTTTTCTGAGGCAACGCAGAGCATAGATGCGCTGGTGTGCCTTCTTCAGCATGACCTCCGTGTTGCAGGTCCACGCCAGGTCAGCGGAAATCTGTAGCCCAAGGAAACGGAAGCAGCTGATGACTTCCACTGGTGTCCCGTCCAGGCTGATGGTGGAGTGGGTGGCCCCATGGCTCCTGAAGTCCACAATGAGCTCCTTAGTCTTGCTGATATTCAGTGCGAGGCTGTTGTCCTCACACCATCGTGTCAGCTAGACTACTTCATCTCTAAACTCTGTTTCATCACCCTCACTTATCAGGCCAATGACTGTGGTGCAAACTTGATAATCTGATTATTGCTGTGTGTGGCAGTAGAGTCATGTGTGTACAGTGAGTAAAGCCGGGCACTGAGGCAGCAGCCTTGGGGTGATCTGGTGTTGAGAACCAGAGTGGCTGAGATGTTGTTCCCAATCTTCACCACTTGAGGCCTGCCCGTCAGGAAGTTCATAATCCAGTTACAAATGGGGGCGCCCAGACCTAGGTCCCTCAGTTTCAGGACCAGCTTGGAGGAAATTATGGTGTTGAATGCCAAGCTGTAGTCAATGAACAGCAGTCTGACGTAGGTGTCCCTCTGGTCTAGGTGCTGCAGGGCCGTGTGTAGTGCCAGGGAAATGGCGTCGTCTACAGACCTGTTTGGTCTGTATGCAAATGCAGGGACTCAGGGATGGAACAGTTTATATGCAACAGTACAAGTTTCTCCAGGCACTTCATGGCTATGGGTGTTAAAGCCACTGGACGATAATCATTGAGGCATGTTACCTTGGTATTTTTGGGGAACGGCACCTCAGACTCGGACAGTACCTCTGGGTGGATGTTCAAGTTGGTCGGCTCATGGTCCCTTTCAAAGCAAGAGAAAAACATGTTTAGCTCATCTGGTAGGTTAAGATTGTTGTTGGTGACTGCCCCTGAGCTCCCCTTGTAGTTGGAGAGGACCCTCAGACCTTGCCACATGCGTCTGGTGTCAGAGCCCCCGAACTGTGATTCCAAATTGTTTTTATAATCCACTTCACCCTTCTTGATGGCTTTTCTGAGTTCATACTTGGCCTTCTTGTAGTGATCGGAGTCGCCTGTTGTGAAAACGGTACTCCGTTCCTGAAGTTTGTTCTGTATGTCAGCATTCATCCATGGTTTGAGGTTGAGCGAACAGACCTGGTCGGGATGCATTCCTCCACTAGCCTGTTAATTTAGGCTGTGACATGATCTGCATACACATCAAGGTCAGTGGTCTTGAATACACTCAGTCAGTGATTTCTAGCCCCTGCAGGTGTAGTATGGCATCGTCTGTCCAGCGACGCACATTCTTTACAACTGTGGGCATGGACTTCAACTTCTGCTTGTAAACGGGAAGTAGAAGCACGGAGGAGTGGTCGGATTTGCCGAAAGCTGGCCACGCAACAGCACGATAAGCGTGCTTGATGGTGGTGTAGCAGTGATCAAGAGTCTTGTTCTGTCTAGTCGAACATGAGATGTGTTGATAGTATTTTGGTAATACCTTTTTTAAATTGCAGTGGTTAAAGTCCCCCGCTATAATGGGGACTGCTTCGTGGTTGCGTTTATGAAATTTTCTCATCTCACTGTAAAGTTCGTCCAATGCAATGTTTGTATCAGCCGTGGTTGAATGTAAACCACCGCAATGAAAATAGCGGAGATTTCCCTCGGCAAGAAAAAAGGGCGACACTTGATTGTCAGTCTTTCCAGATTAGATGAGCAGTGTTGAGAAAGCACCTGAACGTCCGTACACCAGCTGTTGTTCACCAAGCAGCATACGCCCCCACCTTTGTTCTTCCCCGTGGACTCAGCTGTTTGGTCGGTCCGAAACAAGGAGAATCCCGGTGGTTGCACTGCTCAGGAATCACAGCCACGTTTCCGTAAAAATCATGGTGCAGCACTCCCTGCTATCCCGCTGTAAGGCGATACGACAGTTCAGTTTGTCGAACTTGTTTGCGAGAGACTGGACGTTGGCGAGGTAAATGCTCGGTATGGCTGGTTTCCATCGCCTCCGGCGTGTGCTAACCAGTAGGCCGCCACGGGACCCTCTCCTGCCCGTTTGCTGTTGCCCCCCGGGGCTTGGTGGCTCCGATCGGGAGGCTCTCCTCCCCCCGCTCTCCTTTGTCCCGCCGGATCTCCGCAGGTAAGTCCAAGTGCTTTGCTGCGTTGTCTGTGGTTGTATTGTTCCGTAATTCCAAAAGTGTTTGGCGATCATATGTGATAACACACATGGTGACTTACTATAGTCCTACAAAGTAAGTAAAAGTACAAGCAAACTAGGTAAACTAAAAAAACTGCGGGAGCTCGTAGAGACGTGTCTGCTATCCTCCAGCGCCGCGCCATACACTTTTATACACATATTGCCTTGGCTCTACATACAGGTTAGTGCAAATAAGAAATGTATTCCCATACAAAAGATGCGGTTGTGATGTACTGATACAGTATTGCAGCTACACAGACGGTCCAGTGACAATCAAACAGTACAGTATGGTGGTAACACAGAACAGTCAGTGTCAGTGTTGACAGTGTACATGTGTTCATCTCATTATTCTCCAAACAAGTGATGTGATGATTTGATAGATAGGTAGCATTCAGAATGTGTTCCTTTTCATTCTTGTGATTATGAATTAAGTTCCACAGGAGGTTACACGGCTCACGTTGATTGACGTCACGCCTGCACTCGTCCAGTTCACCGCTTTCTCCTCTCTGCCTTCAAACTCAGTGTTCATCTGTTTCTGACCTCAGCTCTTAAACTCACCTCTCACCTCTCTCAATGCACACTCTCTCTCTATATCACTATGTCTGTGTGTATGTGTGTGTGTGTGTGTGTGTGTATGTGTTTGCGTGCCTGTACCACATGTCTGTACGTATGGGTTGTGGCCTGGCTAGCTCCCAGTATAGTGTTTTAGTCAGAAGACACACACACACACACACATACCCACACACACATTTATATACTATTCTATGTGCTAGCCCTCTCTTATCTGGAGAGACGGAGGCCCCACTGGGCTATAATATCACTCCTTCAGTTATCTCCTCTACTTTCTCCCTCCAGTTTTCTTATACTCAGCCACAACCTTGCAGCAGCTGTATGGCTTCCATATTACCAGTGTGGCCTCCCTCTGCAATGTGTTTTACGATTACATTACCTCCAGTAGTCCAAGTGTGGGGATTGTGTGGGAACCCATGACTTCTTTAATGTTAAGTTAAGGCTTTGGAAAATGTAAAATGAATGTACACACCTGTACCTGTACACCTGTACCCACCTGTATAATTAGAATCCCTATGTTAACACTAACACGCAAATCCCCCCCCCCCCACACACACAAACACAGACAGACAGACAGACAGACACACACACACACACACACACACAATAACACAGACTCTCACACACACATATATACATGCCCACACACTTACACAGGTGTACTATCTATTGCACACTCATCTGTGATTCCAGTCCAGTCATCTTCACTCCTTGTGTTGTCACTTCTCCCTCTCTTTAACTTATCATCTTCCTGCTCCTTCCCTCTCTCTCCTCCTTCTCTCTTCTCTCTCCTCCCCCTCTCTCTCCTTCTCCTCTCCTCTCTCTCCTCCTTCTCTCTTTTCTCTCCTCCCCCCTCTCTCTCCTCTCCTCTCCTCTCCTCTCTCTCCTCCTTCTCTCTTCTCTCTCCTCCCCCCTCTCTCTCCTTCTCCTCTCCTCTCTCTCCTCCTTCTCTCTTCTCTCTCCTCCCCCTCTCTCATCCTTCTCCTCTCCTCTCTCTCCTCTCTCTCCTCTCTGCGTCTCTTCCCTCCTCCCCTCTCTTCTCTTCCTCCCCTCTTTCTCTTCCTCCCCTCTTTCTCTTCCTCCCCTCTCTCTCCTCTTCCCCTCGCTCTCTTATTACCCTCTCTCTCTTCCAACCCTCTCTCTCCTCCTCCCCTCCCTCTTTTCCCCTCTCTCTCTCCCTCCCCTCTCTCTCTTCCTCCCCTCTCTTTCTCCCCCTCCCCTCTCTCTCCCCCTCCCATTTCTTTCCTCCTCCCCTCTCTCTCTCTCCCTCCCCTCTCTCTCTTCCTCCCCTCTCTTTCTCCCCCTCCCCTCTCTCTCCCTCTCCCATTTCTCTCCTCCTCCCCTCTCTCTCTCTCCCTCCCCTCTCTCTCTCCCTCCCCTCTCTCTCCCCCTCCCATTTCTTTCCTCCTCCCCTCTCTTTCTCCCCCTCCCCTCTCTCTCTCTCCTCCTCCCCTCTCTTTCTCCCCCTCCCCTCTCTCTCTCTCCCTCCCCTCTCTCTCTTCCTCCCCTCTCTTTCTCCCCCTCCCCTCTCTCTCCCCCTCCCATTTCTTTCCTCCTCCCCTCTCTTTCTCCCCCTCCCCTCTCTTTCTCCCCCTCCCCTCTCTCTCTCCCTCCCCTCTCTCTCCTCCTCCCCTCTCTTTCTCCCCCTCCCCTCTCTCTCTCTCCCTCCCCTCTCTCTCTTCCTCCCCTCTCTTTCTCCCCCTCCCCTCTCTCTCCCCCTCCCATTTCTCTCCTCCTCCCCTCTCTTTCTCCCCCTCCCCTCTCTCTCCCCCTCCCATTTCTTTCCTCCTCCCCTCTCTTTCTCCCCCTCCCCTCTCTCTCTCCCCCTCCCATTTCTCTCCTCCTCCCCTCTCTTTCTCCCCCTCCCCTCTCTTTCTCCCCCTCCACTCTCCCTCCTCCTCCCCTCTCTCTATTCCTCCCTCTCTCTCCTCTTCCCCTCTCTCTCCCTCTCCCCTCTCTCTCCTCCTTCACCCCTTTCTCTTGGCACATGTCAGAAGTGAAAGAGTGAATGTGTGTTTCTTATTATTTGTCATTGAAATAGGATTTCTGCAGATAGATGGAACGTTTCTAGAGGAATATTGCAATATGCAGTAGAACAGCACAGCAAGGATGAATCGTTATAGCAACAAGCTTTATCTTACCCTGATGGAGTGTGTGTGTGTGTGTGTGTGTGTGTGTGTGGGTGTGTGTGTGTGTGTGTGTGTGTGTGTGTGTGTGTGTGTGTGTGTGTGTGTGTGTGGTGGTGTGTGTGTGTGTGTGTGTGTGTGTGTGTGGCGTGTGTGTGTGTGTGTGTGTGTGTGTGCATGTGTGGGCATTAGCATAAACACATGTGTGCGTCCATAAAAGTCATGAAAGTTGTCAGTCTGCTCGTCTGACTAACTATCTAGAGGAGGGTGTGTTAAACACACACTCACACATACCTACAGAGAGAGGATGGTTCAAATCTAAACACAGTGTCATATTAATAATCATTTTAGGAGGGTGAAACATAGCTTAATTACAGCGCTCTGGTTACATCCCTCTCTCTCCCATCATTAGTTTAAACTGACTGACGAAGGAAACCTGAGGGAAGTTCACAGTCTCCGGTACTCATTAATCTATGTCTACAGTAAAAGCCATCACTAAGTGTTGTGACCCGGAGGAGTATAAGATAAATGAGAGGGCTCCCAATGTCTTCATCAAGTACCCTGTACGTTTTTCTCTCATCGCTCTGTTCGAAAGAGACAGACAGAGAGAGAGAGAGGAAGAGAGAGAGAGAGAGAGAGAGAGAGAGAGAGGAGAGAGAGAGAGAGAGAGAGAGAGAGAGAGAGAGAGAGAGAGAGAGAGAGAGAGAGAGAGAGAGAGAGAGAGAGAGAGACAGACAGACAGACAGACAGACAGACAGACAGACAGACAGACAGACAGTGGAAGCAAGATGATAACTGCGGATGAAAGTGGGAAGTGGGGTGATTGTAGAGGAGGAGGAAGAGGGTGAGGACAGCTGAAAGGGAGCTTGGATGTGAAGCTGGTTCCGTGTCACCTTCCTCCACGCCGTGGCTCTCTGTCATCTCTTCAATTATTCTCTAAACATTGCCGTATTCTCCGCTACTTTCCTCATCTGTCATGACGTAGAACAGTGTGTGTTTTCACACCCTTCTGCTCCTCCTTCCCCTCTCGCTATGTTCCAGCACCTTCTGAAGGACGGTTTGCAGGGCAATAAAGTGTGCATTCCATGCACGAGAAGACTTCTAGTGAGAGAAGTTTCTTCTCCCACCTCCGAATCATTCACTCCATTTTAAATGATACGGCTGCTTCCTGTCAAATATCAGGCAGCTTTAACTATGCCTTCTGGCACCTGGCAGCTCATCACACACACACACACACACACACACACACACACACACACACATGCACACATACACACATATGTGTGTGTGTGTGTGTGTGTGTGATGTATATATACTTACTATATGAGTTCCCTTCTCTCCTTCTGATCCTTCCGTTATTTCGGATATGTTTCTGTGTGGTTTCCACCAAGTTTTGGTGTCTTCGAAAGTCAGCCAGCAATGACCTGTCACTTCTCCTTTCTGGACAGAAAAGTCAAGTCCCTATAGGTGACACTCGTTGT
>CM051001.1:30188635-30193635 GCA_027704905.1 Muraenolepis orangiensis
ATAGATAGATAGATAGATAGATAGATAGATGGAAGGACTGATTATATGCATTAGAGATTCAACATTGTAATTGATATGAACTGTGAATAGATATTCTCCAATTTTAACAAGGTTAATCCAATAGAGTTTTGAGTCTTTCAATGAGATCTGTGTTGACTGTTTTGAAAAGGGTGCGAAAACGTATGAAACCGATAAAAGATTAAGTGGATCTGTTCCACTTTATGTGTCTTTGCAATAACACACCAACTTTTATTACACATGCAGCAAGTGCCAGGAAAAGATGACTTCTGCATGAAGCCAAGTTTAACAAAAAAGGTGTTCTTTAACTAATGGATTTGGATGAAGGTTATGTGCGCCCCCATAGAAGCGGGGGTCCTCCTAATTAAAAGTCATTCCTTGAGAATGTCAAAGCACTGAAGATGCAGCAGAGGTTGGGAGTGGGCTTATGCAGATATACAGTACAAATATAACATGTACAATGAAACACATAGTCTGATATAAAGGTAGGGATATGAACAGAACCATTTGATTTATAGAAATGCATTGCTGCTCAGTTTGCATTTAATACACAGTAATATCATCAGCGAATGGATGAATAATATACCCCCCAATACCTTAGCGGGGAGTGGGAGAGTGAAAAACAACAACCCTATTAGGAGGACAGGCCACAGGGAGCGGCATCCAGTCATCCTGGACAGCTCCACCTCTAATTACTCCTTAGGAGTTTCACCCTGTCACGCATTCTAATTGGATGAGAGGACAGAGTAGTTAGCGGCATGTGAGCCACAGATACGGTGAGTTTACGCTACCCTCCTGAGTCCATCCCGCTAGTTCTCCCGCTCTTTCTTCCTTCCCGGAGGCTTGGAGTCAGAGAGTTTATTAACCCCGTACAGGAACTAACCCCGTCCATCACTAAAGCTTCCCTCCCTGCCCTCTATATCCCAAAATAGGACGCTCTAAGGACACAGTGTGAAAAAAACGTGAAATGTGACCATGTCTCCAGCAGAGAACGGCGCTGTAGCAATCAGCTGCCGCTGATTGCTTTGATTGCAGCCCGGAATCACATTTTTATTAAAGATTCACGCAAAAGTCCTCGGGCAGCAGGTTTGATTCCTGACTAAGGGCCTACAGGTGGGTTCCCTGCCACCGGTTTAGACTGCAGTCCCTGACAAAAACAACAAAACAAAGAGCTCTCCTTGTTATGGAGGTCCCTTCGGAAGCTAATCCAAGCACGTATAAAAAGTACACTGGCAGAATCTGATGCTCCCCCCCACCCACACACACCTAAATTAGAATCTAAGAAACCTCCAACTTCATACCAATGTTTCACCAATCCTCCTACCAATCCTCCTACCCCAGGTTGTTTATTTTATAAACAACTTGGAGCGGGCCGGGGGGGGGGGGGGGGGGGGGGGTAGTCAGAACTGGAGACACAGGTTCTCAAGTAGGAGGGAGCCATAAGGTTCTCAGTGATCAAGCGCCCGACGTCGGTCTTCGGTAGCCTTAGGAAGGGTAGATCCCAGGTGTTCATTAGCCTCAGCAGGCCCCATTATGATGGGCAACACCTGGGATTGATTAGAGCGTGGAGGCACAACAGCGATGATAAAAGGTTTGAGGATGAATTGAAAAACCTCATTGAGAAATTCAGGAACCCAACCGAAAAACATAGAGACCCAGACAACCTGAACACCTGTCTTCATGATGGTGAAACATTAAAACTGTGTTCAAATACAGTAAAAAAAGCCATGTTAGCTACATGCTATTGAGGAATACATCAAATATGAACAATCTAAACATGAGGATGTACCAAAATCCAAAATGAAAATGTATGTGTAAACCAAACAGTAAAACAAAATACAAGATAAAGTGCAATGTTTAGAATGAACCATAAAAGACTATATCAGAACCCACTAGATTCAGAAACAACAAGATAACTACAAAATATAATCACTTGAAACCAAAAAGGCCTGTAGTGTTGAGATCATCCTAATTGAAATGAAACCTTACATTTCCAATTGGCTTAATTAAAACTCTTTAACATCATCCTTAGCTCGGGATCTTCTCCAATATTTGGAACCAAGGATTAATAACGTCACTCTGCGAAGGTGGAGCTGTGAACAGCAACTGTGGGAAAATCCTCTGTCTCTCAGTTTTAACAAATGATCGTACAACAATCGTACCCATATTTACTTCAATTATATCGTACAGTGTCTGCTGTACAAACGGTTGGAAAGTGGTGTTGGAGGGAAACCCTATGGCATCATATACTCAATGTACACTAACAACACATGTGCTGTTGAGACTTCTTTCCCCTCAGTTAGACAGGGATGAGGCTTGAGTCCAACCCTCCTCAACATCAACTGTGCATCAATGAACTGGCAGACATTAGAACAGTCTGCAGCAGCCAGCATCCCCCTAGTAGACAAGTGCCTACTGTTTGCAGATGATCTGGTGCTGCTGTCTCCAACCACAGAAGGGCTATAGTAACACCTTGATCTTTTGCACACATTGTCCCAGACCTAGGCCTTGACAGTAAATATAACCAAGACAAATATTATGATGTGTCAAAAAAAGATCGGCTAGATATGATTGCCGTAGAACATACAAAAAGTATGCCTACCTTGGCCTAAACATCAGCACCATCAACAAATCCGTGAACAACATGAGAGACAAGGCAAAAAGGGCTTGAGATGAGAGAGAGAGAGAGAGAGAGAGAGAGAGAGAGAGAGAGAGAGAGAGAGAGAGAGAGAGAGAGAGATGACTCTACTCCGTCATATAAGTAATTTACCTTTATCGAGGGTCGACTTGCCAACCAAGATTTTACTAAAGGGGAAAAACACCAAAATGAGGCTCTGCATGCAGTTCTGCAAATCAATTCTTTGCATCCAAGGGAAAACACAAATTTATGCACTCAGAGCAGGATTTGGACGATACCCACTAGTTATCAAAATTAAAAAGAGAGCATTTCAATGTGTATATTTGTACAATCCCCTGAAAGAAAGTGACCCTGATAAGCCTGCTGAGAGAGACTCTAGAGAGATGATCCTCAGCCACCTGTTCCTGGGACTCTGTTATCAGACACAAGCAGAGCTACCAAACCTCATTAGACTCAACCTAATTATAACTGAACAAAATAGAAAACTATCTGACATATTGGAATGCTGTTTGACCCTCAAAAGAGAGAATCCACCGTGGAAAAGGACGTCCAATAAAATATAAGTCTACAGCATTTGTATTCCTGCACTTTCCGCACTGTGCTCTGTACTTAGTAGCTACATACAAACACAACACATACCTTTAAATATATTAGAAAAAAAACAAATACATAAGTAAAAAATTAAACCAAACGTGTAAATAGTTCTCACTTTTTTATATTTCTATTCTTGTAATTGAAAGTGTCTTTACATATCTGTTAATATATATTCATATATATATATATATATATATATATATATATAGACTACGCCCCTCCCCTCTTTCCACTCTTTCCTCACTCTCTGTCGTCTTATATATATATGTATATATATATATATATACATATATATATACAAACACAAGGACATATTTAAGATACCGGTGTTTGCTTCTACCTCTGCTTCAGTAAGAAAGAGCAGCTCCCCTGATGCTGGTCACCTCTTTAACATGTTTAACCTTTCGATGGTCCTGCCATGGATCAAAGTCTTTACTAAGTACAACCCGTGGACGCTATTAGGACGCTATTACTTGTATTCTTCTTAACGTAAGCATAAACAACAATAGTTAAAATTATGATGTAGGGCAGGGTAGGTAAGTAGGGTTACCAGAGTGACTTGCGGCCGTTGTTCAGTCTCGCTTTGTTTCCTCAGGAGATGCTGGTGTCTGTGGTGCCTCTCATGACTCTGGTGCTGAGCCGCCTGCCGGCCGGCTGCCTCTCCATCAACAAGGACCACATGCTGGACAGCGACCGATGGCTCAGCGGTGTTTCTGAGAAGGACGGATACTGGGACATGTTCAGAGATGTGAGTTTCACATTGTGGCTGTTTAACTGTTCGCTGTTCGCTGTTCAGTGTGTGTGTGTGTGTGTGTGTGTGTGTGTGTGTGTGTGTGTGTGTGTGTGTGTGTGTGTGTGTGTGTGTGTGTGTGTGTGTGTGTGTGTGTGTGTCTGACTGTGCGTGCCCGTGTGTGTACATGTGCATGTGTCAGCATAGGCGTTTGTGTGTGTGTGTGACCATAGGGGTGTGTGTGTGTGTGTGTGTGTGTGTCTGTTTGTGTGTGTGCACGTGCGCATGTGCATGTGAAAAGCTGCCTACTGCCTTATCTCCCAGTGTGTTTTTAAGAAACAGCGCTATTTGGGATGAAGGAAGACATCTAGTTTCAGATGTGTCTTGTCTGCCTGTTATACGTGTGTGTGCGTGCAAGAAATGCCTGCTGTCTTGTGTTTGTCTTCTACTGAAACACCATCATTGGGATGAAGGGACGGGGGAAGACATCTGGTTGTAGATGTGTTGCCTGCCCAAGGCAAACGTGTGCAACATAAAGTGCACACAGCGAGTTCCTGTGAGGTCAGCACTCTAGACCAGAAAGTACCAGCCCATCTAATGGTAAATTTGCCATTAACAAAGTGAATAGCTTTAGAATGGACAACACAGGCCGACACAACAAACAAACAAACATGTTGTTCAGAGTTGGCGATAGAAAACACCGGGATTCTCGCCAACAAACATGGAAGACGGAAAGATTACCCAAATAAAAGGTTTACAAACTCTCTGTCTGCACGTTATTTGAAAAGATCAAACATGAGATATATCCACAGCTCTAAGGCTGACCGCACATGACCTCCAGCTCACGCACGCCAGTTGACAGTTTCTCAATCCAACAGATTAGGTCCAGAATCACAGATAAACTCTCCCTTTGAGGTTGGACACACAGGGTTGTGTTAACAACTCATCCATTCAGTTGTGGTTGAAGGCGCTCCAACTGGCAACACAAAACCCCAAACACATACTTCACGTGAGGTGCTT
>CM051001.1:30198635-30253635 GCA_027704905.1 Muraenolepis orangiensis
TTATGCCTCACCACCAGGTTGTGATTCCTGATGATGAGGGCCCAGCGCACCAATCGTTGGCATAGTTACACTCTCTCTCCTCTGGTCGAGAGCCAACATTAGCATTACCGCTACCGCAAGTAGCATAACCCCTGGGGACCCTACCTGACTGCGTGCTCTGAGTCACATCACAATCTGTGGGTGAGGACACTCATCCGCAAGGACAGCCGCCTCAAACAATGCGCCAACCTTCTGTTCATTTAAGAACATGACACAGCGCTCAGGTACGCACTTTTTAAATTCCTCACACAGGAGAAGCTCACGTAGAGACTTGTAGTCAGAAGCTTTAGTAGCTATATACCACTTGTCAAAGCGAACTTCCTTCTCTCTACCAAATTCTACAAAGTTACTCCCTAAATTTTTGGCGGTAGGCCTCTGGCACTAACTCATAGACTCATAGGCCTTTAACACTGCTGCCTTTACTAACTGGTAATCCTGGCTGTCAGTGAGGGACAAAGCAGCCACAACATGTTGAGCTTTGCCAGTTAGCTTACCTTGTATGAGCACAGTCCAAAATTCATGGGGCACTGCGGCCAGGAGTTAAAACGTACAAAAAATGCATCTTCCTCAGTTTCCTTGAAGGGAGGACGAGTCACCAGCCTCGTCGTAGCACTCCCCCAGAGGTGAACCAGTGCGCGGACTAGCGTGAGCGGGTGAGGCAGTGGGGAAGGCGCTGGGCACAGCAGGATACTCCAGCTCCAACTTTTGTAAGTCAAGCTCTCTAAGCTGTATCTGGTGCTCATACTCCATGCGCTTATGCTCAATACTCATCTGCTGTGACTCATTCTCCAATGCGCTTCGCCTCCAGAGAATCCTTCCTCTCAGTTGCCTCTCTTTCCATCTGTAGTTGTGCCAAACACAGCCTTAGCCTGGCCGCGGACAACGACCCAGAAGCGGCCGAGCGTGGACTCAGCGCCAGGCGAGTGGGGCGAGAAGGGTAGCCTAGCCAAGGACCCCAATGTAGTTTTCAAGGTGGCCCCCTTCTTTCCATGTTCTCCCTCCTCCTCACCAGCAGGGGAGACAACCGTGTCCTCTACCTGCCCCTCTACCGGGGCGGGAGCAGCACCGTCCCCCGGGCCCTGCTTCTCCTCAGCCAGGACCTCAAGTGGGACCAGCACATCAAGCTCCACCAGCCCGGCCAACACAGCCTCACGGACTCATCTAGGTCAAAAGCAGTCGAAGCCATCTTCTGACCTGCGTCAATGCTCTTTTGTTTTACACTCCTTCCAATAAACACGCAGCCCTACCAATCCTTTCTGTACCCAGTTATTTAAACCGTGGACACCAACTACACACACCTTCTGTGCTTGCTCCAAGACACACAGGATCCCAGACGAGCCCCCAACTGTTTCAACCCGCAATGTCTAAAGGTGTTCGAAAAACGGTAAAGTGGGATCTTGTGTGTGCTGGAAAAAGAATGGAGTTAACACAGGGGTCAAGGTGCAATAATAAAGTGTATTTGTGGGAAAATAACAAGGGATAACAGACACAGGACAAACTCAAATACAAATGATCTCAGGAACCAGGCCTAGGGACATGGTGGAAGTATGCCAAATCAAAATAACTTAACACAGCTAGGCAAAAAGGAAAACTAAACTATCACGCTAAGTTTCCCTTTCTCAAACCCGAGTAGCAGCGGTAACAACAAGCGGTTGACAAACAAACATACAAACCAACATAGGGACGTGCATGTTGTGAGGGTGTCAAACAAAAGAGAGTGAGCTGCAACAAACAGGGAGCCTTTATACAAAACACATAGCAGGTGGCGGTGATTGGTGATTGGTGATTGGTGATTGGTGATTGGTGGGGCGGAGTCCGGATCCCGGTGCTGGAGCATGGCGGGGCTCTGACCTGAAACAGGGTATACAAGGCCCACAGTGCTGCCCAAAGGCACCACATGCCGTAACACGCCCACCAAAAAGAGCAAAGCCAATGCCGTAACTGTGTGTGTGTGTGTGTGTGTGTGTGTGTGTGTGTGCGTGTGTGTGTACGTATAGTGTGTGTGTGTGTGTGTGTGTGTGTGTGTGTGTGTGTGTGTGTGCAGCTGTTGCTGTGTGCAAACACAGGGTGCGTGTGACGCGTCTAGTGCAGTAGCGTAGTAGAATAGAGATGTTTGTAGATAGTGCATGTTGCATGCCGCTTTCTGCTTGCTACTCTCTGCTTACAGCTACCGCCGCCAGCTAGCCCCCCTCGGGGGGTGAAAAGAGGAGCCGAGTGTGTAAGTCTCCTCCTGCTGGTACACAGCCTCTCCACCACCAAGACTCCTGCAGTGCCTCCTCGTGGCCACACATGGTAACTGGGTCCTTGAGGACCCAGGCTAAACTGGAGGGGATCTCGGAGCAGCAGGGGGCCCCAGAGACGCGGCGTATAGGCCCACCGTCGTGTGGACACGCCCTGACGCCCGTCAACCACTGCCCCAACTATGGGTAAATAGCCCCGCTGCCTTGTGGGTAAGCCTATTTAGGCAAAGGCTAAGGGAGCACACCCTGACAGAAAAGCAATGCGCTGGCGGTGCGCTATAGGCGGGCCTTAAAAAACCAAGGACCCGGTAGCCTCCTGCAGCCAGGATGGGGGACTGGTCGTCATGGGTCACCCACGCCACTGGGTTTACCTCATTGTGGTGAAGATAGTGCTATTGGGAAGTGCGCACCCCCTATGGCACTTAAAAACTTCCTTGCGCAGGTATCCACTTCTGACCATGGTGAAGTACCTGGACCTTACATCGTGTTGAAGTCTGGCGGCGTTGGGGTTCTGGTGACGGGAGCAGGTACGAATGAACTGGAAGCTCTTAGCTAAGAACCCTGCACGGCAGCAGCACAGGGTATAGGTCGCTAACAGCTCGGACTGAGTAGAAGCTGTTTTCGGCAGACCCCTGTGCGTTTGAGCAGCCCTATTTAGGGGCCACACTGCTCACCCCAATTGGGGAAGGGCCTAGAAAAGGTGGCCTAAAAATTGTCCACTCAACCTCGCTTGGATAGGATACCGCACCTATCGGGCCGTTCCATTACCGCGGTCGAAATACAAATAAAAATTACGGACGGAAATCACGGAAATCACGGAAATCATGCAACTTAAGACTGGCAACATGGAATGTAAGGACTCTCCTGGACTCGTATGGCAGCTCTGACAGACCTCATAGGAGAACAGCACTGGTTGCTGCTGAGCTGAGTCGCTACAACATCGACATTGCTGCTCTGAGTGAGACCAGAATCCTGGATGAAGGCTCTCTAACAGAGGAAGGGATGGGCTACACGTTCTTCTGGAAAGGTTACCCGTCAGGAGGACAACATCTGCATGGTGTAGGACTAGCCATAAAAAACACTCTACTACCAAGACTCGCTGAAACACCTGTTGGCATTAGTGAGAGACTAATGACCCTCCGTATCCCCCTGGTTAAGAACCGCTTCGCCACACTTCTCAGTGCATATGCACCGACCCTGCCATCCGAGAGTGAGGCCAAGGACTCTTTCTACCAGTCACTGGACGAGGCTCTTCGCCGGATCCCCAAGAATGACAAGATTTTCTTGCTTGGTGATTTTAACGCCAGAGTGGGACAAAACAGCAGCATATGGAGTGGAGTGCTTGGCAGGCATGGAGTTGGCCAGGTTAACGCAAATGGGTTGAGATTACTCACTCTCTGCTCTGAGCATAACCTGACCATAACCAACACTATCTTCCAGCAGAAGACTAAATACAAGACTTCGTGGATGCACCCTCGTTCCAAACACTGGCACCTGATAGACTATGTCATTGTGAGGCGTAGTGACATCAGAGACGTTCACATCACCCGTGCCATGAGAGGTGCAGAATGCTGGACAGATCACCGCCTGATCATGGCCAAGGTCCACATGCAAGTGCGCCCCCCATTGCGGCTGCAAGGACCCAGAAGGAGGCGACTAGATTGCACCCGCCTGGAAAACCCTGATGCAAGGAATGAATTCCGTTGCTCCCTGGCTGAGAAACTGGGGGGATTGAGTTGTCCTTGAGCTCATCTGAGAACACCATGGACCAGAAGTGGAACTCTGTCAGCTCGGCTCTCTATGAGGCAGCAGCCCAAACAATCGGCTATAAGAGCAAGAACCACCAAGACTGGTTTGATGAAAACTCAGAAACCATCCATGACTTGCTGAAGGACATGCACAGAGCACATCGGGCAACGTTGGAGAACCCCTCGTCCAGTAGCACCAGGCAGCAATGGCAGAGAGTTCGTCGGGAAGTACAAAGGGCTACTCGGGTCATGCAGAATGAGTGGTGGACTAAAAAGGCACACGAAATCCAGTCTTTTGCCGATAAAAATGACATGCACAATTTTTACAATGCTGTCAAGAAGATCTACGGCCCAATGAGCCGCTGTATCACTCCCCTGAAAACAGCAGATGGCCTGACAGTCCTGAAGGACCAGCATAGCATTCTGCTGAGATGGGCTGAACATTTTGGTACCCTGCTTAATCAGGACTCTGATGCAGACCCCACCGTTCTTGACGACCTGCCTACACTTCCTCCTATGCACAATCTAGACCAGCCCCCAACCTTCCTGGAGGTCCAATCAGCTATCCGTTCCCTTAAAAACAACAAGTCCCCTGGTAATGACAACATCCCTGCTGAGCTGCTGAAACAAGGAGGCTACCTCTGTACAAGAGCATTACACGGGTACATCACCAAGGTCTGGGCTGATGAGAACGTCCCACAACAATGGAGAGACGCCAATATTGTCACCATTTACAAAAACAAGGGTGACAAGGCTGTCTGTGGCAACAGCAGGGGTATTTCGCTCCTTGCTGTCGCTGGTAAGGTCCTGGCAAAGGTTATGCTCCAGAGGCTGATTAAAAACACCACCGAGTCAATACTGCCTGAATCACAATGTGGATTTAGGAAGAGCAGGAGCACGGTGGATATGATTTTCACAGCTCGACAGCTGCAGGAAAAGTGCAGAGAACAACATCAGGACCTGTTCATGGCCTTTGTCGATCTCTCCAAAGCCTTCGACACTGTCCAGAGAGAACTTTTATGGGAAGTCCTTATCAGGTTTGGCTGCCCCAAAAAGTTTGTCAACATCCTCCGCCAATTTCATGATGGAATGACTGCTCGGGTGACTATAGGAGGACAAGAGTCTTCCCCCTTCCCTGTACGTACAGGGGTAAGGCAGGGGTGTGTATTAGCACCAGTACTTTTTAACATCTTCCTGCTATGTGTCACCCAGCTTCTCCACAAGGAGATTGAGGACAGTAGCGGTGTGGCAGTGGACTTTCGTCTAGATGGCAACCTCTTCAACGTAAGGAGGCTCCAGGCAACCACCAAACTGCAAAGGGAGAGAGTCATTGAGCTACAGTATGCAGACGACTGTGCTCTTGTATCTCACAATCCACAAGACCTCCAGTCTGTTCTTACTGCTGCGGTGAGAGCATACAGCAGGATGGGACTGACCGTCAACACCATCAAGACGGAAGTAGTTTGCCAGTGGAGTGCCAACATCCCATCTACACCACCTACCTTCACTGCTGCTGGTGAACAACTGTCTGTTGTACCATCCTTCAGATACCTGGGGAGCATTCTCTCTGAGGACAACACCATCGACAATGAGGTCCAAAACAGGATAAAGCAGGCATCAGCTGCTTTTGGGAGACTCCGGCGTAGGGTCTTTCAAAACAAGAACCTGCATCTCCGCACGAAGGTCTGTGTCTACCAAGCCATCTGCATCACTACCCTCCTTTACAGCTGCGAAGCCTGGGTAACTTACAGCCGCCACATCAGGGCCCTAGAGCAGTTCCACATACGCTGCCTTCAGCGCATCCTGGGAATTACCTGGCGTGATCGTGTGCCTCACTCTGAAGTACTCTCGAAGACCAACTGCAGGAGTATTGAGGCCACAATTACTCAGCACCAGCTACGATGGCTGGGCCATGTAGTAAGGATGCCCTCAAACCGCCTGCCTCGCAGAGTGCTATATGGCCAGCTACATCATGGTCGACGCTCTGCTGGAGGGCAGAAGAAGCGCTATAAAGACCAGCTGAAGACTGCGTTAAAGAAATGTAAAATCAGACCTGAGGCCCTGGAGGATGTTGCTGCTGATCGTAACACCTGGCGCCAGCTGTGCCGGGATGGGACCCAAATGCTGGAGGAGGAAAGGACAGCCAGGAGACAGGAGAGGAGACTCAGGAGGAACACACCTACAGTTGCCGTTGCTACTACCACCACATACACTTGTCCTACCTGCAACAGGATTTGTGGGTCCAGGATAGGGCTATTCAGCCACCAAAGAACTCACCGATAGAAGTGGACGTCATCATCGGATTCGATGGACAACCATAAGCAAGTAAGCAAGTGTGTGCATGCATGTGAATGTGTTTGTTCTTTGTTCTGGATATTAGTATGTATGGTGTAGCAAAATAAATCGACTCCATATTGCTATACTCAGTATAATATAGTGTGTTTAGAATGGAGATAAGCCAACAGCAATAGTACGGACCACTAAAGTGCTTTGGTTAAAAGTGCTATATAAATGCAGTCCATTTACCAGTTTACATTTTATGAAATGTGCAGAGACTGGCAAAAACATACAATTTCACACCTGTTTTCTGTCAATGATGATATTATCTCAGTTATGACAAATGGGCAACAACTGTATATTTGTGATCATCAAAGACATACTAACACATTTAAAGCAAAACTAAAAGCAATTTTGGGTTCGCCGGCACTTTAACCCATTCACGGCCTAACCGTTGGACTCTTTTAGAATACAACCAAACACGGTCTCCTAGATCGCCTGGTGATGTTAAGTCTTGTCACGTTGTTTCATGTCCACAACTTCTCCATGTTCAGCCTCTCTGAGCCATGTCCTTCTGCCCATGTCTCCCTTTGATTCACATCTCATGACTCATATCTACTAAATTATGCATTTGTTTAGCTTGGTGTGCTTCTATTTGATCAGGGGTTGATACCATATATTGATACGGATATGTATTTATTTATTATTCTCTCAATTCAATACAACAAACAATAACGGTGTTCACCTTGTTTTTTATATTCACAAGTGAAATATTTTGAATTTCGAAAATATTTATTTTTAAAACACTTACACAAAATAAACAGGGAAAGGGTGGTATTTTAGCAGCCATTAGCCCCATGTAGCTCTGTGGTGTTTAACCCAGAACTCACAGACCTGTTCCTCTGTCTCTCTCTGGCACTACGACCCCTGCAGGCCCCGGGCCAGTGTTCTCTCCTGCGTAGCATCCCATAATAACCAGTGGCCCGTCAGTCATCCGGCAGGAAGGCCAAGACTCACCTCTCAGAAAAGGTGCCTTAGTGTGTTTATTCATGCATTTTTAGTGTGAAACCTCATCGAGGATCCTGTGTGTGTGTGTGTGTGTGTAGGCATTGCATATTTTCTTTCCTATTCCATTTAATAATGGATCCAGTAGAAGCAAATAAAGAGCAAGCAATACAGTCTGTATGTGTATGAGCTAGTATTTATATATATATATATATATATAAATATATATAAATTATATATATATAAGTTATACATTCTTAACACTGTTATCTATTTTAGGGTTATATTGTATCTGTGCCACTTTCAGTGTATGTGTGTCTGCCTATTCCTCTTTCTCTCTGTTTTTCCCTTTCTCTCTGATGTTTTTAGCTTTTTAGCTTAGCTGATTGAAATGGTCATTTTCATTCCCTGTTCACGGAACTGTGTGTGTGGTGTGTGTGTGTGTGTGTGTGTGTGTGTGTGTGTGTGTGTGTGTGTGTGTGTGTGTGTGTGTGTGTGTGTGTGTGTGTGTGTGTGCGTGCGTGTGTGTGTGTGTGTGTGTGTGTGTGTGTGTGCATGTGTGTGTGTGTGTGTGTGTGTGTGTGTGTGTGTGCGTGTGTGCGTGTGCATGTGTGTGTGTGTGTGTGTGTGTGTGTGTGTGTGTGTGTGTGTGTGTGTGTGCGTGTGTGTCTGTGCATGTGTGTGTGCATGTGTGTTAACAGTTTAATGAAACTCGCCTGATTGAAATGGTCATTTTCATTCCCTGCTGCCCACAGACGTGTATGTGTGTGCGTATGTGTTATGTTCTTTAATATATATGTATATGTTCTTTAAAGAGATAAAGAGTGAGACAGAGAGATAAACGGTGTCCATAATGCAGTAGGCTTCTCCCACTGCCCCTCTGCCTCCTCCTCTGTGAGCGGTCATAAAATACAAGAGTAGATATTAGGGAGCGAAGGTAGGAGAGAGCGATGGAGCGAGAGGTAATTTAATATAGTATTAAAAAGCCCACATTAAACAGCTGATTAGCTTCGCTGGAATCCGGCACAAGCATGCATGTAAATCTTTGAGCTGGTCGTGCAGTCGGACCACGAGCCCCAGGGCTGATGTACGCAGACAGCCTTGGCTACGCCACTGGGCAGTTTAACAAGGCAGAGAGAAAGGCCTGTGAGATACACATGAGATGCCTATGTAGCATGCCCTCTCACTTTGTCTTTTAATGAATGTTAGAGGGCAGACTACTTCTAACTTATTGATTGGCCCAGACATGCATAATGTAGTGTATTCAATTTTGTACAATTTTCAAAATGTGGGGGTATTCCAACACTATGGACAGCTCTGCGTGGGTGATGGTAAGAGAGAAAGAGAGAAAGAGAGAGAGAGAGAGAGAGAGAGAGAGAGAGAGAGAGAGAGAGAGAGAGAGAGAGAGAGAGAGAGAGAGAGAGTGCACTAGACTCTGCTATGGAATCTTCGATTGACCTTGTGTGATTAGCCTGTTTATATTCAGTGTGGGTCAAACACTCTGATTGTTCCACAGCAACTGGACGTGCTGCAGACCCTGGTGCTGACATCACAGCTCAGCCAAGTTCACTGGCTCTTTATGACACCCCCCCCCCCCCCCCCCACACACACACACACACCCTCTCTGTTGTCAAGGTCAAGGGAACAACTGGCTGGACATGTTTGTGCTGACCTTCAGGCCCCAAGGCAAATGAGTTTGTGTGTGTGTGTGTGTGTGTGTGTGTGTGTGTGTGTGTGTGTGTGTGTGTGTGTGTGTGTGTGTGTGTGTGTGTGTGTGTGTGTGTGTGTGTGTGTGTGTGTGTGTGGTGTGCGTGTGTGTGTGCGTGTGTGTGTGTGTGTGTGTGTGTGTGTATTGAGCCAGCTGGCGAATAACTGATTTATCTTGCTAAAGCAACCCCTTTTTAAATGGTAAAATTTAGCCTCCGGTTTTGTCTATGCTTTATGTTAATGTGTTTATGCTAGTTTCCACTCCTCATATAGTTAATAGAGGATCATTTGAAACCTCATAGAGTTAAGAGAAGATCCAGTGAAACCTCATGGAGTTAATAGAGGACCCTGTGAAACCTCATGGAGTTAATAGAGGACCCTGTGAAACCTCATGGAGTTAATAGAGGACCCTGTGAAACCTCATGGAGTTAATAGAGGACCCTGTGAAACCTCATGGAGTTAATAGAGGACCCTGTGAAACCTCATGGAGTTAATAGAGGACCCTGTGAAACCTCATGGAGTTAATAGAGGACCCTGTGAAACCTCATGGAGTTAATAGAGGACCCTGTGAAACCTCATGGAGTTAATAGAGGACCCTGTGAAACCTCATGGAGTTAATAGAGGACCCTGTGAAACCTCATGGAGTTAATAGAGGACCCTGTGAAACCTCATGGAGTTAATAGAGGACCCTGTGAAACCTCATGGAGTTAATAGAGGACTCTGTGAAACCTCATGGAGTTAATAGAGGACCCTGTGAAACCTCATGGAGTTAATAGAGGACCCTGTGAAACCTCATGGAGTTAATAGAGGACCCTGTGAAACCTCATGGAGTTAATAGAGGATCCTGTGAAACCTCATGGAGTTCATAGAGGGTCGATCTTGTGAAACAGAATTGACTTGGCTGATCCTGTGTAAGTTGATTAGTCGTTAGTGTGTTTGACAACTACGTTCCATTGGCCAAAAACGCCTCTGGCTCTGCCTGATTGTGTCTGATGTCTCTCTTTCAATGTCCAATCAGATGGTGTCAGGTTAGCAACACATGATTCATACTGATGAAAATGTGTTTGGCTAAACAGGTCTTCCATCCAAGATGTTTATTACGTCTGTTAAAAAACGAGTCTTTTTATTTCCCCTCCTCTCTCATCTTTCTCTCTCTTTCTCGCTCTCTTTTTATCTCTCTCGCTCTGACTCTTTCTCCCTCTGTCTCCCTCTCTTTCTATCTCTCAGCCTCTCTCTGTCTTTCTCTCTGTCTCTTCTCAATGTCTCTCTGACTGTCTTTCTCTCTCTCTCTCTCTCTCTCTCTCTCTCTCTCTCTCTCTCTCTCTCTCTCTCTCTCTCTCTCTCTCTCTCTCTCTCTCTCTCTCTCTCTCTCTCTCTCTCTCTCTCTCTCTCTCTCTCTGAGTGAATGGTGGAGCGCTGTGAGTGAGGACGCGTGAGTGTAGCCGTCTGTGGCTGAACCTTCTAACTGTTTCTAAACTCTCTTTGTTTGCATGTTTGTAGCACTCTTTAAGGACTTTTGCAAGGCACCTCAAGGAGCTATGGATGATGAAAATTTAACCCGATGACATGGCGTTCATGTAGAGTCAAGAGTTAGTGTAGAGGAGTGTAGATTAGCGGTCGGGGAAGTAGTGTCCGGTTTTGTTTTTGAGCTTGATTAAGGCCTGTGAGGTATTCCAGAGTGGGATTGTGTTAAGAGACACACTGATACCTGTTCCACTAAGCACACATTCTGAGAAAGTAATCCTGTCAAATGTCCCACCCTTTATTAAGGATGAGCTCATTGAACGTGAATTATCACGCTTTGGAAAGCTGATATCTCCGTTGAATAAAATTCCTCTCGGTTGTAAATCTCCCCTTGTAAAACACCTGCTGTCCTTTAGAAGACACGTCTACATTGTTTTAAAGAATGGCCAGAAATTCCGGGATGCTGATGATTTGGATTATGTTGTGTTTGCTACTACTGACACAATGATTAAATGTTTTGAATGTGGGGAAACGCGGGCATATAGTGTGCGATTGTCCAAAAAAGAAAGGTAGAAGTGCTTATCAGCAAGGCTCAGGTTCGGATTGGAATGGGACGGCTGCGGCTGGGTCTGACCCCTCCCACAGCTGACTTTCCTGCATCCGTTTCTGATGCGACTGATCCCCCTGCAGCTGAACCTCATGCAGTGGATTCTCCTGCATCTGATGTTAATGCGACCAATATCCTGGTAGCTGATCCTCATGTGTCTGGTTGTTCTTCTGCTGACCCCCCTGCTGCTGACCCTCCTGCTGCTGACCCTCCTGCTGCTGACCCCCCTGCTGCTGACCCCCCTGCTGCTGACCCTCCTGCTACTGACCCTCCTGCTGCTGACCCCCCTGCTGCTGACCCTCCTGCTGCTGACCCTCCTGCTGCTGACCCCCCTGCTGCTGACCCCCCTGCTGCTGACTCCCCTGCTGCTGACTCCCCTGCTGCTGACCCTCCTGCTACTGACCCTCCTGCTGCTGACTCCCCTGCTGCTGACCCTCCTGCGGCTGACTCCCCTGCGGCTGACTCCCCTGCGGCTGACTCCCCTGCTGCTGACTCCCCTGCACCTCCCGCTGATGAGGGTGTCCCAGGTGGAGTCGCCGGGGATCGTCTCAATGAGCTCAGGACTGATGACTATAAAGTGGCTGAGATCCCTTGAGCCAGTCACAGAAAATCCAGGTCAATCTGTGTCGCGGGAAAAGGATTTACTAAATCTAATGTCAGATGTAGTGTCAGACATGGAGGCAGACGCCTACCAAATAGCGGAAAAGCAAACAAAGTAAAGAAAGCCGAAAGTATCCCTGATGATCTTTCCTCAGGCACAGATGGATTCATCTGATTCCAATTGGTCAGGATGCTCGCAAACTGATCATATGGCTGTTCTTTACAAAGCTGAAGATATAAGTACATTTCTTCAGGATACTAAAGGGGTGTGGAAGATTTCTTCCCTGACGATTACAGTTTGTCAATGACGTTACGTGTTTCATAAGGGAAGGGGTTGGGAAATGGGTTAACCAACTACACAAGCAGATGAGGTGGATTAAATCATTAAGGTACACTGCATGAAAATTGTGGCGAAGTTTGAAGATGTCACCTTAGTTTTTTTTTAACATATATGCACCCACTGAATGGCTAGATAGGGTTTTGTTTTTTGATACACTAAGTACTACTTTGAAAGGTCTATAAGCTGATGTGTTACTATTCTTAGGTGGTGATTTTAATTGCACTGAAAACAATAAGCTTGATAGGAATCCTTTGGAACCACAAATTGCTTCACAAAGGGCTATCATACAGATGATTGAAGCTAATGACCTGTGTGATCTGGGCAGAAATCTACATCAAAGTGCTAGGCAATACACATGGGCTCACAGTAAAGGAAATTATATATCTCTGGCTCGGCTTGATATAATGTATGCTTTTAAACATCAAGCCAGATTCTTAAAATCATGCAAGATCTATCCAGTCGGTTTTTCTGATCATAGTGTAGTTGTATGTTGTGCAACCATGACCTCCTTCAAGTTTAAAAGTGCCTAATGGCATTTTAATTTATCTCTTTTAGATGACAAGCATTTTGCAGATGTTTTTACAGATGTGTATGCATGGCATGTGTGTGTGTATGTGCATGCATATGTGTGTGTAGGTGTCTTGTCTGTGTGCACATGCACACGTTCATGTGTGTGTTTCTCGTGTGTGTGTGTGTGTGTGTGTGTGTGTGTGTCTGTTTGTGTGTGTGTGTTTGTAGGTGTCTATGTGTCTGGTATGTGTGTGTGTGTGTGTGTGTGTGTGTGTGTGTGTGTGTGTGTGTGTGTGTGTGTGTGTGTGTGTGTGTGTGTGTGTGTGTGTGTGAGAGAGAGAGAGTGTGTAGGTGTGTGTGTGTGTGTGTGTGTGTGTGAGACACGTGACAACTTTAATCAAACTCAACTGAGTACATCTCTTCAGATCCAGTTTCATTCTAATTAGAAACACACGTAGCAGTATTCGGTGTCCAAGGTCAAGATTTCCATTTTCCATTCCAAACTGTCCTCTCACACACATTCACACACACACACACACACACGCACACACGTGTTTTTTAGGTTTGTTCTAGAAAGCAGTGGGCTAGCGGGACATCTGAATGTATTTTGTGTCAACTAATTAATAGGAAGACATAAGGTTAAGGCCGGTATTTTATATCTCCTTCTTTGCTACTTTCCAGTCACTGTCGCTATCTGTTCTAAGCTGCCTGACAATATATTCAAAGGAAATAGGTGAAAGGTAGTTGTTTATTTATTGCTTTAACAGCTTTGACAGTGTTAATGTAGACCGATATACCAGCATATCATTTCCAGTGGTAGCGTTGAACGTCAGTGATTGTGAACAATGATGTAAATACATTGCCCTGAGGTCACGCAGCTGGGTGAGTTGTTCTTTAAAGTGATGGCATGTGGGAAGAAGCTATTCCTGTGTCTGGAGGTTCTGGTTTACAGTGCTCTGAAGCACCTTCTGGAGGGAAGGAGTTCAGAGATGTTGTGGCTAGGGTGCAAGGAGTCGGCAATGATCTAACCCGCTGCTTCCTGGCTCTGGAGCTGAAGATAGAGAGTGAGATTCAATTTTTCAAAAAACTTTTATTATCAATAGTGTACAAAAATCAGTTTTAAGAAAACTTTTATCTCTGTCAAAAATCAATGTTTGGTTCCCTGGCAGGGACTTGTTGTCAGCATGGCCCTCATGTTGATCTGATCCATGGCTGTCCATTGTTCCAACACTTCTAGCAGTAGTGTTGTGTTATATAATATAGTATAATACAAAGCTGGGAGCCCAATAAAGAGCTCAGGGAGTCAGGGTCCACTCTGTCAATTATCAAGATGTCCCCTTTGGTGATGATGGATGGTAGATCGTATTCCCACAAACACAAATATAATACAGATGCATAAGACTGATTTGATATCTTATGTTTCCTAGAATTCACTTCAATTATACAAGATTTCCGCTTCACATTACCATAAATGAAAAAGCATCAAGCATGGAATATACGGCTATAGAAACCTCTGTTCCAAGTCAAGAACACAACAGCTTCTTCCCCTCAGCTGTCATCTCCCTGAACCACGAAGACAACAACCATCACAATCACCACCAATGTCTCTGACTAACAAGAAAAAAGAAAAAGAAAAACTATAGTTTACATATTAATTACTAACATACCTGTTTACTGTACCTGCCATATATATTTAAATCTGTTGGTAGAACTGCTCCTACTCCTGTATATACATATACATTTATACTTGCCATATATTCATATATGCTCACCTGCATATACATTTACATCTATATATTTGTATCCTGCTTTCAATCATAGCATACCCCTGATCACTACGTTCAATTAGCACTTATCACATTAGTGATAATGATGTGATAATGATGTGATGATTATCACATCATTATCACTAATTATCACTATATGTATATACATATACCTATTATTATGCTCATATCACATTTATACTTAGACTGTCTTTTAACCTGTACATTTAAACTGTAAATTATATTATATTAACATGCACTTTACTGCAACATTTGCACTCTGGTTAGATGCTAAATTATTTTCGCTGTACTGTACTTGTGCTGTGAAATGACAATAATTGTAATCTAATCTAATCTAATCATGGATTAGTATGTATATATATATAGTACAGTCAACATTTGTTTACGAAACAAAATATAATATATTTGCATAAAGCTTCCTTGTGGGCTGAGGACTTATGTTATACACAAGTAAAGCACACACACGGTGAGGATGAGTAGCACCACCTCAGAGCCACTGACCCTCAACACGGGAGCCCCCAGGGATGCATGCTGAGCCCTCTCCTCTACTCCCTCTACACCCACGACTGCATGGCACAGCTCCAACGTCATCATCAAGTTTGCTGACAACACGACAGTGATTGGCCTGATCGCCGGCAACGACGAGACAGTCTACAGGGAGGAGGTTGGATCACTGGAGCAGTGGTGCCAGGAGAACAGCCTCACCCTCAACGTCAAGAAGACCAAGGAGCTGATTGTGGACTACAGGAAGCAGAGAGGAGAGCATGGCCCTATCTCCATCGACGGTGTTGCAGTAGAGAGGGTCAGCAGCTTCAAGTTCCTTGGTGTGCCCATCTCCGAGGACCTCACATTGTCCACGCACACCACACATGTGGTGAAAAGGGCCCAACAACGCCTGTATTTCCTCAGGTGTCTGAAGAAATTCAGCATGGGCCCCCGCATCCTGAGAACATTCTAAACCGGCACAATCGAGAGTGTTCTTACAGGGTGTATCACCGCTTGGTACGGGAACTGCAACTGCAACTACAACAAGCGGTGCGTGGCCAAGGCCAAACGCATCGTAAAAGACAATGCCCACCCCAGCCACGAACTGTATTCACTTTTACCATCAGGCAGGCGATACCGCAGTATCAAGTGCCGTACAAATAGACTCAGAGATAACTTCCACAGTCAGGCCATCAGGCTGCTGAACAAGGGTGTATAGCATATAACAATGCATATTTTAATACATTGATTTATATATATATATTGCTATTTTTCTGACATATTGCATTTTATATATTGCATTATATATTGCATTTTTATATATTTAACTTATACAGTTTTGTACTTCTTTACTTATTTTTATCCTTTTCATAACTGCTGTCTGTCGTCGGGTATTGCACATAAGATTTGAACTTGAACTATTGTTTTTGTTGTATTCTATTTTCTAGAAAAAGTTGACAAGAAGCAAGTGTGAGCTTGTCAGTCACACAGATTTTAGTACTAACGAGTCTGCACCAGAGGGGCTCTGAGAAGGCTGTTTTGGACACAGATTGTAAATAGAACCAGTTTGGCCTCATGGTGAATGCAGATGCTGAGAGGCTGAAGCATGTGGGGGACTGGAGGACAGCCCAAGGCCCGGTGTCCTCACCTTGCTTAGATAAGGTCAGGACCCCCGAGCCTTGGGCTGTCCTCCAGTCCCCCGTCTGGTCGATGTTGATAAGACCCTGTAGTCGATGTTAATAAGTGGATTCTGGGGTTTAAGAACAAGGTAGCTGGAGATATTTAGCATCTTGCCTCTATCCGTACAATGGACAGCTCCAGTGCTGCTCAACCAATAATCAGCCCCAGAGCTCCAGACCAGCTCATGTTGATTGGAGTGATTGGTTCAGTGGATGTAAAGCCAAGACACGGTAGACATGGTTTTGAGTGGGACTAGTTGTGTGGTCGAGACCTAGAGGACAACCTGAGGACCGGTCTGGGTGATCAATCCATTGTAGCTCTATTCAATAAAACATCACCCAGGCCGCTACGGCCCTTTGGGAGAGGTTCCGTCCACCTCAAAGAACTCACTGCATCTTCAAAAATAATGGTGCTTTTGTTTGTGTTAATTAAAGACTGTTTACACACACGCACGCACACACGCACGCACGCATGCACGCAAACACACACACACACACACACACACACACAGGTTCCCTCGACCTCAAGCCTTAGGAACACACTACAAAACAAATGGTGCTTTAGTTTGTGTTAATTAAAGCATGTTCACACAAACACACACACACACACACACACACACTGTTTTGTCAAAACCAGTTAAAAGGCAGAGTTCAAGATCTGACTCCAGTCCAGCAGGTGGGGGTAAAATCTGTTTCCACTGAAAATGTGCCCCAAAAGAGGAGTCAGATAATTAGCTTGATGCAAAGCACCTGGGGCGGCACACTCAAATCAGAAAACACAACGCCAAATTAGATTAGATTACATTCAATTGAATTGTCATTGCAGAGCACAAGTACAGTACAGCGAAAATAATTTGGCATCTAACCAGAGTGCTAATGTTACAGTTAAGTGCATAGCAATATACAATGGACAGTGGTTAAATAAGATGTAAGACAGTCTATTAGGTACAAAAACAGTAAACAATAACTTATAGAGTATGTATAATATATGTGCAGAACTAAGACACATTTGTTTCAAGTCCGTCCCTCTTGCTCAATCGCCGATTAAGTCTTTCACCGCCGGCAACCACAAACCTAGGCAATCAGTTCAACCTGCGTTTGCCAGGTGAGTCATTTAAATACCCAGAACACGGAAGTACAGGGCGGCGCCAACTACCTGTCTTTGGCCTGTCACGTAAACCAGGAGCTGTCAGGTAACCCACTCCCACACGTCACATATATATATATATATATATATATATATATATATATATATATATATATATATATATATATATGCAGGGAAGTATAGAAGTATTCAACAAGTAGAGAGCAGGGGTATGCAAATATATCGAGAGGATAAATAGATATAAATGTAAATTGATATACATGTATATACGTATACATACAGCAGGTAGTGAGCAGGGATATGCAGTTGTATCAACAGCTGAAGATTAAAATATATATGGTAGGTAAGAATATGGTATAAATGTACATGGCAGGTAGGGTACAAGGCAGTCGAAAACATTGATGGTGATATACAGATACAGTGATCAGAGTTCGGAGTTCGTACAGTGGGCAGCAGAGGCTGGGTGGCAAGGTGGGGGACAGGGGGCAGCGGCAGGGGGACAGGGGACAACACGTCGCCAAATCAGAAAACACAACTCCAACTTGTGGGTGTGTTTCTAACTTGTGGGTGTGTTTCTAACTTGTGGGTGTGTTTTGGACTTGTGTATGTGTTTTGGACTTGTGTATGTATTTTTGACTTGTGGGTGTGTTTCCGTTGTGTGTTTCAGTTGTGTTTTCTTATTGTCGTTGTGATTTGCACTTTAGGACCACTGTATAAAGCAGGGACTATGAGACACACACAAAATACAAAGAAACACACACACACACACACACACACACACGCACACAAACACACAAATAGCTCTACAAGAGAGAGGCAGGTCCGACTACATATTGGGCTTAAATATGATATAACTAAAACTACGATGCATCCTTTAGATAGGTTGTATGAATGCGATTCTTCCATATCCACTCTCTTTGTAGACACAGCAAAGCAATTTTTTGACTGCCACTGGCATTTAGACACAGATAGACGACTAAGGGATTTTAGTTTGAAATGTCAGTACTTGAACACAGACACCAAAGAGGGATGAAAAAATCCAACCCTGCTGTACGCTGTTTTATTTCACAATATTTATTCTATATTGATTATTTTGGACTCTTTTTATCAAGTTAGATTAGTATGCACATATTAATATATATTTGTTGAGAAATACATGTGTTGGATACATGTGGACATTCCTATATAGAAACCTTGTAGTTTGTAACGACAATCAACCACGACCAAGATCAGCCAGTGGGATACAAGATACAAGATATTTGTATTGGCCATTTGTACATTGTACATACATAGTACATTGGAATGCTAACTCCCCATTCCAAGTCAAGTCAAGTCAAGTTTATTGTCACATCAAAGTTATACGTAGTTATACGTAAGTATAAGCAAGTATAAGAGCAATATATATATATATAAATCAATGTAATAAAATATACATTGTTATATGCTATACACCCTTGTTCAGCAGCCTGATGGCCTGACTGTGGAAGCTGTCTCTATTTGTGCGGCACTTGATACTGCGGTATCGCCTGCCTGACGGTAAAAGTGAATACAGTTCGTGGCTGGGGTGGGCATTGTCTTTTATGGTGCGTTTGGACTTGGCCACGCACCGCTGGTTGTATATATCCAGGAGGGAGGGGAGCTCACCTCCAACGATATACTGGGCCGTCCGCACCACCCTTTGAAGCGATCTGCGCTCGAGTGCGGTGCAGTTCCCGTACCAGGCGGTGATACACCCTGTAAGAACACTCTCAATTGTGCCGGTGTAGAATGTTCTCAGGATGCGGGGGCCCATGCTGAATTTCCTCAGACGCCTGAGGCGTACATACAAGCGTTGTTGGGCCCTTTTCACCACGTGTGTGGTGTGCGTGGATGCGTGGATCATGTGAGGTCCTCGGAGATGTGCACGCCGAGGAACTTGAAGCTGCTGACCCTCGCTACTGCAACACCATCGATGGAGATAGGGCCGTGCTCTCCTCTCTGCTTCCTGTAGTCCGCGATCAGCTCCTTGGTCTTCTTGACGTTGAGGGCGAGGCTGTTCTCCTGGCACCACATCTCCAGCGATCCGACCTCCTCCCTGTAGGCTGTCTCGTCGTCGCCGGCGATCAGGCCCATCACTGTCGTGTCGTCAGTACACTTGATGATGACTTTGGAGCTGTTGTGGGTGTAGAAGGAGTAGAGGAGAGGGCTCAGCACGCATCCCTGGGGGGCTCCCGTGTTGCGGGTCAGTGGCTCTGAAATCCTCACCACCTGGCGGCTGCCCGACGGGAGGTCCAGTATCCAGCTGCATGTGGATGGGGGCACGCCTAGACCTCTAAGCTTGGTGTTGAGCATGGCAGGAACTATTGTGTTGAACGCTGAGCTGTAGTCCACAATCAGCATTTGCACATAACAGTTCTTTCCCTCCAGGTGGGAAAGGGCAGTGTGGAGGGCCATGGCAATTGCGTCGTCCGTGGATCTGCTTTGACGATATGCAAATTACCACAGGTCCAGCGTGGCAGGTAACACGGAGCAAATAAAGTCCTTGACCAACCTCTCGAAGCATTTGCTGTACATGTTTTACAATGTACATGTTTTTTTACAAAAAAACTTAAAAGCGATTTAAAGTGTAGTCCAGTAGTGCAGCAGCATCATGAATACAGTGCAGTACAGTGCAGTAACTGTGATGAGTCCAGAAAGTCCAGTTCAAAGTATGTAAGTGCAATGTTAATGACAATGTTATGAAAGTGAAAATGGCAGCACTCCTAGCAGTTCAGTAGGCACACTGCCTGTGGATAAAAACTATCCCTAAACCTGGTAGACTTGTGCTGATGCTGCGCAGGGGGGAGAAGACATGGTGCCCAGGGTGGTTGCAGTCCTTTATGATGGACATGGCCTTCTTCCGACATCTGGTGCTACAGATCTCCTCAATGTGTGGAAATGCAGATCCGATGATCTTCTCTGCCTTCTCTGCCTCACGACCCTCTGGATGAGTTTCTTGTCCTGTGCAGTGGTTTTGCCGTACCACACAGTGACGCCACTCGTTCAGCATGACCTTCATGTTGCAGGTCCACGCCAGGTCATCAGAAATCTTTAACCCAAGGAAACGGAAGCAGCTGACAACTTCCACCAGTGTCCCGTCCAGGCTGATTGTGGAGTGGGTGCCCCGGTGGCTCCTGAAGTCCACGAGGAGCTCCTTAGTCTTGCTGACATTCAGTGCAAGGCTGTTGTCCTCACACCGTCGCGTCAGCTGGACTACCTAATCTCTGTACTCCGTTTCGTTGCCCTCGCTTATCAGGCCCATGACTGTGGTGTCATCTGCAAACTTGATAATCCGATTGTTGCTGTGCGTGGCAGTACAGTCATACATGTGTGTACAGCGAGTACAGCCGGGGACTGAGGCAGCAGCCTTGTGGTGCTCCAGTGTTGAGGACCAGAGGGGATGAGATGTTGTTCCCAATCTTCACCACTTGAGGCCTGCCCGTCAGGAAGTCCATAATCCAGTTAGAGATGAGGGCACCCAGACCTAGGTCCCTCAGTTTCATGACCTTGGTCTTTTTTGGGTAACGGCACAGTGGTTGTCGCTTTGAAGCACACTGGGATAACAGACTGGTGCAGTGATGCATTGTAGATGTCGGTGAACACAGGAGCCAGCTGGTCGGTGCAGGTGTTGAAGACACGGGATCGATCACCGTCTGGGCCGGCTGGCTTCCCTTCCTTTACCCTCCTGAAGACCTCGGACTCAGACAGTTGTAGAATGTACAAATGGTCTTGTTAGAAGAAAGAGAGAGAGAGAGTTAGAGTGGGAGAGAGAGAGAGAGAGAGAGAGAGAGAGAGAGAGAGAGAGAGAGAGAGAGAGAGAGAGAGAGAGAGAGAGAGAGAGAGAGAGAGAGAGAGAGAGAGAGAGAGAGAGAGAGAGAGAGAGAGATCCTTTAAATAACTTTCTTTCCTGCAAACCATCACTCTCATTCTTTCCCTATAATGAAAAGTGATGAGTGCTAAGGTGAGAAAAGCACTGGTATCTTCTGTGATGGGTGACTAGTCAGAGTCGGAGGGAGTCTGTGGTAATCGAACTACGGTGTGTGTGGGTGTGTTTGTGTGTGTGTCTATTGTCTGCCTTGTCCTTATTGTAGAGTGTGTGAGAGTGAGAAAGAGAGAAAGAGAGAGAGAGAGAGAGAGAGAGAGAGAGAGAGAGAGAGAGAGAGAGAGAGAGAGAGAGAGAGAGAGAGAGAGAGAGAGAGAGAGAGAGAGAGCGAGAGAAAGTGACAGTGTGTGGGTCACGTCAGTGCTCCACTATAATAAATATTGGATGAAGTTACTTTTACAGCTATTGATCGCCATCCTTCTGGAGACGCTGAACACAAACCTGATGCAGTGGTCCCTGTTGGCTCCAATACACATCAATACAAAACAACAACACGTCCACAAAGCATGCAGCTCAATCAACTGGGCGAGAAAGACGGCTTGTTTTGTATTGGCCTCTTGAGGTAGTAGGAATGGTAGTATGAATGGTAGTATGAATGGTAGTATGAATGTTCACACATTGTTACTTCCATGACACGCGTAGTAGACTTAACTACTGACAATAAGTCTACTACCTGTACCCTGGTTCATAAAAGGAGTTTTTCTTACTATCCTCCCTCTAGCCTCCTTCTATCCCCCTCCCTCTATCCTCCCTCTAGCCTCCCTTCCTCTATCCTCCTTCAATCCTTCCTTCCTCTAACCTCCCTCCCTCTCTCCTCCATCTAGTCTCCCTCTATCCTCCCTGCCTCTCTCCTCCCTCTAGTCTCCTCCCCTCTCTCCTCTGCCCCTCTGTCCCTGTCTATTAGCCTCCCAAAAGATGCTGAGAAACCAGTTTACAGCTCAAAGCTGTGTGTGTGTGTGTGTGTGTGTGTGTGTGTGTGTGAGTGTGTGTGTGTGTATTTGTGTGTCTTTGTCTGTATGTGTCTGTGATGTTGGAGACAGAGTGTGTGTGTGTGTGTGTGTGCGTGCGTGCGTGCGTGCGTGCGTGCGTGCGTGCGTGCGTGCGTGCGTGCGTGCGTGCGTGCGTGCGTGCGTGCGTGCGTGCGTGCGTGTGTGTGTGTGTGTGTGTGCGTGTGTGTGTGTTTTGTGTGTGTTCTATTCTTGTCGGTGGTATATGCCTTATGGACTCTACTATCTTTGATCAGAAACAATGCAATGTAAGTTCTGTTTTTGTGCGTGTATTTGTGTCTGTCTGTGTGTGTGTGTGTGTGTGTGTGTGTGTGTGTGTGTGTGTGTGTGTGTGTGTGTGTGTGTGTGTGTGTGTGTGTTATGGTTTCATTCAGGCTCTTGTGTATTAGACATGTGCCGAAGTTCTTTATTCAGATTTCTGTCACTCTATTCTTAGTTTGTTAGTTGTTAATTTAAGTTAGCATCTTCATTATTTCATACTTCATTTACTTAGCAAATTCATGTATTTAGTTTGAGGCTTCTTTAATATTGTGTCCCTAAAATATAAATACAAGGGTAATGTAGTCTATATTAATATACATTCATATAGTTAATATTGTTTGTCAGAGGCTTCTAAAGAAAGACTCACTTTCATATTAAGCTGAAGTGTGTTCAGTCATTTGACCTTCACTAAGTTTAGATAGACATCAACCTTACACATGTGACTCTTCCCCACAGGCCAGCTTTGAACTTTCCACTGACATTTCCTGTCGGGGGAACAAGAAACAAGAAAGGCAGAAAAAGAACTATGTCCTGTATTAACTTAATAATAAATAAACAACTAATTTGTGTATTAGCTCAATGTAAATTAAAACAATAATAATACACAACTAATTCCTGTGTTAGCGCCATGTAAATTAAAACAATAATAATAGACAACTAATTCCTGCATTAGCTCCATGTAAATTAATACAATAATAACACTAAAATGATGGACTTTTCATAAATTGTAACCCCCAACACCCATAGTCTCCACCAGAAGCCCTGTCTTGAATGTTAAATGGCCAATCCTTCCTTGGGCCAGAGGACGAACATGATAAGACAGCCCGTCTCTGATTAACTTCACACCTGGCTAGTCGCCATGGCCCCTGGTTGTCATAGTGCAGGACCCCAATCAGATATTACACACGTGCTCTCTGGATCCACATGCTCTCTGGATCCAGTCCTATCCCCTCTGCTTCAGTCTACTATGCCTGAAATCCTGCCCTTCATAACACACATCGTAAACGCATCTCTGACGTCTGGATGCTTTCCCACTGCCTTCAAGACTGCCAGAGTCACCCCCCCTCCTGAAGAAACCAACACTCGACCCCTCTGAACTCAAGAACTAAAGACCGGTATCCCTGTTGCCCTTCTTATCCAAAACTCTTGAACGTGCTGTCTTTAACCAACTGTCCTTGTTCCTCCACCAGAACTGCCTCTTGGACCCACACCAATCTGGTTTCAAGGTGGATCACTCGACAGAAACTGCCCTCCAGGCAGTGACAGAGTCAATCCATGTTGCCAGAGCGAACTCTCTCTCCTCGGCCCTGATACTCCTGGACCCTGGTCTGCAGCATTCGATGCTGTGAACCACCAGATTCTCCTCTCCACCCTTGAGGGGATGGGTATCTCGGGCTCTGCTGTCTCCATGTTTGCATCCTACCTGACGGGTCGCTCCTACCAGGTGGCACTGGGAGGGTTTGTGTCAGAACTACGCAGACTGACTACCTGGGTCCTCTTCTCTTCTCCCTCTACACAACGTCCCTTGGTCCTGTTATCCACTCCCATGACGTATCCTACCATCCTACCTATGCTGACGACACCCAACTGGTCGTTTCCCCCCTCGGACACGCAAGTGGAAACAGGCATTGCTGCGTGCTTAACAGACATCTATAAGTGGATGACAATGCACCACCTAAATCTAAACCTGGACAAGACTGAGCTAGTGTTATTCCCGGCAAAAGGCTGTCCGCACCGAGACCACCGAGACAGGAGTGAAGACAGGAGCCATCTGGTCAGAGCAGGTCTTGAAGACGCGGGATGGAACTCCGTCTGGGCCGGCTGCCTTCCCTGCCTTCGCCCTCCTGAAGGTTCTGCGGACCTCGTACTCTGACAGTTGTGGGCTGATGTTCAAGTTGTTGGTCGCCTCATGGTCCCTTTCAAAGCGAGCGAGTGGTAGACTTTCTGAAGATAGGCCGGGAACGTACCTCGCCAGGAAGTTAACCATCCCCAGCACTCGATTTAGCTCCTGTATGTTTCCAGGTGGTGAAAGTTGTCGAATCGCCTCTTCGGGATCAGGTCTCATCCCTGACTGGTCGATGAGATGGCCCAAAATGTGCAGCTGGCTTTGTCTGAGGGAGCACTTCTCCTTGTTGAGCTTCAAGCCAGCTCATTCAACCCGCTGCAGTACCTTTTCCAGCCGGGCGTCATGATGCTCCATCAAGGCCCCGTAGACCAGGATGTCGTCCATGAAGACGTCCGTGCATTCCAGCCCCTGTAGAGTCTCCAGCATCTTCCGCTGAAAGATCTCCGGCACACTGGAAATCCCAAAAGGTAGCCGCTTGAAGCAGTATCGTCCAAACGGGGTTATGAACGTGGTCAGTTTGCATGAAAACACTGTTGCACCGCTTGACTTGGCCGTTATCTCATCACAGGTAGGTAGGACGAATTTGTTTAGCCTTTTGAGGTCGACACAGATTATTTTCATTTTTTATTTTTATTTCAGGACCGGTACGATGGGTGCACACCAGTCTGTAGGCTGCTTGACCTGCTTGATGATACCATTGTTCACCATTCTTTGCAGTTCCTCTTTTACCTACCTTCTGTAGCATGGGAAAAGGCACACAACGTGCAGTGTGAGGGTTGGACACCCTCTTTTAACCAAATTGTTATGCTCTCCGTAGGCCTGCAAGTGGTCGCTGCCACTAGTGTCGTTGCATTACCTCATCTACTCTCCTCACCATGTTCATCCAAACTGACATGGACCGGCTGAGCAGATTGTTGACCATGTGTCCCCGTACTACATAGGCTGTGATTGGGTACCTCTTCCTCTTATAGCTGGCTGTAACATTGAAGGTTTGTCAAAAAAAAAACTTGATGGGGGGGTTAAACTTTGCCATTCCTTCAGCGTGGTGACTCACTGGCCACTTCTGACACCATGTAGTGAAATGATCACACAGAGGTTTCTGCTTGCTGTCTTTATTTGTAGATCGCAACTTCATACACACAGGTACAACTCGTGCTTTGTTCAATGCCCGCCGGCTTGTCGCGGGTGACGCCTATATGGTGACGTAGCCGGAGGTAAAACCTGTTTCTTAAAGGGACAGCGTGTGTACACATCATACAGACAATCATACTTTTTCTGGACTTTCTGGACTCATTACAGTTACTGCACTGTTATGCACTGTAGTGAACTGTATTCATGATGCTGCTGCACTAATGGCACTTTAAAATAATTTGAAATGCTTCTTTGCACAATTCAACACATTTATGTATCATCCATCAGTCACTTTATTGTTATTTTTATTGTTATTTTTATTGTGTACAGTATTGTTATAGTCTAGTGTTGTATTGTATATGTATAGTATATAGTGTACAGTATACATAGTGTTACATTGTAGGGAATTCATGCTGCAGGAGGGAATGAAAAGTTAGTATTCTATTGTACTTGTTGCATATGGAAAGTATACGTTTAGAAAAATATTGCTTTATGTTAAAATTAACATTCGGTAAAAATAGTAACTAATTCTAAGTCATTGAGGTCATCTTTCTCTTACATTTTGAAGAGAAAGATAATTAAAAGACAATTGAACTCTGAGTGGCATTAAAAAAGCCTTAAAAGACTTAAATCGAACTTGCCTTAAGGTGTAGAAACATGAACCACTTGAGAACCAACTTGACTAAAGTCATTTTAGCCCAAGTGTTGATCTGTTGTTTATTCTGTTCCACCTCTACCTTGGCTTTTATAACAAACAATTCATCTGGAATTGGCTATTACTGATTAGATCTCAGTTCCATTGCTTGGATCACATGGATAAGGATAGTAAATTGAATTGACTGTCATTTCCTAAAGACAGATAACAAACCGACTACTGGCAGTCTATTCCTGCCTTTCCTAGTTATGACACACGTTGTGATTTGGGCTTTCGGGGCTTCGGTACTGCAGGACAGAACCTGCTCCATGCACCGTGTTCTGAGGAAACACACATTCAAGACCAGAGAAACAGGCAGTGTTGCCTAGTAGCTGCATGTCATTATTGTACCCTTTAAACACATTCTTTGTCTCAATTTCCTACCCTGAAATTATATCTAAGATGCCAATCATGTGTCCTTTGTTCGCAAATAAATATAATATTTATATATATATAATAATATTTCCTGAGATTTAAGCTCAGGAGGCGGAGACATAAAGGATAATGAGATAATTAAAGACCAATCACAATCACTTCAATGGGCTGGATTGACACGAGGGGGGGGGGGGGGGGGGGCTTCACTGCCTGCTCCCGCCTGAGTGATGAGCGGGGATGAAACTTTAATAGGAATCTTGGGCAGGGAAAGGTCATCCCAGAGACGGTTAATGACTGAATAATAATAATAATGCATAGGATGTGCTGTGCTCTGATGGTCCCTCATTAACATGATGTTCCATACAACAACAACTGTACGAAGAGCGGCTGCACTCTCCACACATACAACCACCGCACTTGTTTTAGATCATCCTGCATCCAAACTAGACGGGACGGGAGTTAACGAGATGCTTCTACTTGGAATATTGATTGGAAGCTCCGAGGTGGATTCAGCTGCATGTGCACAGACGGCCATGGAGGTCGAAGCAGCTTAATGTGTGAACAAAACGGCGCACGGTGGAAGTGTGTCGATGCCAGGAGACATGAGCCTATGCCAGCCTCGAAGATACAGCCATTACAACATCAACATGTGTGTTACGCTCACAATTACATTCACATATGCAGACATGTGCACCACACCCAAGCTATCGTAGCTAAAGTTTGCCCATTCTCCCTACTTTATTCTTCATGTTCCTCTAAATACTTGATGGTCCTGAATGTTTGAAATCAATCAAATACGACAATCGCTTCTGCAATAATGATGGTGAGTGTGTGTTTGTGTGTGTGTGTGTGTGTGTGTGTATGCATGTGTGTGTGTGTTTGTGTGCGTGCAGGCGAGCACACATGTGTCTGTGTCTGTGTGTGTGCATGTGTGTGTGTGTGTGTATAAGTGCATGTGTGTGTAAATCAGTACAGTTGCATTTCAGCACTTCCAGGAAGATTGGAATTCAGTCATTCAGACTGGATTGGCACCACATTATTGACTACATTGACTGTTACTGATGACTCCGTCTCTGTCTTCCTCCCCTTACCACTCCTTCCTACCCTCCTACCCTGCCTCCTAACCCCTCACTCGTACCTCCTCCCTCCTAACCCCTCACTCGTACCTCGTACCTCCTCCCTCCTAACCCCTCACTCGTACCTCCTCCGTCTCTGACGGAGACTCTGTCTCTGTCTTCCTCCCGCTACCCCTCCCCCTCCCTCCTCTCTCTTCTCCCTGCTGACATTCAAAGGACATGGAGGTAAAGTTCATTGTGTTAAACGCACTTAGATATATAGTTTGACAGCAGCATTTGGATATTATATGTAATACACTAAAGAATATGCCTACCCTCATTCAGAATATCAGGATCTATGAATATGAAACCTGGGTCCCAATCATTTTTCTCTTTTCACCTTCAGCATAATCACCCGCGGGTCAAACTGACCAATCATTTGCACATATATGCATACTGAGCTAGTTGTTATCTCATTGTAAAAGTGTGCTCCTACATATCAACCACATGGTATCTCTCTGCGTTTAGTGGAAGAATGTGAAAAATGTCAGTGTCCTATAAACTCATGCTACCAAAACAACAACACAAAAGTTTTTGTTCAGGCAGTTCTGAAAAGAGACGTGATATATATAACTCTATAACTATATATACTGTATATATATAAAATAACAGGGGCCATTAAATGTCTGGAATAGTTCCAAACGGTGATGAGCTGAACATGTGAAAGGCACCAACTTTGTCACCAATGCTGAGGTCTCCAGTACCTGATCCATATCTTGGTGACCACAACTAACACTGGCAACACCACCACCATCTCCCGACCATTAAAAAATAAAAATAAGAACAAAAAAGTAAGGTTGTGAAGATACTGTGAAGCAATGGTGAATCATGCCATAGCATCACTTCCTGTGTATAATCGAATCCAGCCTATACTCCTTGTCTGGCCACTACAACCACTTACAAGAACTACAGCACAGTGAATGCCTCACATTCAACCAGTAATTCCCACACACGCACACACACACACACACACACACACACACACACACACACGCACACACACACACACACACACACACACACACACACACACACACACACACACACACACACACACACACACACACACACACACACACTAAGAGCTTTAGGATCACAGCGGTTGCATCGGTTCCATCATCTTCCTGTCCCTTAGTGTACCTTCCTCCTTTCATCCTCTCTATGTAGTGTCCTCTCCTCAGGTCTCTCTCTCTCTAGTTCTCATTATTGTTCTTCACATTGTGTGTGTGTGTGTGTGTGTGTGTGTGTGTGTGTGTGTGTGTGTGTGTGTGTGTGTGTGTGTGTGTGTGTGGATGTGTGGATGGATGGATAGAAACAAGGTTTGTCTGCACAGGATATAAGATGAGGTGAGGTCGTAAGAAGTGACAGCTGAAGACTCATAAAGTGGTTGAGATAAGTGAAAATAACAAAATGAATTGAACACGTTCTGTGGCAAATTGAAGGAACATCTTGTCTAGACACGTTGTTCACCTTCGTCTTCTTCACGCAAAGCAAGGTTATCTAGAGACTAAAGTGAGTTAGCTCCGTAGCCAAAAAGTAAAAGTATATAACATTGTTAGACCTTTGTTCTCTCGTCATTTAGATTGTATCTGTAAAAGTTTTTCCTGCAATTCAGTTCAATGCCGATTTGAACTTAAGATTTGTGCTTCTATTGCAGATAAAAGCAGAAGTAAGGAGGCTCCCTGTTCATCACTTATCACTATCCAATTAACACTCTCTAGCATTTAAAATGTGCCTCGTTCTTGAAGTAAGCACCGAAATAGAGAGAGCATAGAGAGATGCCAGCCGTGTTTTGCTGAAAAAAATCACAGTGCCCATTTTGTTTTGTAAGACGCATACGGAAGCCCTGCTTCTCTAGACACTTCACACCATGTGCAACACATATTCCCTTTTGATGTTGTGGCCATAAGGGAGGATGGAATGAAGGAAGAGAGAGAGAGAGAGAGAGAGAGAGAGAGAGAGAGAGAGAGAGAGAGAGAGAGAGAGAGAGAGAGAGAGAGAGAGAGAGAGAGAGAGAGAGAGAGAGAGAGAGAGAGAGAGAGAGAGAGAGATTGTACTTAACCTTTCCTCATGTTCATTCGATACAGAGAATGTTAATGACACACAATCAGGGTCATATCCAACATATGTTTTGAAAGAGAGAGAGGAGAGAGAGAGAGGAGAGAGTGGTGTTTGGGTCCAGCAACCAATATGAGATCATAACAACTTTCAGTAAGAATATCTTGTGTCAAAAATAAACCACCACATATAAGAGCACAGACCCACTGTAGCTCTTGTCCTCTAATGATGGGATCAAAAGTCTCTTCATTCAAACCCTTATTTAAGCTTCTAAGATCATAATGCTTTTCTTCATTTGCAATGATGTCGAGATACAGAGAAATGCATTTCAACCAATCAGGTTTTAGATCCTGGTCTTGAGTCGTCCGTGGGGTCGTGAGAGGGTCCGTCTTAAAGAAGCGTTAATAATTCCATGTGGTTGGTGAACAAAAACTAAAGGCAGAGGTTCCAAGTTCAGAATTAACTGGCGGGAACAAGACAGTTAGTAGAGCGGATTTGGTAGAGTCCTGGGATAGATGATGAATAGATAAATAAAATATCCATAACTCCAATAAGGGATTAATGGATGAAAAGTGTCTAGATTGTCTAGAGCGAGATTTCATCCTGAGCCTGGAACCACTAGAAGCTAGGCCACCTCTCCAGGCTAGAGAGTGTTTACCCGTGGCTGCAGGACTAAAGCAATGTAGAGTTCCATCATTGGTCTGATGTAAGATGCATGTCTCACACAAGGTCCAGTTGTGATAGACATGGTTCGCCACTGGTTTACGGCATGAGGCAAATCTATACATTCATGGAAATTGTAGGATTTTCTATGGAGCGGTGGAGTGATCAGCATGAACCTACAGGTTGTATCAGAGTATCTTACATCTTAATGACCATAAAGAGCAGTGCTTCAGTTTCACTTTATGCTCTATTGATGCCCCATTTTGGACACAATGTAAACCCATGTAGATGCAGTCTGTGGATCACAATGTTAAACCATGTAACGGTTCATATTGCAAATTAAACTAACTCACCCAGATCAGTACAAACACCACGGCCGCTAACCAATTTAATTAATGAATATTTAAAGAGGATAGAGATTTTTTATTGTCTTTGAAGAGTTATTATAATAATATGAAAAATGATATTGGAAAAAAACTAATGTTATAACTTGTGACAGTGGATGGATATATTTTGGTGTTATACATTTAGATTCTCCTGCCTTTTAAAATCATGTTTCATTGGCTTGTTTGCACTCAGCAATCTGAGCACCTCACAGTCCAGGATTTGATGGTGCCGTTTTGCAGTGGTAAACATGTTTGAAATGTATTATTGCCCTGGCCAGCTTTCCAGTAGATAATAAGGCTTCAGATTTCATCTGTACGAGATGAATTGTCCTGACCAGCCCCCCGACCAAGTTTGTCGCCCGATGGTCGGGAGGGGCAATATTGGGTCTAATTCACCCAGTTAATCCTGGTGTGTTTACGTAGAATTTGCTCATTAACAAGGAACTCCTTCTCTATTTCACACCTGAACAGGCAGTAGCTCAGTGAGCCAAACAGGCACTACAAATACAGAGTATCTGCATGCTAAATCCATACAAAATGCAATTATTAGGGAGGCAGGATAGCTCAGTATTTTAGAACTTGGCTTGGGAACCGAAAGGTCGCCGGTCCAAGTGAAACACCTGGTCACTGCCAAGGTGCCCTTGAGCGAGGCACCAGACCCCTACACAGCTCCCCGGTTGCTGTATATACAATAGCTGCCCACTGCTCCTAATACTAGGATGGGTTAAATGCAGAGAAACTAATTCCTGATTCAATACTCCAGGTTTAGATTCAATTCTCCAGATTTAGACTTCGATTAATATTCGACCGCAGCAGACAATTGTTGATGTATACGTGTGTGTATGTGCAGTTTGATGCTCACAGAGACCGCCATGGACGATGCTGTGGTTTGTTTGTGGTCCCTGATCCCAGGCCAGGCAGCGTGTGAGACCACAGCCCGCTGTTTGTTCCACTAAAGCCTTGTTCTATATTGTGTTTGTGCAGCTGGTTCCACTTTGTTTCCTGTCCTTTTTCTTTACCCTTTTTCCCAATATTTTCTCTATTATTTTACTTTTTCCCCATCACTATTTACTATTAATATATTTGTCTTAACTCTCTGTCTCCACACACACACACCAGGTTGCATTTGATAACTCACAAATGTTATTTTCTATAAACATCCCTTTATATTTGACCCTTGTGGTTTGGTTTTAAAAGTTGTATTTTGTATTGTTCCCTCAACTTCCTGTCTGCAGTCTGCAGTCCCATCTCCCCTGGGAGCTGAGCAATGGGCTGTTTTATGGAGTGGAGAGAGAGTATTTTAGGTTCTTCCGCAATGTGAACCTAGTAGGGCCTTTTGATGTGCCTTGAATGAGTTGAATATTGCAATATTGTATCAGCATGCAACAAAAAGGGAAGGGAGGATGGTTTTGGCACAGAATGTGAATATGTGTATTCACCGTTTCACACAGTAGTCTACAATTCAGAATAATCATAGTATTTATATTAGGTGAGTGTCTCTTCTTCCTGGCAATAAAGCTTTCAGCGTTATGTGATCCAGTGTTTCAATTGACTGAGGTCCACACTGAGGCATACTTATATGTAGAATAGACAGACTAGAACATGTATCCATGATGTCTGACACGTGCTGTTGCCATGGCACTGGTCCATTGGCCTGACAATGCTTTATTGTCATTCAGCCCAGGTTGCATTCAGAAGCCACAACTGTGTGTGTGTGTGTGTGTGTGTGTGTGTGTGTGTGTGTGTGTGTGTGTGTGTGTGTGTGTGTGTGTGTGTGTGTGTGTGTGTGTGTGTGTGTGTGTGTGTGTGTGTGTGTGTGTGTGTGTGTGTGTGTGTGTGTGTGTGTGTGTGTACCAGTGATATCTGCTAGACGCTTCTCCCTCCCAGACTGTGGGCCAGTCAGACATGGCGCTGATCAAGTCAAATCTGGCTGCATTTCACAACGTCCTAAAGGCTGACCTTGGGAGGCCACATCAAGATGAGCATCACACTGCCACCGCCTCCCTCAGACCCTCAGGAGACGAGTAACAAATAGCTTTCTGCTTGCTTAGCTCAAGATACAAGATAAAATATATTTATTTGCCATTTGTAACAAGTACATTGGAATGCTTGCCCCATTCCCTCCCGCAATAAACATCTCAAAAAACAATACCATAAAAATAATATATACAATAAAAATAAAAATGAACAAAAAAAGGACAGCAAAGTGACTGATAGATGGTATGAACATCTATTGAATGTGCGAAAAGATTTAAAAGCATTTAAAGTGCTGTAGTGCAGCAGCATCATGAATACTGTGCAGTACAGTGCAGTAACTGTGATGAGTCCAGAAAGTCCAGCAAAGTACGTAAGTGAAATGTTAATGACAATGTTATGACGTGAAAGTGGCAGCCCTTCTAGCAGGCGCACTGCCTGTGGATAAAAACTATCCTCAAACCTGGTAGTACGGATGCTGTGCAACCGGCGTCCAGACGGTAGGGGGGAGAAGAGATGGTGCCCAGGGTGGTTGCGGTCCTTTATGATGGACATGGCCTTCTTCCGGTATCTGGTTGTACAGATCTCCTCAATTTATGGAAGTGGACACCCGATGATCTTCTCTGCCATCCTTACGACCCTCTGGATGGCTTTCTTGTCCTGTGCAGTGGTGTTGCCGTACCACACAGTGACGCCACCCGTCAGGACGCTCTCTACGGTGCCACGGTAGAAGTTCACTAGCCACGGTTGGCCTATTCCACTTTTTCTGAGGCACCGCAGACCATAGAGGTGCTGGTGTGCCTTCTTCAGCATGACCTCCGTGTTGCGGGTCCACGCCAGGTCATCGGAAATCTGTAGCAGCTGATGACTTCCACCGGTGTCCTGTCCAGGCTGATGGTCTAGTGGTTGCCTCTGTGGCTCCTGAAGTCCACGATGAGCTCCTGAGTCTTCGCAGTTCTGTTTTCCCTCATTGTCTGGCATAATATATGGAGATGTTGTGTTATATTCTGATGATGTACCAAACCCCTCATCCCAATGATATAATGCGTATTTTGTTTCCGTTATCGTGAAATCGACCCAGAAACTGAAATGGAGCCATTACAGTTTTAACATTCGTTCCACATCTAAATATCACTAACTGTCCTTGGTGTCCGTATGCTGCATTTGGGTCCTAACCAAATCCGTGATGCTCCTGTTTCCCTCCCTCCCTGGCCCCATTGACTCAATGCAGCAATCTGCAGTTAGACCAGCTTGTAGCTATTAAAACGTCAGCCTTGCACTGACATTTACTTCAATTTCGTTCCCATTTACAGCAAGGTGGCAAAAATGGTGCATGGGGGCAGACACCCCGCACACACACACGCATGCACACGCATACGCACGCACGCACACGCACGCACACACACGCACGCACGCACACGCACGCACATGCACGCACATGCACACATGGCCTCAAGTCAGTCTCATCCTCCTCCTCTCTCTTAGATTGCATATCAGAGGAGCTCACTCATTCAACACACTAAACACACAATTTAGATTGCAATTAGTTTCAAATATCTATATTTTTATTTATCAGAGAGAGAGAGAGAGAGAGAGAGAGAGAGAGAGAGAGAGAGAGAGAGAGAGAGAGAGAGAGAGAGAGAGAGAGAGAGAGAGAGAGAGAGAGAGAGAGAGAGAGAGAGAGAGAGACGTGTTTGCTGTCTATCTTCAAGAGAGAGAGAGAAATGAATAGGGAGGGAGAGAGAGAGAGAGAGAGTGAGAGACGTGTTTGCTGTCTATCTTCAAGAGAGAGAGAGAAATGAATAGGGAGGGAGAGAGAGAGAGAGAGAGAGAGAGAGAGAGAGAGAGAGAGAGAGAGAGAGAGACGTGTTTGCTGTCTATTTTCAACCCAGAAACAAGACCTGTGTCTCTCGTTCACCGTCCACCACTCTGTGTTGCTGCACATAGGTGTTGGTCTGTTGACAACAACGTGGCATCTCCTCCAGCTCAGACACACCTCAGCCCCCCCCCACCCCCCAAAAAAAACGTTATCTGAATTAATGACGTAAATTTGCGGTGATACTACATGATACAACAGGATTAGATAGAACTGGTTGTTCAGTGTAAAATGGAGGGCAGGTGGTGAGTTGCTACGGTATGATCTAACTAAACACCTCATGCTCTGCATTGATTGTCCGGTTTTATGGCTCAATGAGCATGATATTTCTTATTGGTACAACCAATTTAAAACTGAACACGATGAAGGATCACATCCATAATCTAGTAACCTTTCTTTCTATTACTTCTCTTGTAGATTCTCACACTGGACTGCAGGTGTCAAAGAGCTACTGAAGGATAGTGTTAATACAATATCCAAATACAAAACTAACAAAGGATCATTCTGATTTTGATGATGGACAGCTACCTCAACTAAAGGGCATTGGCGTGAAGCATTCTCGGACCGAGGGAATGTGCCACACCTTTCCATTTTACATATGGTATTTTAATTTATCTCTGGGATATCACTGGATAAGCATAAGCATAAAAAGAATATAGGGTTTTACCCAATGCATAGTAGTTTATAAGTGGTGGTGTTTACTACCCATTGGCCCTGGGGAGCAGATTGTCTTCTAGTGGTTTCTTATGTCAGGATGTTCTGCATCTCAGTTTGTGTCTCTGGGTTCTGTGCATCGCGTTAACGCCTCTGGTCTTGACCGTGTCTCAGCGCTGTGAAACGTGAGTCACCATCGGCGCCCACAAAACCAACCCACCTCTTCTTCCCCTCCAAACACAACATTTACATTTCATTTACATTTAGGGCATTTGGCAGACGCTTTTATCCAAAGCGACTTACAACGCAGCAATTTGTTGAAGCAGACAATAGCATAACACTGAGGTACGCAAACATAAAAATAGAGCAGTTCACAAGCATTCATATTAACAAGATGAATAACAAAATTTCGTACTGCTAGGTCACCTGCTTAAGTAGCTGTGATAAGAGCGTGTTATTAACATTATGGATATACACTTGCTAGAATATACAACATGCTAAGAGCTATTAATGTCAGGACTTAAACAAGTTAGGGGTTCACAAAGGAGAAGGAGGGTTCAAGGAGAGTCCAGGTGGACTCTGAACAGGTGGGTCTTGAGTCTCTTGCGGAAGCTGGCGAGGGACTCTGCCGTCCTGACATGAGACGGGAGTTCATTCCACCACTGTGGAGCCAGAGCCGTGAAGAGCTGGGTCTTGGACGAGCGATGCTTGGTTGTCATCAGTGAAGGTCGAACAATGTCAGGTCGCCTGGCAGAAGTTGAGCTGAGCGCTCTGGCTGGGATGTAGGGTTTGACCAACGCCTGGAGGTAGGCTGGGGCAGTTCCATTGACTGCCCTAAAGGTCAGCACCAGAGTCTTGAACTTGATGCGAGCATTTACCGGAAGCCAGTGGAGATTGCGGAAGAGAGGGGTCACGTGGGAGAATTTTGGTAGGTTGAATACCAGGCGTGCTGCTGCGTTCTGGATGCGTTGGAGGGGCTTGGTTGCAGAGGCGGGGAGTCCCGCCAGGAGAGAGTTGCAGTAGTCGAGGCGGGTGATGACGAGCGCTTGGACCAGGATCTGCGCCGCTTCACGTGTGAGGAAGGGCCGGATCCTGCGGATGTTGTAGAGGGCAATTCTGCAAGATCGGGCCACCGCGGTGACGTTGGCATTGCAGGACAGCTGGTCATCTACCACCACACCAAGGTCTCTTGTTGTGGTTGAGGGGGAGACTTGGGTGTTCTCGATGGTGACCAGTAGGTCCATCTGAGGGCAGTCTTTCCCCGGTATGAAGAGGAGCTCAGTCTTGTCAAGGTTGAGCTTCAGGTGGTTGGCGGCTGTCCATCTGCTGATGTCGGCCAGGCATTTAGAGATGCGTGTTGCGATTTGGGTTTCTGAGGGGGGAAAGGAGAGAAACTGTTGAGTGTCATCTGCATAGCAGTGATAGGAGAAGCCATGAGATGTGATTACAGAGCCTAGCGATTTAGTGTAAAGTGTTTATCTGTAAAAAACAGAAGGGGTCCCAATACTGAGCCTTGGGGGACTCCGGTGTCCAGGGTGCAGGGTCTGGACAGGGAACTGTTCCATGTGACCTGATAAGTGCGATCTGCAAGGTAGGAGGTGAACCAGGATAACGCAGTTCCAGCGATTCCAAGCTCGGCGAGAGTGGAGAGGAGGATCTGGTGGTTCACTGTGTCGAACGCCGCAGACAGGTCGAGAAGGATCAGTACTGATGAGAGGGACGAGCTTCTGGCATCACGAAGAGACTCTGTCACTGCGAGCAGTGCCGTCTCCGTGGAGTGCGCAGCCTTGAAGACTGACTGGTGAGGGTCGAGGAGGTTGTTCTGGGAGAGATAGGATGAAAGTTGTGAGGAGACAGCACGTTCAAGGGTTTTGGACAGGAATGATAGGAGAGATACCGGTCTGTAGTTTTGGACTATCAGTGGTGTCCAGGGATGGTTTCTTGAGGAGCGGCTTGATTCTGGCAGACTTGAAGGCTGCCGGAAACAGGCCTGCATCAAGGGAGATGTTAATTGGGTAGGGATTGGGTCGAGGGGGCAGGTGGTAGGGTTGTTAGATGTCACCAGTTTGTTAACTTCATCAGGGGAGAGGGGGTTGAAACAGGTAAGGTTAGCGGGGGTGGGAGAAGAGGGAGGGAGGAAAGCAGTGGGGGTGAAGGAGGAGGTAATGTCGTTCACCTTCTTCGTAAAGAAGGTGACAAAGTCATCAGCTGAGAGGGAGGAGGGAGGGGGAGGGGAGGGGGGGTTGAGGAGGGAAGAGAACATGGAGAAAAGTTTCCTTAGAGTTAGAGGGTTAGAGGCAGAAGAGTTGATTTTTGTACGGTAGAAGGCAGATTTAGCAGCCGATACCGTGGAGGTGAAGCCAGAGAGGAGACGGAGGTAGTGAGCGAGATCATCAGAAGAGTCAGATTTCCTCCATTTCCATTTCTATTTTGCGTCAAGAACAAAATGCACAAGGGATCCTAGGTGAGTCCACTGCTTTTATGCAGGGTTAGGCTCCTCCCCGTGGTTAACGCTATTGACTATGGCTGTATGGGCCAAACTGGGTGATTATCTTAGCACAACAATAGGCCTGTACACCTCACTTACTATGTACAGGTAACTAGCTTTGAGAAAAAGGTTCTACAATTTTATCAACACAAATAACTAAGAACAACAATAAATCGTATGTCTACTTACCCACAGCAGAATACTATGTAGCCTGCTTCAAGAACAAAATGTACAACACACACACACGCGGATGCACACAAAACACACACACACACACACACATGCACACACACACATGCACACACACACACACACACACACACACACACACACACACACACACACACAGGCAGTATTATGAAGAGCATTACAGACTGCTGAAGCGTAGATACAACACATTCAATTTTGTTAATTGTGCAATCAGGGATGTTTAATCATGTCAGCCAAATTAATGCAACTTTAACAGATGAGCTGAAATTAATATTACATTTATGGCTAAAATGGACTCCGATAGCATGTGTAGCACGCGCCTCAGGACTCTCAGTCGACGAGATCCTAGGACGGTTATTAAAACAAAACCGGGTATTTCTGTATTCAGTGCACCACCGGCTCCAGTTAAGGGAGAGGGTCTTATCTCAGGGCACATCTCTGTGTCTCTGGCTTTACCATCCTGCACCACAGCCCGCAGAGCAGAAGGCAAACTCCAGGCCAGAAAGAGGCAGTGAACATTCAAGGGGAATTTGTGTGCTGTTTATTATTTTTGGCATCACTTCAAGAGTAACGATTAGTGTGTAAGGAAAGGACTTTATTCAAATCTATAACTCTATCCTAACATAACACTGTATTGGACAAGGAAATTGTCTATTCAGTTGTGATACAAGTTTTTTCCTTCATGGTATTAACGTTGTTCTGTGCGGTCATACTTTGTACAGAATGTAAGATGTTATTGATGTTCAGCGTGGTTATTATAGTGCTACCTGCTGCTCTTGCTCTTCCAGAGAGGGAACGTCGACCACATAAACACCAGCCACCTGGAGCTGAAGACCCGGGACCCCCTGCTACAAGCCCACCAGATGGTGAGTGGGCTGTATCTGTCATCTTTTCCGCTGGAAGTATATGCTTTACATTACATTATGCTTAGTTCCCACTGTCATGCGATCCGTTACGAATGCCACGATTGGCCATTCGTAGCAGATCGTGGAATTTCTCTGAAATTTCAGGTTTGGATACGTCAGATGTGTATTATTTTTCTCACACCCCCAGAGTCGCAAGACGAGGCGGTGGTACTGGTCTGTTGATTTTGCGTGACTGATTTTGACCCTCTTCTCTCCTTCCTCGCCTCCTTTGACCTTTCCCGCCGCCCCTCTCCTCCGACCCACAAAGCCGGCAACCAGCTGGATCTCATCTTCACCAGACACTGCAATACAGGAAACCTTTTAGTTACTCCTCTCCATCTATCCCTCACTTCTTCATGTCCTTCTCCCTCTTCCTCCCTCCCCCCTCTCCCACTCTCCCCCTACCAAGATCTCAAATCGGATGTCGATGCACCACCTAAAGCTCAACCTGGACAAGACTGAGCTAGTTTTCTTCCCAGCAACGGGCTGTCCGCACCGAGACCTGGCTGTCACCATTGATGATGCTGTGGTGACACCTACTCAGACCGCAAGGAATCTGGGTGTGACCCTGGACGACCAACTGTCGTTCTCGGCAAACATTGCATCGGTGACACGCTCCTGCAGATTCCTCCTCTACAACATCAGGAGGATTCGGCCTTTTCTCACTGAAAAGGCTGCGCAGGTGCTCATCCAGGCTCTTGTCATCTCCTGGCTGCACTACAGCAACTCCCTCCTTGCTGGCGCCCCGGTATTTGCCATCAGGCCCCTGGAGCTCATTCAGAAAGCTGCAGCTCGCCTGGTGTTTAACCGCCCCAAGTACTCCCACACATTGATTGATTGATTGATTTAAAACAAGGGACAGTGTACATTAATCAACATGTAAAAAACATGTAAAAGTACTCGAATTAGCCAAAAGGCTAGTTTTCACCGATAGTCCCTTTGCCAGATGGAGATAGACATCCTAAAAGCAATAATAAAATACCACGACAATGTTATACCATTGTACATATTTACAATAGATGACATCACTGAATACAGATAAGAGCAAGTCATGATAATAAATAAAACATTCACAATACGCACTCACACTAACACCATCACCCACACATCAGTGCTGACACTGTTGATTTTTAGTGAGCCACTTTTTAATACTGTGCTTGAATGTGTAGTAGGATGAGGACTCTCTTATTGGTTGGGGTATTGAATTCCATTGATGGGATGCGTGGAATGAAAAGACAGCCTGGCTGAATGCAATCCATTTTCCTAAATGGGATTGCGCAGTCTCCCCTAGCCACACCTCTAGTAACCCTGGTTGAGGTGGACTTTAGGCTGATGAAGCCAGCCAGAGGAGGAGGAGCCAACCCACGATTGATCTTATGAACTAAGCAGATGTTTTTGTAAACTATGAGATTTTCCCAGCTGAACAGATTATATATATTTTTGAAATTGAGGTTTGTGTCAATATGTACTCCTAGGTACTTGTACTCCGAGACAACCTGTAGTCTCCTTCCAGAAAAGAAAACATCCTGTTCTGTACCAATGCTGTGGCCCTTGGAGAAGAACATACACACTGTCTTTGAGATATTTGGTTGCAAACAATTATTGTTAAGCCAGGATGTAATATTCTCCAACACATCAGTGACCTTGTTAGCAGCCTCTTCTGTGGTTTTGCCATGAGTAAAAACAACTGTATCATCAGCATACATTAATACATCACATTCTCCACACACAGAAGGCAGATCATTTTTGTACATGCTAAACAGGATTGGGCCCAATACAGAGCCCAGCAATACAGAGCCCTCCAGTTGACAAACATAGCGCACTCGACTTGGTTCTGAATTTTAACACATTGGGAGCGAGATGAAAGATACAAATTAAAGAGGTTGGTGAATTCTATAGAACAATTTAAGTTGAGCATTTTTTGCAATAAGATGTTATGATTAACAGTGTCAAAAGCAGTCCGTAAATCAAGGAACACGGCCCCCACAACCCCACCCCTGTCCATTGATGCCTTAAATTTCTCTACGAAGAAGCATGTCGCTGTTTCTGTTGAGTGGTTAGCCCTGAATCCAAATTGCATTGGATGCAGTGGAAAGGAGCTGTTGTTGAGATGATTGATGAGTATCTTGCCCAGTATCTGGGCAAGATACTGATGGGTCACCAAAAGTCAAAAATGTATTTAATTTCTAACAAGTCTCCAAGAACTGAACCAGTGCTCAAGTAAAAATAGAATAAGTTCAGGTAAAAGTACAGTACGGTAGAAGTACAATAAGTACAATATCGAGAACAATATCTACCAAAAAAATCGACTTAGATAATATACTTATTTGAATATGCGGCAATAGGTATCACTCAATTACCCTTTATTTTTTGACATATGGCCCATGCATCGCGATGTAATCCTTCTAATTGATGTTTTTCTCGGGTAATTTGAATTTAAAGAGCAGCTCTGTAGCACATGTGGTAAATAACCCCACTAGAGAGCACCCAAGCTGCTTTACTTTCTCCTAATGATGCCCTCACACCATAACGATCACCAGTTGTGTATGGTTGCGAATAAAAAATAGTGGTCATAAGTTCCGAACGCAACTCACACGCAACTAATAGGTTTTATAGGTTTGAAGTACGCAACAAGCACGCAGGTGATCGCAGACACACGCAGAGTAAGTTAACGGAAATTTTGAACATGTTCAATAATTCTCTGCAAATGCCTGCGATCAATTTATACGCAACAGGTACGCTACGCACGCAACAAGGTTAAAATTACTTATTGAGTATGTGTGGGATATGAGCATAATAATATATATATATATATATATATATATATATATATATATATATATATATATATATATACATGTAATTAAGTATTTAACAGGTAGTGATCAGGGGTATGCAATTATGAAAAGCAGAATAAGTATGTATAAATGTATAAACAACAGGTAGTGAGCAGGGATATGCATGTTATATCCTGCATACGTTGCATACGTTGTATTCATGATGCTGCTGCACTAATGCACTGTAAAAAAAGATTTTTGTAAAAACAACAAAAAACATGTACATTCAACACATGTACATATCATTTAAGTCACTTTGCTGCTCTTTTTTTAGTTTATTTTTATTGTATATATCATTTTTTTTATTTAGTTTAGTTTAGTTTTATTTAGTTGTTTTAAAGGAGCTGTTTACTGCGGGAGGGAATGGGGAGTAAGCATTCCTATGTACTTGTTACAAATGGCCAATAAAAATATATTGCATCTTGTATCTTGTATATCAACAGCTATCAACATGTAGGAAGCGTTCTACTAAACTAAACTCCCACCGCTGTGTCTCAGATTCCCACAGACAGCTATTAGGTTCTCAGTGTGGGCCGAACACTGCAGATTTCCTGTAAATAATTAACCCAGCATGGCATAATATCAGATTCAGCAACTAAACGCTATGATTGAACCATTGGTACGACCATCTCAGGTGAAACGCATGCTGTGATTGTAATCTGCTTGGTACTTTGCCGATGTACCTGCCTCTGATAATATTTGCAGAATAAACCACTGCAATGTAAGATGACCTGACCCTGATTTTAACCACCGGGGATGATAGTTTGATTGCAAATTGCATGTTATGGTTGCATGTAATCATTATCTCTGGTCGAGACTGGTGAGATAATGTAGGGGATTATCAAACAGAAACACACTTTCTGTATTTCATGGTTTGTGTCATCTGTTAGTTATTTTTTCATATTTCTCATTTAGTTAGTTTTCTGAGAAAAGGTACCTGCTTAGAGTCTTAATCTTAAAGGAGGAACAATTTCCATGTTTATGTTGATGTTTATCCTTCAGGAAACAAAGCAAAGCAATTCTGTACGATTTAGAGGATGGGTTTGTTCAATTTCCCCCACAGTCCGTATTCAGTATGCCTCAATTTAAAAGGAGTGATATTATACTACCGGGTATAAAAGATATATTTTTTGTGAACACCCAACCTTGGAGTTCCAACGGTGCATGGTTGAGGCGCTATGAGAGAATAGAGAGCACAGACATCAGAGGAAAGAGAGAGCACAGACATGTGAGAAGAGAGAGCACAGACACGAGAGAAGAGCGAGCACATACATTAGAGAAGAGAGAGAGAGAGCACAGACATGAGAGAGAAAGAGAGCACAGACTTGATATAGGAGAGAGCACAGAAATGAGAGAGAGAGCACATACATCAGAGAAAGGAGAGCACATACATCAGAAAAAAAGAGAGCACAAGCATGAGAGGAGAGAGAGCACAGACATGAGAGAAGAGAGAGAAGCACATACATGAGAGAAGAGAGAGAGAGCACAGACATGAGAGAAGAGAGGGAAGCACATACATGAGAGAAGAGAGAGAAGCACAGACATGAGAGAAGAGAGAGAAGCACATACATGAGAGAAGAGAGAGAAGCACATATATGAGAGAAGAGAGGGAAGCACAGACATGAGAGAAGAGAGAGAAGCACAGACATGAGAGAAGAGAGAGCACAGACCTCAGAGAGAAAAGAGAGAGTTGAATATGAGTATGTGTTTAATCCATCATGTTTGATAAGTTCATACATGGCCAGTTGTAAATACGGCAGATAAACATTGTCCTCATGGCTGAACTGTGTATGTGTGTGTGTGTGTGTGTGTGTGTGTGTGTGTGTGTGTGTGTGTGTGTGTGTGTGTGTGTGTGTGTGTGTGTGTGTGTGTGTGTGTGTGTGTGTGTGTGTGTGTGTGTGTGTGTCTGTGTGTGTGTGTGTGTGTGTCTGTTTGGGTAGTTAGCTAGATAGCACCATTTGATGGTGTGATTGTATGGTTCTAGCAGCTAGAAGGAAACACCACTGAACAGAAAAACAGTCTTTGAGTGAACCAGCCTGTGCGGTCCATCAGCAGCCTACACAGCATGTGTGTCAAAGAAACAATCTCTCCAACGCTGACAGCCGTGATTTGTGTGCTGTGTTTCTCATCTATTTTTTAAATCTCTCTCTCTCTCTCTCTCTCTCTCTCTCTCTCTCTCTCTCTCTCTCTCTCTCTCTCTCTCTCTCTCTCTCTCTCTCTCTCTCTCTCTCTCTCTCCACAGTCAGGCCATCAGGCTGCTGAACAAGGGCGTATAACATATAACAATGTATATTTTATTACATTGATTTATATATATATATTGCTCTTTTCTGTGCTGATTTTTGCATTTTATAAATTGCATTTTTTATTTTTATTTTATATTCTTTATTCTATTTTTTATTCTATTTTTTATCTATTTTTATTTTATCTTATTTTATAACTGCTGTCTGTCGTCGGGTATTGCACACAAGAATTTCACATCACTGCTTTATACTAAACTGTAAACTGTGAAGTGACAATAAACTTGACTTGACTTGACTTGACTCTCTCTCTCTCTCTCTCTCTCTCTCTCTCTCTCTCTCTCTCTCTCTCTCTCTCTCTCTCTCTCTCTCTCTCTCTCTCTCTCTCTCTCTCTCTCTCCCCCAATATCATATGTTGTATGTGTGTGTGTGTGTGTGATACTATGTGTGTGAATGCATGTGTGTGGGTATGTGTGTGCCTGTGTGTGTGTCTGTTGATTGTGTGTGTGACTGTGTGTGTGTGTGTTTGATCGGTGCATGAATGCGTTTATTTGCCTATGCTTGAATCCACAGTGTGCATGTGTGTGTATCTGTGTGTGTCCACGCTTGTACTCCTGTAGAGAATGAATAGTTTCAGTCTCTTTGATGTTTTTTCCCACCAGCATCTCTCTCTCTCTCTCTCTCTCTCTCTCTCTCTCTCTCTCTCTCTCTCTCTCTCTCTCTCTCTCTCTCTCTCTCTCTCTCTCTCTCTCTCTCTCTCTCTCTCTCTCTCTCTTTTTTGGAAAAGTGAATAAGGTGCAGCAATTAATTTGTATTAACATAGCGCATCATCTGGAATGAAAGTGTCCTTGTTTGTGCATTGTGGGGGCCCTGATGAGCAATAAGAGGTGGGGTGAGTGAACGTGGACGTGATGACATTGTGAAACAGAGGTCTTTACCTGCCCAGGAGACGGTATGAGTCCCGTGTGTCTAGCAGTGTAGACCTGCCCAGGAGACGGTACAAGTCCTGTGAAGGGGCCAGACGAAGCAGTCAGGCAGCAGTTACCTACAGTACACAGGATGTGTACCCTGTTGCTATGGTTCCTCTCCTCCTGTGGAGGGAGGCTGCTGTGTTAACTAGCGACTGTGGGCCCCGCCTCCGCCTGCCAGGACTTAAACCTCAATTGTAGTCACCACATGTGAACTACGGCAACTAAGGCCGAACCAAGAATGACATGATGGCAGCCCTCGGGCACGGTCTGTACGCTGATGGGTGTCGTGTGTGCCGTGCACCTCAGAGCTGACCCGGATGTGTTGGCTCTGCAAGGGGAGTACGCCAGCTGTGTGTCCAATGCTATGCAACAGCGGCTACAAACAGCACGGCAGTGCGCGTGTCAGGAACTAAAGACTTGCCCTTTTCCCTTTGATACGCAACAAAAAGAATGAAGAGAGAAGGGAAAGGTCTGGTGTGTATCTGCAACCCCATGTTACAGTTAAAGTTTGAAAGGGCAACCCCGTGAGTGAGGGGCTCGAAGTCACATGAAGTGTTTCTGACCGTTGTTGGATGTTGTGTGCTGCTGGTCAAGAGACTGAATGCTAAGGGTTAAGGTCAGGGTTAGAGTGTGTGTATCTAATACATGACTCTTGATCGCCTCGGATATTCATTTGAACATCAGGAGTGGAGAACTCCTCCTCGAGTTGTGCATTCCAGTCTTATATCCCATTTCCCTTAACCATCCGGACACTGTCATCTTTACATCCATTCCATACATCCCCCCCCCCCCACCCCCCCTCTTCTCATCACTCACCTCCTCACGTGGTCTCTTTCCCCTGGCATTGACAGATAGAGAGCTGAGGTCAGACTCTAATGGAGTCAAAGAGCATTCAGATTATATTGACAGGCTTCCTCTGCCGTTTGCCAACATATCACCACGATGACAGGAGACCCCAAGTCTCAACGATTGCCTTCATGATTATAAATTGCATGCGTTTCAATTAGTGAATTTTATTAAAACATGTCATGCTACTGCAGATTAATTCGAGAAAGAGAAGGGTAGGGGATAAAGAGAGGGGGAGGAGAGGAAGAGAGGGTAGGTGAGGAAGAGAGGGGGAGGAGAGGTAGAGAGGGGAAGGTGAGGAAGGGAGGGGTAGCTGAGAAGGAGAGGGGGAGGAGAGAAGAGAAAGAGAGCGGTAGGTGAGGAAGAGAGAGGTAGAAAGTAGGAATGTGCGTGACTAGTTGCTTGGTAGTTGGCACCAGGAATTGTTGTCGGTTAAGCACTTTGTTTTTGGAAAAAAATCTAAATCTAAATCTGGAGGATTAAATCCTGTTTATTTGTCACATGTACGCACACAGTGAAATTAGGTTCTTTGCATTTAACCCATCCTAGTATTAGGAGCAGTGGGCAGCTATTAGTATATAGTATATAGTATATAGTATATACAGCGCCCAGGGAGCCGTGTAGGGGTCTGGTGCCTTGCTCAAGAGCACCTTAGCTCGTCCCAACAGACTGAGCTACTGCCGCCCCAAAAGCATAAATTGTGGGAGAACGCCATGCACTATTGATATAAACATGCGTACAAGAATTGGACCAGGCTTTTAATTGGCCAATATACCAACTTGTTGTTCCGATTTAACTGAATCTGGTTCACAATTCTCAAGTCAGTAAATACGGTCATTGTTATCACATCTCTTGACTGATGAAAATGTATTTTGGATGATTATATACATAGATTTTAACTTCCAAAGCTGGATCATACTAATTGTGATGTGATCCTGAACACATTGCAACATGCCTAGATGTAGATTGTAGAGAGAGAGTGGGAGATTGTTAATATCTCAATTGTATAGGCTGTCCTTTTTGGTTTGACTGGACTTACTGCTATACTATTTTGCACAGGCCCACACACCCAAAAGTTACTTGTACTTGTTGGTTGTTGTGCTTTAGTATCTCTCTCTCTCTCTCTCTCTCTCTCTCTCTCTCTCTCTCTCTCTCTCTCTCTCTCTCTCTCTCTCTCTCTCTCTCTCTCTCGGCGCTAGCCACCTGCAGGTGGGCTAGCGCCGTTAGCCTAGCGTGAAATGCAACAATGTTCAGAGTGCATGAGGCGCTTTGATCTCCGTCATCTTGGAGGCGTGCCAGCTGGGTCTCTATCGCCCCCCCCAGAGAGACCGGCTGTTATTAAAGTGTCCATACTGCAGTGTTTATCTATATGTATTATTATGTGCAGTATGTGTACTACTGTTTCTGCTTTTGTTTTCATCGCAATGTTTTCAATATTTCCACTAAATATAACAGGTTTCCAATCCTATCTAGCCACAAACTAAACTAAACCTCTGGTTATTTGTGTTGTGCTTTTCCCTGTTCTCTCTTCCCGTAGGTCACAACGCCACTAAGGACCCGTGTCTCCGGGTCTCTCCTCGCAAGGTGTGTGTCCGAGCCGAGACCCGCTGACCGCCGTCTGCACCAGAAGGAAGCAGCCAACACACAGGTGACAAACGGATGCCAACCGGCTGTTGACAAGCGTCGTCAACACGCTATCCGTATGAGCGGTGTGTCTCTTCCTATTCTCCAGAGAAACGCTCTGAAGAACACAATCAATTCTCTTTAATGCGTTTCTTGGTTTTTCTCAGAGCCTTAAGACCCTAGCACACAGTGGGCTCTGGTCATCTTCACTCCACCTTGACATTTCAGTTGAAAAAGCTTATTTTCTTCCAACAACAAAATCTTAGAGGAGGAGATTATGTAATTGTTTTGGACTTGACGGTTTAAAAGGCTGCCCCTCATCAGAGGTGACCCAAGGTGTTCGGACGTCATGTGACCTTTAGGTAGCCGAGTATAGCTCTTCCCAGGGTTATAGGAAGCCTCCTAGCAAGTTAGCCACCGCCGTTGTCACTGTGCACCACTATATAACATTATATTATGTACAACAGTATCTCTCTCTCTCTCTCTCTCTCTCTCTCTCTCTCTCTCTCTCTCTCTCTCTCTCTCTCTCTCTCTCTCTCTCTCTCTCTCTCTCTCTCTCTCTCTCTCTCTCTCTCTCTCTCTCTCTCTCTCTCTCTCTCTCTATCCTCTCTCCCTAAATGTTTCTGTAAGTACAATAATAGCTTTGATGTATTCTGTGTTGCATTTCATCTTCATGAGTCTGTTTTTCTTGGCCGATGACATTCAGTGGCTCTGTTCCCCAGGTCCAGTATGCCTTTGACTTCCTCCCTCTTAACTGTTCCTTCCATCTTCAATATATTGACTCCAGCCCATTTTTTGAGGATAATCTAAATCTAAATCTACAATCCTCTTTATTGGACACATTCATACGTACACACACAGTGAAACTTGTTTCTCTGCATTTAACCCATCCAAGTATTAGTAGCAGTGGGCAGCTATTATATATACAGCGCCCGGGGAGCAGTGTAGGGGTCCTGTGCCTTGCTCAAGGGCCGCCTCGGCAGTGCCCATGTGTTCAAGGGACTTGAACCGGCGACCTTCCGGTTCCCAAGCCAAGTACCAACAGACTGATCGAATGAGGCTGATCCCTACACAGTCGCCAGTTTACTGTCATGTATCGTCTACAAATGTTGACCAACAACACAGATTTTTGCTTTTAAATCTGTGGAACACAACTTGTGTTTTGCAGGAAAAAAGTAATTGGCAAAACGTCATCTTTCTGTGCAGCGGAATCCACCAGCAGCTTATCAGAATATATTTGTCCTTCAGGAATACATTTCACAGGCCTTTTCAGGTATTGATTTTGTTCACTTCCTTCTCTTGTCTCGCTGTCATTTCTGTGTAACAAATATTTCATGTGGGTATTTGCTGCAAAACTAACGGGATGAATAGACCCAGAGAAAGTGAACGTTTGTGTCCACTGTCCCAGTGCAAATTGGACTTCCACGGCTGTTTGTCCGGGAAGGTGATCTCTGTGAAGTGTGACGGCCGGTGTCCGTGTCTCCCTGGTCAGGAAGCCAGCAAACCAACACACTGGACCACTCAGGTCGGTGAGTAGCTGTCTGTCTGGTAGGATTGTTTACACTGCATTTGATCAGCGATACATTGGAACTTTCGTAACAGTGTATCCGGGTAGCAAATGTAAGTCATTGATGTTTTGTTTCAGATTTTTTGTGTTATATATCTGTACACGAACACACACACACACACACACACACACACACACACACACACACATACACACATACACACACATACACACACACACACACACACACACACACGCACACACACACAAAGTTATTGAGGAGAATTGTATCCACAGTTTTGCTGCACACCTACAAACACACAAAAACATAGGCGTGTGTGTGCGTCGAAGGCAGTGACAAAGTGGAGATGAGGAGTGAGAAGTTCCTCAGTGATTTGTTCATTTTCTCATAACCTTTATAGGCCTATGTCACACTTCCTGCTTCCGGAACGTTAAAAAAAAACTGCTGAGCAGTGCACTGCTACTTCCGGTAGTTACCCCAGATACGTGACAAATTGTGTCCGCCTCCTCTCCTCTCTGTTATTGTAGTGTACCGGGCTGCTCAACATCTAAACAAAGACAGCCGTACCTCAGTTTCCACGATTTCCCAAAAGACAAACTCCTCCGCAAGTCTTGGGTGAGGCTGATAAGGAGGGATGAAGGTATATATATATATATATATTATATATTATCTGTCATTAGCTTCATATGTGTTAGCAGTTAGGAGCTCATACATGTATCAGCATGTTTCAGACTAGGGGAAAACTAATTAACCAGGGGCTTCATTACAGCTTACTGGTTATCTCTCTCTCTCTCTCTCTCTCTCTCTCTCTCTCTCTCTCTCTCTCTCTCTCTCTCCTCTCTCTCTCTCTCTCTCTCTCTCTCTCTCTCGCTCTCGCTCTCGCTCTCTCGTTGTCTGGCAACTGGAAGGTTGCTGGTGTGATCCCCGACACCAGACCCTAACTGCTCCTGAGTAGCTCCCTGTTGCCTTGCATTGCTGACAACTCTGTCGGTGCATGAACGGGTGAATGTGAAGCACAACTTGTAAAGAGCTTTGTGTGTGTGTGAGGCTCTGTCTCCATTTTCTCTACCATTCCAGATGATTGTATGGGCGTGCGTTCTCTCCCCGTTCTCTCTATTTCTTCCATTCATGTTATTTGTATTATTTGGACTCACCTGTAGCCCATATTCCATAATGACTGCTCGCTATGAGGTTAAACAGTGATACCAAGTGAAGATAGCATTTTAGCTTTTCTTCTCTCGCTCGCTCCCTCTCTAGCTCTATCTATCTATCTAAGTGAAGATTGCTTTCGTTTTCGCTCTCTGTCTTTTTATCTCTCTTTCTTACACTCTCTTTGTGTCATTTCTGTACTCCCTTAACCATCCCCTTTACCGTGTGAGGAGGCAGGTGGAGGCCGGACGAGGGACTCCTAAAGGCTCCCTGTCTCTCCCACAGCCGGTTCTGATGGAGCCAGCCACTTGGTACTGTTTGTCACAGAAATAGGATTTCTGGAGGGGGAATGACGATGAGGAACTAAAAACAACAACAACAACATTAAACTCAGGGAGCATGATTGGTTACAACCACAATGGGTGTGTGTGTCTCTATGTGTGTGCAGCATTCGTAAAAGGCTAATGTTGTCAATTAATCATTTAAACTTTCCGGTTCTTGTATATTTTTGCACATTCACACCTCTGTCTGTTTGTGCATGTATTGTTCTGTCTGTGTATGTGTGTGTGTGTGCATGCGTGTGTTTGTGTGTGTGTCTCTGTCTGTGTGCACATAAGTGTGTGTGTGTGTGTGTGTGTGTGTGTGTGTGTGTTTGTCTGTGTGTATACTGTATGTGTTTATGTGTGTGTGTGTGTGTGTGTGTGTGTGTGTGTGTGTGTGTGTGTGTGTGTGTGTGTGTGTACCCTCCCTGCTGTCTGTCTGTGTGTGTATATGTGTTTATGTGTGTGTGTGTGTGTGTGTGTGTGTGTGTGTGTGTGTGTGTGTGTGTGTGTGTGTGTGTGTGTGTGTGTGTGTGTGTGTGTGTGTGTGTGTGTGTGTGTGTGTGTGTGTGTGTGTGTGTGTGTGTGTGTGTGTGTGTGTGTGTGTTACAACAAGGTTAACACTCTAAGCCAGTGTCAGTTATGGTAAATGGGATTATTTAACCTGGGCACCCTCTTCACTTAAGGGGAGCCGGAATGAGGCTTTGCATCCACAGCAGAAGGAGGGAATTGTCAGCCAGTGAATGGGCTAAATCCCCTGGCTAAATTACATTTGTCCCAGCAGCAGTGTCTGACAAGAACACAAAGAGCAGGAAGAGGATGGATTATGTTGGCTCTCCACTCCTCTCCTCTCGTCTCCCCTCCTATCCTCTCCTATCCCCTCCCCTCCCCTCCACTCTCCTCTCCCCACCTATCTGGTCTTCTCTTCTCCTCTCCTTTCCTCTCCTCTCCTCTCCTCTCCTCTCCTCTCCTCTCCTCTCCTCTCCTCTCCTCTCCTCTCCTCTCCTCTCCTCTCCTCTCCTCTCCTCTCCCCTCCCCTCCCCTCCTCTCCTCTCCTCTCCTCTCCTCTCCTATCCCCTCCCCTCCACTCTCCTCTCCCCACCTATCTGGTCTTCTCTTCTCCTCTCCTCTCCTCTCCTCTCCTCTCCTCTCCTTTCCTCTCCTCTCCTCTCCCCTCCCCTCCCCTCTCCTCTCCTCTCCTTTCCTCTCCTCTCCTCTACACCTTTCCTCGGCTTTGTTTGTTCCTTGGCTTTTTTTTATGGTAAACAAATGTAGAATTAAGTAAGGTGTGTAGTTTGTGTCCTCCTAGGGTTCCAACAGATTCTTAAAAATGTCTTAAAAGGCAATGATTTAATTCAATATCTAAATAAGACCTAAATCGGTATTGAAATGTCGTAAATCTCTTTTTTTAACTCTTACAAATGCTAAGACATGGGAAGTAGGATGTTATGATTAAAGAAATGTTGACGTTGCAATTCAAATCTCAAAATACATTGTTGATTCTTGAGACTATGGCAAAAACAAAAAATGTTCCACTAACAAAAGTGCAAATTCTGTAGAAAATTAAAAAAAATGTATTTAAAAACAAAATGAGGATTGATCATCTGAGGGTTTTTTGCACAAATTGAATTAGTTTTCATTATTGTTTAGAATTGTATAAATTATATGATTATATGATAGCCCAATATTCACAAATGAGTTGTCCTCAGACATTGACATTTCAATTTGATAAAAATATAAAAAGAATAGAGTCCAACACATATATACAACTTAAAGCAGTTAACTTTAAACAATATTAACTATTATTTTATGTTTGCTCAAATGTTTTTGTCAGATATTTTTTAAAAGACAATAAAATCAGGCAACCACATGGTCAGCTTTACTCCTGAGGACCCCCTTTCAACCCTCCAGCTCTGCAAATTCTACAAGGTCAAACAAGCTCCTGAGCAGGAATTCAGAAACCTTCCTGAGAAAGGAAACGCAAATGTGGAAGAAGAGAAAAGAGGATGGAAAGCATACAACTATCAGTGATTTGAATGAAAGGGAGAAGAGGAGCAGGAGAATGACATGGAGACGTAGACAGCAAGAGTCCAGAGAGCGTAAGAGAAAGGGTGCAGAACGAACAGAAATCCCCCCAGATAGTCCATTGGATCAGACTGTACAGGAGCCAGCTCACAGTAGGCAGTCTATAGCTGGGGAAAGAGAAAGAAATAAAACAAGAGCAAGATACTCCAGAGAGATGAAAGCATTTAAAAATGAACTTAAAGAGGTGAAGAAAGATAGGAACAAACTAAAAAAGCATTGGCGACGAGAGCAAGCAAAACTAAATACTAAATCACAAGATTCACCAATAAAAATAACAGAGCAGATGCTACAGGGAATACAACTCAAAAGCCCCTCCATCAAGAAAACCCTGCTTATCCACAATGCACTCATTCAAGAGTTTAATCTAAATAAAATGAGTTTACAGTCGCTCCGCAAGTCTGCTCTAAAATGAGAGAACTTGACTCTGTCAGGCAAGGCTCTAAAGAAATATCGCCTAATACACCAGACAAAGCAGTTTGGGCTGTCATACAACACACTGAGAAAGAGAATGGCGACTAACAAAAAACCCACAATTACCCAAATAGTTCAGGATTTCTACCATAATGCTGCAAGGACTGATAAACAGGACACGATAACAAAGAAGAAAATTAATTATCAGAGAATGATTCTGACAGACACAATACTCAATCTCCACCAGGAGTTCACCATAAAGGAACCAACTGTAAAAATCAGCTATTCATCCTTCTGTGCTTTACGTCCATTCTACGTCACAGCACCCAAACCATCAGATCGAAAGACATGCCAATGCCAATACCATGAAAATGCAAAGATGATGTTTGAGGTCCTAAGAGTATTTGGTATTGTCAACTTGAGCAAAATGGAGGATAGTTTTGAACTTGTGTGTTGTTGTCAGACAAGCGAAGCATGTCTTCTGCGCTCCTGCACCGGGTGTCTCCACAAGCACACGCTTCCAAACCCCACAGCAAGTGTTGACCCATGTTGAGTGGTAGCGATGGGAACGAGTTCAGGACCAAACAGCAAGTGGACTTCACTATAATACCAGACTTGTGAAGCACAATGGAACACTGGCAGAGCTCATCAAACTATATGAAGACAAACTTAAGAGTGAAACAACCACACATGTGTGCTTGGTTCAGAACCAGTCCAGGGAATACAGGAGCATGATTCACAACTACAATGAAAGCACTGTAATTGTGCACATGGACATTTCTGAATCATGGAAATGCAAATATAGTATATATATACATATATATATATATATATACATATATATATATATATATATATATATATATATATATATGTATGTATATATGTATATATAAAATAGTTCAGGCATGCCGTTTAGGTCAGAACCTCCCACAGCCTAATCTGCACACTGGCTTGTTTTACACAAAAGAAAAGAAAGCAATATCAGAATCCAAGCGACAAGATCCTTCTGCCATTTGGACTCACATGGAACCAGTCCTCAGAGATATTTGTGTACAATTTCCAAAAGTAAATACAATTTACTTTTGGTCAGCAAGCAGTACAAAAACAGAAATAACTTCTCTCTATTTTTGCAATGTCCCTCCAAGACTCGGCTTCCAGAGAACAACCTGGAACTTCTTTGCCACTTCCCATGGGAAAGGAGCTCCAGAGGGCATCGGGGGGACCGTGAAAAGGACTGCAGACGGCCTTGTACTACGAGGGAATCACATTTTGGATTGGCAAGATCTTCCATGAGATAGTTGGGAGAAACCTTTGAGGTACTACTGCTTTATTATATTTCTAAAGGTGACATGCAGACATATGATGCACTCCTGTCCAAACCACTAAAACATGTACCAGCAACTAGACAAATCCACCAGGTCACACCTTACAGAAACAGCATCCATTGCGGAGTGTTTGTGCAGTGAGCCACAGATGTGCCAGTGTTTCAGCCCAACAACATGTCAACAACAGGCCCAACACGCACTTCCATCCAAAACCAGATGGAAAGGATATGTGCTTTGTCCCATTTGATGATATTCTGGTCAAACTGATGGAGCCATCATCATCAAGCATGGAGCCATCATCACCATCATCAGCATCATCAGCCATCATCAGCCATCATCACCTCTACCACCTGATCTACCACCTGTCTGCTGAAGGATCATGGATTTTATAGAGGGGACGCATATTAATTGTCTTCTCCCTGATAAAGTTGACCATTGAAGATTTTCAAGCCCAACAATGGATAGACATTGCAGTTGTACTGGATGTTTGTTGTTGTTGCTGTTGTTGTTAAAATAAGGATAAAATATACATGACCATTTGTTTATATACATGACACTTATTTGTTATGGTACCAAATTGTTCAATTAAGTTGTTAAGTATGAAGGCATTGACTTGAGTGGGGAAAAGGTTTCAATTGTTTGTTGTAATTAAGCCACTGTCACCACCATCAGATCTGTGTCAACACCGTCAGGTCTCAGTCCCCACTGTCAGATGGAACTTTTTGTGTTTTAAATGAATGTGTTTACACTCTGTTCCTCAAATGCAGTAGATTTATTAAAGTAATTGTCTCTTTGAAATTCAAAACATGTGTTTTTAATGTCCAAAATGATGTATATTTAATGCTAATTATTAAACTTGTATGATGTATGAGTGTTTGAATGAGTATAAAACAAATAGCATAAAAATGGAACAAATGTGAATACTCAACATTTAACAGCATATATGTGTGCCTATGGTGTGGACACAATGATTTAAAAGCTATGCATCTTTATAAGTAATGAGAGGAAAATTATTTTATGG
>CM051001.1:30258635-30288635 GCA_027704905.1 Muraenolepis orangiensis
GGCGGTGGCGGTGGCGGCGGTGGTGGTGGTGGTGGTGGCGGTGGCGGTGGCCACCTGGTGAAACCAGGAGGTGGAGATGGGGCTGTAGAAGCACAAGGGGACAGGATGAGCGTTCCTCACTCAGGAGAATATTTTAAAAGACAATCCGGTCAATATTGCAGCAAGTTCCAATGGCTTGGATAAAAAGGGGCGGGACATAAAACAGGCAGGAATGGCTTCAGATCTGTGCTGGGTTGAACGGAGGTTCCCGGTTGGCTGACATCAAGGCCCGCTGGGCGGAGCTACCAGATGTATCCCATCTCATCGTCCTTCTCTTCACCCTCGTCTTCGTCGTCCTCGATGGCCTCACGTCAGGAGAAGCCTGGGGATAAGTCATTGGAGCTAAAAATAAATAGTTTATATTTACCATCAAGACCAGACAGGTCATTGGGAAACACAAACATGAATATAAGAATGATCTCGCAAGGCTAACATGATAGACCAGGGAAAATAACTAAAAATATAAATAATTTATAGAGAAAAATAAGAAAATTTGTATTTTTTTACGGAGCCCCTAAAGTGACATGAGGAAAAAAAAATAATAATAACTTTCTCATGCGCACAACGTACTAACCCGTGGGAACGAGAAACTATCCTGTGCGCATGCAAAGGTTTCTCGTTCCCAGATAGTAACTTGTGCGCACCAGTTAGTATGTCATGCACACGATTTAGTATCTCGTGCGCACTAGTTAGTTAACTTGTGCACACAAGTTAGTTTCTCGTGGGAACGAGGAACTATCCCAAGCACACAAGAAAGTTATCGGTGCGCACAGGAGGATCTGGCCCGCACAGGAGACCATCCTACGGAGCCCCTCAGTGCATTTCAGGCTAGGTTTCTATGTGGAATAGAACTCAATCAATTCCTGTACTGTAATTTCCACATAGAAACTTAGCCTGAAATGCACTTAAGGGCTCCGTAGATAGTTTCTCGTTCTCACGAGAAACTAACTCTTGTGTGCACAAGAGTTAACTAACTAGTGCGCACAAGATACTAAATTGTGGCCACATACTGATTATCAAAAAAAAACATTCGGCCTTTTCGGAAATCTGGTTGATTCTTCTATTTATTTATTTGGCTCTATTTTTGTATATTAAGCAGACACCTTTATTAAAAGGGACTTTTTTCATCCCTGATGCTAAGCAGCAGAGATGCAAACAGGTAAGAGGATAAAACTGCTGAGAGAGAGAAGCTGACACCACCAGGAACATGAGGGAGCAAAGCTCCCCTGAGGAGAATATTTAGAAATGTATTTATTTGCTTTAAATGCTCATCTATTTACTTTGAAGCTTGCGGTAAAAAAAACACTATTAGGATCCAAAAGTGTACTTTTTGGCAATATATTGTTGTTTTTGTTATATTTGCTTCCCTGACTCCTGTCTCTAATTAGAGAAGCATCCCCCTCAAAGCCCCTTTTAATTCAACTAAGATTATGGTACGCCAAGTCAAAGAGTACATTTATAGTTTAATAATAATTAATTGCGCTTATATAGCGCATAATCAGCTTGGGGTCCTCTCAATATCCTCTAAACACATTATTCATTTTATTATGCCCCTCTGACCCACAATAGGTCATCTCTCATTAAACATACAATGTAGTACTTTAACATGTATGACTAGCTCATCATATTGGGAGGAATATCAGTGCTATGCCATGTAATCCTATCCTATATGACGCTACTCACCTCGCCTGTTAATGCAGGAACAACCTGTTCCCATCATTCTTGCTAGGCTCGTAAAGTGGGTCTTATATTATAGTTACTTATTACTTATATATAGTTTAATGTGTCATTATATTTGGTATGTGCCCATGTTTGCATGCATCAGTGTTGTGGTCGTACCACAGCTGGGGTTGCCCTGTTTCCTGGAGCCTGCGATCTCATTGCCGTATTTGTCCACACACCAACACTGACCCGTGCTGCCGTGACACTGAGTAGACTTAAAGTAACCCTCCTCCGTACAGCGAGGGGTGTAGGTCCCTACACAGGGAGAGAGAGAGAGAGAGAGAGAGAGAGAGAGAGAGAGAGAGAGAGAGAGAGAGAGAGAGAGAGAGAGAGAGAGAGAGAGAGAGAGAGAGGGAGAGAGAGAGAGAGAGAGAGAGAGAGAGAGAGAGAGAGAGAGAGAGAGAGAGAGAGAGAGCGAGAGGGCAGGAATAGGAGAGAGGGCAGGAATAGGAGAGAGGGAGGAATATTCTATTATTAGTTCTATATATTATTATTAGTTGTAGGGCGTGACAGTGTGAGTTGGTTGGTTGTGTCTGCCATCAATCACCCAGACTGACCCATGAGACTCTTCCAGACCCAGCAGCTGAACCCTGCTCTTCTGGTTCTGGCAGGGCATTCCTGCGGTCACACAAACACACAAAAACACATGATTTCAGTTGACTTCATGATGTGTCTGAATTACTGTCTCTTTCTGTCCTTGGGACCTTTTACTCCTGCCTCCTCCTCGCAACATCATTGATCTCTTGCCTTTCTCTCTTCTCCTTTCATGTCCTTCCTCTGCGTAAGTGCGATCACGGCGATAATGACGATACTTAAAGAATCATTTGTGTCTAACCTGACGTTTTCCTCTGGTGGTTTCAGGGCCTTGTGTGTGGTTGAGATGACATATTTAGCAGTCAATTTACCAATTAAATGTGTTTATTTTTCCCTAAATAGATTTCATTATGAAATGCTGATTCATTATTTTTTTATGTGATTACACCATCATTGTTGAAGGGAAAAGCGCTCTACTACCCACCTCTCCTCTCCGAGGTGTGGAGAGAGAGAAGGGGGGGGGCGGGCCCTTCTCTGTCTCCACCTCTCTCTCTCCCAACCCCTCCTCTCTCCCCTCTCTCTTTCTCCCAACCCCTCCTCTCTCTCCCCTGTCTCTCTCTCCCCTCTTCTCTCCTCCCCCCCTCTCTCCCTCCCTCCCCTCTCTCTCTCCCCCCTCCTCCCTCTCCCCCTCTCACCCTCAGGCTTCTGGAAGCAGTAGCACCACTCGTTGTTGGAGAGCTTCCCGTCCCTGAAGGAGTCACAGGAGTTGAAGAGCGGCTTCATGCACAGCTCGTACTTGTCCAGGTAGAGGGTGCTTAGCCGATTGGTCCAGCAGCAGGTCAAAGTTCACGTCCAGCTTGTTGAATATCCAGCCCAGTGAGTCCTTGCAGATGGGCAGGATGCTGGTGTCCAATCCTGCAGGACAGAGAGAGACTGTGTGGTGCACGTTGTCATCCCTGTTGTCATGGTCACCGTGAAGCCACACGGGGGCTGTACTCACGTCCCGGGGCGGAGTCTGAGCTGTCAGAGGCCTTGAGGTCTCGGTTGGCGTCGAGGTAGAGGACTCTGAACCAGACATTAAGCCTGGACCCCAGACTGTGGAGGTCTCTGTCACTGCAGACTGCACACACACACACACACACACACACACACACACACACACACACCATAAAAGAAGGAAGAGAGGGTGAAAATGTGCTGGTTTTAACTGTTCTTTTAACTGTTCTTCTTGTTATAAATGTTTGACTTACTTTCCCCTTCTGCTGTCAGAGTTGGTTATACTCTCACACACACAAACAAACAAATCGTGAGGATTGAATCCTCTTTATTGGTCACATACATGAAGACATACAGTGAAACATGTTCTCTGCATTTAACCCATCCTAGTATTAGGAGCACACTCACACACACACACACACACACACACACACACACACACACACACACACACACACACATACATTCACAAACACACACACACACACACACACACACACACGCACACACACACACACACACACACACACACACACACACAGTGCTGTCTTCCTTACCGGAGTTAAAAAACATGACACTTGCTAATATACAATTCACACTTAGTTTGTTTTGCTGTGGTTGTGTGTGTGTGTGTGTGGGGGGGGGGGGTGCTCATGCATTTGAAGTATTGTGACACTTTCAATTAAGTCAACACAAAAGCCCATATGATTTGCATTTCACACGTACAGCAAACACGTGGTTTCATATGAAGCTATATTTTACCCCAATAGACACTATTATATGTTGTGTCCAGCAGTGGTGCAGTGCAGTTAGTGGCAGCTGTCACAACGCAGACATTTAGTTATTGTTTTTTGGAAATTAATCAATTCATTTTCCCTCTATATTTCAAAAATGGTTAAATTGGTTAAAACATGCCTTTATTGTCATTGTATAAAAACAATAAAAGAAAACGTATAAAACTGGTATATATCTGTTAAATGTTAAAACTGTATATACACAGTATATATACACATTTATTGCATTGGTCCTATATACACGGTAGTGCAAAGCATCTTTTAATTTCCAAGAGGCTTCTCAAAGCAAAAGTAGCCTCCAGCATCTCCAGGTAAGTGGTGTGTGGAGGAAGTCAGTGTCTTTGGTTCCACTCTCAGTCCGACTCGGTTACCCCTTCAGAGCTTCAGTGACACAGAAAGACCAGCCTCCCCTTCCCCTCTCCCTGACCCTGTCTGTCACTCCATCTTTGTGCCCTTCTTCTTTTTGTTGCTTTGACTGACAGGGTCTGACATGTCGTTTCCTTTGTGTGCGTAACAATACACCGAGAAGGGAACAACAAGAGCAAGAATTGCCTCAGACTGAGGCGGCTGATCAAACGATGCGCTGCTCTCTCTCTCTCTCTCTCTCTCTCTCTCTCTCTCTCTCTCTCTCTCTCTCTCTCTCTCTATCTCTCGTCTCTCTCTTCTCTGTGCTTCATTACCTGCATTCCACCACAACGCCAATTGTCCCTGACCCGAGAGGCTTCTCCTTCCCTGCGACACTTAAAGTCTCAGTGCCGGCCTCCGTCTCTGGCCTCTGGATCTCCACCCCACATTTCAAGCCGAGAGGCTTGAGAGGAGGAGTGGAGATAGACTGTGTGTCGACTGTGTTTAGTCTCAACATCACACTCCATCTCAGAGCTCTCAGACAGCCATGCTTCCTTTACCCTGTGTGTGTGTGTGTGTGTGTGTGTGTGTGTGTGTGTGTGTGTGTGTGTGTGTGTGTGTGTGTGTGTGTGTGTGTGTGTGTGTGTGTGTGTGTGTGTGTGTGTGTGTGTGTGTTTGAGAGCCACTGTGCATAAACCACTCCAGAAACCATTAGAAACATGATCCATAGCTGGGAGCATTGTATGTATAGTTCAGGCTTGAATTATACATACGGTTAGATATGAAGCTTCATGTCAGCGACACGTGAAGCTTCAAATATCGCGGCTGAATATGTGGGACCTACGTCTGCTCGTTCCGACCGCCTCGCTGCACCTTGACAGTTGAGAACAACAGGGGTTTTTTAGTACAAAGACGGATGAGGAACTCGACGAGTGTAGACATCGGGACGGAAAGCAGGCCAGATCTGCGATGTTGACACATCAGGGGAGAACCATCACAAGAGAACTCTTACACAACCGTAAGAAGTGTGTATCTGATGGCGCTACGCCAGCTTAGTCCAACTTCTTATCTTTATCGGTTTATTTACTTTATTAACACGGGCAGTACATCCTCAGGCTATAGACAGTAGATTGAATAAATCTGGATGAAGGGAATCTGTATGTCTGTCTGTCTGGGATTAGACAGGGCAGGTCTGTTATTGATTGACTCTCTCTCATTCAGTGTGTGTGTGTGTGTGTGTGTGTGTGTGTGTGTGTGTGTGTGTGTGTGTGTGTGTGTGTGTGTGTGTGTGTGTGTCTGTGTGTGTGTGTGTCTGTGTGTGTATGTGTGTCTGTCCGTGTGTGTATGTGTGTGTGTGTGTGTGTGTGTGTGTGTGTGTGTGTGTGTGTGTGGTGTCTCCGTGTATGTGAGATATCTGTAGCTGGGATGAACCACGCCGTCTCTCTCACATGGATAAAGTGTCTGGGCCAGCGTTCAGATATCAAACTGTGGATTTGAACTTCCTTCTTATCTGCTCCCCTCTGTCCGTCAACACCTCCGTTACACACGCAGACACGCACACACACACACACACACACACACACAAACACACAGGACTGAGCTGTCATTGTGGACAGACAGACAGACACTCAAATCCATACCCTGAGGTACACAAATATCCAAATGATTTCACACATATATTCAGCATCCGCCTCTAGTTTGAACTAAAGCGTTGGCTTCTATTGAATCCAGTGCCTGGGGAGAATGGTATGACCGGAAGCTAACCGCAATAATTAGCAATTAACACCCCGGTTAATTGGGGTGGTGTGACCGGGTTGTTAGCGTAAACAAATCGGTTGGCAACAGAGACCGGCCCTGCCTGCACAGAAGGCAGCAGAAGCGGTGACTCTACCTTATCAGCAGACACAGTGTCCGCCTCCGGGCCAGACCTGTCCACTGAGGAGGGGCCTCACCTAGAAGACCTCTGGACCCTGATGAGAGAGAAGCAACCGCTTTGTATTTAACCAGAGGAGGAACAGAGGAGGAGAAGAGGAGGAGAGGAGGAGAGGGGGAGAGGAGGAGAGGAGGAGAGACACCAAGGCTGGCCTAAAGGAGCCACACCCCAAAAGGAAGAATGGGAGGGAATGAGGGACGGAGGATAGAGAAGGAAGAAAGGGAGGGAGATAGGAGGAGGGAGGGAGAAAGGAGGAGGAAGGTGAAGGAGGGAGGAGGGAAAACTAAATGGCGATATTTTTCCCATATTGAGAAGGGGGACATCACGCACAAAATGGAAAATATGTTTACAAACTACCTCCAGACATAACCAACCACCGCCAGAACCGAGTCCAGATATAACTAACCACCCCTAAGCTTAGCTAAAATATTGTTATCTTTGCTTGTCCCACTGCAGAGGTAACCACAGCAACGCTAACGACACCCTGGTCCCAGTTTGCTTTCATTGACTCCAATCCAATCCATCTCCCATCTATATGTGTATGTGTGTGTATGTTTCTTAGTATATGTGTGTGTGTGTGTTTCTTAGTATGTGTATGTTTTTGTTTCTTAGTATATGTGTGTGTGTTTCTTGTGTATGTGTGTGTGTTTCTTGTGTATGTGTGTTTCTTAGTATATGTGTGTGTGTGTTTCTTAGTATATGTGTTTGTGTTTCTTAGTATGTGTTATGCCGGAGACCCAGAGCTGTAGTGTGTTAATGATGTATGGCTCTCAGTTCTCACAACATGTGCTCTGCTTTCCTTAATCTCTCCTCTAATCTCTCACACTTCATCTTGTCTTCGGGGTTAAGCACAATATATCATGTCTTCCTCAGGAATTCTGCCCACACACACAGACACACACACACACACACAAACGCACACACGTGCACACACACAAGTGCACACACACAAGTGCATGCGTACACGCACGTGCCCACACACTCTCAGAGTGACAGTGCGTAGCCAGCAGTGCTGGTAACAGGAATAATTTGTCGGCTTGATGGTGGCGTTGCTTTCCTTTTCCTTTGACAGAATAAACAAAGCGATGGCAACTGGGGAGGCACTATACGTCCGCCAAGGGGACGATGGCCGTTGATTGCTTCGGGCTGTGGTATATCGCCATGGAAACAAAAATGTATAAATAAATAAATAAACAATAACGAGGAACAAACTTCCAACCCGTCACACCCAACGCCTTACCACCCGCCGCAATCTGGGAGGAGACATTTTTACGACTGAGGTGTTTTTCTCCCGGCTCCTATTGAAGTCCATCACTTAAAAGTTTCACCGGGGTTTCTAAAGAATCTGCCTTGGACCTAAAATACAATCACAGCATGTCAGTTGAGAATATCTTCACCAACATTCTCTTGTTGAGTCACATGACACTACTGAGAGCCAATCAGAGGTCATTACAGAGTCACTGCATGTCGTATTCCCGATCCCCGAGATCACTGCGTCATCTAAAAGGTGTATCGTGTGCAGAGCGTCCGCACAATAAAACATATTCATTTTCCCGCTCTGAAACGTATGTAGAGAACATACACTAACATAGAGGTTAAAGACGCGGCGTATTGTCACGAGAGAGGGAGTGGGTTGGACCCCGAACGCAGACGCCGACAAGTGGAGAGTGATACGAGACGGTTTTATTTCCAAACACACACAAAACACAAGGGTACACGGGGAGGACGATCCGCGGAGTACCGGCGGGTAGTCCGGGACAGGGGAAGGAGTCTGTACCGGGGGTATCGGGTGCGGAGTACCGGCAGGTAGTTGGCAGGCGATGGGTACCAGACGGGAGAACTACGTGAATAGTAGAGTAACGACCTCACGCTGGGGTAAAGGAAAGACAACGTATATATACCCCAGGTGAGGTGATGAACAAATTACACGGGGGGAAATTGAGTCCAGGTGTGTGTGTGTGTGTGTGTGTGGCCAGCGCACGTGGCTTGGCCACGCCCCCTGCCAACCAACGTGATTGTTGACAGGAGCGTGTGTGCGCCACCAGCGCACGTGGCTAGGCCACGCCCCCTGCCAACCAACGTGATTGTTGACAGGAGCGTGTGTGCGCCCCAGCGCACGTGGCTAGGCCACGCCCCCTGCCAACCACCGTAACCGTGACAGTACCCCCCCCTCAACGGGCGTCTCCTGGCGTCCAACCCGGCTTGAAGGGGTGTTCCCGGTGGCAGTTGAGGGAAAAGAGCAGATCCCGACTGTAGCGGCGCGGGGGCCAACCCCGCCCCTCTGGACCGTCTGCGTCCCAGTCGATGATCCGGGGGGGTGGAGGAGATTTGGTGGGCGGGTGGGGCCCGGGAAGAGAGCCACCCCTTCTGCCCAGGTCGGTGGGAGTCCTCTCTGGAGGTCTCCTCTGGACCCTCCTCCAGGAGTCTCCTCTAAGGGTCTCCTTCGGGACCTCCTCTGGAGTCTCCTCAGGGGTCTGCTCTGAACCCCCTCTGTAGTCGACAGCCGGGGACCGCGTGACGTCGTCGGGCGGATACGGCGTAGCGTCCGCAGACGGGGGCTGCGTGACGTCGTCAGGCGGGTACGGCGCGGCGTCAGCAGACGGGGGCTGCGTGACGACAAATTACACGGGGGGAAATTGAGTCCAGGTGTGTGTGTGTGTGTGTGTGTGGCCAGCACACGTGGCTTGGCCACGCCCCCTGCCAACCAACGTGATTGTTGACAGGAGCGTGTGTGCGCTACCAGCGCACGTGGCTAGGCCACGCCCCCTGCCAACCAACGTGATTGTTGACAGGAGCGTGTGTGCGCCACCAGCGCACGTGGCTAGGCCACGCCCCCTGCCAACCACCGTAACCGTGACACGTATCTCCCCTGTCTCCCCGTAGACGACCTCTCTGTCTGTGTTCAGAGGAGGGGAAGAGAGAGAGGAGAGGAGTGGAGAGGGATAAACGGAGAGGAGATGAGAGGAAGAGAGTTAAACGGAGAGAAGAGGAGGAGGACAAGAGGAGTGATAAATGAAAGGAGAGGAGTGGAAGAGAGAGAGGAGAGGAGAGGAGAGGAGAGAGATAAACGGAGAGGAGAGGAGAGGAGAGAAGAGATACAAGGAGAGGAGAGAGGGGAAGAGAGATAAACGGATTGGAGATGAAGAAAGATACAAGTAGAGGAGACGAGAGGAAAGAGAGAGAGGACAGAAAAGGAAGATAGATAAACGGGGAACAGAGGAGGGGAGTGGAAGAGAGATAAATGGAGAGGAGAGGAGAAGAAGGGGATAACAGGAGAGGAAGAGAGCCTGAGCACCAGTGGACACATTTCAGTCCACCTGGGGACTCCCATAGGGTCGTGGGATTAAAGGGAACCTGTCGACCGTTCCACTAGCGCTGGTTTAGCATGTCTAAGTACCCTTAGAACATCCCCCCCGACTCCAGAACTAAACCTGCTCTTAACCAACATTAACATAAACACACATCCCCAAAAATGATTTGGACATTTTCCCCAAACGGGAACAGGGCAGGATGGATGTATCCCTGTTCTCCACGGCACTTATTACATTACCAGTTTGTGGGGAGGCTAAACACGGTCTACATCTGTGTAGACAGAGAGCTCCAAATACACTACTATTGCCAACTAGCTTACGTTAGCCCCATCAATTAACAAGCAGCCAACTAGCTTATGTTAGCCCCATCAATTAACAAGCAGCCAACTAGCTTACGTTAGCCCCATCAATTAACAAGCAGCCAACTAGCTTACATTAGCCCCATCAATTAACAAGCAGCCAACTAGCTTACGTTAGCCCAATAAATTAACAAGCAGCCAACTAGCTTATGTGAGCCCCATCAATTAACAAGAGGCCAACTGGCTTATGTTAGTCCCATCAATTAACATGCAGCCAACAAGCTTACGTTAGCCTCATCAATTAACAAGCAGCCAACTAGCTTATGTTAGCCCCATCAATTAACAAGCAGCCAACTAGCTTACGTTAGCCCCATCAATTAACAAGCAGCCGACTAGTTTATGTCAGCCACATAAATTAACAAGCAGCCAACTAGCTTACGTTAGCCCAGTTAATTGACAAGCAGCCAACTAGCATATGTGAGCCCCATCAATTAACAAGAGGCCAACTAGCTTATGTTAGCCCCATCAATTAACAAGAGGACAACTAACTGATGTTAGCCCCATCAATTAAGGAGAGCAGAGGATATGAAAGGAAGAGAGATAAACAGAGAGGAAGAGAGCCTGAGCACCAGTGGCCCCCCGCAGGTCGGCCCAGTCACTGTACCAAGGACACATTTCAGTCCACCTGGGGACCCCCTACTCTTCCAGCGGGTGACTTTGCTTTGTTCACATGCAGTCCGGCCAGGGCCCAGATAACAGGGTAGTGGGACTAAAGGGAACCTGTCGACCGTTCCACTAGCGCTGGTTTAGCATGTCTAAGTACCCTAAGAACATCTGTGTAGCGAGAGGGCTCCAAATACACTACTATTGCCAGGAAGCTTACGTTAGTCCCATCAATTAACAAGCAGCCAACTAGTTTATTTTAGCCCCATCTATTAACAATCGATGGCCTCTTAACTGCTTGTTAAGAGGCCGCTGCTCCTTTGCGTAAAAATGAGCCAGTTGAGGTGGTTCGGGCATCTAGTAAGGATGCTTCCTGGTCGCCTCCTGAGGGAGGTTTTCCAGGCACATCCAACTGGGAAGAGACCACGGGGCAGACCAAGGTACAGGTACATCTCCACACTGGCCTGGGAACGCCTCGGGATCCCCCAGTCAGAGCTAGTCGATGTTGCCAGGGAGAGGGAAGTTTGGAGCCCCATAAATTAACAAGAGACCAACTAGCTTATGTTAGCCCCATCAATTAGCAAGCAGTCACAGTGCCTTCCCCTGTGTTATTGATCTGTATTATTGTAGCGTAGTGACAAAAAACATAATTGTTCTTTGGTTTGTCTTTGTTGGCCTTTCATAGCAACCTGTGTCTGTGTGTGTTCCCTCACCGATGATAAAAGCAAAGGTAAAATAAGGGTAAAAATACATCAAAGAGTAAAAGACAAGTCCACGTCTTGGCTAAACCGACGGCCTCTATCCTCTCTGGATGTTTTCATATTCACGATTTGAAAACATAGCAGACTGTCCCTTTCTTGTCCCTTTTGTTCCCTTGTGGTGTCAATGGCCATAATCCAGGAATTCATTTTCAGAGGACCGTATTTCAGAGAGTAGTGACGCTGTGATTATGCAGTTAAAGTATGATGTCATGTAGCCTGTCGGAAACACAAACCAGAATGGGAGAGTTAATCATCCTATCCCATCTCTCAAGAGACTTTATGTACGGACAGACCCGGCCACACACCCATGCTGTCAGTGAGAAGGTTAGAGCACTTTGGCAGAGGTGAGCCAAAAAAGACATCACGTCATAGATATAAGGTCATATATTATAACAATAGGAGCCAGTTGAGATGGTTCGGGCCTCTAGTAAGAATACTTCCTGGTTGCCTCGCAGTTTTTTTTTCCAGGCACGTCCAGCTAGGAGGAGACCTTACGGCAGACAAAGGTATTGGTGGGTTGATTACGTCTCCACACTGGCCTGGGAACACCTCAGGATGTTGCCAGGGAGAGGGACGTTTTGAGTCCCCTGCTGGAGCTGCTACACCTCCGACCTCGGATAAGCGATAGACGATGGATGGATGGATATTATAACAATGAACCAGACAGACAGCTACTCACCAGCCTGAGTGGTCCTGTGTTTTGGTTTGATTGCTTCTTGACCAGGGAGACACGGACACGGGCCATCACACTTCACAGAGATCACCTTCCCGGACAAACTTAAGCTTGCACTGGAACAGTGGACACAAAGATCATCGTATTACCCTTAACCATAAGCGATGACATCATGCACTGCTTCGATAAATACTTCATGAGATTGATCTCAGTGTGTCTCACATGGGATTATATTATTTTTCAATTATGTTTTCACATTGCACATTGTACCAATGTCATGGCGCTTTGTGTTATATCAATAATCATCAGTCATGATTAATGGGGAGCAGAGCGTAAATGCAAAACTCTTACCGCAACCCCTTAATGGCATTAATGAGTTGGGGAACATTTGCAACATTTGTGTCAAAATGCGCCATGTGGCACCGTCATGATGGACAGAGTCAGCAAGGAGATCTGGGTGCAAGACAACATCATTTGCATCCATTACCCAGCATTGAAATGCTACATTTCCCATTCAATGAGTGAGAAGATGTGAATGAAAACATGTTAAAGACAAGGCACTGAATAGAGTCTAAATGCATTATTTGTTTAAGACACAGGATTTAAGTTAAAAATAATATTTAAAAATAAAAAAAGTATATGTTAAATGCCAGCTTTAGAGGGGATCATCTCAAATGATACTGCAGTTTATTGGAGATGAACAGATGTGTTGATTGTGCAGCTATGTGGTCTCACACACACACATACACGCACACACACACACACACACACACACACACACACACACACACATGGCACTCTATTCTTCACGGCACTGCAAACCAAGCAAAAAGCAGTAAAAACCCAAATGGCTTCAGAATGTAATTGAATCGTTTCGCTCTCTCCTCTAATACACAAGGGCTAACAATTTGTTTGGCGTAGTTGGGGTAAAAAAATCCAATCACAAAATCCCTCCCAGAACGTTCTTAAAACCCAAATGGGTTATGCAAATTGTCACTGAGAAGGACTGGGCGACCACCACCTTTGTGTGTGTGTGTGTGTGTGTGTGTGTGTGTGTGTGTGTGTGTGTGTGTGTGTGTGTGTGTGTGTGTGTGTGTGTGTGTGTGTGTGTGTGTGTGTGTGTGTGTGTGTGTGCGTGCGTGTGCGTGTGTGTGAGTGCTGACACAGATATACACACACATGCATCTCCTTAGCTTCCCTCTCTGCTGACACTCTCAATTTTCCCGCCTCTTATTTAAATCCATAATTTTGGCTAATGGCTAATGTCGCTTAATGAAATCTGTTGACAAAAGGACACAGTTTATTATATAGAGAGAGAGAGAGAGAGAGAGAGAGAGAGAGAGAGAGAGAGAGAGAGAGAGAGAGAGAGAGAGATGGAGAAGTAATATTCAATCAACTGTAGATCACACCCTACGATTAGACTGATTCCTCCAGGGTGTGTTTGGGGCGCATCGGAGGTGGCAGCAGACGGTAACAGGCCTCTCAAGGTATCGGTATGATAACAGAGGTGACTGAGAGGGTGGCTGGAGGAATAAAGAGCTCTTAAGATGAGAGGGGACTACATTTCCCATGAGCGGCGGCGACCTCCAGCTTGTGTTTGTGGCCGACGCTTCCTTTCCTGGTCTTCACGCTGTCAGGGAGAGAAGTGAGGAAGAAGAACAGATAGAGGAAGAGAGAGAGAGAGAGAGAGAGAGAGAGAGAGAGAGAGAGAGAGAGAGATGAATTTAGGACATGACAGACCGGTTAGAATAAATAAAGCCTCGACACATGGAGAGGATGTCCGGTGCATACGGCTGTACTGTACGAGCACCAGAAATAGAATGAGATGTTTTTTTAATTGGCCTTTCCTTAGTGGGTGGTGAGGACGTAAAGTCATGTGACCCGCTGAGCCATCATACACACTTTTATTTCTTGAGCGATAGCTTTCTTAGCCCAACGCTCTTGATTTGCTAAATATCTTCATAGGTCACATAAATTCATATTTTATGTACACACAAAGTGAAATTTGTTTCCCTGCTTTTTAACCATCCTAGTATTCGGAGCTTCGGGACTTGAACCAGTGACTTTCCGGTTCCCAAGTCATGTCCTAACAGACTGAGCTATCCTGCTGTCCCCAAATCAGACCAAAACCAAATCAGAAGGCAGTGGGACACACACACACCCACCCACCCACACCCACCCACCCCCACACACACACACACACACACACACCCACCCACACACCCACACACACACACACACACACATTTGAATAACTACTTCAAGCAGCACTGCTACTGACAATCGCTGTGTTTCACCCATTTCAACAGGCTCTTCTTCAGACGGAAACCTGTGTGTGTATGCATATATATGGATCAGGGTTTCCGCTAGGATTTGGTCCTGACAGATTTTATTTTACCGGACAAATTCGAAACTTACCGGTCATGTTTCAAAAGCAGTCTATATTACAAACGCAACTATAATGTACACCTAGATTGACGAAAGAATGACAAAGACCTCAAATAAATTTGACTATTTAATGAACAACAAAACAAACAAGAACGATTGAGCAAAACCTTGTTAGCCGCAAAAATCGAGGCTATTTCAAAACACCTGTAACATCTGTAGTCCATTTTAACATAGGCTACATGGCATCACATTGACCCTGTAGGCTACCAGGCAACTTTTAGCTTTCTCCTTCATTTCATTGCGGCAAAGTCCTCTGCTGCCGAGCTGAAATCAAAGGTGTCTAATGTGTCTTTGCAGCTTGCAAAACGCATAAGTCGCATCACTCTCTCCTCCTCCAGACGACTCCGCAGTGATGTTTTCAAACCATTCTGCAGGGAGAAGCCCCTCTCTGCTGGCACGCTTGACACGGGCAGAACACAGGCCATTTGAGCCCGTGTGGCCCAGTCGGGGTACAGCTCGCTGAACTCAGAAATTAGCACTTGGCAAGCTGTCGCAAACATTAAAGCCCCATAGCCGTGGAGCGCTAACATTAAAGCCCCATAGCCGTGGAGCGCTGCCATCACTGCACCTGCATCTCGTCGGGCGCGCTTGACGTCATGAGAGGGGTGGCAGCTGATTGGTCACTTCATTCGGTCACCCTTTCAGGGGGGAGGGGGCAGTAATAAAGCTGTCAAAACTCAAATGTCCAGGATATAAGTTTTGTATGAGCATTATTACCAGACATTTTGACCAGCAGGTTTTTTAATTATGGTTTTTTTATAATTTTTACCCGCTAAAAACCGGTAAATACCGGCTAACGGAAACCCTGATATATATATACATATATATATATATATATGTGTCTCTGACGGTACGAGTGATGAATCTCACCCTCCAAGGGACGTTATCTCTATGATAATGATGACGGCAGATTAGCCGTGGGTGGAGGCGAGAAAGAAACATTTGTTACTCATTGTGTGTGGTAGCACTGATCCTGCTGTCAGTCTTTATAATTCAACCATTTTCACCCATCTCTCTCTCTCTCTCTCTCTCTCTCTCTCTCTCTCTCTCTCTCTCTCTCTCTCTCTCACTCTCTCTCTCTCTCTCTCTGTCTTTTTAATACATAGCTTTGATCCATCTCTATCTGTCTTTTTAATCTACTGTTGTCATCTCTCTCTCTCTCTCTCTCTCTCTCTCTCTCTCTCTCTCTCTCTCTCTCTCTCTCTCTCTCTCTCTCTCTCTCTCTCTCTCTCTCTCTCTCTCTCTCTCTCTCTCTCTCTCTCCCTCACACTCTGGATTTTGAATGTCCTCATGTTCCATTAGCAAAGCTTTAAAAACTTTGAAAACTGTGAAAGTGTGTGAGAGGAGCTAATGATCCACCGCCGACATGAAACTCTCTGCAGAAAGTCAGTGGGGGTGGAGGGTCTAACTGCATCATGAGTTGGCGTCCCATGTGGTGGACGCATGGACGTTTAATTGGCTGCCATCCATGAGAATTTTTACCTTAGATCCGTGTCCGCATACCAGAAGTGACCCACCCTCTCTGAGCCAGACGCCTGGTCCGTGAATGAGAAATGGAGGCTGCGGTATTTAAGCTACAAAATTAACTTAAAAAACCGAGATGGTAGCAGAGCAGTGAGTTCAGAGTAGTTCTGGTGCTTTCAGGTGAAGAGCAGCACCGTGTCTTTTTACAGCTGTCAGGCCAAGAGCGCTGTAGTTTTACTGCTGTCAATTTTATTTATGCAGCCCTATGAATAAAATTCATTTTATATGAAACACATTATATGACATCCCCTCGAACCATCTAAAGAAAAAAAAAAATGCTTGGTCCCGCCACTCGATAAGCAGGCATGGTCTCACAGCGGACCAGAGAGCCCTACTTTGCGGTTGGCTCTCCTCACCTGTGTGTGGGCTGGGGTTGGTGCAGGTTGTGGTCTGGTAGTCGTGGCTGATGCACACCTTGTGAGGAGGACAACGCACCATCAGGCAAGGGTCCTTGGTGGCGTCGAGTCCTACCAGGCACAAACATAACGGCATCGGTGAACTAGGAGGCCGACAGAGGGTCATGTAGCGGTATCCTGGTATCCTTTGGTCCATCTACCAAAAACATGCCAAGAACCACGGCAAAGGGAATACATACAGGTTGCTTTGACAAGAGTTTGACAAAGCAGTATCTGAAACTTGTAACAGAAACGCATATCCCTCTCTCAGTAGTAAATTTCCCTCTCTCCTGTCTTTCTAGTCTCCCGGCCTCTCTCGCACTGTTAAACCCATCTGTGGAGTGTGTGTGTGGTTGGTGGCTGGTTTAAGCAGCCTCACCTGGCCTGAGGTAGACTGATTACTCTATGGCTGGTCATTGTTAATCAAGGCCCACAGGTTAAAACAGCCAGCACCACACACACTCTGCGAAGAGCTCTTGCATGTTCCATCTGCTCTGTTCACCATGATTCAAACCCTTGCTGATCACTCTTTCCTTGTCTTCAGGAGGAGCCATCAAGTAGCCATTATAATGGCTGGTGGCATCGTCTGCTACACCATGTAACTGAAGGTCTCGTCTCTCTCTCTACTCTTAAGCCATGTAACTCAAAATCCCGACCTCTCTCTCTCTCTCTCTTCTTAAGCCATGTAACTCAAAGTCCTGCCCTCTCTCTCTCTCTTGTTAAACCAATGGAATTGAAAGTGACACCGTATCTGGTGGGATGACAAGTTAAACGTCCCATCAGGACACCAACGTCCTTAAAGCCTCAGTCACACATCCCCGATTTTGGCTCCTGTTTGAGATCAGCCAGCGCTACGATCCTCAATGATCTGGAATGTCTTTTCATTGTCTGAACGCAGTCATATACGTTCGTAACAGAGTCCTACGGATCGGGAAAGGTCGGTGAGGTCGGCCAAGAACAGTTTAGTGCGTCCAGTAACATTCGGGAACATTCGGGAAACTCAGTCAATTTTGTCTAGTCGGATTAGAATCGTGACTATCTTGTGACAGATTCTGCTGTATCAGATCAAAATCGTAACAATGTCCTGTGGATCAAGACGCTGTCATGAACGGGCATGATTCTGAGAAATTTCATTGCCGTATCTTGCCAATTGAGTCCAGATTGTGTCTAGATCTTGCCCAATGTCAAACGGATGTCTTCCGTCAGCGTTGGTTCACTGTCCGGTCACTGTCTGATCTCTGTCTGATCGCATTCGGGAGAATCGGGATGCTTCCTGAACAATATCTGATTGTTGTCGTGATTAAATAAATGTTTTTACAAATTCGGGAATTTCCCGCCACAAATCACAGGATCTTGATCCGACTTTTGACACATTTTTATCGGGAATGGTCGAAATCCAATTTGAAATGTTGCCACTATATATTGTCAAACTTCTGGATCTGAGATTAGCCTCACCCTCACCCACCCATAGTTGGCAGGATAGTGTAGTGTAGTCAGGGTGTTCCACTCCCATACAGAAGGCACTGGATCCACAAAGATCGGTAACATAATTCACAATACTGCACTCTGTAATTCTAAGTGTCTGTGAGGTGCCGCAACTAGTACAACAGTAAAATAAGATGAACACGTCTGTGTCATGTGGCTCTCAGTGATCTGGACAAGGCTGTTGTGGCTGTTCAAAGATGTGTGTGAGTGTGTGTGTGTGTGTGTGTGTGTGTGTGTGTGTGTGTGTGTGTGTGTGTGTGTGTGTGTGTGTGTGTGTGTGTGTGTGTGTGTGTGTGTCACGTCTCTGCGTGGTATCGGCGGGAAAATAAAGGAGACAGCAGCACCAGACAGCAGGAGAGGTGAATGGAGTCAGGGAGGGAAAAACTGAAGGGAGGTGGGAGAAGTGAGCATGAGCTGTGGTTCAGGAGCTGTCCGGCGCCATCAGACACGTTCCAGGAGTGTTGCGGTGCTTAAAGGATAACTTCAGCTTTTCAACCTGATCTCTATCTGCATCTGTTGTGATGCCAGCGTCACACCACTCTCCTCTCCAGCCACGCTTCTCTGCCTCCACCTTGTGTCCACCTGGGGTTTCTACACCCAGGAGAACACTGTCACAGACTGTAGTCACGTTCATCCCACCAGTTCCCTATTCCCAATCGAGCTCCCTACTTATACCACGCTCTCCTGTTCACTTGTTGCCAGAACTTTCCCGCTACAACCCAAGACTCTCTAGCCTTTTCCTTCGTGATTCCCCACAAACACTCTTTTGCAACCTCCTGTGAAATACCCTTTGGCAATATCCGCAATATACATCCTCTGTTTTTTTCTCTGTGGGACAATTTTTCTTGGATTTCTTCAGCCTTTCCCCCGCAGCACATGATACAACACCCCCTGTTTGGATTTCCATTTCGCACTCACGTAAGTTGCTTTACACATGGTATTATTACTTCTGTAATTTTCACACACATTGTTGATAGTTCACACGTCATATCAGTTTATCCCCTGGTGCCCCATACAATAAAGATGCCTACGCCCTCTCTCTCGCCGCTTAACCCTTGTAACTGAAACTCCCACCCTCTCTCTCTCTCCTCTAAACCGAGGTAACTTAAAGTCCTGCCCTCTCTCTCTACTAAATCCACACAACTGAAAGTCCCACCCTCTCTCTCTCTCTCCTCTACACCGATGTAACTGAAAGTCCTACCCTCTCTCTTTCTCTGGTACACCCATGTAACTAACACCTCACCCTCTCTCTCTCCTCTAGACCCAGGTAACTGAAAGTCCCACCCTCTCTCTCTCTCTTCTAAACTCATGTAACTGAAAGTTCCACCCTCTCTCTCTCTCTCTCCTCTAAACCCATGTCACTGAAAGTCCCGCCCTCTCTCCTCTAAACCCATGTCACTGAAAGTCCCACCCTCTCTCTCTCTCTCCTCTAAACCCAGGTAACTTAAAGTCCCGCCCTCTCTCTCTCCTCTAAACCAAGGTAACTGAATGTCCCGCCCTCTCTCATTCTCTGCTAAAACCAATTAACTGAATGTCCCGCCCTCTCTCATTCTCTGCTTAACCCATGTAACTGAAAGTCCCGCCCTCTCTCTCTCTCCTCTAAACCCATGTAACTGAAAGTCCCGCCCTCTCTCTCTCCTCTAAACCCATGTAACTGAAAGTCCAGGTTTATAGTATACGCCTGTGGTTGTTGCCGATGGTCTCTCTGTGTCTTTGGGACGAAGCTCAGCGCAGATGCAAAAATGTACACCGTCTCATATGACGGGGTTGATGACTGAGATGGTGGGTGAGCTGGTGGGTGAGATGGTGGGTGAGCTGGTGGGTGAGATGATGGGTGAGATGGCGGGTGAGATGGCGGGTAAGATGGCGGGTTAGATGGCGGGTGAGATGGCGGGATAGATGGTGGGTGAGCTGGTAGGTGAGCTGGTGGGTGAGATGATGGGTGAGATGGCGGGTGAGATGGCGGGTGAGATGGCGGGTGAGATGGCGGGTGAGATGGCGGGTGAGATGGCGGGTGAGATGGTGGGTGAGATGGCGGGTGAGATGGCGGGTGAGATGGCGGGTGAGATGGCGGGTGAGATGGCATCTGGAAGCAGCAGGAAGATCTGGTTTCAGTGCAACATCAACAAGGCAAGAGAAGTAAACTTTGTTCTGTAGACTTCCAACACTGAAACGATACAAAGCCTGTTGTAGCGTGGCTCGAGTTCCCCTTTCACTGTAAGACCAGCTCAAGATTTTCGATTAAACGGCTAAAGACCACAGATTAAAACTAATTAGTTGTTTACAGACATGTTAAAGTCCATTTCCACTCATTTACATTTACATTTAGGGCATTTGGCAGATGCTTTTATCCAAAGTGACTTACAAGGTGTACATTTGTTGAAGCAATGCACACTCATGCACAGAGGAGTGGTTAAACACACACACATAGAGCTTGTGTGTGTGTGTGTTTGTGTGTGTGTATGTGCTCATTCTGATGTACATGAACCATGCTATTACCATGGTAATTGGGCTAAAAATGGTTCCAAAGCCTAATCTAATGAGTGTGTGTGTGTGTGTGTGTGTGTGTGTGTGCCGATCAAAGCTGCGTGTGAGTTATTAGCGTATAGCTGATAACTTTAAAAGACAGCCGTAGCGCCGCCTCCATCAGGACCCTAATAGCTTGTGTTGGGAGTCACAGCTGTGCGTCTGGCATGCACATCGCCCATCACGACATGGCTCATGGTTATTAGCATCTGATTAGCATCGGAGCTGGGGAATCGGACGCGTGTCCGCCGTGCGGCGTGACATCTGTCTGGCTGTTTCTCAGAATTGACCCGATGCTCCCTGATCAACACCTCCACGGAGCTTCACACTCAACCCTTAAACTATCCAAGATTGGCGTGAGAGAGTCTTTTAGAGGATATATATTCATGCGACACACACACACACACTATCCGCCTCTGGCTAACCCACAGTGCTGCTTTCTCTGTCTGTACATTTTAATGTGGCACATTAAAATGTACGCAGCAACACGGAGAAGCAGGGCTGAATCAGTGGAATCTCTAAATAACTGTACTGTGTGGATCTTCTTTTGTAAAGTTTTCTTGTGGATTATCTCTCCCTTCTCCTCCCTCCCAGGTCACCCAGCTCCTTGTCAGAAGAAGAGACCATCTCTCTGGAAATAAACCTTGTCCTCATAGAGGAAATTACATCTTAGAGGAAATGGTCCAGAAGGTACACGGTTTGCCACTGTGACATTGATGTTGGTAGCTGGGCCAGTAACCACTTGTGAACAGTGTGAACAGACAGCCTCCTGCAAGATATAGATCTTGTTTAGTCATCGTCACTTGAACAATATGAAAAATATGGGGATGGAATGGGGGAGGTTTTTGGAATGGCTTAGTCTACGAGAGAGGAGGGGGAAAGGTTTGACAATAAATGGGTGGGAAGGATAGAGCGAGAGCAAGAGCGAGAGCGAGAGCGAGAGAGAGAGAGAGCGAGAGCGAGAGAGAGAGAGAGAGCGAGAGCGAGAGAGAGAGAGAGAGAGAGACCCTGGAGCTGGGTATTATCAGTGGTTGTTAAGCTCAAGGAGGCCTTAGTGATAAGCACTGGCCTGTTTAAGGAACCAGTCAATTGTAATGCAGCGCAGTCTGTCAACCTGAACTCTCTCTCTCTCTCTCCCTATCTGACTCTCTCATTCAATCCTCCTCCCTTCTTCCCCAAGCTTTTGTGTCATATTTATTTCATATTAGTTCTCTGCTCTCCTCTTCTTGGGGGTCTGTCATTATCTCGGGAACAATGAATATTATTACCATATTAAATTTGTCCCTTCTCTCCCTCCTCCATTTTCACTCCTTTGTTGTTCTTATTGGGGTTCATCCGGTTTCTTCTCATATATATATATTTTTACACGGAGCAGCAAAGTAGCTAAGAACTACTGCGTCTTCCTTTCATTGAAGCATGATTAAATAACGTCACTTTTTAAGACAGTGTGTCGTATGGTGTCCGTATGGTCTTCCTTTCAAAGGGACACTTTGAAAGGAACACTCAGAACAACACCTACATATTTACAATCGCAAAATAATAAAGCTGAATTAAGTTCCCACCCAGCAGTGTTTCCTCTGTTGAGCTTCAAGGCCAACACTACTGAACTCCTCCTGACGGATGGAGCAGCATGACTAACTGACTCACTGACAGATGATTTGTTTCAGTATGTCACTATTGATGGAAATTTTCATTGTAAAACTGTACCAATAATAATACTTTGCTTCAGCCAGGACATGCATGAAAAGTAACGTAAACGTGTTGTGTCTCGTCAAAAAGGTCTAGTCATGTTTCATGTTTTGTTAAGTCATTTTGTCTCCCACTTCCTGTTTTATTTTGGTACCCACCGTTTGTGTCAGGTTGTGCAGAAATTGCTTGGAAACCAATTGTATGTTAAGGCAGAAAAATGTAAGTTCCACGCAGAGACAGTGACCTTCCTAGGACACATCATCTCACCAAGTCAGGTACAGATGGACCCTGCCAGGGTCATTGCAGTGTCTTATTGGCCTAAACCAGACTCTAGGAAGAAGGTTCAGCAGTTTTTAGGATTTGCAAACTTCTATAGGAAGTTTATTAGAAACGTCAGTTCTGTTGCTGCCCCTCTGCATGTTCTTACTTTCTCAAAGGTTCCCTTCAAATGGACTCCCCAGGCTGACGTCGCCTTCTAGCACCTTAAAGAAAGATTCACCATTCCGGATCCCCAGCGCCAGTTTGTGGTCGAGGTTGACGCTTCCAATGAGGGGATTGGAGCGGTATTTTCTCAAGAGTCATGGAAGACAACAAGAAGCACCCGTGTGCCTACCTCGCGTAAGTTGACAGCAGCTGAAAGAAACTATGATGTGGGAAATAAAGAACTGTCAGCAGTTAAAGCGGCACTTGAGACCATAAGAACCTGGAGTACATTAGAAAAGCTAAACGCCTCAACTCTCGCCAGGCCAGGTGGATGTTATTTTTTAGTAGGTTCCACTTCACGCTCTCTGTTCCACTTGATCACTCTCAAGGAAATGCTTGAACGTGTCCCATATTTCCTTAAATTAATTTACTTTCCTTTTGATCACATAGGTCAATTTTTCCAAAGCGAGGCAGGATGCCATTTCCCACAGCCACATTGCAGGTGTAGGACCATCCGTATTTTTCCACCTCAATGCAATTTTAACGGGTGTTTAACAGGTGTCACATAGGTTATGAACAGCCATGTATATTGTATCAGTTTCAGTGCAGTGTTTATTGGGTCTGGGTTTGTGCCTTTAAACAGGCATTTTCCCACTCAGTTTCTGTAATTTCTACTTTTAAGTCATCTCTCCAAGCATTGAGTCTTGAGTGTGAATGTGTCCTTTGATTTGGACTGCAGCAGAACATAAATTAATGATAGTTGGCCTCGAGTAGCCATCTGATTTAGAGTGGCCCTCTCTACAACTGACAAGGGTGGCTCATCTAAGCATTTAGTCTGTGCTGATATGAAGCTCCTTAACTGCAGGAATTTAAAGTGGCTTCTAAAGATGGCATATTTATGAACCAACTGATCAAAGGACATAAGTTTTCCTTTTATATACAAGTAATTTATTTTACTCATACCCTTGGCAGCCCATCGCTCTACCGGGGTAGTAGTATTTTTAACAAATGGGTTTTTGTCCATTTATTTAGTTTTTACGCATGAGCAGAGTACATATACGACTGGAGGGATAGGTCCGATGTTGTATTGCATTCAATGACTAGCCATGCTGGAGGGTCAGAGGAGGAGAAGTAAAACATAGCTGTGCGAAGCTGCGCTGCCCAATAATACAATTGTAGACTAGGTACTTGAAGACCCCCTCTATCATAAGGCAGATGCAAAAGGGAGAGCTGTAGTCTTGCACGCCGGTTGTTCCATATGAAACTTGAGAAGCTTCCTGAGTTTGCAAAAACATTATTGTGAAAGAGGGAGAGGAATAGATTGAAACAGGTAAAGAAATTTGGGCAGAATAACATGTAGATGGGCATTGGCATCCATCTATTCAGAGATTCTGTTACTGATTGTATTATGGGGTCATAATTAGTAATTATAATTATTTCCGGGACAATTTTCATTCCTAGGTATATAAAACCCTCCTTAGTAGCTGAAAAGGGGGTGGGTATCTCTGGGTTTTGTCTCTCATTTTTATTTAAAAATAGTATGGTGGATTTAGAATTATTGACCTTATATCCAGAGAATTCCTCAAATGAATTGATTAGGCTAACATGAGTTGGGATAGATGTTCTCAACTTGGACAGGAAAATTATAATATAATCTGCAAATAAGGAAATTATATGCTTAGATTCACCTATCATCACACCCGAGATTCTCGGATGTTGCCGGATAGCCAAAGCAAGTGGTTCAATAGCAAACAGAAATAAAAGAGGGGATAGGGGGCAACCTTGTCTTGTGCCCCTGTGTAGACTAAACGGTTTGGATATCATGTTATTTGTTAAAACCTCAGCTGTTGGATCTGAATACAGAAGTTTCAACCATTTTAGATATTTTCCACCCATCCCAAATCTCGTCAAGACCTCCATCAGGTATTTCCATTCAATCCTGTCAAAAGGCCTTTTCGGCATCCAATGACAGGATTGCAGTGTCTTTAGCATCACTCCTTACATAAAGTATCTTCAGCACTCTGCGTATATTATGAAATGCTTGACGCCCTTGAACAAAGCCATTCTGGTCATTAGAGATTAAGGACGGTACATATCCCTCCGTGTGTTCTTAATGTGCCATCACAATTCATACTCATTCATTACAAATTAAAGTATATACAGTCCACAACAAAAACACAAATGTAGTTTAAACATTTTTAAATAACTTTTTATTGTTTTCTTATCTTATTTTATATACAAAAATAATGGACAAGATAAGTTCCAGTTTTGATTGAAAGTCAACTTTTGAGACATGTTTTAGCTTACATATATAATCTTTCATTTTTCCAGTCAGGGCAAAAAATATAAATCAACGGACTGATGTGGTGCACTTGACTTTCTCTACTTGACTTTCTTAGCTAGCATATTACCCACAATGCCCTCTGTCTGTAACACGCCCCCCAGGGAGGCAGAGGTACTGGCTGCCTCCCTTCCTGCTTTTTCACACTTTCTCCTCAGGGGCACGTTGTAACGCCAGCCTGAAGGCATTACAGTGAATTCACAGGACAGAACATGGTCAGATTGACTAATCTGATCATGAGTTTTACAGTGAATTCACTGGACAGACCTTCTGGACCACCTGGAGAACACGTATTTTTGCCGGGCTCCAATAATCTTGGAGCAGACTTTCAAGATGCCATTTAGGCTGTACTTGTACTTCACAGACAAACCATCAATCCAGCAAATAAACAAGGAAGTTTAAAGACTTTCAATAAATGATTGATATAAATAAGATAAAATAGCTGAAAGAGCTTCCACATTAGGTGCATTCTTGGGGAAATATTGTGGAGACTATAATTGTGAGGAAAGGAATAATACAGCCTAAAGAATAGTTAGAAAACATATATTGGTTATGTGCAACACACCCTAGGTCCTGCTCTTCTGATATGTGAAATATTGTACTTCATCGTTATGTAATGTATATGTAATCTGTGTCAGCAATTTGCTCCAGTGTGCTATTTTCCTACCCAAAATGACTTTCACTACTATCTACTATCTTTCACTAATATTCTGTCAATTCTAAATGTATGAATTGAAAATACAAGTCAACTGTATTATAACGATATATATATAGCAGCAAAAACAATTCATTATTATATGTGCAAGCTAAGCAAGAATCCTGTCAGTATGCTATTATACAATTTTCCAAAGGAATGATCCAATTTCGTTACGGCCGCCGGATTGTAGAGCTGGTGACTCTTGGCTTGAAGCTAAATGAATGAACGGATGCACAGCTGTGACTTGAACACCAGGGCAGCCAATTCTGTGTCTTTGTAACAGCGTTCATTCAGTGACATGCCAAACGGTTAGCCGTCTCCACGGTGAACATGGTCTAACAGAGAGTGAGAGAGACCTTAGAAGCCCTCAGAAGCCCTCCCATTGGCTTGTTCAGCAACGTTCTTACAAAGAGGAAATAACAAATGGAATGAATTGAAGTCAACAAAATAAAAGCTTTAGAAAACACTGATTTGTCGAGCGGCTTGGTGGCTTAACGCACTAACTACAGGGGTCCGCGGAGGTTGTGCAGGGGTTCCGCAAACATAATTAATGCAGAAACCAATGCCTGCTGTCAACTTAACACCACCTTCACCCAATTCCACTTGATTTCAGTGTTTGCTTCACATGGAGCATCCAGGTCATGACATAGATAGACCCAGGCCTCAGAATCATTTTTATCCTGCCACACACCGTGTGTCATCGTACAATGGAATATTTTGAGCCTGACGCATTGACCTGTCAGCTTGATCCTCTTCCCACCACCCTGGTCAAGGCTTGTCTACCAGCCATATCACCCATGGTCACTGACATAATTAACTCCTCTCTCACCACTGGAATTGTACCCCCCAACCTCAAACTGGCTGCAATCACTCCCATCCACAAAAAAACCGGTACTGACCCAGCTGATCTGAACCACTACAGGCCCATCTCCAACCTACCCTTCATCTCCAAGGGGTGTTTTCCGCACAGCTTCAGTCCCATCTGGAAATAAACAACCTCCATGAACCCTTTCAATCCGGATTCCACCAAAAACACAGCACAGAAACAGCCCTGGTTAAAATCACCAACGACCTCCTCCGTGCAGCTGACTCCGGACTTCTCACCATCCTCATCCTCATCGACCTCAGCGCTGCATTCGACACCATTTCCCACCCACTACTCCTGGACCGCCTGGATGGCATTGGGATCACTGGTGTTTCACTCTCCTGGTTCACATCATACCTCACAGACAGACAACAGTTTGTACACCTCGGAAACTAAAAGTCAGGGTGTTCTGTTTCACTGGGTGTCCCCCAGGGTCAGTACTGGGTCCACTCCTATTCATCATATATCTCCTCCCCCTGGGAAAAATCCTCCGTCACCATGGGGTTCACTTTCACTGCTATGACTATGACACACAGGTCTACATTTCCTCCAAAACCACCATTGCCCTGCCCCCCATCTCCCTCACCACCTGCCTCAGGAGCTAGATAAGGAGGAATGTAATGAAGCTCATCGCTAGCAAAACTGAGGCCCTGCTCATCGGCTTTAAATCCACCCTCACAAAGTCACAAAACACCCCTGCTCCATCATCGACGGCTTCTCCATACCATTCTCTTCCCAAGGCCTTAGTGTCATTCTGGATGGCTCCTTCTCATTCGCACCACACATTAAAAACATCACCCGCACTGCCTTCTTCCATCTTCGGAACATCTCCAGAGTCCGCTCATCTCTGTCCCAATCCAGCACTGAAATCCTGGTCCACTCATTTGTCACATCCCGATTTGATTACTGCAATGCACATCTGACAGGCCTTCCCATCAAACTCCTCAACAGACTGCAAATAATTCAGAACTCTGCTGCCCGGATCATCACCTGCACCGACTTATCTGACCACATCACCCCTGTTCTCATTCAACTACACTGGCTTACTGTGCGCTACCGGATTCACTATAAAAACCTTTTACTCACCTAAAAAGCTCTCCACAATCTTGCCCCCATCTACATCACTGACCTCCTTCAGGAGTACACCCCCTCCCGCACCCTCCACTGTTCCCGACTTCTCACCGTCCCCAGCTCACGCCTCAGCACCATGGCTGCTCCGCTTTCAGTCGCTCGGCTCCCAGACTCTGGAACTCCCTGCCACTACACATCCGAGTCTGATTCCATAACAACTTACGAAACCCAACTAAAAACCCATCTGTTCAAACTGGCATATTCCATATAAACTGTACCATGTGTTTCCTGTTGTTTGTCTTGTTTTAAACCCTGCGGACACTTCTTTTTAAGAAGTGTTTTCCACTGTTTTTAATTTTACTGTAGTATATACGTATACTCTGTTGGGTGTTTTGAAAGGCGCCCCCCAAATAAAATATATTATTATTATTATTTTAATTATGTCCTCATGGCTTATAACTAAGCATCAAAGCTGGATATATTAAGAAGTTAATAAGGCATTATAAATATATTATTAGGCCTATAGACCTGGGATAAAATGCATCAGCCAAATTATTTAGGGGGTCCCTGTGCAGTTTCTCAATCCACCATGGGGTCCCTGGGATGAAAAAGGTTGAGCAACGCAGGTTCGATTCCCACCTGTGCTATACATCATTCCCTATGTCTTTCAACCCACTGTCCATACATATCTCAACCAGGGTTTGGAGGATCATGGTCCTGGACAACATAACAGGTGCCACCATTCACTCTTGGGTGTAACCTTTTGATGCATTCCCTCAAGTTATGAGGAGCTCAAATGGTCATTGCCTCTTTCATCCGCCATTAAAATGAGTTAAAATGGCCATTTGCTCATCCGTCCATCCATCCATTTTCCAATCTAGTTTCACTTTAAGGCACATCGTTTCCCTTTCAAGGGTGAGAGTGATTGACTGTAAACCATCCCTCACAGGAGGAGCTCTCTCTCTCTTTCCGGCGCCCTCTGGGAGGACAGAGGCCCATCATTAATCCACAGCGGAAGCATAATATAAATATGATTGTGAATATAACAAAGCAAAAAATAAGGGGGGGGAGAGAGAGAGAAAGAGAGCGAGAGAGAGAGCGACAGAGACAGAGACAGAAACAGAGACAGAGACAGAGAGAGAGAGAGAGAGAGAGAGAGAGAGAGAGAGAGAGAGAGAGAGAGAGAGAGAGAGAGAGAGAGAAAGGCAAGGCAAAGATCAATATATGGCAGATTCATTTGTAAACTATCACGAGGCTGTTTTGAGCTAAAGAGACAATGTGCTGCCATTATGTGTAGTGAATATAAATCAATAGGAAGGTGATTGTGTCAGTCATTGTGTGTATATTTCAGCTACAGCCCTTTTTCTGATATGCTTAATGTTGTTTTTGTTCTCTCATCATCCCTCTCCCCCACTCACAAATCTGTTTTACATAAACATTTCTCTCTGGTTTTTGGTGGTAACTACAGCCTTGAGCATACAGCTAAGACCATATTTTCCACACAGCTGCAGTGCCGCGATAAAGCACACGCATTCATACTACAACTGAGGGTCCGTGACGCTCTGGCGGTCCACAAAATGTGTGGGTTTCCTGATCCACACTCCATTCCAATTTGTGGCGGTAATGCACCATAAATGTGTGTTTATAATCGATATATTCCTTCCTTGACAAACGATTTTCATTTGGGTAATGATGGATCTCCTCTGACCTCTCTTCAAAACAAGCGTCCATAGTTAATCTGCAGCAAACTGTCTGAGCAAAGCCTTGAAATGAACCTCCATGTGTTGCAGGGCTTGGAAGTAGACCTACTGGATCTTCAGATATCACAGGTCTTTTTGAAAGGCATTTCATTAATTATTTCTGGTACACATCCCTTTACCTTGTAGGGGCCTAGTTAACTCCACCCCACCCTTCACCCTCTATGCTTCACCCTCACCCCACCCTCATGCTCACCCTCCATCCTCTATTCTCCAACCTCCACCCTCTATGCTCCACCCTCCAACCTTCAGGCTCCACCCTCAACCCTCAATGCTCCACCCTCCACCCTCTATGCTCCACATTCCACCCTCTATGCTCCACCCTCCAAACTCTATGCTCCACCCTCCAACCTCTACCTTCCACCCTATATGCTCCACCCCCCACCCTCTATGCTCCACCCTCCAACCTTCATGCTCCACCCTCCACTCTCAATGCTCCACCCTCCACCCTCTATGCTCCATATTCCAGCCTCTATGCTCCACCCTTCAAACTCTATGCTGCACCCTCCACCCTTCATGCTCCACCCTCCAAGCTCCATGCTCCACGTTCCACCTTCTATGCTCCACCCTCTATGCTCCACCCTCCAAGCTCCACCTCCACCCTTTATGCTCCACCCTTGACAATATATTCTCCATATATATGAAATATAGATATTCCTCCATCTATATGAATTATTCATATTGACATAATATATATACACAGTATATA
>CM051001.1:30291135-30328635 GCA_027704905.1 Muraenolepis orangiensis
TGAGTGTCCATGGTGCTACCCAGGCTTCATCCGTGCTGTGCTCCTGGCTCACGGCACATCCACTTCAAGCGCTTGCAGGGGAAACCCTCAGTCCGGGCTGAGGGTGGATGCTCGTTGGAGTCGTGAAGCCGTGTGGTGTGTAGCAGGTGAGCTCTTAAAGACAGAGCGGTCACCTTCTCACATGTAGAGCAGCTGAGAGGCACAGACTCGGTGCTTTACAACAGATTCAGATAAATGTCTTGTTGTCTTCACTGCTCTCCTCATCATCTCTCCATCGCACATCTAGTGGAAATATTGAAAGGCTAGAGAATAAGCTTTTTCCTTAACGTGGATATGATAAGAGTTGAATGTCTTCTCCACAAAGATTCCTAATTCATTTACAATTCCTATCTTGTATCTCTTCATCAGATTTAAATTTAATTTTAAATATAGTAACAATTCAGACAAAAAAAAAAAATCTTAATCTCTGAATCTGGTGGTTTAAATCTAAATCTGGAGGATTGAATCCTCTTTATTGGTCACATACATGTAAACACACACAGTGAAATGTGTTTCTCTGAATTTAACCCATCCTAGTATTAGGAGCAGTGGGCAGCTATTTTATATACAGTGCCCGGGGAGCAGTGTAGAGGTCTGGTGCCTTGCTCAAAGGAACCTCGGCAGTCCCCAGGTGTTTCAGGACTTAAATCAGCGGCCTTCTAGTCCCTACTGAGTGAGCTACTGCCACCCCAACAAGACAAACAGGTGGGGTTAGCAGTAAACATGCAAACTGTGGCTTAGGATGCAGCTGTGGTGGACAAGTCTCCCCCATGTTCTACACCTTTGTGTGTGTGTGTGTGTGTATGTGTGTATGTGTGTGTGTGTACACACACACACACACACACACACACACACACACACACACACACACACACACACACACACACACACACACACACACACACACACACACACACACACACAGTCCACACTTTTGTTCCCAGCTTTCACTTCTCATCCAAATTGCAGGATCATCTAAACATGCAAAGGAGATGCATGTGTTTATGGGAGTGAGGAGTCGCTCAGACACGGAGGATGGTAAGTTCCGCGCTGGCAGACTCAAGTGTGTTTATAGAGTGGAGGGGATCAGGGGGACTCGATACTTGGCCCTTTACCTACTCAAGTATTTTACAGACAGTCGGTCACCCTGCTCCTCTGAGACTTTAACGGACCTGGCTGAAGGACAATTAACCAGAGACTCGATTTCTGTTCTGCTGGTCATTTACGTTCTTTACAACCCTGTTATGAATGCATTCATCCCAAGATGTTAGTACTGCATTATAGCTTTGCATAGAGATATGTGTTAAATGTATAACAGTGTCCACACACACACACACACACACACACACACACACACACACACACACACAAACACATGTGGTGAATGCACCACAGGTGTCAGGAACACATGCATCCATTGACCCTGATGAAACCATAAGAGGCAGACAGCATCCCATCACTGAAGCCAGGGTTTGAATCGGGCCGGTTCAGAGTACCGGCACATCAGAATGCTGTCCACTGGCTTACTGTGACTTGTTACTGTGTACCGCCACTTAGTACACCTGGGGTGATTTACTAACGCTTAGAAAGGTCTTTGGAAGCCAGGCTTAGAAGGTCAAAAGAAAGCTGAGGTCAGCGGTCGGAACTGATTCTAATAACGTCGGAAACGTTTATGAAAGTTATTGAAACTGGAGCCTTGAGTGTGTGTGTGTGTGTGTGTGTGTGTGTGTGTGTGTGTGAGCATAAATAATTATTGAAATAATTCATTTGAGTTGATATTGTTTATTTTTTGTACAGAAAGTAATACAACAACCCGACTCATGAAAGCAAAGCTGATGCTGCTTTAGAGAACCGGCACCTATTTGATGAATGGGCACACCAGCAGATTAGCCGGGTCATACTGGAGTTTGTGGGCTGAGAGGAATGCATGGCTGTGTGTTGTCATAGCAACGTATGGATGATGTATGTAGAACATATGCATTTGTGTTTGCCTTGTAAGGATGAATTCAATATGCTAAGCGGCACAGTGTGACGTCCATTTTCTGGTTGAGAGAGCACATGGGTTCCATCAACTCACTGGAGTGAGTCAAATCAATAGGACTTCAAATCAATAGGACTATGGAATAATCGCCGAAGTATCAGTAGTCGCAGAAGGACAGAAGGAAATAAGGAACAAAAATGATGCACTCCCTAACATAGCACTTACCATAAGAAGCAATTAGCAAACTGAAATAATTATATATATTATGGATCAATTTAATTTATGCTTTTCTGAAAATTAACTCTCCAGTAGGACTCAATCGGCACTGTTCTCAAATCTGTATTCAACAAAAGCACCGGAACAGGAAAGTTTACACAGACCAGACATGATAGGCTTTTAGGCCTAGTTTTGGAGCTTTGGAGTGTGTGTGTGTGTGTGTATGTGTATGTAGCTGTTGAACAGATAAACAACAGTATTGAATTGACCAAAGATAATTTTTAAATGAATAACCCTTCTGTGGCGTGGGTGTGGTTGGTGGCTGGTTTAAGCAGCTTCATCTGGCCTGGAGTTAGACTGATTAGGCTCTGGGAATTGGTGAGGCAACACACTTGTGGTGTGATTGGCCAATCAAGGCATGCAGAATGAACCAGCCATCACCACACACACTCAGAGAGGACCACGCTGTGCCTGCGTAGACACATTCTCAAACCTGCAGTAAAGCAGTTTACTCATCATCTGCCCGTCCCAGTGGTCTGGAGCCCAGAGAAGCCACTTACCTGGCAGGTAGCAGTGAACCCTGCTAGACCTTGACTACATCCATACAAATGTCTAAATGAATTATTTCAAGTAGAACATTGTGAGTAAGCAGCGTAATTGTGAGTAAACTGGAGGCAAACAGAGAAGCACTCACACAAGTCACAAGTCTAATCAGAGGTCAGAAGTGAATTACAAACCATGTGAGGAATGTCACACAAATGAAAAATTGACTTTAAGTGGAGAATGCTGACCATGACAAGCAGTCATTAGCTTCTCTCCCAGCTAACTAAGAGTTGTGGTACTAGTAACATGACTGGCTGTCAGCCGTCTCTCTCCCAGCTGGTTAAGAGGTTTTTTTGGTTCTTTTTCGGTAAACCTTAAAGCTTAATCGTTTAGGAAGCAAACTGAATCTGTGCAAGTCATCAACTCATTTACATAATCCAGTGTTAGGCTGCATTACCAAAGTGTCTTATTTGAGGGCTTCAGTTTGAAGTACGGAGGGAGCTATCAGAGCTAAGTGTTATTAGCTGCACGCAGGCGAGGGGAGGTCACCTCGCCTGCTCCTCACCCAAAGCCTCATTTCCTGTCATTGACTCATTGACTGTGAGGCTCGTTTTGAACCCTTGCATCAAAATAAATCAATAGCATCCCAACTGTCTAGTTCTTGTCAGACATACTGTCTGCTACCGCAGGAACACTTTCCCCAGAAGTGGGCCATCAGGACCCATATCATCCATAAGCCACATCGGCACCTAGCGAAGATTATCACAACATACACACTGCAGCTGCATGCGGCGGTCACATGAGGGCGGCAGTATAGCTCAGGAGGTAGAGCGGTCGCCTCACAACCGAAAGGTCGCTGGTTCGATCCCCCGGGTCCTCCTAGCAAAAACTGTCGGTGTCCTTGAGCAAGACCCCCTAACCCTAACTTCTCCTGACGTGCTGGCTGTCTCCTTGCATGACTCCGCCGTCGGTGTATGAATGGGTGATGTGAGGCATAGCTTGTAAAGCGCTTTGGATAAAAGCGCTATATAAAAGCATCCATTACCATTACATGACCATGAGTGTATTATAGGTTCAAGCACACAGACCAACACATCAACACACCAACACATTAGTTTGAAGGCTTGAATAGAAGTGTTTAAACGGCAGACCATCAGACAGCACTTCCAAGCAGGACACTAATCCAGCTGCTCTGACTGAAGCTGAAGACAGTGGATGTCCTGCACAGTGGAATCAGCCTGACTTGTTTGGCCTATTGAATTCTACAGGTGATTTGTGTGTTTTGTTCGCCTGATTATATCCCCGTCCCACAGCGTTAATCCTTCCCCTATTGAGATGAATCGCGGGGCATTAGCCTCCAATTACACTCTTTCTGCAGACTAATCTTTGTTCATAAGCTACCAATCTTTTCACTCCGCGTCATCCTCAATTAACTGTGCAAGCAGAAAGTTAAATAGTCATTAGGTGTCTGTGCTCTGTGGACGTGACCGCCCTCCCCTCAGAGAAAACACACACACACACACACACACGCACGCGTACAGGCACACACACAAACACACACACATCTCCTTGCATGGCTGACACCTTCGCCGTTGTCTGAATGGGTGAATGTGCTATATAAATGCAGTCCATTTGCTATTACCATTAGGCGCTCGTCGTGTCCCTCTTACATTTCTCACCGTGGCAAGGCCTTCCCGGGATATTGATCACATTGTATTGGATTCCCACTAAACAACGACAGCCGGCACAACAGAGAAGACGGAGTCGCTCATTACAATAAATGACATCTGCTTGCTACTTGATGGACTCCAGCGGTGTGAGCTGCTTCTCTGCCATAACTCCTGATGACGGAGACACGGGCAGCGCGCCAGCTCAGCCCTCCTCCTCCTCCTCCTCCTCCACTCCTAGCTCCGATCGCTACTCACCTCGTCACCAAACGCTAGCTACTTTGTTGCCCTGTGTGTTATTGGTACACAAAGTATATATACATTGCACAGCCAACAGCAAGGGTCTTGCATATAAACCTATAAATGCTCCTCTGGCATGGGGGGTTATGAACAGTCCCCTTGACTTGACTTATATTTGTTCTGAAAAAAAGCATTTGACATAAAGTATGGGAAGGTAAGAAGCGTGCATGACTATAAAGTCTATCAAGCTCTCTCTCTCTCTACCATGGGATGTTGTTGCCGGCATCGCCTTGACACAGTGTGACGGTGTGAATGCATGCTAAAGGTCCAGATGTTTGGTTATGTTGTCAGAGACCTGGGCGGGCCCACACAGTGGGAAGATTACAGCAGGTCAGAGCCAAGAGCCCTCAGGCAGATGGGCGTCTCCATTCAGATGTTTTAAGGTGCCGACCAGGGGGTATTTAAAGACTATAGAAAGCTATCTGATGCATATTGTAAAAGCGAAAACATATGTCTTGAAAGACACATACGAGGTGTAAAACAGCCTAGTTTAATGTTGTCTGGTATGGATCTGTGGAGTGTGTGTGGTTGGTGGCTGGTTGAAGCAGCATGTCTCACCTAGTCAGACTGATTAGACATTGGGGCTGGGTGAGGCTGCACACTCCTTTGTAATCAAGTCCCACAGGTAAAACCAGCCACCACTACACACACTCGAGGAGAAGCGCTAGCATGTACCATCGGCTCTGTTCATTCAACAGCAACAGAACTCTACAATATACCGAATTCCTCATCGCAACTGTTGTCGAGAGGTGCCTAAAGAAGCCATTTTAATGGCTTTTGGTAGCGTTGTCAACTACACTGGTGCCATGAACGAGGACAAGTCACAGCCCCCTCCCAGCACCAACCCTTTTCCCGCCGGCAGCGGCGGTCGATGGTGGAGCCAAGTGGACGTCAGGGGAGGTAGCACAGCAAACGCTACAAGCAACAGCCTGTGGCTAGCCACCCCTGGATCAAGCCGGCAACAACCCAGGTCCTGGGGCACTTCCACCAGCCAGAATAGCAGCCCAAGGCCCCATGCTCCAGGTAGGAGGTGGGTGGGAAGATGCTTCCTCGCCCGAGTGGATGGTACCTTAACCGGGGGCTGTTGCGGACCCTCGATGGAGCAACCACAATGGCCTGTGGCCTGGCGGTTTGTACACTTTTTACTGTTACTGTCATGTCCTCTGATCGCTGTCCTCTGATCGCTGTCCTCTGATCGTTCCGATCAACCATTTTTCAGCCGTCTCTCACTTCTGCGGCAAGAACTCTGTGTCGAAAATAAGTGTGTTTCAGGGATACTGTAGAGATGGTACTTGAGAGTGATGAGACTGAGGAGAAAAAGCCACTGCAGCTCACATCTTGGTTTTTTTTCTCCTTCCTGACGACTGTAGAATGCTGCGGCCAGACTGGTTGACCCCAGTTATACCATTCATACTGCGGGAGGGAATGGGGAGAAAGCATTCCATTGTACTTGTTGCATATAGCAAATAAAAACATCTTGAATCTGAATCTTGAAAGATGTTTTTATCCAAAAACAATCCAGCATAGTTCCAGCTGGTGTTTCATACTGCTCCACTAAAATAAGTCAATGTTTCCCACATAAGAGTCGCTGTGTGTGTGTCTAGGTACACAAACCGTGTGATACGATGACATGAACCGTCCTTTAAAACAGCCGCTCTCGACAGGCATGAGGAGGCGCAGCCTTCTGGACTCATTACAGTTACTGCACCATTCTGCATTTTTTTTAATGTCATTTTTATTGTGTATCGTATTTTTATAGGATTGTGATTTAGAAATGCATACTGCAAAAGGGAATGGGGAGTAAGCATTCCATTGTACTTACAATTATTGAATTTAATCTTGAATTTAACAACTACTGCACACAGAAAGCGCACTCATGCCACTTTGGACGCAGGTTTCAGAACCCAGAAGCATCCCTCAGCGCGGGGAGACGGTGCCGGCACACATGCGTCACACCCTGTGGGCCGCATACACCATATATTTTTAGTCCCAGCAGTGTGACGCAAGTTTGCAAAAGTAGCCAAAAAGGGATAATAAAAGAGTGAATAGTGATGATATTGTATTTAGATCTTGAACATTAGCTTACATAGCGTATACTATGATTTCATAGTGAGTGGTTAACAAGCTTTTGTTCCACACCAGCACTTTACTCTTGAAATCAGAAGGGTTTTATTTTGGAATCTCCTCCAGGGTTCATCACCTCCAATTTCATTTCAAGATCACAGTCAGTCAAATGTTGCTTCTTCTTCAATTGCTTCTCAATTGCTTCTTTAATGCTTCTGTCATTTATCCTCAAAAGTATAAACAAAATGCCGGCCCTTTATATCCAAACCATTGTATAACGAAGACCAAAGTGCTAAGCAGATCTATTGTCAGACTTGTACTGTAGAGCATCCCCCCTCACTCTCTACCCACAGATCACAGGGAACACATGCACACCTAGAGCAGACACACTCACACCCCCTAAAGCACTGAGCAGACAACAATCACCAAGAGAGAGACAAACAGAAATAATTAGCAGGGGTGTAACAGCAGTACAAGACGAGGAGAGACAGAGAGACAGAGAGAGAGAGAGAGAGAGAGAGAGAGAGAGAGAGAGAGAGAGAGAGAGAGAGAGAGAGAGAGAGAGAGAGAGAGAGAGAGAGAGAGAGAGAGAGAGAGAGAGAGAGAGAGAGAGAGAGAGAGCCTCATGGTACAAACCTTTCTTGATTCATGATTAGAAGGAGAAATGGCCCCATTCAAACATTACCCACCACCAACCAATGGGTGCTAACAAGGCTTTAAATGACAAATAAGCCACTAGCTTCTCTTCAATATGGTTGCAGACTTTGAGACGCCACCATCTGTGTCTAATCTCAAGCATGGTATACTTTAATCACCAGATTTAATCACCATCTTAAACTATAGTATACTGTTCAACCTAATGCTAAAATCGTGATTTACACTGTGCCTACTTACATAAACACTTTTAATAATATATATATTAAAGGATAATGTAATAACGCTGCTGTGTTGTTTCAACAGCATGCAGACTATTAGAACTGACACATAATGGCACACAGCATACGATATCAACAAGGTTTGATTTTGTAATGAATATTTAGCGATGTATCAGCAATTTACCTCCACTTCCTATACATGTCAGCAGAGGAAAGAGAGAAGATGAAGATAGAGAAGATAATGGGGAGAAGAGAGAGAATGGGGAGGATACATAGAGATGATGGGGAGAGAGAGGACAGGAAGAAACAAATAGAGAGATAATGGAGAAAGACCGGGATGATGGAGAGAGAGAGAGAGAGAGAGAGAGAGAGAGAGAGAGAGAGAGAGAGAGAGAGAGAGAGAGAGAGAGAGAGAGAGAGAGAGAGAGAGAGAGAGAGAGAGGAGAGAGAGAGAGGGAGAGAGAGATGATTTGGAGAGAGAGAGAAAGATAAAGAGAATTGGGAAAATACAGAGAGATGATGAAGAGAGACAGACGGTGGAGAAAGAGATGATAGAGAGAGAGAGAGAAAGACAGATTATGGAGATAGAGCGAGTGATTAAGAGAGAAAGAAAGAAGAAATAAAGAGAGAGAGAGAGAGAGAGAGAGAGAGAGAGAGAGAGAGAGAGAGAGAGAGAGAGAGAGAGAGAGAGAGAGAGAGAGAGAGAGAGAGAGAGAGAGAGAGAGAGAGAGAGAGAGAGAGAGAGAGAGAGAGAGAGATGGAGCAGGTACAAGATACAATACAAGATACAAGATAATTATTTGCCATTTGTAAGTACAATGGAATGCTTTATCCCCATTCCCTCCTGCATCTCAAAAAACAATACCATAAAAATAATATATACAATAAAAATAAAAATTAACAAAAAAATGACAGCAAAGTGACTGATAGATAGGTGTAGAAGTCTGGTGAAGGGAAACATTAATGTATAATCCTACAGGAAGGATAATATATAAACATTTTATAAATGTTATTATTGTTTGCAGAGTCAGACCCATTCCACTTTAAACTGGCCATTTGTCATTTTACCTTTGAGAGTGAAAAAAGTGGGAGGATGATCAGTGTAGTGAAATATAAAACAAGAATAAGTAAAGCTGACCCATGTGGATAGAAAGAGCTTCCCTTTCCCTTCCTATTCCCTTCTCTCTGTCCCTCACACTCCTGGAGAACTGGGTTGAGTGAAGCTCCAGCTGCATTCCATCCTTATAGGCTCACAAATCAGACTCATCTCACATCTGGATGAAAGGGGCGTTTCAATTTTATGTTCGCTTCAAATCTATTTCGACCAATCATGTTGCTGGGAAGGAGTTACACAAGGAATGGCTCACTTCTGCAAACCACCTGACAGGCAGATACCACAACAAACCTGATTTGGCTGACCATTCATCTCAGAAGAGGACTTGAGGACTAAAACGATAGCATTGACTTCCCATTGTCAATAACTCCGCTTGACCAACAGCCAAACTCGGTCATCACGTTATCCAGTGGTAATGGTGGAAAGACTAGCTAAAAACATCCTGTCCTTAACACCAAGGTCCTTAAACACAGTGTCTAAAGTCAAATCAAACGTGTGTAGTAGGCTGGCCACTGTATGAATATATTTGTTTTGTCTTACCACTTGCCACTTGTGAGTGGCACTGCGTAACTCCTCCCCTCACCCTTTCTGGTTACCCCCCCCCCCCCCCCTCCCTCCGCCCCAGAAGTTTGGTTATGGCATATTGAACTCAATGGTAACCCGGGGGTTACCATTGTCATAAAAGCGTATTACTTTTAAAGGAACATTTTTTTATAAAGATTATAATTGTGTCCTAATTTATTCGGAAACATCAAATATGACACCAGAGGGCTGTGTTTGTTTTTGGTGTGTTTTCCCACCATCTGGACATTCTCTCAGTCTGTTAAGTCTGTTTGTGTTCACTTCCAACTCGTGTTAAAGCCATGAAGCATGAAGCACACGTCGCCCGTAAAGAAGTCAGCCACCAAGTTTGTATCGTACAACCGGGGAGTTTGGAGGCCGTGTGGGACCAAGAACTGGACAATCTACACTACACTACACACTTTGCACTCTTCACTTTATATTCATATTCATACTGTACTGTTTATAGTGACAGATCCATATATTCCGCCATTATGTAAATATGTACATTTTGTAATTTTTGTAATTTGTAATTCTTGTAAATTCTGTAACTTTGTGAAAATCTTTGGAGCTGGCAATAACATTTCACTGTACATGGTACACTCTACCTTATTATACACCTGACAAATAAACCAGATCTCATCTGAAATCTGAAACCACACGGATGAATACAAGGGATCACGGGGTGACGGGAGGGGGGAATAATAAGGAATATGATTTAATTATTCATTCATTATCAGTATCAGGGATGACCTTTCTCTCCCCAAGACTCCTATTAGAGCATCAGAGAGCTCATCAGTCAAGCAGGGGGAGGCTGACCCATATCTTTGTCTCGTTGCCCGTACTCATAACAATATCCCAAATGGACGATATTATAAAGTTTCTATAAGACATTACTTTTCTTTGACACTTTTTGGGTGACTTATATCAGCGCGTTATCCTTTATTTTAATGGCTTCAGTTATGGTGTCAGTTTGATAAAGGCGGGGAAACTCCATCTTTAGTTTCACTGGCATTTGTGATTTCTGACCTGGCGTACATCTCGATCAGAACCTAAAGGTCAATAGAACAGGAGTAGCCGTTGGTTCTCCGTTGTCTCTTAAGACTCAGTTACACATTCAGGAATTTTACTGCCGTCCTTGATAGGACCATTCCCGATTCAAATTTGTCAAAAGTATCCAGACAACACAGGACATTGTTACGATTTTGATCCGATACAGCAGAATCTGTCACAACATAGTCACGATTGTAATCAGACTAGACAAAATGGGCTGAGTTTCCCGAATGTTATGGGACGTACTTGGTCGGGAAGGCTTGGTCGACCTCTCTGGACCTTTCCCGATCCGTAGGACTCTGTTACGAACGTATACGACTGCGTTCAGACAATGATAGGACAATCCAGATCATTGAGGATAGTAACTTTTTCACTTTTCGTGTCGTAGCGCTGTCTGATCTCAAACGGGAGCCATAATCAGCAATGTGTGACTGAGGCTTCAAAGGAGACAAATGTGTAAGCTGTAAAACACACCCTATTATGATTACAGGTCAGTATTTTAAGGTCCTTTAAGATCCAATTTCCATGAACACATTTGATCCTACAACATTAGATCCATCCTGGGAATTCGATTTTTAATGTATTGATCTCTCTGTGCTGGTCGTACTATTTGATTTGAAATGTATTGATCTCTCTGAGCTGGTCATACTATGAACACAGAGACATTTATGGCATCAACTAGTTTCGACAAAAGTTTAAAAAAAATATCGTTTTTATTAAAAGTACCATTCACAGACATTAAGTCACTTTAGCTTTAGATTCAAAATTTCTGATTGAATTTGCCATTTGCAGCAAGTACAATGGAATGCTTGCTCCCCATTTCCTCCCGCAGTATGCATTTCCTGAACACTATATACTATACTATGTACTATACTTATACTATTCAACACTATACTATAACAATACTGTACACAATAAAAAAATAAAACAATACAGTGACTGATGGATGATATATACATGTGTTCAATTGTGCAAAAAGCATTAAAAAAGCATTTTAAAGTGCCAGTACTGCAGCAGCATCATGAATACAGGGCAGTACAGTGCAGAACAGTGCAGTAACTGTAATGAGTCCAGAAAGTCCAGCAAAAGTATGATAGTGTATGATAGTGTTATGAAATATGGATGACAGCATAACGATAAAAAAAAGTGAAACTGTGAATAAACTACTTGAAAGTAGTACTTTAAAAAAATCTGTTTTTTTAAAGGAAAAGTGCAACTGCTTTGGTTGTAACCGTTGTCATAGGTAAAAGGACCGGATGACATTTGGAAATGCCCCGGTTTGAGTTGCTGGTCCGCTAGTTCATTGGCTGCCTTTCCTAGCTAGCCACCATGTAGCTCGTGAGTGGGGGACGTGTGTGACACAATGGACCACGACAGTTGGACAATTGAACGTTAAGAGGGTTTTCGTCTACTAAGCAGAAACTGGATTTGAATACGATCTTATTCTGTGACTTCACCGTGACTTCACCGCTGACTCCCTTTAGCCTGCAGTGTTGACTTAGGTTTCAGAAAGATCCTGGGATTCAGCATTGCATGACTGGTTAGGGTCTCAAAGGAAGATTTTAATTGTTCAGGTTCATAACATTTTATGCATATTATAATAATAAATGCCATGTGGTCTAGGTGGAATTCACATAAGTAATATTGTGGGGCATATAGCTCTTAGCATGGGCAAACATTCTAAATATATGAATAATTTTTATTAAAAAGCTCTTAAGCCGCAGTATTAAGAGATCTTTATTTGGTGTGTGTGTGTATGTGTGTATGTGTGTATGTAGACCTGTAGCCCTCACCTCGATTGTTAGCAAATGCTTCAAGAGGTTGGTCAAGGACTTTATTTGCTCCGTGTTACCTGCCACGCTGGACCCATGGCAATTTGCATATCGTCAAAATAGATCCACGGACGACGCAATTGCCATGGCCCTCCACACTGCCCTTTCCCACCTGGAGGGAAAGAACTGTTATGTGCGAATGCTGTTTGTGGACTACAGCTCAGCGTTCAACACAATAGTTCCTGCCAAGCTCGAGACCAAGCTTAGAGGTCTAGGCGTGCCCCCATCCACGTGCAGCTGGATACTGGACCTCCTGTCGGACCGCCGCCAGGTGGTGAGGATGGGCAGCACCACATCAGAGCCACTGACCCTCAACACGGGAGCCCCCCAGGGATGCGTGCTGAGCCCTCTCCTCTACTCCCTCTACACCCACGACTGCATGGCTATGCACAGCTCCAACGTCATCGTCAAGTTTGCTGACGACACGACAGTGATGGGCCTGATCACCGGCGACAACGAGACAGCCTACAGGGAGGAGGTCGGATCGCTGGAGCAGTGGTGCCAGGAGAACAGCCTCGCCCTCAACGTCAAGAAGACCAAGGAGCTGATCGTGGACTTCAGGAGGCAGAGGGGAGAGCACAGCCCTATCTCCATCGACGGCGTTGCAGTAGAGAGGGTCAGCAGCTTCAAGTTCCTCGGCGTGCACATCTCCGAGGACCTCACATGGTCCACGCACACCACACACGTGGTGAAAAGGGCCCAACAACGCCTGTATTTCCTCAGGCGTCTGAAGAAATTCAGCATGGGCCCCCGCATCCTGAGAACATTCTATAACGGCACCATCGAGAGTGTTCTAACAGGGTGTATCACCGCCTGGTACGGGAACTGCACTGCACTCGAGCGCAGAGCGCTTCAAAGGGTGGTGCGAACGGCCCAGTATATCGTTGGAGGTGAGCTCCCCTCCCTCCTGGATATTTACAATCAGCGGTGCATGTCCAAGGCCAAACGAATCATAAAAGAAATTGCCCACCCCAGCCACGAACTGTACTCACTGTTACCGTCAGGCAGGCGATACTGCAGTATAAGGTGCCGTACAAAAAAAGGCTTAGAGATAGCTTCCACAGTCAGGCCATCAGGCTGCTGAACAAGGGCGTATAGCATATAACAATGTATATTTTATTACATTGATTTATATATACATATTGCTCTTTTCTATGCTGATATTTTGCATTTTATAAATTGCATTTTTATTTTAAATTTTAAATTTTTATTTTTTACTTTATTCTATTTTTATTCTATTTTTATCTATTTTTATCTTATTTTATAACTGCTGTCTGTCGTCGGGTATTGCACATAAGATTTTCACATCACTGCTTTATACTTGTGTAAACTGTGAAGTGACAATAAACTTGACTTGACTTGACATTGATGTGTATGTGTGTGTGTGTATGTGTGTGTGTCACTATTGGGGCACATTTTTGTATACAAGAGCATTTGAAAAGACTTGGTTTTGTGCTTCACAGCGATTGTGAGCCCTGTGGTAATTGGAAGTTTAACAGTACTTGTAGGACTGTCTTTAACGCAGAGATCTAAAAGCCACCATTCTGTGAGGCCCTAATAATATAATATATAATAATCACAAAGGGGACGAAGAGTCAATCTCCCCTGGCGACATCTTACTTTATTCGATATGTTGGAAAAGACAGAGGACTTTAGAGGAGAGATGAGGAGATAGGAGACGAGAAGAGAGAAGGAGATGGAAGATGGAAGATAAGGATATTGTACGGAGACGAGGGAGGCAGGGAAGATGGAGGTAAGGTCAGGGGTGAGGGTAAAAGCTTTGCATTGAATATATTTTTCCTCGGGCCAACATAAATAAACAGATCCATTTCCACATCGATGCAAACAACTTAGACGTCTGGGTGTCGGGGGTAAGTGGGTATACTGAAGGAATTAATGACACAATTAGATTCGCAAAATGAAAGCTTTACGCATGTAAACAAATAAAAGCATGCAAATGCTTTTCTCTGTCTGGATGTTGCATGAGAGAACACACGCCAGAAGAATGCCAGCCAGAACTAGGAAGCTCCCAACTCAATGCAAATGACACCAGAGAGTCTCCCAGGTCACTCCACCAGTCTGGACAGACCACAGGACATAGCTCTATAAATAATAACTAGGAGAATGTGTCTCTACATTAGACACCACTTTAAGGGCTCTGCTGTGTAGGACACACACAGTCTGCCTTTTCTGTAGAATAATTATAGACAACTAAAAATTTAGCTAGATGATGAAGATACGATGAGTGCATAAGTCTCTCTCTCTCTCTCTCTCTCTCTCTCTCTCTCTCTCTCTCTCTCATTATATTACACTCTACCACCACCATTAAAAGCTGCAGCTGGGCTGGAGCTCTCAGCTCTGTGATAAAGAATGTCATCAGTCAAGGAGATTGCCGTGCTTCGATAAACCTGTCCCCGAGCCGGTCCTTGGTGTGGAAACGCCAGCTGTCTCTCCCCATCTCTCCCCATCTCTTCCCATCACTCCCCATCTCGCCCCATCTCTACCCATCTCTCCTCAACTCTCCCCATCTCTCCCCATATCTCCCCATATCTCCCCATATCTCCCTCTCTCGTACACAAAGCATACTGACTGGAACATTAACAATACACATTCAGCATGACTTCTTGTATTTATCTAAATCTTTTAACCATGCAATTGCTATTACATGCTATTATGCTCATCTTCTGCATCCTTAAAGGGGAACTTCCCAACCATATCTCTATCTACCTATTAGGGATACAGTGTGAACAACAACCTTATTTCTATCTATTAGGGATACAGTGTGAAAAACAACCTTATATCGATATATGAGGGATACAGTGTGAAAAACAACCCTAACTCTATATATTAGGATTACAGAGTGAAAAATACCCTTATCTCTATCTATTTATTAGGGGTACAGTGTGAAAAACAACATTATCTCTATATATTAGGAATACAGTGTGAAAAACAACCTTATATCTATCTATTAGAGATATAGTGTGAAAAACTATAGTTATGTTATCATAACTCTAGTTCTATGATTATAAGCGTAGCCGTCTAGGCTTCGCTTTATGGGCTTGTCCCGTTCCGATTTGCGTGCACTGAAAATTCCAGCAATGTCCGAGGGCCCTGCCCACATTCCACACGCCAACGTGCATAAAAGGTCTCGCCTCCGCGCAATTTCTTTCAGCAATGGGGGTGCAACAGGTGGGAAACTGCGACTACGCCTATAATCATAGAACTTGAGTTGATGATGACATAACTATCATTATATTTCTTATAGGCTACGCCGTCTAGGCTTCGCCTTATGGGCTAAGGCGTAGCTGCGAGCGGAGCCCGATAAATGTACCCCTGCTGGACCCCGGTCCCGGGGCAAACTGGACTCAAGAAGACGTGAAGTGTAAACACTGTCATGAAACACGCAAAGCTATGAATACAGAGAACAGAGAATAGGGCGAGTCTCAACTATTCGACTCAGGCCTGAATTTCTAAATAAATCAAATGCGACATAGTCGCGCGTATACCATAAGCCAATCAAGCACATATTATCATACGCAACATGTCCATCAACGCAACGTATACAAAAGACACATGCATATCATCAATAAAGAGTTGGCGGGATATTCCATGCCGGTTAGGATATTCCAACGCCGGTTACAACCCGTAACCACAGTACGAATACCCGGTCGTCACTCTTAACCCGACGAGTTGTCGAGACACTGCAGAGTGACAAGGGGAGCAACATTACGCATTGTAACAGCGCTGAGCAAAAAACCTTATACCTGTCCCTCGCTAGGAGCAGGGAGCATGGCCCCTGATTCCAGCACAGACACCAATAGAGCCCCTGGTCATGTCCAGCATGTTAAACGGACAAAGGTGCCGGGGAAATCCATGACCCTGCCGTGAAAATGTCTTCTACCAAGCCCTTCTCCAGCAAGGATTGTAAGAAGCTTAGCTCGCTTCCCAACTCACAGCAAGATGGGACCACTCGATTGTGATCGCACCACGTAGAGAAAGCACCCCACTTTGCTGCGTAAAGAGCAGATGTGGATCTGAATAGTATTGATAACTGCTGCAGACACACCTCTGTCCTGCAGAATCAATCTCTCATGAGCCAAACCAACAATGCGACAGATCGGGTGGGTGGTAAATAGTCCTGTGCGCTTGCGACAGTGCACAAGAGCGCTGCTAGTTCCGGGAACCATAAGGCTGATCGGCTCTCTGCTCTTCAATGAAGAGCAGAGGAGCGCACTCCCCCCTGTCTGTTCATAGGTTGCCGCTGATCAGAACGTGGCGGCCGCCCACCAAGTGCGAGAAATGCGTTCTCTCAGCACCGTGAAAAGCTCCAAAACATTTATGTGTGCGACAGGGGTTGTCGGCCACTCGTTTCCGAACGAGTAGGAGAGAGACGTCCCTCCCTTACCCGTCAACGAAGCATCCGTGAAGACCACTACGTATGACGTCACGCTGCCAAGGGGAACCCGCCGGGGTTCAGTAGCGTCGGGGGACACCGAACGGGGCACAGTGAGAACCTTAAGTTTGTGACGCCTGGGATCCAACCTTTGGCGAGCAAACCATCCCTGGAGTCCGCACATGAAGAGCAGACCCAGAGGAACCACCAGGTGGGAAGCCGCCATCAGCCCAAGCAGGTACCTGATAGACAGCGCCGTCACTCTTCCGCGAACATGGATATGAGTAAGCACAGACAGGACGGCACCTCGTCGCGGGGGCGAGAGCCTTGCTATCTTTTCGTAATTGAAGCCCAGGTCCTTGAGATCAAAAATAACTACTTTTCCCTTGACTCTGAGTGGCCCAGCGCCCTCAACGCACTTGGAGAAGGTGCGCAGGGCCAGCGAGTACCCGAATAGCAGGCACAGGTATTTGTAGGCCACGCCCATAAAAGGCGAGGTAGGTAAGGGGTAGGTAAACTGAAGGTAAGGGGACAGAAAGTCGGGGTTCAGGGGACTGGCATGCAGCGTTGCCGAAAGGGACGTGTGGTGAGTCCCCAGCCCGCTTATAGAGCACGTGTGGTGGCGTGCAAAGCCCCAGCGGTGCCCCCCCCCCCCACACACACACACACACACACCAGACACACACACACATACACACACACACCCAGACACCTGCACACACACTATCTCAGAGACAGAGACAGAGAGAGGGAGATGGAGAGAGACTGAGAGAGACAAAGAGAGAGCAACAGAGAGAGAGACAGACAGACAGACAGACAGACAGAGAAATAGAGAGAAAGAGAGAGACAGAGACAGAGAGAGGGTGATAGAGGGAGATAGAGGGAGATAGAGAGACTGAGCGAGACAAAGAGAGAGTGACAGAGAGAGAGAAAGAGAGAGTGAGAGAGAGAGAGAGAGAGAGAGAGAGAGAGAGAGAGAGAGAGAGAGAGAGAGAGAGAGAGAGAGAGAGAGAGAGAGAGAGAGAGAGAGAGAGAGAGAGAGAGAGAGAGAGAGGGAGATAGAGGGACTGAGAGAGACAAAGAGAGAGCAACAGAGACAGAGACAGAGAGCGTGAGCGAGAGACCGAGAGAGACAGAGATCAGTTATATTAGCACGGCAAATTGGACAAAATAGAATCTATCCACATTCCATAATCAGGTTCTATGTAATCCTTGGGGAGGAGAGGGAGGGGGAGGACAATCCAGTGTGTTTATAGGTAACGAGGACGACTGCCGCATCCTTGCATAGTTCAGATCATGGAGATGTGCAACTCCTCCAAATAGCCTAATGTGAGTCCTCCGTGTGGTCAGGGACACCTGACCAATTACCCACTGATACATGGAGAGAGGAAATGATCACGTAATCCTGGCATACGTTATATCTCCTAATCCTTTATCTGCAGTCTGTGGTGCTCCCCCCTCCTCCCTTTTGTGCCCACATTCATTAGCTGGTCGTCACACAGATTAGTGATGAGTCAGCTGAAGGACGCAGTGTGGGGGGGGGGGGGAAGAGAGAGAGAGAAAGATAGAGAGAGAGAGAGAGAGAGAGAGAGAGAGAGAGAGAGAGAGAGAGAGAGAGAGAGAGAGAGAGAGAGAGAGAGAGAGAGAGAGAGAGAGAGAGACTCTGGGCTCGTGGTAAAGAGCTGACTGGCTAACACTTCAGCCTGTGTTCAGTACTATATATTCTTTGTTTTCACAGTCCAAGTTGTTGTCGATCATCCTTGTGAGGATGACTTTGTGAATTGAATGTATAATCATATGTGGGAGAGTGTACATCTCCGGAATGCATGGAAGATGGGCCTGGAAGACTACTCTGTCCCAAAGGGTGTATGATTAAACAGGCAGTGTAGTGAACACAGCTTGTCTTAGGGATTGGAGGATGTATGCTGCGGGGTCTCTGATCAGGCCCTGATCAGAAAGTGACCCTGGACCAACGTATGGAAGGTTTTACCGTCAGGCAGGCGATACCGCAGTATCAAGTGCCGTACAAATAGACTCCGAGATAGCTTCCACAGTCAGGCCATCAGGCTGCTGAACAAGGGCGTATAGCATATAACAATGTATATTTTATTACATTGATTTATATATACATATTGCTCTTTTTTCTGTGCCGATATATTGCATTTTATAAATTGCATTTTTATTTTTAACAACAAAGGGAACAGATATAATGCAGATTGAATAGCAATGCCTTAATGACATGGTTTTGTATTTATAGGTTGACGTCCTCTTTTTCGGAACCTAAAAAATGCGTCCGGCCGGATTTCTAAATCCCCACAAATGTCCAGGATTCCGCTTTCACTTCCGACAGTCACATTACTTTTCATAACTTTGAAATTTCTCCTTATGTCCGCCTTCTCGCATGCCACCATAGCCAGGTCATGTAGGCTACAACTTAAGCCTTTCACGGCAAACATAGGTCAAACTGCATCTCAATCATTTCCTTTAACAACCCCCCCCCCCCCACCCACACACACACGGTCTACAGCAATGAATCTACTTCACTAAAGAAAAGTGTAGCACCAATGCAGAGCAAAATTATATGAGATCAAGAACCAAGGCATCGACAATGTAACAGGGATTCAGAACTAATATTGCAAAAATGTCTAAAATCAGCTCAAACTGAATTAGATTTTCATGATGACTGCGGCAGCCAACAGTCAGGGGAACCGAGTGTGGAGAAGAAGGTGGTTAGGAACAGCGAACATCACTAAAGACAGTAAAGGAAATAGCAGTCCAAGCGCTGACTTTCTGCTCGAAGGCACAGATAACTCGTCTTCGCGGCTTCTCGCAGAGAAGTGTCATGATAGGATCCACCCTCCACAATCGGTTCGATTTTTATTAGTGGAATACAGAAAGTTAGAGCTTTTCAAATGTACATTGTTTCCAGTCATCGCCAAACACTGCTTTCAAATGTTCATTTTTCTTGCAGTGTTTTTCTATTTTACATTTTGCACAATTTCTGTAAGGCACTGCCACTTTCATTTCACTGCACATCCCGCATGTGTATGTGACAAATTGTTACAACCAGCGATGTCTGAGGGTGTTCGACAAACGGGTAAAGTGGGATCCTGTGTGCGCCGGAGCAAGAACAGAGTCAACACAGGGGTCAAAGTGCGATAATAGGGTGTATTGGTGGAAAACAACAAAGGATACAGACACAGGATAAACTCAAATACCAAATATCAGGAACCAGGCCTAGGGACCTGGTGGAAGAAAGATTTTGGCAAAAAGGAAAACTAAGTTTCCCTCTCCCAAATAGCCGCGGTGGCAACAAGCGGTTAACCAAACACACTACTCTAGCAAAACGTACATGGGTGGCATACCCCCTCTAACCTAGGGTATTTAACAATGAGTTACCTACGTGGTGAAAATGTAAAGAGGCCTCTTTCTAAACTGTCCCGTAGACCTGGACCTTACCTATCCCAACCACCATAGGGGCATGCATGTTGTGAGGGTGTCAAACAAAAAAGAGGGTGAGCTGCAACAAACTGGGAGCCTTTATACAAAACAACACTAGCAGGTGGCGGTGATTGGTGATTGGTGATTGATGATTGATGATTGATGATTGATGATTGGTGGGGCGGAGTCCGGATCCTGGTGCTGGAGCAGGGCGGGGCTCTGACCTGTAACAGGGAACAAGGCCCACAGCGCCACCCGGAGGCACCACCTGCCGTAACACAAATAAAGTTTTAGAATCTTGAATCTTAAATAAATACCAGTGAAAACCAGTGACAGCGTATTTTTAACTCTTGCCAACTATATTTAGTGGTTGCGGATTAATGATGGCTTGCTATCCATCATGCTGCCCTCCACAACATGTCTGATGACAGTGAAGCAGCTCTGACCCCGACTCCCCTTGGTTTCCAGTGTGAACCCGATGGACCCCATGACACTACCACAACACGCCATCACCACCACGTAGGCTGGTGCCTTACTACCGCGTGAACTAGCAAGCACACTCAGACATTAAGCAAAGGACATACAAGCAATAATTATTAAAAAAACAAAAAACTTTAAATCAAATAAATAAACATTTATTTGATTGAAAAGCACTAATTTAAAACGCCAAGTCAAGACAAACACACCTGAAAAAATTTATTCAACCAGAAACCTGGTAAAAGCTTTTGAGTGTGAACTACAGTCTATGAATAATATTATTGACACAAGCATATTTTTACATTAATTGGGACTAGTGCGTGCTGTACAGCTTACCAAAGAGCAAAGTCACATTCAACTGGCAAATATTAATATCGCCCTGTCCACAATCTCAGAAAATGGTCTAATATTAAAAAGCTTAAAATATACCTTGCGTGTGCTCGCTGAAGTATTTATAACCCTCCCTATAACATATACATTATTTGTTGGATTTAGTGAATTCAAAATCTGTGCTCTGTTTTTGCTTCCAATCAAAGAAATCAACCATTTTGATTTGCTTTGATTTGTTTGTATTTTAATTGCATGCATTAGGTGGCCACTGAGATCAGCTGGAGAGCTGTTTTTGAATTCAGTGTCAGTTGACATTGTTATATATTCCTTGCTATATATATATATATATATATATATATATATATATATATATATATATATATATATATATGTTATACTAATGCAACAACAAACACATCATATTTCCATGTTCCTGCCATCATTTATCACCTACCACTTCCCCCCAGTTGGCCAGTTGTGAGACTCTTGAGTTGTTTGGCAAGCAATTGAAACCATGTGTTTTTGTCACATATGCATTCCTAGGTTTATGTTGCTAAATCAGTGGCACAATATAAGGTTCACTGATGTATGTCTTTGACCAATAATCCAGATTGATAGTATTTATAGTATTATAATAATATACAGTAAATAATTATAATATTGTAGATTTACCACCTGTTGGATCTGTAATGTTTTCACCAGAGAACAAGTCATCACCAACACGCGCACCAACATTTCCCGTCATAACCGCACGCAGTTATGATCACAATAATAATCATAACATCATAACCATAACGCTCGGGCCAAGATGAAAACGGTAATAGCGACAGACGTAATACAGATTTTTTTATCCGCATCACATTTGAAGACTAAGTGGTATGACTTTTAAAACAGACAAATGGTATGGAATAGGAATGTGTGTGTGTGTGTGTGTGTGTGTGTGTGTGTGTGTATGCGTGTGTGTGTAAGCCTCCAGTGTGTTGTCCCCAGTCGCTGTCAGCTGAGAAACCCACAGACTCAAAATAAGAGCCGGAATTCACAACGAATTACAGAGCGCGATAAATCAACAGGGAAAATAAATGAACGGACTCCAACAGGAAGGCAGAGGCCAAGAGAGGTGAGGGGAGAGATCAGGGGTAGGGAGAAGCTGACCTACAGAGGACAGGAAGGAGGTGATGCAAGGTGAGGAGAGAGACGAGGAGTAGTGAGGAGCTGAGCTTCAGAAGACAGGAAAGAGGTGATGTAAGGTGAGGAGGAGAGACGAGGGGAAGGGAGGAGCTGATCTACAGAGGACAGGAAGGAGGTGATGCAAGGTGAGGAGAGAGACGAGGAGTAGTGAGGAGCTGAGCTTCAGAAGACAGGAAAGAGGTGATGTAAGATGAGGAGGAGAGACGAGGGGAAGGGAGGAGCTGACCTACAGAGGACTGGAAGGAGGTGATGTAAGTTCAGGAGGAGAGTCCAGGAGTAGGGAGGAGATGACCTCCAGAGGACAGGAAAGAGGTGATGCAAGGTGAGGGTAGAGACGAGGAACTGACCGTGTCTGTCTGTCTGTCTGTCTGTCTGTTTGTCTGTCTGTCTGCGTATGAGAGATGGGGAGGGCTGGGTGTATATAAAGACCACGGAGAGGGTCATACTGAGCTGTCAACCACAGCTCACACTCAGCCTGCAGGCCAAACCAGCAAAAGGCTCTCTAGCCTGCTTATCAGTGGAGCACCACCGCCGGCCAGCCCAGACACACACACACACACACACATACACACTCACACACACACACATACACATACACACTCACACACACACACATACACATACACACTCACACACACACACACACACACACACACACACACACACTCACACACACACACATACACATACACACTCACACACACACACATACACATACACACTCACACACACACACACACACACACACACACACACACTCACACACACACACATACACATACACACTCACACACACACACACACACACTCACACACACACACATACACATACACACTCACACACACACACATACACATACACACACACACACACACACACACACACACACACTCACACACACACACATACACATACACACTCACACACACACACATACACACTCACACACACACACATACACATACACATGCCTCTCATCAGACGCGGTGGGTCTGGTACGACGTGGAGGCCGCAGACGTGCTATGGGCTTTGAAACATTTACAACGCAGTGGGCTAACAAGAAAACCCCTGCTTCACGCAGATGTGTGTTTGTTCCTTGGTGTGAGTGTGTGTGTGTGTGTGTGTGTGTGTGTGTGTGTGTGTGTGTGTGTGTTAGGTATGCAAGAAATTCCCCAAAACTATCATTGAATAAACAGCCCAAATCTCAGCGAGTACTGAACTACTAGTGTTTTTTTCCGTATCATTTATTTTTTGATATTTACACATCAAAAGTTAGTTTGAATCTGTATTTCATACAAGATTCAATATGTTTTTATTCTCCATGTGCAACAAGTACAATGGAATGCTTATTCCCACAGCTTACATGCTTACATTCCCTCCCACAGTATGAATTTCCTACAACAATAATATACTAAACTATACAATATTATACCATACTAAACAATACAATTAAATACTAAACAATACTATACTATAAAACAACTGAGCTTGGCTGGTCACACAGTTTTTACCTGCTAGCAGCAAACACTTCTAAACAGACTTTTTACTGAATATATTCGGACATTGCGAAGCCTGCCTCGCCTTGTGAAAATAGGTTTGCTGCTCAACTGCGAAGGTTTTGACTATTTAATGATATATCCTGCTCCAAGGTTTCCCCCGGTGTATTCCTTAGTTGTCTCCCCGCGCTTTCAAAGATGTTGCTTTTTTAAGATGTTGGAAACATACATATGATGGTTGGTAAGCACACAAGCAACATCTGTTAACATGAGCACGCAATGGGAAAGCAGGTCTGAGTCTGCAGTTCTGTGTTCTTGAACATTGATGCTACCCTCAAAGTGCTTAAAGTGATGTTCAACGTAAAGAGACGCTTCCAACTATCACAAGCTAACGTTACCTTGCAACCATAGCTAGCTAGCCAAACTCAGTCACAATGACTTTGCACTTCCACACTCAAAAAATTAAAAGTAAAAAAAGACACTTGACACCAGGACTAAGAAATATTTTTGGGGGAAACCTGCTGGCAAAAAAACGTTGCCAAAAAACAAATCAAATTTAATGAAAAAAATAAAAAATGTATTCGATTTTGTTTGTAAACGTTTATAATTTGCATGATGAGCACTTGTTTCCTCGAGTACACGTTTGTACCCTCAGTACCCTCAGTGTGTGTGTGTGTGTGTGTGTGTGTGTGTGTGTGTGTGTGTGTGTGTGTGTGTGCGTGCGTGTCTAGCTGTATGTGGGTGCGTGCATGCGTAGGTGTGTGTGTGTGTGTGTGTGTTTATGCGTGGGTGTGTGTGTGTGTGTGTGTGTGTGTGTGAGTGTGTAGTGCAAATCCAATTATGTTTATGCTCACCTTTCTCCAAGATGGATAATTATGGAGCGTTTAATACTAACTGGTGAGATGAATGGTGAAAACCATGAGATGAGTGACATTAATATTGCTCAGCAGAAGAAAGAAATCAACAATACAATATAATGGCAACAGTAAAATACAGCTTTTTCCACCTAAATAAAATTTGGAACGTCAATGAACCTGATGATGATAGCCATGTACATTTTTACTGTACTTACCGTATAAATATATATCAATCTACAACTGTTGATATAACTGCATACCCCTGCTCACTACCTGTATACTTGTGTATACTTACCTGTATATATGTATACCTATAATTCTGCACATATCTCATACCTACTTTATAAGTAATTTTATACCTGTTTTTGTATACCTAGTAGACAGTTTTTAACGACGCAAACCAATCTGCTGCTTCTCTCAATGTTCAAGATGTTTTTATTTGCCATTTGCAACAAGTACAATGGAATGCTTACTCCCCCATTCCCTCCTGCAGAATGCATTTCAAACAACAATACTATACTATACTTACAACAATGCTATACTATGCTAATACTACGTAGCACACCGTAACACGTGAGCTGCTGAATGCTGAAAGACAGACTGTTAGCGCTAATGCCTCACGTGAGTGCACTCACACTGCCTCCACACACTCCAGACAGAGGGCTGTGGGATGCGTGTGTGTGTGCGTGTGTGTGTGTGTGTGTGTGTGTGTCTGATAACGTCTCACTCACTGATGGGTTGTGGTAGGGGTTGATTCGCACTTCGCGGATTCTTACATTCTTACGATACAACCTAAAGTGTATCGTTAGGTTGACTCAAATAATCACATTAAAAAAAAATTCAAAACAATAAAGTAATCTCATTAAGGTGAAGAAGAAGGACAGTGACTCATCACGGTGAAACCCAGCCTAACGAGGAGACCAGAACACAAGAGAAAAAGTCTTGGTGGGTGTGGCTTGCTAGAATTACATTTTGATTTATGACTCCAATTAAATGCTCTTCTGAGCATTAGGAAGAACTGGGGCTTTTGCAACCATGGAGATGGTCTCCGTAGTCCAATCAAGTGCTTTGATGTCTGGCTTGGCAATTAAACCCAAGCAGGACCTAATTGCTCATCTCCTGGCAGAGTGATGACCGTGAGTTCCTGTGTATGTGTGTGGTGTCTCTGCATTGCATCTCTTGGCAACAGGTTCACTATCTCTTTCACACACACACACACACACACACACACACACACACACACACACACACACACACACACACACACACACACACACACACACACACACACACACACACACACACACACACTCCAGTGTCAAACTGCTACAGGGTGCAATCTCTCATATTTTTGACAGGAAGAGAAAAGTACATATATATATATATATATAGAGAGAGAGAGAGAGAGAGAGAGAGAGAGAGAGAGAGAGAGAGAGAGAGAGAGAGAGAGAGAGAGAGAGAGAGAGAGAGAGAGAGAGAGAGAGAGAGAGAGAGAGAGAGAGAGAGAAGAGAGAGAGAAAGAGAGAGAGAGAGAGAGAGATGGAAGGATGGATGGACAGAGTACGTTTTCTGACTTTTGTCAAAACGTCCCCATTCCAAATAAAGCGACCCACATGACACACCCATCCCTGTGGTCCACCCTGCAGTGACTACGAGGGGGCTGGCTTGGTGTGTTCCTGTTGGGTCTGAGTTCATTATAATGGATGCACAGCCTTCATTACACTGCATGGCAGATGTAGTCTGGCCATGAACACAGGATGGATTAGCACTCGTTGACACACACACACACACACACACACACACACACACACACACACACACACACACACACACACACACACACACACACACACACACACACACACACACACACACACACACACACACACACAGCACTCCCAGTCGCATACAAACAGGGAACCAATTAGCTGTGGTTCACATCAACTCATTCTCCATGTTGTCCAGCTCTCTCTCTCTCTCTCTCTCTCTCTCTCTCTCTCTCTCTCTCTCTCTCTCTCTCTCTCTCTCTCTCTCTCTCTCTCTCTCTCTCTCTCTCTCTCTCACTGTCTCTCTCTCTCTCTCTTTCTCTCCCTCTCTCTTGTTAGTAGGCTAAACACTACTTACTACTCCCATCTTGCCTTATTTCCTAATGACAGTGTTGTTGCTAATGATGAACACCGTTGTAATGTCCTTGGAGCACATGTACTCCGTTCACTGGGGAGAAGGTGGGAGTCGACCCAAATGGGAAACGACACAATGGAGCTCTCTGGGACTAAACCGGACTAAACTGGACTAAACTGGATGCTTTACTGTGCTTTGCTGCCATGGCTTGCATGGAGTCTAGCAAGCATCACCCTTAATATGAACTCCGGACATCTTTTTCATTGTTACACTTCTGACTCAAAGTCTTTAGCTCTGTTAAATGTTAGCGTCACCTTGACTATCTTTGTTCTTCCACTGAGTTGATATCAGACCGATTAAATATGCCAAATGGATCAAGGACCATCTGTAGAGAGCACCTCTCTCTCTCTCTCTCTCTCTCTCTCTCTCTCTCTCTCTCTCTCTCTCTCTCTCTCTCTCTCTCTCTCTCTCTCACTGACAGAGGGCAGGATGGTCAGCCAAAAATGGACACCTAGCCAGCTGCTATCACCAGTCACAACAAGGTGAACTTTTCAATTAGTGTCACTGTGTAATGCGCGTAGGATATATATGTGTGTGTGTGTGTGTGTGTTTAGGTTTGGGAAGGTGAACGTTAAATATGCATTTAAAACGCTTGTGCTAACGTGAAATGTGTCATACAAGGCCGCACATCGTGGGCGTTGGCGACAACAACACATACATTAGCAACACCTTCTCACCTAGGATTTGACTGGAGGAGAAACAGGGAGGAAACGAGGAGGGGGGGTCAATTGTTGACAATGTACAACAGTGATCATCAACTGGCGGCCCGCGGGCCACATCAGGTCCGCCACGGCTTCCCATTCGGTCCAGGGAATTTCTATGAATTCTGAAAATACGACTAGCAAAAAGTGCCCCAAATTTGTGCGTACGACGTGGGTCTAAAGACGTTATAAATCCATCTGTCAGCAAATTATTAGTGAGTAACCTACACCAGCATTTCTCTCTTTACTTTTTTTCAGTCACATACATGTATAAATATGTGTTTATTTATTTTTTGTTAACTTTTATTATTGATATTATTATTATTATGATTTATATATTTATATATTTATATATTTATATAAGTCCGGCCACCAGTGTCTTCGTAGAAAAAGTGTGTTCCTTGGTCAAACGTAGTCAATGACCTCTTGCATGTTGTGTCAGAAAATGACCCCCCCCTGCTTACTCTGGTATCGTACATCCAACTGACTGTGGTTACTTAAACTGAGGCATACTCTACTCACCTGAAAGGATTTGACTCTATGAGTAACAGGGAGCAGTTCAGCTTAAGATTAGAAGAGACACGGCGAAGATGTAGAAACTACACCCGGCTTCTCCTTCTGGCCTCGCTCTGTCCTCCATTGACCCGTCTGTCCCGCCTGTCACTGTCTCTCACCACGGGGGGAGCCACAGTGGCCCAATTCATCTCAATTATTAAGACACCTTATAATGAATACACACACACACACACACACACACACACACACACACACAGGTTCTAAGTGTATTGGTTTCCTGGAGGGAAAGCGAGATAATGGCCAGTTTGAAGCCCAAAGCACCGCCCCGCCCATGTGCTAGGACTGTCTACGTACATCGCACAGGATAAGGAGGGGGCAAATATTCAGCCATTGACCTGAAGGAAATGCTGTTTGGGTGAATAATGGAAGTGCTGGTATTACATTGTCAGCCACAAGAGGGTTCTATTCAATGAGAAATATGGCAGATATTTATGAATGAAAAAAATGTCTGACCCCTTGTCTTTCCTCATGTCGTCATATTGTGTGTGTGTGTGCGTGTCTTTCAAGATTCAAGATTCAAGATATCTTTATTTATCCCTTGAAAAACACGCAGACGTGTGTGTGTGTGTGTATGTGTGTGTGTGTGTGTGTGTGTGTGTGTGTGTGTGTGTGTGTGTGTGTGTGTGTGTGTGCGTGTGTGTGCGTGTGTGTGTGTGTGTTATGCTGTGTGTATGTTTATCCTTAAACAGATTGGTGGCAAATCACTAGCTTTGTGTCCTCACACAGGGTCAGTCTTGGCACAGTTTGGCTGGTAGGACAGCTGGGTAATATTAATGAATCATTCCCCATATCTGTGATCAACTGTAGGGGCCGAGGGAAACTTAAGATATGACAGAACAGACTAACGCTAAAAAAAATATCCGCTTTGAGACTGTTCATTTGGAGAGGATATAGATATTTAATTGAAAAGCCTCCGTTTGTGTGTTGATATATGGCCATGCCTCCAAAACTGTCAGGCAGTTCAAAAGCACACAATCGTAGAGATAAAAAACAAAGACAGGCACAGAAACCCAAAAAAAAAACGGACAAGATGGAGTAGACACTTCTCACTTCTCTAGACGCAATCTCTGTTCATCCCACATAGTGTCACAAACTACACTCTCTATGTCTGTGGGGCACAAATGTAGAAATTCCCCTCATCCACAGTCATCCAGAGGACAACAAGTAGCAACCTGGAGGAAAGGTAAACATTGTTAATTTGCATAACATAAGCAATGCCAGTTGAAAAGCGGCCCCTTTCTCCCTTAAACAACATGGACTCCGGTGAAGAGAACAGGAGGCATGAGGTCAGGGCAGGATGGTGCTAATGGTTCAAACTGAGACATTTAGACGCCCTCTTTTTAGCTTCAGCCTATCCTGTTCCATTTACCGCTCAGTGGTTCAATAGTTCAGCTGCTCTTCCACAACACAAGCCCCAGCTCTTCACTCACACTTTGGCAGATCGGTGTCCCTGCTAGCATACCTTGTTTCCAGCCCTCTTGTATCCAGTGCTCGTTCCCCTTCCATGACCCCCTCACAGTATTATACATGTTTACTCATTGACATGAAATCCTTTAACTTATCCCTTGGTACCCGTCTTATTGGGTGGTGCCTTCGGGTCCTAACCTCAATCATAAGATTCAAGATTCAAGATTCAAGAAGACTTTATTTATCCCGAGGGAAATTAAGGTGCAACAGTTGAAACAGGGGGAATAAAAGCACACAAAATATACTAATACCTAAAAACTAAGTAACAACAAACTAAACTAAACAAAACTAGTATAAACAAAATAATAATAACTAAATGAAATCTAAATGTATAGACAGATGAATTGCACAATTTACAGTATTATTACAGTAATACGTAGGTATCTACAATATACAACAATACGTATAGTGCAAATTGGCGGTAATAAAATACTAATAAATAACTTTTCACATGTCACTGAAAAAGTGACATGTGAAAAGTGAAAAGTGAAATTGAATTGAATTTACAGTGCAAAATTACAGTGCGTTGACCAAAAAAATAATAGCAGTGCGTTGACCTCAGGTCACGGAGTCTCCACTGTCCCTCTCACCACCCGAGGTAGATGAATTATAGAGACTGATGGCCACAGGAAGAAAGGACTTCCTGTGGCGTTCTGTGGTGCACCTGGGTGGAATGAGTCTGTTGCTGAAGGTGCTTCTATATGAGGTCAGCACCATAACATTTAAAGTTAGTTTGTAGAGGACTATATGCATTGACATCAATGCACCATGTTCCTTATGGATAAGTACTATGCTGTTATATGTCAACCATATTTTGTAAAAGCTTTTGATTATGATGTCCCTGCTCATTTTATTGAGTCTTAATTTGTTATTTTAGAGCCATGGGAAGGGAGGAGGGGAGGGGTGGGTGATGTGATATAATGTTTGTGATGATATTAATTGTGTAATACAGCCAGCAATAGAACAACAAAACAATATCTACATACACCAGGAGAAGCCGTGTGCTGTTATACTTGTGTTACTGTTATATGTTTGTGTTTCACACGGTCAAGAAAACTCATGGCGGACAAACAGGCTTTCCTGTAGTGGCCGTCAGGACGGAGAGCAGCAGGGACCACTATCATCCCTCATTTAGGATTTAATGACGATGCAGGTTGTCCATTGATGGCTGTGTCCGTGGAGGCTGTTTAACGCCAGCCTGTTTAACGCCGGGCAGCTGTTTCTCCTTCTGTAGCCCTTTGAACACACTCAGTTATGCAGCAGTCCAGCAACTCAAACACAGGTCTGAAATCAGGTAAAGGATGTCATTACACACCCTCGATTTGTACAACTTTTGTTTGAGTGTGTTGACAGGTCCGTCAACGAGGACAAAAATATTTTGTTTTGATAGTGGGATTATTGTTCTCCATCGATTGGAGCCGGAATACACAGAAGAAGAGCTGGCTAATTTACAGGCTGATATCTGTCATGAGAAGCAGTGATATGTGTGTACAATGAGTCTAACGAGGAGTTGATGTTGAATTGGCTTCTATTGGATTGGGGTGTAGGAGGGGGAGGGGGGGGGAGGGTGCTCACTAGAGTATCAAATATCTAAATATTGATCCTAGCAACCTACACAATTTGAGTGCAAACCAAAGGTGTGACATGACCCTAAGAAATGTGTGAATATTGGTGCAACATTGAAGGACTCTTCATCTCGTTTGTTTGTTTTCATTCTATTTCTGAGGTTAAATAATCGGACTTGTGAAATGCTGGTTACCTGCTAGCGGGGTATGTCTCTGTTGTGTACATAGTGTTCTGTTCCACATATACGACCACATATTACATGTCACATAACAGTAAACACACACACACACTTTGTAAGTGTAAGTGGCAACCTACTGAGCGATTGTCACATTCACATACACACAACAACATCAGCAACAAGTCCACAACAAGACAATACACACACACACAAACACACACACACACACATACATTCCCTCAATCTCCACATGCTCTAAGAGTTTCAACAACTGCGTAACAATATGTCATCAGGGGTAGATGAAGCTCAACACGGAAAGGTCTTAGCTCAACACTGCTATACAGAGTACAACTATAAACCTTTGACCTCACAAAGATCACATTTGATTAGGATTAAATGCATCGTGAAATCTCCTAATTTGACCACAATTCAATTCCATTAATAATTAGTTCATTCCACCCAACATGTTGAATACACGTCACAGAAATCATGAAATACTTTACTCAAGAACATAAACTTAAATGTAATATATATTATAAAATAAAAAGTTCAGAGCTCACAATGTTATGCTGCTATTATGCTGATATTAAAAGCATTCACCAATAACCTCCCCCCACCTAAATGAAACATTCCCCCGGGACCACCCCTGCAGAAATGTGCAACGGTAGCGCCGGCCCTCACCCGCAGTGAGGAAGAATAAGAAAGCACCGGAAACAGAGTTTGTGTTAATGTGCCAACAAAGAAATACAAATAACGGTAAAGTCATCGGAACAAGGTACATACCGAGTGTACCAATGTATAGAGAAAGGAAACAAACACATACAATATATATTGATACTTCTTGAGCACTGCGGCAGGCCTGCTTAATGGGCATCAACCCACTCTGCTGAAGGGTCGGGGGGAGAGGACGGAGTTTGTTATATAGCACATGCATTAACCCTGAAGCCCTCAGACAGACGCAGAGACACACACATACAGAGAGAGAGAGAGAGACACACACACACACACACACACCACACACACTCACAGAGGGACATTTTCTAATTACCTCCCTGGGATGAGAGGCACAGCTGAGAGCAGAGGTGGTAGTGCTGAATGTGTGTGTGTGTGTGTGTGTGTGTGTGTGTGTGTGTGTGTGTGTGTGTGTGTGTGTGTGTGTGTGTGTGTGTGTGTGTGTGTGTGTGTGTGTGTGTGTGTGTGTGTGTGTGTGTGTGTGTGCGCCTGCCACCTATTTTTAGAGTCATGCATGGGCTGTGACACGTGGACCTAGCTTGCTCAGCAAGTGACGGAACAAAACACAGCGAGCATCCCCTTGCACAGAGCCACGCTCCACTCCAATCTGAAGGTCACAGGGTCAACTCCTCTCACATTGGGTCAGGGTCCATGAACAACATGGGCTCAAGTTTCAAGATTCAAGATTCTTTATTATTGTACACTGAACACAAGTACAATGGAATGCGTACTCCCCATTGACTCCTGCAGTATGAATTTCAACAACAATACTTTACTATACTATACTAAACTATCATAGGCAATACTATACTATACAACACTTTACTATAAACAACACTACTATAGCAATACTAAACACAGTAAAAAAGAACATTAAGAACAATAAAGTACCAATTAATATGGTTCCTCTTGGTATCAACCTAACCCTGGTTCTGGTACCACTGGTACTCAGGTACTCAGGTACATTAATCCAGTAGGGCTCTGGAGACACGGACGCTCTTAACCTGAGAAGCAGCGCCTGGCATAGACTCACCTGTTTGCTTTTCAAGAATCAGGAAATGAGTCATGAGTACAGATGGCTGTGCCCGCATCCAGCCAAAACCTCAAATGTATAGAATTGATCTCTTGTTACATAAGAAAGACACCATAAAAACAGAGGATGGGATATTGAAGGACTTCATGATAATGATGATGTCGATGATGTTTGATTGACAGGCATCATCATTGACAGCCATCAGATTTGGTGTCACAAACACAATCTGGTGGCAGACTGGATGAATGGAACCACCATGATGTGGTAAACCTATCACACATGTCTTGTGCCAAACACACAAGAAGAAACCCATTCTGGATAGTATTACACACATATCTCACTACTAAGTTCTCCCCTTGGTCCTCCCTTCAAAACAAAACCACTCCAGCTTTAGGAATAAGAACTACAAATAAATTAATATAATTAAACATAGAGAAGGAGAGGCGGGGAGAGAGAGAGAGAGAGAGAGAGGGGGGGGAGACAAAGAGCATGAGAGAGAGAGGGGGGAGGAAGAGAAAGAACTAGACAGAATAGGGATAGAGAGGGAGAGAGCGAGAGCGAGAGCGAGAGCGAGAGAGAGAGCGAGAGAGCGAGAGAGCGAGAGACAGAGAGAGAGAGAGAGACGGAATAATAAATATGAAAATGATCTGTTGGCTAATAATGTCTTATGCTCAATATATGTTGCAATCCAAAAATTTGCCAAAGAAAAGTTAGGAAAGAAACTGTGACAAAACAAATAGAAAAGAAAGCATGAGTGGAGCCAGGTGATGGATGTGGTTCAGATCACCTTCACACACACACACACACACACACACACACACACACACCACACACACACACACACACACACACACACACACACACACACACACACACACACACACACACACACACACACACACACCCACACCCACACCCACACCCACACACACCCACACACACACACCACACACACCCACACACCCACACATGCACGCATACACACACACAAAAACACAAACATACACACATTCACACACACACACACACACGCACACACACACTCTAGAGGTGATGCAGTCCCATCCAGACTCCACTGTCAAACCTGACTAGTAATTCCCCTGAAGAACACGGTGGCTTACTTTGTAACTCAAAGACCTGTGTGTGTGTCTGGTGTGTGGTTAGAGTTTAGTCAAGTAAAAATAACACAAATCAGGAAAAAGTGGCTTAATTCTAGGTCAGCCTCATCCCAGTGTTGATCTGCTCTAAGGAAATCTTTAAGAAAAACACCAACAGGCCAACTTTCTAGTCCACTGGAACAACATTACTAAGTAACTCTGACTAACATAACATATAGAGCAGTCTCAGCTATATGCCAGCATCTGTTTGTTATGCATACGAGCATGCAAATGAGATTAGCTGATTTCACATTTGCATATTTGAATTAAAACAATCATCTTGACTACAATTGACAGCGTGTTGTTCAGGTGGCATGACATGATAAACAATATGTGTAAATGTGACGTGTCTGTTGGCCTGTGTGTGGTGGCTCCACGCTGCTGCTTGTACACACTATTATATTTGGTAAACAGCAAACTGTATTAATAAACGTATCGGCTAAGTAAGGGAGCTTGTTCAGGAGTGTTCCACATCAGTTTACAATAATCCCCCGTGTGTAGTTCTGGCACACTCGAATCCAGAACACCTAATACGCCTTTTGTTGTTTCTGAAAATACTTTGTTAAGCGTAATAGTAATAAAAAGCAACGCCTGTGTGTTAGAGCCGTGGGCCGGACTCACGTCTCTGAATGAGCCCCAGTATCCGTCCGTCTCGGACATGCTGCTCAGCAATCGGTCGCTGTCCGGGGGGTCGCTGCTGACAGCGGAGACGACCATCTCCCCTCCGAGCAGGAGGACCCCGAGAGACAGCAGAGAAAACATCGTTTTCTGGAAGAGAAGAAAACATTTTGAAAGAAAACGGTTAAAACCACGGATCGACTGATTTCTGTCGATGATGTAAAAGTTCCCACAAACTTTTTGACTAACCAGGTACGCAGACGCAGGTGGGACCACAGAGCAGCATCAGAGCGTCCTGAGCTGAGCGACATGCGACTGGAACTGGTTGCCTCTTCTGACTGCACACCGCTTAGTCTCTCTGTACCTGTATTCTTACTTGCGTTAGTTTGTATCCCCTCCCTTATACGAGATTATCCAAATAGTGCCCAGCTCCCGGGAAAACAACAACACGACCGTCCTCAAAGGTTTCTACTTTCTAGAGTCGTTTGAAAGAGCAAAGAAACCCGTAGCGGGGAGACTGCTAGCATTTAAAGCATTTTAAAGTGCCAGTAGTGCAGCAGCATTATACATACAGTGCAGTACAGTGAATACAGTGCAGTACAGTACACTGGTTAGTTACAAAGCAGTTTACCACAGGTATAACAAACACAACTAACTTGTAGTGTGACAGCGCTTCGTCTAAGACATTTGCCAGGCGCAATTGATTCTCTTTTGTATGACACCTTTTTCTCGGTGGTCACTGTGGTCTGTTTTCGGGGATATCAGTAGTAGTAGTAGCAGTATACAGCATCTGAACAGACTCACACAGAGGCAGGCACAGTCAACTCCATCTGGAAACGTCACATTTTACTCAGCAATCGGGAATATACATAATAACACTCACATAATCGTGCTCACAAAGAAGCATTCCTAGTGCAATTAAGGCTCCAGCTTTCATGGCGTTTAAGAGATAACAACCAGTGCACAGGCTGGTGACTCGTTCTTTGTTGAGTGTTGTTTTCTTGTTTTAATGATTGTTAGATGTCTTTGCTTCAGTTGAGACATCGCTGCCTTGAAGAGGAATTTAATTTAATTTAATTTAATTTAATTTAACCAAACCTGAATTGAAAGAGAGATTTAAAAAAGGCCAAACGAGCTAAGGCTCAAATTATCCGTCGTGCGTGGGCACTGTCTCCAACATGCAAATTCATGAAAATGTCCAAATTGAGAGACTCTTTCAATGATGCTGTTCATATGAACAGCTTGCAGGTAGCAGCAGCCTGGTGCGAATACTCTTAGCTTAGTTACCGATATCGCTTTATTTATTCTTATACATATAATGAACGACAACCCTAGTAGACGCTGTTCATAGCTGTTCACAGACTTCAGCTCAGCATTTAACGCCGTCGTCCCCTTCAAACTCATCTTCAAACTTGGTGACCTCATGAAAACCAAGAACCTTGAAATACTTTACATATTTATTGATAAGATACCTGTACCTGCGATATATATTTAAATATCAACTGTTGATAGACCTGTATAATCATTTATATATGCTCACTTGTATATACATTATATACATATTACATTTATATATATTTATCCTGCTTTCAATAAATGCATACCCCTGATCACTACCTGTTAAATACTCACTTACCTGTATATATATATATATATATATATATATATATATATATACCTATTATTATGCTCATATCCCATTTAATACCTAGTAGACTGTCTTTTAACCTGTACATTTAAACTGTAAATGATATTATATTACCATGCACTTTACTGCAACATTTGCACTCTGGTTAGATGCTAAATTATTTTCGCTGTACTGTACTTGTGTTGTGCAATGACAATAAATTTGAATCTAATCTAATCTAATCTAATCTAATCTAATCTAAAAGCAGTAGTATGGTAAACTGAGGCTGTTGGTGCTTGTGCGGCAGGTACCACTACTGTATCGCTGCTAATTGCTGATTACTGTTTAATGCTCTTCTATTTATTCCATTTGTTCTGCTGCTGCTCATTCATTCAGGAGCTGAGTGGGCTGTTGAGAGAGCAGTAGCAGCGCTGTAGGGAGTGGAGAAGGTATGAACGTAATCCAGACACGTGGACGTGCAGCCGAGGAAAATAACTCGACAGAGCAATCGCAGCTGTTTCATCCGAAGTAGATCAATAATAAAGAACAGGGATTTTAACAGGAGGCTTTTTCTCAGAGGAGAAGATGTTTTTACTTTGGAGTTCTTTGATCAACGTATTACTTGGCCCATATATGTAGAAATCAATTGCCAAGGCCAGCCTGCTATTCACTGCTAAAAGGAAAACTTGAATGTCTGGATGTTCTCTTGAGGCTGAAAGTCCCAATGACTTACACAACATTGCCTTTCATATTTGTATGTATATGTATGTATGTATGTATGTATGCATGTGTGTATGTAGTGAAGTGTTGTGGGACGGTTAGAGCTGAGGCCGATTTCTCTCATTTAGAGGCCCGTCTGCCCTTGAGGAGAGGGCTGGAGTCCTCCAATGACTCACGCTGCTCCGACAAACTGGGGACGCGGTCAGACCAGTAAAGTCCACCCTTTCATGGCTTCTATTCCCCCACCCATAGAGGGTCTCTATGGTCAATGAGAGCTAGAGGTGGATTCACTAGCCAGTCAACAATGAAACACAAACTAAAAGAGTCCGCACACACATTGATGAGTAACACAGCTTAGCGTAGAATAATGCTTCTATACTAGTGTGAACAGATGAATGATAAATGGTGAATAATGTTAATATTATGGTGATAAAAGGATGCTTCTATACTAGTGTGATCAGATGAATAATGAATGGTGCATAATTGGTGATATACTGTTGATATACTGTTGATATA
>CM051001.1:30331135-30353635 GCA_027704905.1 Muraenolepis orangiensis
TAAGCCCTTTCAGACACAAGGAATGTGATTAAGGGCTTCATAAAAAAATACATACATTTTAACCTGATTTAAAATTTTCTTTTGACTATTTTTTTCTGCTGTCGCAAGGTTCTATTGCAATACCTTTTTGTCAAGTTGTATTCCTGCTGTGCTTGTGGCTATAATCTATAGTCTGGTTAAATCCTGATCATAATCATGATGTTGCTATGAGAGATCATAATACTGATAGAAAGAGAGCTGGGGACTCAGTGTACTCTCCTCTGGAATACAGATTTCACTGTCATTCATAATACAATACATTTCAAATGGAACACGCAGCAGAGTTGACCCAAAGGCAGACAACTCAGTGCCAGATCACTGGGTAGATTTGACAGCTTTTCTTGAATCCTCTTTATTGGTCACTTGTAAACACACAGTGAAATTAGTTTCTCTGCATTTAACCCATCGTAGTATTAGGAGCAGCTATTTATAAACAGCACCCGGGCAGCAGTGTAGGGCCTGGTGCCTTGCTCAAGGACACCTCGGCAGTGCCCAGGTGTTTCGGGGACTTGAACAGACTGAGCTCCAGCCGCCACATCTTGGATGAAAACAACACCGTTCACTCAAAGTAAAGGATCAACTCCAAACCACTCCAAGTCAAAGTAGAAGGCCCATACACACGTTTCATGGAAGAGTTCACTGAATTTGCAGCTGATCTTTTAACAAATTCTGACCATATTTAGCTTGTTAGTGATTTTAACATTCATGTGAATTCCCCGTTTGATCCTTTCGCAAAGGTTTTTCTTTCTATTACAGATGCGCTTGGTTGTAAAACAGCTTGTCCAGCACCCTGCCCACAATGCTGGAAACACGCTGGATATGGTCTTGACCCGTGGCGTTGAAATCTCAGACCTGGCCATCTCACCTCAGCATTATCCAACCACTCTCTTGTCACGTTCCAGGTGGTATCTTGCCCCTGCGATGAGTGCCAGGCTACCTATACCTATATCACCATCGCATCAACCCTCCAACTACTGACAATCATACGCGGATTAGCACCATCATACCTGAAGGATCTTATTGTTCACTGTTGTCCTTCTTGGCCCATCCAATCTTCTCCGTCGGCCTTCTATCAATCACAAACGTTAGAAGGAAATCTGCAGGGAATAGAGTGTTCTCCTACCGAGGACCCTATTTATGGAACAGTCTGCCACCGGTAATCAGGGAAGCAGACTGTTGAAAATGTTTTATCTAAACTTAAAGCATACCTTTTTATATTGTCGTTTGGCTCCTAGTAGTGGACCCTCAGCTCTCATTACAGCTAAATCGACCTGTAAGCCAGCACACTCTTGCTTTACTTGTACACTAATGTTTTCTTGTAAATGACTATGTACATTGCTTTGTCACTTACAGCACCCATTGTACTCCTAAACCATCCCTGGAAGGAGATATCCCCCACTCTGCGTTGCTTCTCAAGAGTTTTTTCTTGCCCTTAGGGGGGGCTACGGTTTAGGGGGGGGGGGGGGGGGGGAAGCCCTGTGAAGCCCTTTGAAACTGTAACAGTGATTAAGGGCTATACAAATGAAATTGACTTGACTTGACTTAAGTTGTAGCTAGTGAGCATAGTTCTTATTCTTCTTATTCTTATTTGTTTTTTCTTATTTACTGAGTTCTCAAATGAAATGTGTGGATAAGTTGAGGGGGAGATCTACACTCAATAAAGGATAAGGAAGTCACCCGCTGTACTCACTGTGTTGGTACGGGCCAACCTTCCTTTTCAGGTATTTGAGGGTTCCTATTCAACATCCCTTTGACAGGCGAACTGTCAGTGGTGTGATGGCTGAAACTGTTTATGGTCCTGATGTTGAGGTATCCAATTTATTTTAAACCAGTGGTTCTCAACCGGTCCAGCCTCATGTGTCATTAGTCACACGAGGGAAGGGGTGGGGAGGGTGAGAAAGAAGGGAAGGAGTGTGGGAGGGAGAGTGGAAGGAGTGTGGGAGGGAGAGAGGAAGGAGTGTGGTAGGGAGAGAGGAAGGAGTGGGGGAGGGAGAGAGGAAGAGGGAGAGGATTGGACTGGGAGATGAGCAATGATCTAGTGATGCTCTCAAGTCAATGACACTGTTTCAATTAATTGTTCTGCCACTTCCACTAATATATGATAATATATGCCTGCCAATGGTCAGTGGCAGCAAATATTTCAAATCATCTTTATTTCAAATCAGAATTTAAATAAATGCATTGATGCCCATCTACAGCAGAGAACAAGGAAGTTTGAACCCATGTGACTTTGGTCTAATCAATGGCTGTGTAGCAGTTGAAGTACCTGCCACTACAGTGGATTCTCTGGGCTCCTCCGATAACACAAAGACACAAAGACACCAAGGTGGATGATGAGTAAACATGTTTTTTTGTAGTGATGAGACTGTTTAAGCAAGCAGGGCAGGGCATGCTGACATCGTAGTGTCCCTCCTGAGTGTTTGTGGTGATGGATGGTTTAAACCGTGGTGTCCAGCCTCCAGACTCTAATCAGCCTGACTCGAGCCAGGTGAGGCTGCTTAAACCAGCCACCAATCACACACACTCCATAGGCTACTACATGATATTTCTTTGTTTTGTAAAAACATTTAGCTAAATTATGTCAAGTGATGGATCATGCGTCAAACTGGTATTTAACTGCAGCAAAATGATGCATATGCTCACACACACCTTATACACACACACGCACGTGCACGCGCACATACACACACACAAACACACACACACACACACACACACCCCTACACACACACACACACACACACACACCCCTACACACACACACACACACACACACACACACACACACACACACACACACACCCCTACACACACACCCCTTATAGACCATAACATGCACATACACACACACGCCTTATAGACCGTAACAAGCACGCACAGACGCACACACACATACACCATAACATGCATGCTGGCACTCCCACAACGCAGTACACAAACACACACACAAATGTGCACAGTCATACACTTGCACACAGACACACAGACACACACACACACACAAATACACGCGCATACAATCACACTCTTTCACATTTCAAGGTATTTCCAATTCCTCCTCTGACATTCATCCATCTCTTTTTTTATTTTCGTCCCTCCTTTCCTTGGCCTCTGTGAGCCCAGGTGATGGAGTGTGTGTGTCTGTCTTATCGTTTGTCAAGAAAATAGGATTTTTTTTCTCCACTGGAAGAAAGCATGTGCAAGAAGGGTGGTTGCGCTAGAGCTAGAGGTTTCTTAATCAGAGGTCTTTTATGAGACTTAAACGTTGATTTTATAACGTCTATCATTATTTGAATTACTATCATTTTAAAATATAATTTACAGAGGCCCTTTACTGCACCGTTGTGACCAAAACAGAAGTGAGGCAGAAGGCAAAGCTCTTGATCTATCGGTCAGTTCTCCTTTCCATTATGTTCTGAGTAGAGACCATGGGGCAGTCCAAGGTGCAGGTGGGGTGATTACATCTCCACGCTGGCTTGGAAATTCCTCAGGATCCCTTGATGATGAAGGTTGGGGTCCCCTGCTGGAGCTGCATCCTCCGCTACCCGATCCAGATAAGCGTGACGATGCGTAGACGATGAATGGATGGAATTTACAGAGGCACCTTAAGACATGTAATGCTTTTAAATTGACAATACTGATAGTTGGTCATTACATTAATTATAAAATAAGTGTGCTGCTTCTCTTAGTAACTATTCATTATTCATTAAAACTCATCTAAGCAGAACAACTGATAGGTGAATACTGCTCACTTACGAATAACTCCCTAAAGACACCTCATGATCTCATCTAAAATAGGATTACCTAAAGTGTTACCGACCCCTCTATTTGTGTGTCTTATTAGCTAACCTGCTACTACTATAGGTGGCCATCTGTAAAGCAGAGCGTATGGGGACCCCAATCTGCATGTGGAGACATGAGATGTTACAATTGCCAAAAACAATTTGTAGAATAAAGCTCTACCATCAGAGTAATGATGTTTATCCTTCTGAATGCCGTCCAATCCGTGAAAGCAGAGAAACAACAGAACAGATGAATCTGTGCTGAATATCGTGTTCCGTACATACAGAGTACACATGTAGTTCTGTACCGCCCACCTTTTTTGAGTAGCCACTCCCCTTTCCTTAAAAAGGGGAGGAGCTCTCCAATGACCCACAATGCACCCCTCTCTGTTTATCTCCTCCGAGCTGGGTTATCCGTTTACCTTTGATGATGAATACATTCTGATCCCGCCCTTCAGATATGATTATGCAGTATATATTAGAATAGTGTGTGTCTAGAGGGGCTTGTGTGTGTGTGTGTGTGTGTGTGTGTGTGTGTGTGTGTGTGTGGTGTGTGTGTGTGTGTGTGTGTGTGTGTGTGGTGTGTGTGTGTGTGTGTGTGGGTCTCTGTTGTGTGTTCTTGGTAGTAGTTTTGCTTGGAGAAGTTGACATATTCGACTTCTTTCTGACCTAATTCAACATCACACATCTTCTTGTCTGATTTCAATATCAGTCCCACATGTCTCCTTCCATTTCCAGCTTATCTTCCAGCCATCTTTATTCCAATATCTTTCATGAAACCATCAAGTCTTTCTCTCTGCCTGCCTGCACTCAGCCAGACAAACCTTTTCCACTGAGCAGAGAGCTTCCCCATCTGCACTTCATCTCACATCTCCCTCAGCTGACCTTTTGCTGTGATCTCTTCCGTGGCCTTGTCACTTTCTAACCACGTCTTCTGGAGAGCTCGCCTCTCCACTGTCGCTTCCTTACTCCTCCTGTCTTAACAAGATCCTAATCATGAGTCAGAGTCCATCTCTCTCTCTGAGTCCAAGGTTTCTAAACCTGGCCCCAGTCAGACTGATTAGACTCTGGGGTCGGGTGAGGCTACACACCTGTGGTGCATTGGTAATCAAGGCCCACAGGTTAAACCAGCCATCACCACACACTGAGTGGTGAGTGTTTGTGGTGATATCTTGTTAAAACAGCTGCGCTTCTTGGTAAAACTGTGTTGAAAACATGCAATAAACCGGTTTATTGATCATCAACTTGCGTTGGGGGGAGCCCAAAGGAGTTAGGTGTTAGACGTTAGCAGCAGGTAGCAGGTTTTGCAACCTGTAACAAAACGTGAATACATTAAATCATCACTCAAAATGTATTACTAATGACAGCTCGACTTGAATCTTTACACGGCACCGTATCATGTTTGAAAAACAGCAAAGCTGCACTGGTGTCTTCATCTTTTCTATTCATCTATTATTGTAGGCGATTTCAATCATGCCAACTTAAAGACTGTGCTCTCCAAATTTTACCAGCATGTCTCCTGCTCCACAAGAGGAGAGAGAACATTAGACTATGTTTACACCAACAAGGCTGATGCTTACAAAGCCATCCCCCTCCCCCACCTTGGACAGAGTGATCATGTCTCTTTGTTCATGCTGCCTAAGTACACGCCACTCATCAAGCGTGTGAAGCCCACCGTTAGGACAGTCAACGTGTGGCCTGAGGGAGCAGACTCTAAATTGCAGAACCGGTTTATACACACGGATTGGAGCGGTTTGCCTCCCAGTCCACCCTAGACTCCCACACCAACATCGACTCCTATGCCTCCTCCGTTTTGGATTACATAAACTCCAGCATTGACACGGTCACCACCCTCAAACAGATCACAACATTCCCCAACCAGAAGCCGTGGATGAACAGAGAGGTCCGCCTACTCCTAAAGGCACGTGACGCTGCTTTTAGGTCAGGCGATGCACTGGCCTACTGTTTAGCCAAGGCTAATCTGAAAAAGGGCATCAAGCAGGCCAAGCTCAAACACAAGCAAAGGGTTGAAGACCACTTCAACAACTCTGATCCCCGACGCATGTGGCAGGGCATCCAGGCCATCACAGATGATAAACCCTCCAAAAACTTCCCCCCAACCACCGACTCATCCCTCCCTGACAAACTCAATAATTATTTTGCTCGCTACAACCGGAAGAACCCCGAACGGCCCACCAGGGCTACTCTCCCCGCTGACCACCAACCCCTCACCCTCTCCCCCACAGACGTACATGCGGCACTGAGCAGAACAAATGCGCATAAGGCAGCTGGTCCTGATGGCATCCCCGGTCACGTGCTCAGGAACTGCGCTGAGCAGCTAACCGAGGTCCTTACTGACATTTTCAACTTGTCAGCTCAGGCAGTTGTCCCAGTGTGCTTTAAAACCACCTCCATTGTGCCAGTGCCAAAACACTCCTCTGCAGTGAGCCTCAACGACTTCCGCCCTGTTGCACTCACCCCCATCATCATGAAGTGCTTCGAGAGGCTGGTCCAGGCTCACCTCAAATCTGGCCTGTCACCCTCACTGGATAAACACCAATTCCGTGAGAACAGGAGCACGGAGGACGCCATTTCCGCAGCTCTTCACTCCGCTCTCTCCCACCTGGATGAGAGCAACACCCACGTGAGAATGCTGTTCTCTACTTCTCACCAACTGCATCACAGTGTGGTACGGCAACTGCACTTTCCGACCGGAAAGCGCTGCAGAGGGTGGTGAAACCCGCCCAACGCATCGTTGGACTACCCCTCCCTGCAATAAACACTACCCACAACAAACGGTGTCTGAGGAAGGCACAAAAAATAGTGGATGACCCTTCTCATCCCAACCATGGACTGTTGTCCCTCCTCCCCTCCGGGAGGCGCTATAGAACAGGCTTAGGAACAGCTTCTTTCACTCAGCTGTCATCTCCCTGAACTCAGGAAGACAGCCCCCACTCCCCCCCCCCTGCCCCTGCTGCCACGCCTCTGCTGTTCCCCCCCCCTGCTACCCCCCCTCTGCTGCCGCCCCCGCCCCACACCTCTGCTCAACACCTACAATAATCACCACCAATGTCTCTGACTAACTGTAAAAAAAAAAAATTAAAAATAAATAAAAAAAATAAAAAAAAAACTGTATCAAAACGACCTACCTCTCTATACTTTACATATTTATTACTAAGATACCTGTTTACTATACCTGCCATATATATTTAAATCTGTTGATAGAACTGCTCGTACTCCTGTATATACATATACATTTATATATGCCATACATTTATATATGCTCACTTGTATATACATTTACATTTATATATTTGTATCCTGCTATCAATAATTGTATACCCCTAAATACTTACTTACCTGTATATACATATACCTATTATTATGCTTCTCATATCACATTTAATACCTAGACTGTCTTTTAACCTGTGAATTTTAACTGTAAATTATATTATATTACCATGCACTTAACTGCAACATTTTCACTCTGGTTAGATGCAAAATAATTTTCACTGTACAATAAATAAATAAATTTGAATCTAAATTTGAATCTAATCTAATCTGTTTTTCTCCTATTAGCGTAGTGTATAAACAGATGCTAGAGTTATCGAGACTTATTAAGCAAAACATGTCATTTATGGGTGTGATTCAATGCAGAGAGCGTCTTAGCCTTGACATGTAATTAAAACTCTTCCGTGTTAGCAACTTCAATGGTTGTAATGAAGTCACTAGGAGTGTCTTGAACTAGAGAAAAACAGCCATCTGTGAATACTGCTACGACTCCACTACAGCTTGATTCCCATTGACGGTCACGGTTCATTTTGATTTGTGCTTCTTGCTAAATCTCCAGATGTCTCCCTTCATCTCCATTGATCTCCATTGTACCAACTGTTCGACCAGAAACTCAATCTGCTTTCAAATTGTGTTTTGGGACTGAGGATACATCAGTGTATCTTAACAGGAAGTTTTTGGGGTTAGAAGGTACATCAGTGTATCCTATTAGGAAGTGTTTGGGGACTGAGGATACACCAGTGTCTCCTAACAGGAAGTGTTTGGGGACCGAGGATACATCAGTGAATCTTAACAGGAAGTGTTCGGGGACTGAGGATACATTGTGGTATCCTAACAGGAAGTGTTTGGGGACCGAGGATAGATCGGTGTATCCTCACTAAAAGTGCCTTAGCGATTCCTCAACTATGTCATCCGACATTCACATATCAGGCTGTTGTATGGCCACAAATAAGGATAGGATCGTTTTAATCCACAGGATAGTTTATCCACACGCAGTGCGCCTACTGAACTGCTAGGAGTGCTGCCACTATCATAACATTGTCATTAACATTACACTGTCATACTTTGCTGGACTTTCTGGATCCATTCCAGCCACTGCACTGTTCTGCACTGTATTGCACTGTATTGCACTGTATTCTTGAATTGAATCTTGAATTCACTGTACTGCACTTTATTCATGATGCTGCTGCACTACTGGCAGTTAAAAATGCTTTTAAATGCTTTTTGCACATTATAACACATGTACATATCACCCATCAATCACTTTATTGTTATTTTTATGTACATTTAGTAATTATTGAATCTTGAATCGTCGGTCTAACTAGTCTGAAGTGTCTCATGGTAGAGTGTGTGTGTGTGTGTGTGTGTGTGTGTGTGTGTGGTGTGTGTGTGTGTGTGGTGTGTGGTGTGGATGTGTGTGTGTGTGTGTGTGTGTGTGTGTGTGTGTGTGTGTGTTGTGTGTGTGTGCGTGTGTGCATCTCATATACTGTATGTGCGGTGAGTGTGAGTCTGTCTGTCTGTCTCATGGTAAAGTGTGTGTGTGGTGTGTGTGTGTGTGTGTGTGTGTGTGTGTGTGTGTGTGTGTGTGTGTGTGTGTGTGTGTGTGCTCATATGTGTGTGTGTGCGTGTGTGCGTGTGTGCGTGTGTGCGTGTGTGCGTGTGTGGTGTGTGTGTGTGTGTGTGTGTGTGTGGTGGGTGAGGAGAACCACAGGATAACCTACCAGTGTGATGCTGGTTCAGGAGACATCATGAAGCCTTTAAAACAGGAGGAAGAAAGAAAGAACAAGCTGTTGTTTTGTTTCTCTATTTGTATTTAAAGGTTAGTACGTATAGGATCTTGCATACATGACTCTCCGTTGCGTAGAAGAGCCTGCATCAAATCCTATTGTATTTTTACTGGGATGGTGTTGTCTGACCTTTGAAAACCATTCATACTTTTATTTATATTTCCAAGTTACATTTTATGTTAATTCTTGTTGCTGTCTCAACCCACAGAGCTCACTATAAGCTTGAGCTGGCTGCAGTTCACTTACCGGCCAAAGGAATGTCTGATTGTTACACATTGTACCCTTTAAGATTTGAAGATTTGTTGTCAAAAGTAAAAAGCAGAATGCAGGTGAAAGAACAGGATATATTTTAACTACATCTTTAACGATAGCCAATATGTCAAGTTCAAAGATCCCCAATGTTTTACATAATGTAGTGGTCATTTTTTTTTTATAAGTACTATTCAAGTTATCAACAGGGCAAATTTGTTGGTCAAAACATAATACATGAACAGATCAAGAATCATCAAAACTACAATCCACATTGAAAATCTGCTACAGTGATTTGATACTGTGTAAAGCTTTGTCTAACTTGCGGACATGATGGATTAGTATGTGACGTTAAATTCTGGAGGTTATGTCTCTGACTGTTGTGCTTTAATTGTTGTTATTCCAGCATCACACCACTCTCCTCTCCAGCCACGCTCCTCTGCCTCCCCCTCTTGTCCACCTGGGGTTACTTCACCCAGGAGAACACTCAAAAGGCCGTAGTCACGTCAGCCCACCTGTTCCCTATTCCCAATCAAGCTCCCTATTTAGACTCTGCTCCCCTGTCACTCGTTGCCAGAACCTGAGACTCTCTAGCCGATTCCTCCGTGATTCCCCCGTGAAGACCCTTTTTGCAATCTTCCGTGTACAGTTTTTTTTCCCCATTGGACTATTTAGCTTGTTTGTTTCTTTTGTTGGATTTCTACCCTGGATATTTTTGTGTTTGGATGGTATCATGAGGGATAGTCCTAATAGCCTCAACGATCTGATCTCAGTCGCCCTGTTGATGGGCCAACGACTTGCGGAGAGGGACCATGAGTCAGGTCGTCATCCCTGCTGTGTTCCCTGTGGCTCCCCGTAGGCCTCCTCCCTCATCTCCCCCTACTCACCATACCGCTCACTATGCTGTGTTCCCTGTGGCTCCCCATAGCCCTCCTCCCTCACATCCCCAGACCCTGACCATGGAGGAGCCGATGCAGGTGGGTCGCTCCCGACTGTCTACGGAGGAGCGAGACCAGCACTTCCGGGACCAACTCTGCCTCTATTGTGGACAGGACACACACCTCCTCCCAACCTGTCCTAACTGACCCCAGACGCCAAAAGGCCAGGCTCACTAGGTCTGGGAACCCTGGTGAGCCTGATGACCCTCCTCCCAACCAGCTGCCCCCCTACCCTCCGGGTGGCTATACAACCTCTCGGTTCCTGAGAAGACCATCATGCAGGGTTATATCACGGAATCCTTGGCATCCAGAATCATCCACCCTTCTTCTTCCTCGGTGACAGCAGGGTTTTTTTTTGTTAAGAAGAAGAACAGTGACCCTTGCATAGACTTTCGGACCCTGAATGACATCACAATAAAGAATCGCTACCCCTTACCCATGATGAGCTCCATGTTCGAACCCACGCCACCATTTTTTCTAAACTAGACCTCAGCCACGCCTGCCACCTCATCCATATCAGGGAGGGGGACGAGTGGAAGACACCTCGGACACTTTGAGTATCTGGTGATGCCGTTTGGATTGTCCAACACCCCGGCTGTTTTCCAGGCCTTGGTCACCGCTCTCCTCCGGGATGTGCTCAATGCTCAATGTGTTCTTGGTGGTGTATTTAGAATATGTATTTAGTGTATTTTGATTTTTTCTCGGTCTGAGCAGGAGCACCGGCAGCACGTTCGCTCGGTTCTCCAACGTCTCCTGGAGAACAAGTTGTTAGTCAAGGCAGAGAAGTGCCTATTTCACTCCTTGTCTGTGGAGTTCATTGGCCACATCGTGGAGAAGGGGCACACCAGAGCCGACCCCAGAAAGATCCAGGCCGTGGAGGAGTGGCCCCGACCCGAAGACAGAAAGCAACTGTGCCGCTTTCTGGGGTTCGCAAATTTCTACCGGCGTTTCGTTTGAGAAGCGGGAGGGAGGTCATCTGTCTTAAGGCTTTAGTGAGTGGGAAGCACTCAAGCACTCTCTATCCCACCCCCCACTCCCACACTCCCTCTCTCGCCCAAATGATGTCCTTTTCTCTCTCTCCTTTTCTCTGTGCAGACCCTATTTATAATCTAGCTGGGTCCTGAGCTGCCAAGTAAGTGGATCAGCCTATAAACAAGATGACAACCAGCAGAGACCAAGCTGAGATTGTGTTCAACTGGAGAATGTGCGGTTTGAATACATTTTTTTATTCAAATGGTGGATTGAACCAAAAAGCTGTAAATATATGAGGATTTTTAAACAATACTTTAAATATCCTTTGTAAACTTTATTTAATGCTAGCACTTTGATTGTTGGAAGAAACAAAACGCAAATTCCAGGATGAATGGAAGCAAACTGGCATTATAATGTTAATAGTTAGCATTTTTTTTATATTATGTTTTTCTTAAAAATGAATTATTACCGCCACTATATTGAAATGCATATATTGTTATAGAATTCTGTATCTTAAATTTGAAAATGACATAAATCTGTATATCTGTCAGATCGTATCTCACCTCCCAGTGAGTAAGACCTCAGTCATGTGACAGCCATGTAACAGTCATGTAACAGTCATGGAATACATTACCAGCCTGTCAAGCGTATCAATCATTACTTGTTAAAAGCACTTTATCAATCATTTAGCAATTGGGAGATGCAGCAATGTGAAAAAATTGTGAAATATGTCATTGTAATTACATTACAGTCATTTAGCAGACGCTTTTGTCCGAAGCGACTTACAATACGTGCGTTCAACAAAGGTAGGTAGAACAACTCATCACCAGAAGTCATAAGTGCATTTCATTCGTAACAAGTCTCCAAGAACTGAACAAGTGCTCAGGTAAAATAATAGGCAAACAATAAGTTGGCAAACAATCAAACAATATGTACCTTACTAACAAACAAACAATCAACTTATTAATACGCTAGTAAAAAGTAATAAGAGGACACGCTAGGTGGAAGGATCCGGGTAGTGTTTCATTCAGAACCACTTTAGGGGCCAAGCACTGATCCTTGGGGGACACCATGAGTGATTATGCGGGGTTAGTGGATGATTGCCAGTGGTTTATAGACATGTATTGGTGTCTGTCGGAGAGATAGAAGGTGAACCAGGAGAGGACATTACCGGAAATGCCAAAGGAGTGGAGGCGGGAGATGAGGATGGAATGATTAATGGTGTCAAAGGCGGAAGTGAGGTTGAGGAGGATAAGGATGGTTAGGGAGCAAGAGTCAGCAGAGAAAAGATCATCTCTCTCCACATCTGGATCATCTCTCTCCACAGGGAGTTCATTCTCCTTGGCTGCCAGCTACCTTTTGTTTTCATATTGAGTTTCCTGCGGTTGGCCCCCCGCTGGTGGCTTTCAATTGTGAGTGTAAGTAAAAAAAAGCGTACACCACTATTTTCTGAGTTTTCTTTTTTTGTTCACTGCTATTTAAAAGTCAGCATTAGCTTACAGGCTTTATACATTAATTATAAAGCTGGTGTTTCTCCTTCGGCATCCACTGCAGACAATCAGAGAGAGAAAGAGAGAGAGAGAGAGAGAGAGAGAGAGAGAGAGAGAGAGAGAGAGAGAGAGAGAGAGAGAGAGAGAGAGAGAGAGAGAGAGAGAGAGAGAGAGAGAGAGAGAGGGGGGGTGATATGATTCTCACAAGGGGCATAATAGATCAGAGCAGAAACAATTAAGCAGAGAGAATGAGACAAAGATAACAAAGCACTTTGATCAGCTCGATAGATAGATAGATAGATAGATAGATAGATAGATAGATAGATAGATAGATAGATAGATAGATAGATAGATAGATAGATAGATAGATAGATAGATAGATAGATAGATAGATAGATAGATAGATAGATAGATAGAAGAGAGAGACAGCTGAAATAGAGAGATAGGGGGAAGAAAGAGACAGAAAGAGAGAGAGAGAGAGAGAGAGAGGAGAGAGAGAGAGAGAGAGAGAGAGAGAGAGAGAGAGAGAGAGAGAGAGAGAGAGAGAGAGAGAGAGAGAGAGAGAGAGAGAGAGAGAATGAGACAGTATAATACACTGGGAAGACTACTTCCACAACAGTTGGTTCCCAAAACAATCAGAGTGTTTGAGTCCACTAGTGGGTGTGAATGTGAGAGAAACGTGTGTGTGTGTGTGTGTGTGTGTGTGTGTGTGTGTGTGTGTGTGTGTGTGTATTTGTGTGTTTGTGTGTGTGTGTGTACACTTGTCCATAGCCTTTATATGCATCTCCATTGTCAAATACATGGTATTGCAATGGCAATACTCCTTAGCATTTGCAGTGTTTTCTGGTTGCTGGTCTATTCTGCGTTCAGCTAGTTTAAAATACATCCACTGAAGCCAAGCTCTTCTTCTCAAGGCTGAGACCAGGACCCTGTTGGCATATCGTCCCCATTCTGTGTTCAAGCCCACATTCCCTCCGAGCCATGTGTGCCAACAGCACTATGAATGGCTTTTTGGCCATATGCAACAAGTACAATATAATGCTTACTCCACATTCCCTCTCACAGTATGAATGTTTTAAAACAATACTATAAAAATACTGTACACAATAAAAATAACAATTAAAAGAACAATAAAGTGACTGATGGATGGATAAAGTGTTGCAAAAAGCATTTAAAAGCATTTAAAAGTGCCAGTAGTGCAGCAGAATCTTAAATACAGTGCAGTACAGGGCAGAACACTGCACAAACTGTAATAAGTCTAGAAAGTCCAGCAAAAGTATGATTGTGTAATGTAATAGGGATGACAATGTTATGATAGCAGTTCAGTAGGCACACTGCCTGTGGATACAAACTGTATCTGGTAGTCCTTGTAAAGATGCTGCGGAACTGGTGACAGGACCATCGGGGGGAGGAGATGGTTCCCAGGTTGGTTGCGGTCCTTTGTGATGGAGATACAAGATATTTATTGACCATTTGTAACAAGTTCATGGAATGCTTACTCCCAACTCCCTCCTGCAGTATAAATCTCCAAAACAATACCATAAAAATAATGTATACAAAAAAGATTAACAAAAAAAGGACAGCAAAGTGGCTGATAGATGGTATGAGCAAGGTACCATGGAGGAAGGTTGCTGGTTCGATCCCCCGCTCCTCCGAGCAAAACCTGTCGAGGTGTCCTTGAGCAAGACACCCTAACCCTAACTGCTCCTGACGTGCTGGCTGTCTCCTTGCATGGCTGACTCCACCATGGTGAATGAATGGGTGAATGTGATGCTTGACTTGTAAAGCGCTTTGGATATAAAGCGCTGTGTCAAAAAGCATCCATTACCATTACACACACACACACACACACACACACACACACACACACACACACACACACCACACACACACACACACACACACACACACACACACACTTACACCATGTAAAGCGCCTTGGGTGTCTTGAAAAGCGCTATATAAAATGCAATGAATTATTATTATTATTATTATGAAGGGGGATGGGATGCGATGATGCGTTGAATTGTGCAAACATATTTAAAAGCATTTAAAGTGCCAGTAGTGCAGCAGCATCATGAATTCAGTGCAGTACAGTGCAGTAGCTGTAATGAGACCAGAAAGTCCAGCAAAGTATATACGTGTAAAGAAAGAGAGAGAGAGAGAGAGAGGAGAGAGAGGAGAGAGAGAGAGAGAGAGAGATTTTGATTCGATTTTTCAAAAAACATTATCAATGGGTGGTTTTCACCCACGTGACTAAGTCCTTGACAACGGTTGCTATCGGCCATGTTGGAGCCCCTCAAACGTAAACACCGAGTCACAATACAGATGCTCGATTGAAGAAAACTATGGTTCATTGTATTATAGTTGGCTGTGGAAGTAAAAGGACGGCGTAGGACTATTCCGTATACCTTCTGTTATACATAATCAAGGTGAAGAGTTCAAAAAACTTACTGAAGAGAGAAGAGAAGCTAAAGACATCCTGAAGAGCGAGAGAGTTTGCAGTCAGCATTTGGTTTGGGGACAGCCCGCTATGAACTGGGACAGATATAATGTGGACTGGAAACCTACGCTTAACCTCGGGAAAAGACTATATAGAGAGGAAAACGCTGAGGCGGCTGCAAACATAATAATTGATATAGCAACATGCTATATATATATATATATATATATATATATATGTAATACATTATAGTTATAGATATATAGCAACATGCGTCTATATAATAATAGTTATATATATATAGCAACACGTTACTATAAAATACATAACAGTAATAAAGGAGCATGTTACTATATAGTAAATCATATACATAGTATAGTATAGTTGGACATCGTATCGTCTCAATGTATGTAGTATTTAGTAGTATGTTCATATTAATATATATAACTTATTTATTATACAGTATCATGTTCATATATAACTATTATGTATTATATAGTAACATGTTGCATTTCCTTGTACAGAGGCTACGAACACGGACACCATTTGGTCTAATGCCTCCAAGCTTTATATAGGCCTTAAATTGCTGTTTGGTGTAATAGCTGGTCTCCAAAACGAGGTTGCTCAGCACATCTGTAGCCTCACTCAGGGTCAAACACTCAGGGTCAAACTGATCGGGTGATACTAGCGGGGTCGACACCAAACAGCGATATTTTTGGTAAATATCTCCTCTTTATATGTATTTCGAGGCATTTTGCATACTCAGAAAGCACTGGGATATCTTTAGCTAGATATTCCAAGTCATCCTTGGTTTCTTTCTGTGAAAGATCCATAAAAAAGTAGAAAAAAACGTGAGAGCTAGATACAAATGGCTTATATTTACATCGATTTTAACACTGTGAGGGGCTCCAACACGGCCGACACCCAGATATAGACAGCCCTCTGACGTCATCTGAAAACCACCCATAGTGTACAAAAATCTGTTTTCACAAGTCAGTAGGTTTATACAAAAGTGAAGTTGAGGAAACAAAAACAAAACCAAAAACAAATGTCCAGAAAAACACACACATCAATTAAAGCTTAAAACATACATCGCAATTGACAACACAGCAGAGAGCGTCATTACAGCATGACTGTGCAACAAAAGTATCTGTTGCACTCATCGCTTTATAGAAATTAAAGTCAAGAGAAATTCTTGACTTCAGTGAATTCCTCAGAATTAGTACCATGTCCTGGTCCTCATGTATCCTGTTTTTCTTACTAAGATACACAGCAAGCTCTGTCTGCCCAACAATGAAATTAATCAAGCGGCATTTGGTGTTCTGTTTTTGACTATATGGATAATCAAAAGCTCTGTTTTGTGAACATCATCCCAAGTGCATTAAACAAACCATTCAAAAAACTAACTTTGGAAAGTGTCTGCTACAATCCATAAAGCAATGATAAACAGTTTCTCTTTTATCACAATAAGGACATTTATAATTTGCAAAGTATACTTGTTAGCCCTGGGATGTCTTCTCCACACACATCAAGGCGAGCTCCAAAAATGGTAGGCTCCTCAAGTAGCCAGTGGAGAGAGGTTTCTAGCTTCAACCAATGATGTTTAAAAAGTCCCCAGACTTTGAACAAACTCTGATGAATAGGTGACAATCCGCTTAGATTAAGTCTCTTATAAACCATCAGGAAAACTGCACTGTCCATCTTCATTTTGTTCACCTCACGTAACATCACTTGTGCTAGGGGCCTCCATGCCAGATCCTTTGGCCCAAGTAAGAGTTTTTGAACAATCTGTAATCTGGCGATAGGTGGCTTTTCTGCTTACCAGATTAATGAGGCCCTGCCCACCCTCATCCTTGGGCAGGAAGACCACACTCTGAAAAGGAAAACCAATGTAATTTGTCTCAAAAAAAGTCAACCATGTATCTTTGAATTTGGTCCAAAAGTCCAGCAGGAGGTTCTACACACGTAAGGCTATGCCACAGATGTGAAGACGCCACCAGGTGTTTGATTATTAGCGTGCACAGGACATGTAGTGCGGGAGAATCCACTTCCTCTTTTCCAGACGACCTTTCACTTTATCAACAGTACCTTCCCAATTTCTCTTCAAAAAAGTTTCACAGGAACACTCAAGATATTTTCAAGATTCAAGATTCAAGATTCAAGATTCAAGAAACTTTATTAATCCCGAGGGAAATTAAGGTGCAACAGTTGACACAGGGGGAATAAATGCACACACAAATATACTAATACCTAAGCTAAAAACTAAATAACAACAACTAACTAAATAAAACTACTATAAACAAAATATAACTAAAATAACTCTAAATTAATCTAAGTGTATTGATAGATGAGTAGATGAATTGCACAATTTACAGTATTACAGTAATACGTAGGTATATACAATACACAACAATACGTATAGTGCAAATTGGCAGTAATAATATATTAATAAATAACTCAGATGAATACTGAAATGTGAAAAGTGTAAAGTGAAATAGAATTTACAGTGCAAAATTACAGTGAAATGATTTACAGTGCGTTGACCAAAAAATAATAATAATAGTGCGTTGGCCTCAGGTCACTGAGTCTCCACTGTCCCTCTCACGACCCGAGGTAGATGAATTATAGAGACTGATGGCCACAGGAAGAAAGGACTTCCTGTGGCGTTCTGTGGTGCACCTGGGTGGAATGAGTCTGTTGCTAAAGGTGCTTCTATATGAGGTCAGCACCTGATGGAGAGGGTGAGAGTTGTTGTCAAGGATACTACGCAGCTTGCGCAGCATCCTTCTCTCAGACACCACCAACAAGGAGTCCAGCTGGACCCCCAGGTCGACTAGGAAGTTGTCCGATCCAGTCTCCTGTTAACAAGGCTCCTATTCACTTGTTTCAGAATTTACTTTGGCTGATGAGAAAGTTATAAAATCTTGCACAATTTACTCCAGTTTTTGTCCACTGATAAACACAAACCCTGTAAGACCCAAATATCGAAAAACCAAAAAAAAAAATTATTTGACCTTTCAGATGTTGTTTTAGGAGGCCTTTGGATGCAGAAATTAAAGAGTTAAAAAAAAAAAATGTTTATGTACGTTTTTAGAGAAATGTTGTAATATTGCAACATTGGGCTTAGTTGGGAGCAGAATTTCTGTAATATTGCAACATTGGGCTTAGTTGGGAGCAGAATTTCTGCAGCCCACTGCAACAAGCCAGCTATTTTGACTACCACATTCACCCAGTGTTGTATAATTGCAACACTTATATAACAAGCTCTAAATGAAATTTGATGCATCTATTCCACAATAACTACATATGTACATGCTCTAGACATTGTAATAACAACCCAAAAAAATATAAAAGACATATTACTTACTTGAATCTGATGAATCCAGTCCAATGAAACAAATAGTTGTTGTTCGAAGGAAACCTTGAGAGGTTGTGTGAGTTCATGGCCAGAAGGCGTGACTTGTAAACAAATGTAAGATCCAATAGCATTGTGAGACTGAACAATAGGACCCAATGACTATGTAAATGTGGTAAAAAAATAAGATAAAATATAACAGATAGTTTTTTAGGATGGTTAAAGGTAACGTTGTAATTTTACAACAAGGGGTGTTACAGGGTTAAATCCTCAGCCTCTGCAGACAGATAAAAATGATTGCTACTAAGTAGGAAAGGTTACCCCCTTTAACTCAGCCCACAGCTTATGGAGCAGTGGCTCCATAGCCAAGGAAGCATCCCTGACATGGCACACCCCTGTCTAACCCCTCTGCACACTTTAAAATGAGCACTCAAACCACCATTGATTTTCAGCACACTTTAAATGTCGCTATACATAGCCTCAATCATGGCCCTGAATCCAGAGCTAAAACAAAAAGCATCTAGAGTGTGCCACAAACAAACAAAAAATATGTTAGACTCTGTCGAAGGCCTTTTGCTGGATTAGGGATATCAGACCAGCTTTGATTCCAGTTAGTTGAGAAACATCTAGAAAGTCTCAGGTCAGTGAGATGTTGTCAAAAATGTACCTGTCCGGTATAGCTAGTTCCCATGTGGTGGGAACTAGACTGAGTGAAACTGATTATGTAATCAAAACCCCAGACCGAAAGTGCAAATCACGCATATACCACATTAACATGTTGAAGTCCTATCACACCAGAGTCCTGAGTAGAATCCTCAGATGAGAAAGCAGGGCCCGCTAATGCCTCTGTGGCTTCAGTCTCTATGGTCAGTTCAGCGTTCAGGGGGTAGACGAGGACGGTTTAGTGCTGCGAAATTCTCTGCAGCATTGAGCCAGGTTTCCTAACTCAAGTACCACACTCCTCAAGTCTTCAAGTCAAGTTTATTGTCACAGTTTACACAAGTATAAAGCAGTGAGTGAAAATCGTATGTGCAATACCCGATGACAGACAGCAGTTATACAAATAAGATTAAATAGAATAAAAACAGAATAGAATAAAATAAGCAATGCAAAAAATGCAATTTATAAAATGCAAAAAAAAATGTAAGAAAATATAAATTGTTATATGCTATACGCCCTTGTTCAGCAGCCTGATGGCCTGACTGTGGAAGCTATCTCTTAGTCTATTTGTATGGCACTTGATACTGCGGTATCGCCTGCATGACTGTAAAAGTGAGTACAGTTTGTGGCTGGGGTGGGCATTGTCTTTTATGATGCGTTTGGCCTTGGCCACGCACCGCTGGTTGTATATATCCAGGAGGGAGGGGAGCTCACCTCCAACGATATACTGGGCCGTCCGCACCACCCTTTGAAGCGCTCTGCGCTCGAGTGCGGTGCAGTTCCCGTAAGAACAATCTCGATGGTGCCGGTATAGAATGTTCTCAGGATGCGGGGGCCCATGCTGAATTTCCTCAGACACTTGAGGAAACACAGGCGTTGTTGGGCCCTTTTCACCACGTGTATGGTGGGCGTGGACCATGTGAGGTCCTCAGAGATGTGCATGCCGAGGAACTTGAAGCTGCTGACCCTCTCTACTGCAACACCGTTGATGGAGATCGGGCTGTGCTCTCCTCTCTGCTTCCTGAAGTCCAGGATCAGCTCCTTGGTCTTCTTGGCGTTGAGGGCGAGGCTGTTCTCCTGGCACCACTGCTCCAGCGATCCAACCTCCTCCCTGTAGGCTGTCTCGTCGTCGCCGGCGATCAGGCCCATCACTGTCGTGTCGTCAGCAAACTTGATGATGACGTTGGAGCTGTGCATAGCCATGCAGTTCTGGGTGTAGAGGGAGTAGAGGAGAGGGCTCAGCACGCATCCTTGGGGGGGCTCCTGTGTTGAGGGTCAGTGGCTCTGAGGTGGTGCTGCCCATCCTCACCACCTGGCGGTGGTCTGACAGGAGGTCCAGTATCCAGCTGCACGTGGTCGGGGGCACGCCTAGACCTCTAAGCTTGGTGTCGAGCTTGGCAGGAACTATCGTGTTGAACGCTGAGCTGTAGTCCACAAACAGCATTCGCACATAACAGTTCTTTCCCTCCAGGTGGGAAAGGGAAATGTGGAGGACCATGGCAATTGCGTCGACCGTGGATCTGTTTTGACGATATGCAAATTGCCATGGGTCCAGCGTGGCAGGTAACACGGAGCAAATAAAGTCCTTGACCAACCTCTCGAAGCATTTGCTGACAATCAAGGTGAGGGCTACAGGTCTATAGTCATTCAGGCATGGTAGTCAGTCACCCAAGTTACCTTGGGTTGTATAGGGACAGGCATGGTGGTGGAAATCTTGAAGACCGCGGGAACAACAGCCTGGGACAGGGAGAGGTTGAAGATGTCTGCAAAGACTCCTGCCAACTGGTCTGCACATGCTCTGAGGACACGGCCCGGGATGTCGTCGGGGCCTGCCGCCTTATGGATGTTCAACCGCTTGAAGGTGCTGGTCTCCTCAGGTGGTGCTGGTTTCGGCGGGCTGCCGTTCACGTCGAACCGAGCTAAAAAAGTATTTAGCTCACCTGGGAGGGAGGTAGATGAGTTCTCTACACAACTGGTTCTCCCTCTGAAGTTTGTTATCGTCTGTAGCCCCTGCCACATACCCCTCGCGTCGTGGCTCTTGAATTTCTCCTCCACTATGTCTTTTGAGTCGCACTTGGATCATTTACCAGTTAAAGAGCGAGCTGATATTCTGTCTCTGACCGATCGATTCCCATCCCTTTTTAATGATGTTCCTACTCGCACAACTGTTTTAGAACATGATATAGATGTGGGTGGTGCCACCCCTATTAAACAACATGCTTATAGGGTAAATCCTACTAAGCGAAAAGATGATGAAGGAAGAAGTTGATTATTTGCTGTAAAATGGGTTTGCTACCCCAAGCTCTAGTCCATGGAGCTCTCTGTGCATTTTAATACCTAAACCGGATGGTACTTCCCGGTTTTGCACAGACTATCGCAAAGTGCCAGTTAGCTATATTTTACAAGTCACCCATCTTTGGTAACAAAGTTATGATCGCCTTCTACAGCTTTGTGGCAGAAAGCCTCTCTCAATGCTGTCTTGGAGGACTGCAAGGAGATCCTCTCCCATAGAAGACCAAAAAGCCTTCTGCAAATTCTGCACATAACCCATCAACCCCTGAGGATTTTCCATTTTCCAAGTTATTTCAATTACAGTGTTTCCTCTAACCTCAGTGTGGAATCGTTTGCCACTTTTGGCAAACTGTCATGGCTAAAATGTCTGTGTTTTCCAGATCGCACTTATACAGGTCAGAATAAAAACCTGCAGCGTGCTTGCGGATAACGGCGGGCTCAGTGAGCTCTTGCCCTGTAGTTGAAAGTGAAGAGCGGATCATCAAAAATAACTTTGATGGAGCATCCATCTGCATTATACTTTGACATTTTGAATGGACCAGGGCCCCTTGAACTCATCTAACAGGTCAGCTAGTGAAGCCTTTTTTAAGTGGAGGTTTAAAAATGTTCCTCATTCCCAGTGTCTGCTGTTAGCTCTTGCAAACCCACAATTTCTGTCTCCAAAAATGGTATTTACTGGGCTATTTCTTTAGTGACATTGAAAGTGTACTGCTGGCACAGTTGTTTCATTTGTACTTTTCCACAGTCCCACCAAAAGGAGCACTTTTTTTATCTTTAAAAATGTTCTAAAAAAATGTAAAAATATCTGCTAAATGCTTGTCATCTAAAAGAGATGAATTAAAATGCCAATAGGCACTTTTAAACGTAAAGGACGTCATGGATGCACAACATACATCTGCACTATGATCAGAAAAACCGACTGGATAGATCTTGCATGATTTTAACGAGCTGGCTTGACGTTTAAAAGTATACATTCTATCAAGCCGGGCCAGAGATATATCATTTCCTCTACTATGAGCCCATGTGTATTGCCTCGCACTTTGATGCAGATTTTTCCACAGATCACACAGGTCATTAGCTTCAATCATCTGTATGATAGCCCTCTGTGGAGCAATATGTGGTTCCAAATGATTCCTATCATTTGGAACCACATATCTAGCCCTTCAGTGCGTGCATTTATTAAAAAAAAAACAAAGCTGACA
>CM051001.1:30356135-30386135 GCA_027704905.1 Muraenolepis orangiensis
GGACCAGGAGACCTCAGGGGACTTCGGTAGCGGCGGGGGGGTTGTCCTGCTGGAGGATCAGGAGGAGGAGCCATCACTGAGTGGGCGGGGCAGGCAGAAGAAGAGGCGGGGCTGAATTCACCCCAGAGGAACCATGGAGAACGACGAGGACCGGGAGGAGGACAAAGTCCGTCTGGTTTCTGGGATGGCAGCTCCTATCTCAGGCCCCCACATGTAAACGGGAGTTTTTCTGATCTGTTTCCTTCTTGACTGTCCTAGCCTGCACTAGATGCAGTTTGTTTGTAGATTGCATTGTTGTTAATGTAGTTCCCACTGGCAGAGGCATGTGGTTGAAAATGGTCACCTTGGGATCGGTGTAATTACTGGCCAAAAGAAACCAAGCAACGTAGCACTGCTTCTCTCCCTAGGTGCCGTCGCCACTATTAGGAATTGTTTCATTTAAAAAATGTAGCTTTGTAATGACTCACTGAAATGACACATCAACACTCCATGTAGAGAGTAGAGTTATAACAGAACAAGTAGTCTCCCATCCAAAGACATTTAGTTATCAGACAATGTTTTGTGATTCCAGCATCACACCACTCTCCTCTCCAGCCACGCTCCTCTGCCTTTTTAGATTTTTCTACTTAGATTTCTACCCTGGATATTTATGTGTTTGTTTTTGGACTTCATCCTTTTCCCTGCAGCACATCATTACAACACCCCCTGTTTGGATTTACATTTCGCACTGACGTCAGTCGCTTTACACATTGTATTATTACTTCCGTAATTTACACACACATAGTTGATTGTTCACACCTCATAGCAGTTTATTAATTGAAGCAATATCCAATAAAGACGCCTACGGGTTATTGAACTCATTTAGCCTCCGACTCTGTTACCTTGTTTCCACCAATGCAAGCCTAGTTCTAGCTCTGGGCTGGTGCTAGAGTTTGCTGTTGGTTCTAACTACTGCCACTGACTAGAGAGCCACGTCATTACGTCACTGTTTACGTCTCTGCTTTTTCAGCAACGCTAGCGCCAACTTCAAGCACAGTAACAACAGTGGCGGACTACCTCATGTCTGTGCAGGTGTTGCTCCTGGCTCTGAGGCTCCATTGGCTCCAAACATGGCTGGCACAGCGCGTTGTGCCGCTGGTCTTGAGTGCTATGGACGGAGTACTTCAACAGAAGGGACCATTGGCCTTTTCTTCTTCAAAACTGTCATATTGTATTATGTTTCTCGGTTGATAAAGCATAATGAAGCAGACATTTATATTTAGAAATTTGTTTTATTAAAAAAAACAATAAATACACAATATACAGTTAATCACAAAATGTAAAAGTGTAGAGTGTAGTGCAATAAGTCAATGTCAATAAAGCAGGCCCTGAGGAGGCTCCTGGGCGAGCCGCAGCCCAGTGGTGGCGATATCCCCGCATCGACATCGTCGAGGGCAGACAACTCCATAAACACAAACCTCCGTTTGTGTCCTCCACGGACCACTGCCGCTTCGCCTTCAGTGAATCTCGGGCGCTTTAAAAATGGCGGTCACAAATTTTAGTTTGTCTGTTGGTCACGCTAAACCCTGCCCACAGCCCCTGACGTAGCGCCAACAACCGGTTCTTTCGCGGTGGAAACGCAAAGAACTGCTTCGAGATCAGGCACCACTTCAGAACCGGCTCTCAAAATGCCTTTGTGGAAACAAGGCATGTCTGTATGTGGCAGTAGCTCAGTCTGTTGGATCTTAGCTTGGGAACCGGAGGGCCGTCGGTTCAAGTCCCCAAAACGGACCAAGTACGGAGTGAGAACTGGGACTTGGAAAAAGGTGCCAGTTCGCCTCCTGGGCACGGCCAAGGTGCCCTTGAGCAAGACCCCTACACTGCTCCCTGGGCGCTGTATATACAATAGCAGCCCACTGATCCTAATACTAGGATGGGTTAAATGCAGTGAAAATAATTTCACTGTGTGAGTACATATGACCAATAAAGAGGATTCAACTACCCCCGGGGTTCCGCAAGCTACAATCTGTGTGTGGCATAACACAAAGTCGTCTCCCATCCAAGACATTTAGTAATAACAGACCGAGTCATTACTTTCTTTCGCAGAAAATCGGAAGCCTTATCTTGGTTTAAGCTTTATTTGTTATCTTTTTACATTTGTATGGCTTTTTAGATGTAATATTTCACTCATCTTGGCATGATGCATGCCTCGATTATTATTAAGTGTGACGAGAATAATAAAAAGCAATGGGACATGTCACAGAAGACATAAAATGAACAAGAACAAGACCCAAGCCTTGCATGCTTGTGGGCGTGAATTGGTTTGAACACGCGGGGTATCCGTGATCTGTCACTGTCCACCTCCTGCTTCTCGGGAGATGGACGGGGAGCTCCTCATGAGTCAAGCAGAACCTCAGTCGATTTTAATGTTTATCATTTATGTATACACGCCAAGCTCATTAAAATACCATTACGATCCAACATTCCTCAGTGAACCTTTCTGGCGTGTGCTCTTGGCTTGTTGTGGTATATTTCCCCTCACATGCTACTGCTGCAATTTCCCAGCATCCGCTGCAACCGTCACCGTGGAGACGGATCAGGATGACCCCCCCCATCAAGCCAACGAGCGGCGGATGATATGATGCGTACTGTAATGGAGCCTCAACATTCTGCAGGTTTGGTAGGCACCTGGACTGTATCATGTCACTAAGTCTACCATGCAAGTTGTCATCTGTTATCCTGGATCTGACGCGCTTCACTCCCCTTTTCAACTCACTGCATTGCATGTCTCCACACCATACTACATTACATTGCATTTAGCTGTACATACAAACATATAGATACTTATACTGCATTGTGTGGACATGTTCTAATGTGACACTGTGCCACTGTATGCTCTCCCTCCATGGTTGATGACCAATATGATTTTGGTTGTTGAGTTGGGTTCATTACTGAGCCACATGAAAGAACATTTGCTGACTTCAGTGGCACCTGCAGGTGTGCAGACTCACAATGAGTCGATCAACATGGATGACCTCTGACCTTTTCAATAAAGCACAGTTGTTGCCCAAGAGGTCCCCACTGAGACACACACACACACACCCACAGTTTGCACACCCGTTCAAATCAACACGCAAATGGTCATAATTGGAGATAAAACATGTTTTTCGTCTGCCAATTCTCTATATTTTTTACGTTGTTAAATGAACAACAAAAAAAGAACAGTACTACATATAATGTTGGAGGTATGTGATATTATATATATATATATATATATATATATATAAATATATATATATATTGCAATGTGCTGTCTGGTTACATTGTAATGGACTGAGATGTGTAAAGTTCCTTCTCTTCATGGAAGCATTGTGCTGTTGGCTTGATGTTCACTTTCTGTTTCTGTGTATCTTATCTGGTTGGTGTTATGGGCTGAAAATTGCTTTGTGTTACTGTGATGATTTCATGATGTTTGTCTGAATAAATTCAAGTCTCTGTCCCAAGATCTGTTCCTTGCCTGGTGGTGTCCTCATTGTTCCCAATCTCAATACAACATGCGCACGCACACACACACACACACACACACACACACACACACACACACACACACACACACACACACACACACACACACACACACACACACACACACACACACACACACACACACACACACACACACACACACACACACACACACACACACACACACAGTGCAAACAAAAGCGGCTGCTGTGGGGCAGCCCAGATAACACATTAACACGTCTTAATAATTCACAATAAATAACTAACAGGTTGTGTAGAGACACACACCGAATGGATTATTTCATTCGCAGTTCAAATGGAGCGGAGCCGACGGTGTCGGTGTTTATTCATGGTGAGATGTTCTGCCGACGACCCTGTAAAACCAACACACACACACACACACGCACGCACACGCACAGACACACACACACACACACACACCTTTGCCTTAATCAAATGCACTGTATTAAATCCATTGATCTGTTCATGTCCTCCCGCGGTGAATTCGATAAATGTTGACTGGTTCCCCAGAGCACGGTGTCATCATGGCCTTCTAGGGCCTCATTTCTGTTATCGTCTCGTATCGGCGTATCGGAGGGCCTTCATGGAGGCTTTGGAATAATGATTTGAGACTTTAATAAGTCTCTAAGATGCTAAGATACCTGAGTGATGGCATGGATGACTATGTGCACTGAATTTAAACGTTGCTTATTTTTTTTAAACATTTAAAAACATCAAAGGTCTCTCAGAGAGCCAGGGTGAATCTAAGCTCCCTTCAATGGACGCAGCCCAGTGACACAGCTTGACTTGGGCCTTAAGCGCATTACCATCACATATAAAACATCCATGAACACAGATTCCACCGACACCGATCCAATCCATGCCGGGGATAACCAGTAGTATGAGGTTTAATAGGATGCATTGTGGACAGTGAGAGACGCATCGCACACTAACCTCCAAGAGGAAGCCACGGGGGAGTTGCATTTAGTACTTGGAGAAAGGACATATGGGTCAGCAAGTCCTTTATCGACTACCTTGTATCCTTGTATATTGTACATCATTACCGCCGAGCATGTACACCGCTGTTAAAAATTGGGGTTATGGGTTGTAATCCACTGCCTTATAAAAGCCCTACTAGCCTACTTTGTGGGGAGGCCAAGCGGGGCTAACTCAGGCAGGTCCTGGCAAGCCCTCATGTTTATTTATGACAACTCTCTGCTTCTCATTAATTTGCTTAATATTAGAAAGAAATATTAGAAAAATCTCCTGTCCGATTCGAAGCCGAACAGGAAACTCTGTGGGGAGGGAGAGAGATGTGTGTGTGTGTGTGTGTGTGTGTGTGTGTGTGTGTGTGTGTGTGAGACAATAATGTAAACTTTGGGACCTGCAAGAAAACACACACCAAAGCCAATGCTGTGGATAGGCCTTTCAACTTTTTGGCATTCAATGCTCAGGCAGGCGCTCTCTCTCTCTCTCTCTCTCTCTCTCTCTCTCTCTCTCTCTCTCTCTCTCTCTCTCTCTCTCTCTCTCTCTCTCTCTCTCTCTCTCTCTCTCTCTCTCTCTCTCTCTCTCTCTCTCTCTCTCTCTCTCTCTCTCTCGTCAGCTTTAGCAGAGGAAATGCTCTTTAAAGCGTTCCCCGCCTTGTTAAAGCTCTCAGAGTGTGTTCAGTTCTCAGACGTCACAAGATACAAGATATTTGTACATTGGAAGGTACATTGGAATGCTTACTCTCCATTCCCTCCCACAGTATACATCTCCAAAACAATACCCTAAAATAACATATACAATAAAAATAAACCAAAAATTAGCAGCAAAGTGACTGTTCAATTATATGTACATGTGTTGAATGTACATTTTTTTTATTTTTTTTACAAAAATCTTGAAAAGTGTTTAAAGTGCGTGTGCGTGAATAAGGGGATTGTAGTAATATTGTAGTTGTGGTGATTGGCCGACAGAAATGTGAGCGACATCCATGTTGTTATGACCCCTGTCTGTGTGTCCACCAACGATCTGTCTCTTCTCTAGTCTATCTCTGTCAGCATCAATTACATTCTCCATTGTTTTCTATGTCTCCATGTTTCTGTCTCCCTGTTTGCGCTGTGCTTTTGAAATGAGATAAGAAGTCATTTTTTTATTTTAAAATCGTTTTCTCTGTTGGACTTAAAATGTGATTTTTTCTCTACAGGACAAAAAAAGCAGGTAAGTTCCTGCAGTTCTTTGTGTCTTTCAAAATAAGAGCGTAATTGGAAGCCAGCCGGCTCATAGCCACACGTACATTAGGATGTCATTCAGTAACGCAGCCACTGTGTTCCCCACGCTATTTAGAAACCAAATTAGATCCGTTTGTGCAATATGGAATTGGCTCATTAAAATTCCCAGCCTGCTAAATGGAGTCCTAATAGAGAGGATGTGCTTTGCGTGGGTAAAACAGCACCACCCTTCTTGACTTGCTTCGTCTGTGTTTTTCCCTCTGAACTTTTGCGGCGCTGTTGACTCCAACTGCCCCAGTTATCAGCTCTGGACTCTGGAGTCTACAGGGCAACCTTTTGGCTCCAAGGCTCGGGAACGTCTGGGGCCGTTCCATGTGTCACACAGACCTTCATGTCTCTGTGGCTCTGAACGTCCCTTTAAGGCCACATTCTTCTTCTTTTTCTATTTGTTTTTAACAATATACTTTCATGACAGCACACCCTGCCACTAAACAATATAATGTGACGATAACACAAAACGGTTTCCTACTGCAGGAGGGTAAACTCGGGATGAAGGTGAACGGCACGTCTCTAGGACAAAGACAAATGTCACCGTCTTTGTTTTGAAGAAGAAGAACAAGAAGAAGAAGAAGAAGCATCAACATATAAATATGCCAAATGAATAACAATGTTCCAGTTGCCATATTGTATGGTAGCTGAGTCCCCATTTGCTAATTATCCAAACTTTTGAATAAATTCAGGGTGAGGTGTGAACATGTACATTCAACACATGCATTATTGTATATATTATTCTTATTTTTATGGTTTTGTTTTGGAGATGTATACTGTGGGAGGGAATGGGAAGTAAGCGTTCCTATGTACCAATAAAATGTTGTATCTTGTATATCTTGTACAATATACAAATATTAAAATGAGAATAGAATTAGTGTGGTGCTAGCCGGTATCCTTCAAGTGGGGATCACAGCGGCACACTGAAAAACAGAAGCAGACTGTGGTATGGTTAGATGGGGTCGGGTGGACATGGAACATGTAGAGAACCTCTAGTCTAGTACCTATCGGCAGCAGGGGTAGGCTAGTGCTGGCTAACGGGTCGATTTAGCTGCAACGAGAGCTGAGGGGCCACTCCTAGGAGCCAAACGACAATGTCAAAAGGTAGGTTTTATGTTTACATTCAATATTTCAACAGAGTCTGCTTCCCTGATTACAGGTGGCAGACTGTTTAAAAAATTGGGCGCACGGTAGTGTGGTGTAAATCAAGAAAATGCATGTGTATTTCATATGAATAATACATATATTTGGGTCAATTTAGAAGTGTGTATTCATGTGTTAAAAGTGTTCCCATGTACCCCACCCTTTAGATAATTAGAGTGTTGGCACATATGTATTAAAATATCATAACATATGTATATATCAGTAGTTAAGAAGGTGTTCACAAAACGCAGTTGGAGGCCGCAGATGAGTACCAGAGGGGCTGAGAATGACAATAGGGAACAATAACCTTCTTCAGGTATGATGGTGCTAATCTGTGAAGGATTTAAGTAAGTAGTAGAAATCTGACCTCGCATTAACTGGAAGCCAGTGGAGCGAGGACAGAATTGGAGTCAAAAGTCTGGCAGCAGCGTTCTGCACAAGCTGGAGGCTTTTCGTAGCGGAGTTTGGTAACCCAGAAAACAGTGCTTTACAGGAATCTAGTCTAGACGATATAAACGCATGGATGAGTGTCTCTGCATCTCCGGCAGACAGCATTGGTCTAATTCTAGCAATGTTTCTAAGATGAAAAAAATGCAGTTCTGGTTATACATTTTACATGTTGATCAAAAAATAGCGTTGGGTCAAACAAGACACCAAGATTTTTAACACCAGAGCTTTGGGCCACAGTAGAGCCTTCAAACAACAGTGTGACATAGATCAGACATGGAACAGACATGGGCCAGACATGGGCCAGACATGGACCAGACATGGGCCAGACATGGGCCAGAAATGGGCCAGACATGGGCCAGACATGGGCCAGACATGGGCCATGTCCTCGTCTCTGGTCTGATAGAGCAGATAACACATGGTCAGCTCCCATTCACTGGTATAACGGAGGTTATATAAGCTTTAAACATATACAGATGATGATGATATGTTTCTGTTTGGAAACACTACGTTATTTTGGAGTGAAATGTATAAAGTTGTTAAACGGGAGAAACAACAAGGATTCAAGAAGTTTCCGACTGTCACTCCCATTCAGAAGTTATTCTGCTGACACAGGCGGTTCACTTCTCTCCGAATCGGCTGTTTTGGATGACGAGCTTGCGTGTTTCAAAGAGACACAACACAACACACTCCAAACGGGCTAGGGGGGACTAGTTTGTCAGAGAACATAATCAGGGTGTTGGGAAGGGGAAAGAGTGCTTCTTATGTTGGGCAGGAGAGGAGAGAGGGTGCCGACTGTGGGGCTGTCAGGAGCTCAGTAACAGCGCACCACTCATTCCAAAGTGTTTTGGGCTTAGGAGAGAAGGCTCTCTAATGAAGGATGTTGCCAATGTTCTCCCTCCGCCCGCCTCGTCCCTCCCACGACGCACAGGGGCTAGCCTATAGATGATACCGTCCCTCTGCTCCTTCCCCTTCGTTAGACCGGCTACACTGACAGACTCTCTCTCTCTCTCTCTCTCTCTCTCTCGCATCTCCCTCAATGCCTCGCCTCATCTTACCCGTCCCGTGCACTCTCTCACCCTTCATCTCTCTCTCTCACCCTTCATTCATCTCTCTCTCCCTTGCCAAGGTAAGGTTTGTGCATGTGTGCCTCAGCTTCCAGACTCCTATTGATTACATCAAGGCTCCAATCAAGGGTACCAGGCTGCTGTTAATTGACTGATCGATCACCACGACAACCCAGGGCTGTGTGTGTGTGTGTGATAGATAGATGGTGAGAATGGAGGACAATGTGGTACAGCCACCACAGCGCTCACTTCAACGTCACTTGGATCAATAATGAACATACGTGTAATCTTTGTATTCATGTGGCCCCCAGTATAGTTTTAATGAAAGGGATCTCTTGAGCATAGTAGTACACCTACACTTAAAACATACAAGACACACACACACAGAGAGAGAGAGAGAGAGAGAGAGAGAGAGAGAGAGAGAGAGAGAGAGAGAGAGAGAGAGAGAGAGAGAGAGAGAGAGAGAGAGAGAGAGAGAGAGAGAGAGAGAGCATGGGACAAGGCAGGAGAGGCAGGGGAGTATAGTGTCTAACAGTACTTCAGAGATCCTGTCAGAGCTTGGAACAGGTATGGTTGCAGACAAGAGATGACAGTATCTAATCCTCACCATGGGGGGGCCGGCCGAGACACACTCGCACACACACACACACACACACACACACACACACACACACACACACACACACACACACACACACACACACACACACACACACACACACACACACACACACACACACACACACACACAGAAGGACCAACAAACCGAGCAGCTACAGGGGGCGGAGGATTGAGAGTGAAATAGGAACATTCTAAAGGAAAAAATAAACAGTAGGTGCCCGGGGACACAGACTACAACTTTTTGGGAAAGCGTGCGGTTGGTCAGGTGGTCTGCAGGAAGAGAAGACTCCCACATGAGGTTCAGAACACAACCTCTGTGTGTGTGCGTGCATGAGAGTGTGTGTGTGTGTGTGTGTGTGTGTGTGTGTGTGTGTGTGTGTGTGTGTATGAGAGGGTGTGTGTGTGTGTGTGTGTGTGTTACGACCCTTCGGCCTGAGAATAGGCCAAGGGCCTAACATAAGACAGAGAGACTGCTGAAGGTTGGTGCGCTACGACAAACGGGTACGAATCAGAAATAAAAGTGCAAGATTGTTTATTGTACTTACAGCTTGATCGTCATTAGGGAACAAAGGGGATCGTGAACCATGCCAAAGAAAATAACTTAGTAAAAGAAAGTCCTAGCTACCGCTCCTAGCCTTATGTTTATAACAGAGGAGCGGCTACGTGATGCAGAGTAGACCCATGGGCAGCTCACCTCCCCCTTTGTCCTTGCGTGGCGAAAACAAAAACAATATCCCTATACCGAGGATAGTTTGCAAGTTTAAACATGAACAGCATAACCTCTATCAACGCTAGTCACGAAAACAAAACACAACCGGTGGCGACTCCCGGACAGAAGACGGGAGGGGCGTTAAATAGACCGACGGCCAGTTGATTGGTCCAGAACGGGTGCGTGAATGATGACGGACAGGACCGCAGGCCAACCAATCGTGGGCGGACACCTGTAGTTTAAGAGGAGGAGACAGACAGCAACACAACACAGCCCGCCAGGAAAACCCACACGCCTCCAGGACCAGGGACGCAACAGTGTGTGTGTGTGGGGGGGGGGGGGGCTTCCCACAAGCTTCCCACAGACTGAGCAGCTAATGAGACTAACTGGGTGAGCGCTGATCAATACCGGGATCACCTTAAGGACCTGGAGGCAGCCTCCGCTCCCCCAGCTGGTCAACTGCTCTTACCAATACGCCACCACCAAAACAATATGAAAGCCGGCATTATTAACAACTACCTGTTGTTGCTCACAGAGGTACCTGTTTATAAGGATTAGGTACACCCACCCTGCACAGTGGAATGACAGGAGCTGCAATGACAACACACACACACACTTTGAATATGAACATTGGCAGAAATTATGAAATAACAATCGTCATTGTCATTATTATCGATATTATTAGTAGTAGTAGTAAAAGTACGTAAATTATGCAGGCAGATACAGGTCATAAACAGTTAAGGGTATGAAACACAGGCAGCCAGGTCACATTACTGACAACGCTGGATGAGGGGAAGGAGAACGGAGATAGATAACCACATGATGGAGCGATGCAGTGCCTCCATCACATTGTCATGACAACACACGCGCACACACACACACACACACACACACACACACACACACACACACACACACACACACACACACACACACACACACACACACACACACACACACACACACACACACACACACACACACACACACACACACACACACACACACACACAAAAACAATTATGAAATGTTCCCTTTTCAATTTGCTTTGCCTATTTCGATTTTCTGTTTTGTGAAATATTATATTTAATATTTCCACGTTTTGTCAAATTTACGCAAAGAATCGTGAGTCATTTTTCTCTTCGGACAGCTAGCAGTTAGCCTATTGATTCCAGTGTTTTTGCTTCACGAAAGGTATGTTGAAATTCACCAAGTACTGTATTATATGGATTTGGCAAAATAGCATTGAACCTAACCTATCAATGTCCATAACTGCTTAGCTGGTGACTAGTTGCTGGCTGCTGGCGATTGTCATTTCCCTGCTTCGTAAGACATGTGTAAAAATTTTGCCTTAGTAATGGCTTCAGAAACCAGCTGGGGTGGGGGGGCAGGGCAGGGCAGGCTGTAATTTGCAGGATTTTGGTCTCAACAAGAAGATTATAAATTGCAAGCAGTCACACATTATCACACATATCACGCATAAGTGAACACCGCTTTAGGGGTCTGAGAATGACAGCAGTTTGACTCGCGGCCTTAGATTCCGCCTCAGGCATGTGGTCTGCACTTTTTGGCCAAAGATATGCAAAAATAACACATGGCAGGTGTATACTTTCACTGCTGGCTTGGCGAAGTGGCAATGTTCAAGTCTTTAAACATATTATTTGTTGTCATAATGGGTTATACAAATAAATCTAAATCTGGAGGCTTGAATCCTCTTTATTGGTCACACACAGATAAATTTGTTTCTCTGCATTTAACCCATTCTAGTATTAGGATGTCAGTGGGCAGCTATTTATACACAGCATCCGGGGAGCAGTGTTGAGGTCTGGTCCCTTGCTCAAGGGCATCTCGGCAGTGCCCAGATGTTCTCGGGGCACTTGACAACCTTCCGATTCCTAAGCCAAGTCGCAACAGACTAAGCTATTCTGCAGCCCTTTTTGTGGTTTAGCAAAGTAAAAACAAAAGTTAATAATGTGTTTCTGACAATGTTATGCAGTTTGGTACGCCGTGCATGTGTTGGTAAACGACGAGACTTCATATTAAACACTGAAAATTCATGAGACATATCTTAAAAATGTCGGTGGTAAGTAGTGGCTTGTGAAGCTCTGAAGTGTGTTGGCCCAACATGTTGCAAGCTGCATTTGAAGGCAATGTGTCAAGTCTCCTGGGTCTGCCCGGTATAGGTTATTTACTCTGCCAATTACCCTGCCTCTTATCTCCCTAGGGTTCAATGAAGAGAGCACTACTAGCAATGGATTAGTCCTTGTTTCTCCTGTTAAAGTGCACGTGCGCACACTCACACATGCACTGAGAATCCATGAATGCTAATCCTCTAGCCCTGCACTACCTCTTTAGTCTCTCACGTGGCTCCTAGGAGTGTCCCTCTGCTCTCTTTACACCTGAAGAGGCAAGTTTCATTCAGCCTGCAGTGGAACATGGGCAGTGACTCTGCGAGTAGATCGGCCACAAGGGCCCCTAAGCAATGGGGCGAGCTGAAGCCCTGCAGTAGCAGAGCGAAACTGGATGCCAGAAGCTACAGGAAGCTATTTTTGGTGCCATTGTTTAATTGCTTTTTAATTTTAAATTGTGATTTGTTATTGTTGTAATATGTCTAGCATGGATATTTCCAACAAAACCCCAAGCCGTTTTACTAATGAGCATACTATGACTTTTGGTGTGGGAAGGGGACAGCCTGTCTTGTCATTTGGGTTTGGGAGGGATTGGCCCATGTGTCCTATTATTTTACCCATGACTGTGACTGATGAGATGCTGTTGAGTATGCCAGGTCCCACTGCCAGTTAAACACCCAATTCCACAGACCCCCCCCCCCCAGGTTGTCAGTGTCAGCAGATTAGCTATAATATTGGTGCTACTCTCCACAGTATGCACCATCCCAGTAGTTATCAGCCTCAGTCCCAGTCCCCAAACACAACACCACAATGTGGTTGTTTAGGTATAGGCTTATACCCCCCTCTGACTATGATGAGGTCAAGGCCTGCAATCAACAAGCTGTTGGAGAGCCAGCTTATATGGTATAAAGCTGTAGTCAAAAGAAGATAGCTGCAGTTGAAGATGGCCCCACCCCAACCATTGTTTCAGAACTAAGATATCATAGAGGATTTGTGAAGGGTGGGTTCGCAAAGCTGGCTGCCCCGCTGCACCGTGGCTGTCGCCTTACAGGAGGCATTTGTTTGGCTACTGTGCCAATGGGGTTTTCTCACTATGGCGGACGGGCTGCTGAACAAGCTATACCGAAAGCCTGATGGTGGTATTTCTACCAGTGGCTACTCTCAGAAAATCTGAGAGGTGTTCCGACAGCTACACCACAACCATACTCATCAGGGTACAGAGCGTGCCACAGAGCTAACCCAGCAAAGATCCTACTGGCCAGGTAATTTCAACGCCTTAGCCCTAGCAATAGTTCCAACTTAGTTAAATATGCAATCTAGTTAAAAATGCCAAGCCCCTATGAGTCAACTGTTGGCTTCTTAACCTAACCAGACTCTTGCTATTTACTTTTCGTTGTTAGAACCTGCTAGGGACAACAGAGAACAAGTGCTTGAAGTAGCCAATCTGTGGCCATTCCTACCCGTGACCAGCGAACCTCTACAGTTGCGGAGGTACTTGTTAAGGAATGGTTTTACCCATTTGCAGTCCCAGCCAGACTCCATTTTGAGTCTGCGGAAACTTTGAGAGCATCCAACAGCTTTGTGCCCTGTACAGGGTCAAGAAGGAAGGCAACTGAATGGAAAGCAAGGGAAGAATAGCGAGCCCACGAGGACCTGTTGCCAGTTGCTCAGAACACTGTACCTGTAGCCAAAATAAAATACAGGACCCAGGTCATTAAACCTCGGAGCCAGGAGGTTGAAATGTTGCAACACAAGATCCATTGCATGTGCGACATGTACATCATTTTATGATCAAACCCCTACCACGCCTTCATCTTATTTCTCCACCCAGAGAAATGCAACCTGCTGAACTCTCAGAGGATGAAGAAGAGAGCCATTCACTGTGGGTTGTGGTAGGTTTAGGCATTTGTGTTAGACTAATCTATCAAGACGCCAATAAAGAAAGTGTAACCGGTAAAAATGATCTGGGTGAGTCACCGTAGGACTCGCCAATTGTTTTAAACTTTAAAAGCCCTCCCGAGAGAAGTTGTTGAGCTGATACCGGCCAGTGGTCCTGTATCTCGTATCACTGATCTTCTTGATGTTGACTACTTGACTTCAAAAACAAAGTCAAAGACAAAGACATCCAAACCACACTCAGAAGAGAACTGTTGGACCTGCAACAGTAAAAAGGAGGTCACTGTCACAGGATGTGGAAAAATGTTCACTTTGTGAAAACATTTCACTACAGTTTGAAGAATCCCTGGATGTAATGGACACAGCTCAGCTTGTTGTATTTGTCAGAATAACAGATTTCTAGGCTTCTTCTACAAACTGTTATTCACTCTTTTGCACTTTAAAGGTGTGGATAAATGAGAGGAGAGGATATTAACAATGATTTACAAAGAAATATATCGCAAAGAAATCACATCCCCATTCATAAACTGGTGGCAATTACTAAGAATAGGGCCCTGGCTATGTGTGGTTTGTGTACTGGTTTTATAGGACTATGCCAGTGACGCTGACTTTACTGACTTTGTGAACCATCACTGTGTCATTCATCAACAGGCCTTGGTTATGAATGTTGTTGTCTTTATTCATGTAATGACTCTGGTGGCCAAACTCATAAATTTGATTCAAGGCCTTATTGGACGAGTTTATGCTGCTTACGTGGATTGTGGATGACTCTATGACTCTATGAGAATTGTTATAGTATAGTGCTGTATAATATATATAATGTGTGTTAAATTGTAGGAATTTCATACTGCGGGACAGAATGGGGAGAAAGCATTCCATTGTAATGTTGCATATGGCAAATAACAATCTTGAATCTTGAATCTAGAAGCATCCACGGACAATACAATGTTGCCACTGCTACTTTGTTTTAGATATTTGTTTTGGCTTTGGGTTATATATTTGGTTGTTTTGTTCAATCATGTGTACTCTTGCTGATACTATTTTTGTTTTGGCTTTATGTTTCCGAGCCTCCAGAGTTATATGGTGCACCAAGCAAGCAACTGGTATAGACCCGTCTTCACTCAACGTCCTGACATTTAGTTTTTCTTAGGAGTGAATATGTGCACATCATTACATGGTTCCGCCTTCCCCTTTAATATTGTTGTGTGTGTGTTTGGTTGGTTGGTTGGGGATGAGGTCTGATATGAAGGTGAGTAGTCTGACCCATTATAACTTCCCCTCTGTAGCTTTTGCCGGCTGGACATCGGGTTGAATTTTTCTTGGGAACACGGTAATCCTTGGTTTGTCATATTAGTTTATCAGATGTGTTTTCCCTGCTTAAATAAAAAAACTGAAATGAACTGCAAATAAACTCCTTGTCATTCCCGGGTTACACATGCAGTATTTTACTTGTATTTTACTTGTTTAACATGTAATGACACTCTGTAGGCAGGATACAGAAAGTTGATTGTTCATTTAAAGATGAGGCATGGGTCCAAACAGACTGAACCCTGATCAGTAAGCTAGCCGTCAGACGGTAAAAACAACAGACCCTTTTCAGGACGAACACAGGTGTTAATAATACTAATAATGAGTCTGCTCTTTTTATGTACCAGGTGCACGGGTAGTAGATTAATTAGTGAAGAGAACACACTTTGCTGACCATTGACCATTTCCTTTTGCCTGAAATTAGTTTCCCAGATAAGAAATAGTGTTTTGCAAGAGGGACTAGTAGGCTAGGGATTTGGACCTCTGAAACATATGGAACATTACCTGGGTCCAGACCATTGACTCCGCCCACTTTATGTTGATTGATTCTTGGTCTGGCACTGTGACCTTTCTCAGTTGAAAAAGTGATTATCCAGTGAGCGCCACTGGGGGACTAGCGACTTGCCAATCAGCTCCATGTAAGATGGTCAAGAAACAGCGGAGGCAATGTCAGACTGAAGACGATATAAATAATGTATTGTCAGTGTACAGCACAAGTACAGTACAGCGAATGGAATTTCTCTGCATTTAACACATCCTAGTATTAGGAGAAGTGGGCAGCTATTTATACAGTGCCCAGGTAGCAGTGTATGAGGTGCCTTGATCAAGGGCACTTAGGCAGTAACCTGGTGTTTTGGTGCTTGAACCGGCAACCTTGCAGCTCCCAAGACAAGTCCTTACCCACTGAGCTACTGCTGAGCCTCCCCTCCAAGAGCTGGGTATGTCGACCAGTCATTGAGGTACCACAAACGTTCTACTTACACTTACAAATTCTAGTAGACTCCACAGTAAAGATGCTTTGCCTAGCCCACACACTGAATCACTACTCTTAAGAGCAGCTCCAAAGACATCACTTCTCTGCAATCGAGTTAGACATATAAATATGCTGTAGTTTATCAGTAACAAGCCAGTGAACACAGCTAAATTAATTTGACTTTAATTGTAATACTTTACAGAAAATAAACAATAAGCTATAATTTACAGAGCTATGAAGAGGATAGTTATGTAGCTAACTGGTTCGGCAAATATATTTAAAAAAAATAGGAATCGTATGTGGCTGAAGCCATTTATTTTATTTACATGCAGAGCATCTATTATATAAATAATACAAACAAAGTAATTTGCACATCATTGTATGAGATACACTGTTCTCTCTCCAAGCACACTTCTCTTTAAATATCCAGTTCAGAGTCAAGACCAAGGAGACACTGCTCAATATTTATCTTGGCCACCTCCATCTTCCCAATCCCCTGTGTAATTGGTAGGTTGTTAGAGGTGATCTGTGACCTCATTGGTCAGTGACCCCGGCTCCCCCGAGGAAAGATAGACGGCCGAGGAGAAAGGTCAGAGTGGAGAACGAGGTGAATGGTAACAAAGAGTGTGTGTGTGTGTGTGTGTGTGTGTGTGTGTGTGTGTGTGTGTGTGTGTGTGTGTGTGTGTGTGTGTGTGTGTGTGTGTGTGTGTGTGTGTGTGTGTGTGTGTGTGTGTGTGTGTGTTTATTTGTGTGCGTGTGCAGACACTCTACCAGAGACAGGGGTTTAAATATATACTGTCGGGCATACAGTCTTCTTTACTTTAATCCAAAGTAAAGTTATTTATTGCCCATTCAATATTCATGTTTTTTCTTCTAGAATATTATATTCATGTTTTTTCTTCTCGTATTTTACCCCCAATTCTTTCTGCTTCTGTGGCTTTCTTCATCTGTCCCCTTAGGTCAAATGGTTTTAATGAGTCATTTATATACAGCTTATTCTCCCCACAACACAAACACCAGCTCCATAGGGCTCTGTTATACAAGTATTGTCCATATATTTGTGAAACATAATTTGGCCTGTTTACTACTTGTATCAACTGTAAATATACTTGTTATTCAGCCGTTGGTATGAGGTGGCATCTCATCGTGGCCACACACACACACACACACACACACACACACACACACACACACACACACACACACACACACACACACACACACACACACACACACACACACACACACACACACACACACACACACACACACACACACACACACACACACACACACATCGAAAGGCTTAACACCTAATGCTTTTCTAATTCTGCTCACAAACATGTACAGGATTACCACACATGTACATACATTCTCACACACATGCAAATACGCAAACTAGCAGCATCTTCTGGAGATTAGATTAGCTAGAATTCAAACTGAAGAAGAAACGTGGTTTGTTTGTCACCCGCTGGTACAAGAAGGGTGGGTCCATTTGCAGTCATTCTGAAGGCAGATCTGCCATTTGCTGCTCCTCTATTAGTTTCCGACAATTTAGAAACACTCGGGCATCATCAAACATTCCATGTGTTTCCTCTATACCACGTCTACAGATCACCTGTATAACCTATGAATTTCACCAATAGCTGCATTAATCCAATGCAACACATAATCATTAATCTCCCCTTTAAAGCTCAGGTTGAAGCGTTTCTCAAAGTAGGCCTTGGTAGATCTTGCTATCCGGCGTGGAATGCTAATCTTACAGGTTTTCTGAAGACTGATGAGACATATGGGCACTCATGTTGGACAGCCAGAAATGTGTTCATCTACATGCTGAATTACTGCCTCCATCTGCTGCCCCTCGGGCTGTTTAGCACTCCCAAGTCCCAACTGGGGACTAGTTCCTGTGTCTCAATTTAATTCGCTTGACATTCTCTTTGTCTGACACACACACACACACACACACACACACACACACACACACACACACACACACACACACACACACACACACACACACACACACACACACACACACACACACACACACACACACACACACACACACACACACACACACACACACAAGGATGTCTTGGATAATTTATTGTCACTTCCTAAAATCGTCTAAGGTTGGCGTCTGAGCGGCGATGTTATTTTGTGTTATTTTTCAGGTGAAAAGGTCGTTATGAACAACAGAATGCAGATTAAAAACTGCAGAATAGCCTGCAGTTTTATTTCATTTTCAGGACCCACTCGAAAGCGGTCTGTTGTAGTGCAGCAATCAAATGTCAGGGGAGCTGCCCAGCCGGCCCAACGATTGGATCTAGGATATTGCTGGGCGTCCTTCTTTGCAGTTCACAATGAAATATGAAATGTAATCAATTCATTTAGAATCAAACCTGATAAGCCCTGTCTGATTGCTGACTTGTTGCCAAGCAATATTATATATTCCGAAGTTGTGACATTACTTTGAACATATATTTAATCATTTGGTGGACTCTGAGACACTAACCTTTTGATTTGATTGGATTGAATGGCTATCGGCGACTCTTGCCCCAATGGAAATAAATGGTGGCCCCTTAAAGAATGCACCCTGAATGCTCCTAGTGCTACACTGGCTAGTACATTGCAATGCTAATGCTGTTATGGTATTTAGTAACAAAGAACTGGGACTTACCTGCAGAGATACGGCGGGACAATGGAAAGCAGGGGGAGGGGAGCCCACTCCCCGGTCATCATTCAAACAAGGACTAGCAGGTTCAAGTTTTTTCTACTGTTAGCAGTGCTGAAACTATCATAAAATTGTCACCTATGTAGCACCCTCTAGCTCTCTTGGCTATATTTAGAGTGCGCTGCCCTGGTTCTTTCAGTAAGAAAAATAGTATTTATTTGGTAACCAAATGAGATAGGTAACTAATTAACCTTGCCAACATTGATAGTTAACACAAAAGGAACTCTTACAACAACTCTTAAGCTTAGTCCCAATCTATTTAATTGCACACATTGATATACAGCCAAACACATGTATGAACAGTATGTATGAAACTGAATAACCCTTTCAAAGTCCATTAGTCATACAGTGAAAACGGTCAACAACAAACAGTCATATAAGTCCAACATAAGGTTCCCAGCTTATCGGAATGCCGGTGGTACTAATTCAATAAGTTACAGGTGCAGGCCTGAACGATGTTCTGCACTGAAGACGTAAACACAATGGCTGCTTCTTTCTTTTTAAATAAAAACAAAACTCACGGACCACAATGTCTGGGAGCGCGGTGCAGGTGGAATGGGGAATGGTGGAGTGGTGGAGTTGGGAGACGTCCTCAACGCGTCCCATGGAGACCTCGGATAGCTCAGGGCCCCCACGGGGCTTCCACCTCACGGGCTTCCTCCGTCCCTCTCCCTCGCTGGGTGGTTGGTAGCCACAGACGGGGTGAGGGGGCTGGGTGAACCCACTCCACTGCATGCCAAGTCTGTGAATGCTAACTAGAGTAGCTAGCTTGTTTGTGCTAACTTGCTGACTAGCGACTAACTTGCAAAAATAACACCACTGCACAGAACAATGTTAAACATAAGATTCAGTGTCCGTTTATCTCTTTTACATTAAAATTGCCAGGTGTACCAGGTGTTACACACTTAACACCTATAGCCCTTTAACCACCTCTTTCCCCATATATGTGTTTGCTTCCTCCTTTGTCCTGACCTCCGACCCTGACTTCGATTGGATCTGACCTCTCCCCTGACTGCTGATTGGATCACAATTCAAGGTGAGAAAACATAACCATAATAATAATTGTAACATTGTCACATTTTGGTAATATTTAATAAACTTAAATATATTGATATCCAAAATTCAACAGAGCTACGGCAATATTACGTTGCACTGTCATACTTTGTTGCTGGACTTTCTGGACGCATTATTGTAACTGCGCTGTTCTGCACTGTACTGCACTGTATTCATGCTGCTGCTATCTCTACAGAACTGCACTACGGTCAATTTATTAATTAGGAGTAAGCATTCCATTGTACTTTGCATATGGCAAATACAAATATTTAATCTTAAAATTTTAAAATGCATTTTGCACCATTCAACATTGTAACTGCCTCTGTGTTCAGTTTGAGTTTTTGGTTCCTACCAGTTTTTGGTTCCTACCTAAATGCTGTAGAGTAAGAGTGGAACTAATGGTTGAAGCGCACAGTGTTCCGGGGACGGTTTATGCCGGCGCACACGCGTGTAGAAATCTCTATATAAGAGAAAGTTCCGTCACAGTTAGTCAGTTCGGTCGATCAGTTCAGTCAGTGAAGTTCCATAATTTCCTCTCTTATTGCATGCAGCCAATAAGGTACGTTTGGTGTTGTGGTTGTTAGCTGTGGGTAAGCTCAAGCCAGGTAGCTAAAGTGCTAACGAAATGTTTGTTAAGTGAGTTTATTATTATTATTATTATTGCAGAAGGATTTAATGTGTTTTGTAAGTTAAGTTCATTTTGGTTAACAATATTGTAAAGACATGTGACACTAAGAGACGAAGTAGAAATAATATGAATGTATGTTGTTATTGTTTGATCTGTGATTTATTGTATTTCATGTGTGTGTTTCACAGTTCTCACGGTCTGGATTTGAATAAATCCTACCAGTATCATAAAGAACGCATAGCTGTCATCATTGCATGAGAGGGAGTTACAGTGAGAACTTACTGCTCCATAAGACAGCATCAGAAAGCAGTGAGTAACAACATTAAACCAAGTAAAGATGTCTGAGAGTGGCAGCCAGCGTGTGGTTGTTGTGGATGTGCATTGCGCAGACATGCAGGCACAAGCACCTGACAAAGAGGGTGCAAATGAAGGCAGTGCAACCGTGCAACCACAAAGGGAGGAAGGCACAATAGTTAGCAACCCCGCTTCCTCAGAAGAGCCACGAAGAGGCCAAAGAGTCCGCATGTTGACGGAAAAGGGTCAAGAATTGCATGATGAGCAAATAAGAAAAGTGGCACATCGTTTCAGTGTGGGCTATGAGAAGTGGAAAAATGTTGCTAAAGAAGCTAACCAAGCGCTGTGTGCACCGAGCTCAGACGACCTGCTGGATGGACACGTCACTAAAGTATGCAGTGCCTCTAGGAGTCTGAATGAGGTTTATGACGATTGGAAGCGCATTGAGGTGCCTGACCATAACACGCGTCGCAGAGTCGACACCTGTGAATCAGTAACAAAGAAGATTTGTAATAATGCAATGGATCTTTTAGACACAAGAAAGGCTAAAGGTCAAATGCATGAAGAACAATTCATGGAAGAGATAGTGTCTGTAGCCTCAGGCAAGACAGGCACCAGCTCTCGCCACACTAAATTCTCCTCTGCAAGCAGAACAAGTGCAGCGGCTGAGGTTGCTGCTAACCAAGCCACCTTAAAGGTCCTGCTAGAGCAAGAGCGTCATATTGAAGAACTTCAAAGACTTGAAGCTGAAGATAGGAGACAGGGGGCTGAAAACAGGTGGGAGGAGGCTGAAGCCGCCCAGTTAAAAGATCAGTTAAAAGCCAAGAAGGAGGCTGAAACTGCAGAAAGACAAAGAGTGCTAGAAGCCAAACGCAGAGAGCTAAATAGATTGGAAACTATTAAGAAGCTAAAGGCTGCCAAGGCACGACAGCAAGTATATGAGCAGAGCGAATGTTCAGCTCAAGCAGCTAAACGAAGTGACTGCTCAGATGAAGAAGTAAATGAGCTTCTCCATCGACGTGTCTCTGTGAAGAGTGAAGTGGAAATCAAGCCTCAAACTAGCCTATTGCAGCACCGTTCTCCACCGCGAGCTGTAACACATCCAAGACAAGAACAGCACCGGTCTCCACCACGAGCTGTATCACAAACAAGGCAAGAAGACAGATCTGAAGACAGCACCGCAACGCTTGTCAGATTGTTCGCAGAAACCATCAGTGCAAGTCGCATTCCTATACCTGAACCTACAGTGTTCAATGGCGACCCACTCAGATACAACGACTGGAAGGTGTCCTTTCAGACGCTTGTTGGCAGGAAGAACATACCAGCCGAAGAGAAGATATATTATCTGCGCAAGTACGTGGGTGGATCTGCCAAGAAGGCCATAGAGAGCTACTTCTTACTAGGCACAGAGTCAGCCTATTATGCAGCATGGCACATCCTAGATGAGCGATATGGCGATCCATTCCTCATTGCCAAGGCCTACAGAGACCATATTCCCACACCAGAGACAGCGAAGGCATGGCCTCATCTTGAACACATTGCAGATGAGATCGCTTCTCAGCAAAGCTGTGATGTCGGCCTGTTAATTGGCTACAACTGTGCTCAAGCCCTCGTTCCAAGACAAGTGGTGACTGGTGAGGAACATCAGCCGTTTGCTCAGAGAACAGACTTGGGTTGGAGTGTGGTGGGATATGGTAACCCGTGTCTCAACTATGGGGATACAATCGGGATCAGTCACCAAGTCATTGTGAAGCAAGTGACGCCAAGTCTACCGTCCTCTTCAGACCTCACAAGTGAAGTGCACTATGTCTGTAGAACACAGATCAAGGAAGTTGTGTTACCTGCAGATGCCATAAAGATGCTGGAGTCTGACTTCGCTGAAAGAGTGTCAGAAGCCAGCCCCATCTCTCAAGAGGATCTAAGGTCGAAAATGGAGAAGGGCATCAAGTTAAAGAGCGACGGTCGTTATGAAATGCCGCTGCCATTCAAGAAGGAAAGGCCTAACTTACCTGATAACAAGATCTGTGCTATCCATCGTCTCAATTGCTTAGAAAGAAAGTTGAGAAGAAACGATCAGTACCACAAAGACTACAAGACCTTCATGGATGGGACCATAACCCGCGAAGATGCAGAAAGGGTCCCAGAGAAAGACATCTACAAAGCTCCAGCGTGGTATATCCCACATCATGGGGTGTATCATCCACAAAAGCCTGGGAAGATACGTGTTGTCTTCGATTGCTCCGCCAAGTACCAAGGGACATCCTTGAACGACTATCTCCTGACGGGTCCAGAGTTGACAAACACCTTAGTGGGAGTTCTGTATCGCTTCCGAAGAGGTCCTGTGGCAAATCGTGTAGAACGCATCAAGCAAAGCACAGAGTCTACACAATGGAAGCCCAGACTTTCTTTGGCAGAAAGAGTTACCAAGTGGAGAAGTCAAGGTGGGAGAGATCGCAAGTGACGACCCTGAACTTAAGAAGGCCCAGGTTCTCAACACCCAGGCGCAGTCGGAAGTGACCTTTCCTGTGGAGGCCAAGGACCGAAGTTATTGTATTTAGTTTTGTTTACTTTCTATGTAGTATGTGGGTTCTAAGTCATTGTAAAATCATATACAAGTGATATGTTTGGTGGGAGTGTAACTGCCTCTGTGTTCAGTTTGAGTTTTTGGTTCCTACCAGTTTTTGGTTCCTACCTAAATGCTGTAGAGTAAGAGTGGAACTAATGGTTGAAGCGCACAGTGTTCCGGGGACGGTTTATGCCGGCGCACACGCGTGTAGAAATCTCTATATAAGAGAAAGTTCCGTCACAGTTAGTCAGTTCGGTCGATCAGTTCAGTCAGTGAAGTTCCATAATTTCCTCTCTTATTGCATGCAGCCAATAAGGTACGTTTGGTGTTGTGGTTGTTAGCTGTGGGTAAGCTCAAGCCAGGTAGCTAAAGTGCTAACGAAATGTTTGTTAAGTGAGTTTATTATTATTATTATTATTGCAGAAGGATTTAATGTGTTTTGTAAGTTAAGTTCATTTTGGTTAACAATATTGTAAAGACATGTGACACTAAGAGACGAAGTAGAAATAATATGAATGTATGTTGTTATTGTTTGATCTGTGATTTATTGTATTTCATGTGTGTGTTTCACAGTTCTCACGGTCTGGATTTGAATAAATCCTACCAGTATCATAAAGAACGCATAGCTGTCATCATTGCATGAGAGGGAGTTACAAACATATTTATATACTGTATAGTCCATCAGACACTTAAATGTTCTTTTTTTGTGTATAGAATTATAGTTATAGTATAGTGTTGTTTATAGTACAACATATAGTATATAGTAGATAGTATAAAGTGTTGTTTATATTACAGTACAGTACAGTGTAGTATAGTATTGCATGGTTTAGTAAAGTATAGTATAGTATTGTTGTTAAAATTCGGAATGCAGGAGTAAATGGGGAGTAAGCATTAAATTATACTTATGCATGGCAAAAATAAAAAATCATCTTGAATCTGAAGTCTTGAATCTTTAAGGGTACAGCATGGATGTTTTGTGGATGTGCCTCGGCTGAACAGGTGTGCTCCTCTAGAAAGACAGCTGTTACCAGCAAATATCAATTTCAAAAAGACTTTCTCTGTAACCCACAGAATGAATAGGGTTCTATGACTTACCTTGATCAGTAGACTCCAGCCCCTTTTTGAAAGCCACACCCTATGACTCAAAAATGAGGAAGAAGAAGTGAAGGGTGCTAGGGAGCATGTGGGGCAGGGGAGGCTCGTCCACTGAGGAAAGGGAGGACCATCCTCCCTACAATTTGTTAGAAAAATAAACTTGCAAGAGAAAAATGTATAAAAAAAACACATTCATTTAACAGATTAATCTGTGAAAATATTGATGAAATTATTATTTTAACACTTCTAAAGCACAACAATCATGTCCTTGTGTCAAAGTACCAACAGTGCCCCCTACAGCTAATTTTCAATTAAAAGTACGGAAGGAACATCTTCCGTAAGCTCACATTGAAGTCCAATATGAAACTCCCGGACCCAAATGGCCGATGAGTCCTGGGTTAACATGGGTGTGTACGGAGCTAAGGGAGGACAATCCTCCCTTAGGGCGAGTCTAGCCAGAGGCTCTGGGAACCAATCAGCAGAGCTCACTGCACTGGTGAATACCCAATCAGCGTTTTGAGGGGCGGGTTATCATCATGCAAGGGTCTATCTTGTGTCATTCATATTAATGAATATTACAACCACCAGCCGCCACTGATGTGCGGGGAGGGGGGATGTTTCTAAGGTGAGAAGAAAAATTAACCATAATGGGCTAAAGTCTGGTGAGGGTATTTAGAAATTAAGTATGTTGGAAAATAAAAGGTTTCTCATGGGCTTGTTTGGTGATAGAACTGCTGATTGCTGTGCTGGACTTTTTGAATCTTTGGATAGTTGAAGACAAAGGTGGACTTTAAATCCTTCATCTTTTGGATTACAGCAAGATGATGAAAGTTACACCAAGGACTCTCAGACGACCATATCAGCGTTCAGGCACACTGAAAATTTTTCAGTGTGGGAATTCCCATCCACAAAATGTTTTATTTATGAACATTTTGGAGAATAGGATTTGTTCATGTAAGTTCTAATATGTGCATTAGCTTATCAGCTGCTTCATAATTGACCAACCATTATCCTTGGGTTCAGTTAAGGTAAGTCCGGGCTAGCAGCGACATCATTTTAGACCTGTGAAATGTGTACGATGATTTTGCTCAATGTGACATGTTACCTTCCCACACAGAACTACAGCATACAGTGTCATGCAACAATAACTAAAAGTCATGTATTGTCTAAATTGTCTGACCAACCCCAATATACTGCTGTCTGCTATCTGTAATGCCTAGTTCCCACTGTTGTGCGATCCGTTACGAACGCCACGATTGGCCATTCGTAGCTGATCGTGGAATTTCTCTGACATTTCAGGTGATGCGAGTCGATACGTTCTGATACGATGTGTTGTGCTCGGATGCGATCTGGTCACGATTTGTCAATTTCAGGTGTCACGATCTGTCACGGTCTGATCTGTTCAGATACGATCACATACGTTCCAATAGGATTGTTTCGATCGGGTCCACGATTGGGTCTCGATCTGACACGATCATCACGATCGGGTTCCCCGAATTGGGACGATCTGGTACGTGCAGATACGTTTCGATACGCTCATCACGTTGCCATAGAATACGATTGTGGTCGCGATGTCTTTCACGCTCATGATCGAGGGTGATCACGATTTGAGCTACGACTGGACCCGATGTGTATATATACAGCCCGACTGACCATGGACTTCATTGTTTCTTCAACTTTTACAGAGTGAACACTACAACCCTCAACCATTGATTATGGGGAGGGGTAGCTGTCATCTGTCTCCTCTGGTGCCGGCTCTGGCTGGACTGGTTCAGGCTCCGGGGGTGGGACAGCCTTGCCCTTTCCCCTCTTGCCTCTGGTACCCTTGGGTGGCATCTCTCCAAGGCTCTAAAAATTACTATTACTATAACTAAGATGTGCTCTCTTCAAGAGTAGATCGCTGAATGAGACGCATTAAATCTTGTCCGGTATATATATGGGCACGAGAACTCATAACAGATCGTGAGCGTTCGTGTAAAAACGTAACTACTCGTATCTACTCGCATCTTCTCGTATCAACTCGTATCTGCTTGTGAGTCATTCGTGTCAGGTGTTGAGCAATGGGACCCGACAGAGCGTAACAGAGCGTGACAGAACGTGGGAGATCGCAACACATCTCAACAGAGCGTGGTGTTTGTCTTGTCTATGATCGATCCCGCTCACCACGATTTGGACTGATTTTTAACTATTAGATGCGATCTGTCGCACTTTGTTACGATACAATACGATCTGATACGATGAACCCGATTGACAATTGATCGTGTTGATCGTAGAAACATTTTGAACCGTTCAAAAAGTTTCTATGATTAACACGATTGCCACGACTGACCTCAAGATCTGATAAGATCTGATAGGATCACCGCGATTACTCCACGATTAAGACCATAATTTCAATTGTGATAGTGGGAACTAGGCATAAGATATGGACTTATGGTCCAACGTCTTTCTTAGGAGACAAATAAAGGTGTTGAGATTGGGAACCACTGCAATCAGAGGTAATTTATAACAGCTGGGCAGCTCAGGTGTACCTTGTTGCCCAAACAAGGTGACTGAAGTACAAATGGAAAAAGCTTTTTCCAAGAGCTTTCTCTAATGCACGTATGTAAACAATAGCAACATACGTAGCACGTGGTTCTTTGTGAAGTACTTGCATGGCGATTCACTATTGTTCACAAACTAGGTATTCTGTATTCAGTCTGTTGGGACTTGGCTTGGGAATCGGAAAGGTCGCCTGTTCAAGTCCCTAAAATACCTGGGCACTGCCGAGGTGCCCTTGAGCAAGACACCAGACCCCATACACTTCTCCCCGGTTGCTGTAAATAAAATAGCTGCCCACTGCTCCAAATACTTGGATGGGTTAAATGCAGAGTAACTCATTTCACTGTGGGTACATGTGTGTGACCAATAAAGAGGATTCAGTCCTCCAGATTAAGATGTATTTATTTAGTTTGCCATGGAGGGGACATGCTTCAATAAAATGATTTAACTTAATGCACCAACCAATAGCAGTGAAAGGTCAAAGGTTTTCAATGCTTTGAGCTGAAATTTATTTTCTGTGTGACTGCACCTTTAAAATGCATGAGACGATGGTTGATGAATAAAAAGCTGGCAAAACCTTGAAAAATACCTGAATAAAAAGGAACAAAATTAAGAAAATGAAGATAATAAATCCAAAGTAATTAGAGCATGACACATATCTCATATAAAATGTTTTGATGAATGAAGGTCTCCACTACATCAGAGACAAAGCATCAAAGCAAGGAAGCACCAGTCAGGAATAACACAAAATAATTAAGTAATTGGTCGTTCAGAGAAGTTGAACCATGAATGAAAAAATGCAATGCACCGGTGGAGGTCTGTGGATGGAAATAAATGTCTAGAGCCGTGATAATGATGAGACAGGGGAGAGAGACCGAATTGCACTTCAACTCTTCCCTGGTGGGGTTTATAACACTTCATAAGACTTATAATAAGTCTACACTATTTTCTGTCTAACCAACCAGCATATTAGCTCAGGGAGAAGGCACAGTAAGGCAATATAAAGTTTGACGTTGATCTTGAGGAAATTGATTGGCTGTGATGGTAGGCTCCTGTTTGGGAGGGAATTAGGTCCTAGACAGATAAAGGCTACATAGTTAGCGATGTAGCTCTGACTCAATACAATTGTGTGTGTGATTCAAAATTCAAGATTTAAGATTTGTATTTTCCATATGCAACAAGTACAATGGAAAGCTTACTCCTCATTCCCTCCCAATTGTGTGTTAAATTGTGCAGTAGGAATTTAAAAAACATTTGATAGTGCCAGTAAGGCAGCAGCATCATAAATACAGTGCAGTCCACTGCAGAACAGTGGCTGGAATGTAATGTAACCTCTAGAAATTCCAGCAAATGTAATATTAATGACAATGTTATGATAGTGGCAGCACTCCAAAAGGCGCACTTCCCTCTTTCAAAATCATCCTTTTATCTTTTCCATCCAGTCTCCATTGTGCTTCCTAGCATCTCTCTCTCTCTCTCTCTCTCTCTCTCTCTCTCTCTCTCTCTCTCTCTCTCTCTCTCTCTCTCTCTCTCTCCCCCCCCCGCTCCCCCTCCCTCCTCCTCCTCCCTCCATCACCTTAACAGAGGAAGTTGTTTGAGCTGTCAGCCGAGTGTGAGACGGGAGGATTGGAGTCAACGAGCTGCTTTTCTCCCCCGTCACCCTCAGTGCTGGCAAGCTGTGTCTCACAGCGTTGCCAATCACATGGGCCATGACGGCGGTGGAGGAGACGGCCTAATGCAGGGGAAGGAATACGGCTCATTAAGTCTGTCCCACATCAGGAACTCATCTCATTTCATACATTGGAGGTTTCTGCCTGTTTTTAGAGGGGCATTTTTCGTTTTCCATTCTTTGTCTTTCTTCTCTTAAGCATTCACAGAGTAGAGTACAGCAACTGGTATAAAGATGGCTGTGGGCCAAATATAGAAGCATTTGCATGTACCTTTCTTAGATAAATTTGACACCATATTCTGTGAATTAATTGGTTTTAATGATAGGTCTTGCAGGATATACTGAACACATGCAGGCAGAGATTAAGGCAACCCAACTTTTAGTTTGTTTTGTAAATATTGTTTTTAAACATAACAAATAGTATATAATGACACTGCCACAACCCCTAGGGTTTTGCCACTGTGGAGATGTTTGACTACCGCAGTGACTTCCTCCAGGGAGATTGATGTTTGCCGTCCTTCATCCTCCAGCTCTGCCTCTTCCGTTGAGGGTGGGTTAGTTGGGTTAAGAAGTTCCTCAAAGTACTCTTTCCAGTTGAGGTCAGCAATGTCCCACCCTCCCCTCACTCTCCTCCTCCCCTTTCTCTCCTCCTCCTGTACACCGTTTTGTTAAATAATCAACATGGCTGATGTTTAAAAATCGTCCATTTATATAACGACACTGCCACCAGCCATTAAAATGGCTACTTGCGGGCTCCTCCCAAAGACAAGGACACAGGGTGATGAGCAATACGGTTTATTGAAGTGTTTTGAATCATGGTCAACAGACCAGATGGTACATGCTAGAGCTCTTCCCTCAAGTGTGCCATCCCTCAATGACCCACAGGTGTGCAGCCTCACCAGTCATAGAGTAATCAGTCCAACTCAGGCCAGGTGATTGAACCAGCCACCAACCACACACACTCCACAATAACCATGCTTGTGTATCTTAGCCATGCAATTATGACTACAGGGGAGATTGATCGAAACTGGACTTGGCAACTATACTGTTTCAGCTAAGCTAGTGAGTTATCAACAGGTTTAGGGCAGACTGATACTCATGGGTTTGGTGGGGCTGTAACTGGAACAGAGATGGGGAGACACGGAATAGTTTCACTTTAGTGACAGACAAGCTGATTGACAATTCACACGCCATGTGTCACGTGTAACAGATGGAAGCTAGTTAGCAGCTATTGGAGCATCTGCCAAACTGAAATGTATTTCAGAGAAAAAATATGTTCACTAGGGATTCTTCATCATTAATATATGGTGAACCGTGTCTTTCACAGGGGCAGCCTCGCGTCCCCTGTTAGAATATATTATTAGCGAT
>CM051001.1:30391135-30396135 GCA_027704905.1 Muraenolepis orangiensis
TTTGTGTTCAGATTACCTTTGAATTATTTACTTTGTCATCAGGTTCACAACAACAACAAATCGTGAGGATTGAATCCTCTTTATTGGTCACATACATGAAGACATACAGTGAAACGTGTTCTCTGCATTTAACCCATCCTAGTATTAGGAGCAGTGGGCAGCTATTCATACAGCACCCGGGGAGCAGTTTAGGGTTAGGGTCTTCCTCAAGGACACCTCGACAGTTTTTGCTAGGAGGAGCCGGGGATCGAACCAGCAACCTTCCGGTTGTGAGGCGACCGCTCTACCTCCTGAGCTAGACTGCCGCCCCCAGGTTGACATTAGCTTGTCATTTAATGTGTGAAAATAGATGCACTGATTGTGTGTGTGTCTGTCTGTGTGTGTGTGTGTGTGTGTGTGTCTGTATGTGTGTGTGTGTGTGTGTGTGTCTGCCTCTTTGTAGGTGTATTTGTGTGTATGTGTGTGTGTGGGTGTGTGTCTGTTTGTGTGTGGGTGGCTGTGTCTGTATATGGGTGTGTTTACCCAATTGAATGCTTACACATTTAGACACAATTTACTCAAAACACAAATAAAATGACTTCAGACAAAACACAATACGTATTCATAGCTTTACTTTTGCCATTCCAGTTTTTACAACCCAAAAATGGTACTATCTACAATACACAATACAATACATAGAAAACATGATCAAGTCAAGTCAAGTCAAGTTTATTGTCACTTCACAGTTTACACAAGTATAAAGCAGTGGTGTGAAAAATCTTATGTGCAATACCCGACGACAGACAGCAGTTATAAGAATAAGATAAAAATAGATAAAATTTGAATAAAAATTGAATAAAGTTAAAAAATAAAAATATAAATGCAATTTATAAAATGCAATATATCGGCACAGAAAAAGAGCAATATGTATATATAAATCAATGTAATAAAATCGACATTGTTATATGCTATACGCCCTTGTTCAGCAGCCTGATGGCCTGACTGTGGAAGCTATCTCTGAGTCTATTTGTACGGCACTTGATACTGCGGTATCGCCTGCCTGACGGTAAAAGTGAGTACAGTTCGTGGCTGGGGTGGGCATTGTGATGCGTTTGGCCTTGGCCACGCACTGCTGGTTGTATATATCCAGGAGGGAGGGGAGCTCACCTCCAACGATATACTGGGCCGTCCGCACCACCCTTTGAAGCGCTCTGCGCTCGAGTGCGGTGCAGTTCCCGTACCAGGCGGTGATACATTCAGCTGATTCAGTTACCATTTAGAGCAAATTAATAGCAAAAAAACAAATGTTTAGGATTTTTTTAACTGTATATTGTAGAGATGCTGGATTAGGGATCCTGTCAGAGGCCTATTTGTATGGCTGAGGCTCAGACTGATTGGTGTAGATTACATTTTTTTGTGTGACATAAATAATAAAACAGATCACATACTGGCCTACACTGAAACTCGCTGGCCAAAATGACCGCTTCTGTTTACACTCACAAAACATAAAAAAAACATGCTACAACAGCAAATATTTCCATCAAACACGACTTCAAATGAATATATATTCTTTCAATCAAACATTACGCAATGGACACCAAAATACAATATACAGCCATCACTTTGAACCGGTTCAACCTTAGTTTGTGCTATAGGCCTGCCTTGAGCTGTATTTTCTCCTCTTACTACGGTTCCTCCACCGCACATGCAAACTCCTCTTCCTCGGGCCCCTCTGCCTTTGGCCTCTTACTCTCCCAACAACAACAACACAATTAGGAAGACAGGCCGCATTGAGCGGCATCCAGTCAGCTTGGACAGCGCCACCTCTAATTACTCCTTTGAAGTTTCACCCTGTCACGCTTTCTAATTGGATGAGAGGACAGAATTGTTTGCAACGTGTGAGCCATAGATATGCTGAGCTGACGCTACTCTCCTGAGGGTTGGAGTCAAACAACCCTCCTCCATCCTGCTAGTTCCCCCGCTCTTTCTTCTTTGGAGAAAATCATAAATACTCCGGACATCCTCTCCCACAACCACCAGGCCGCTCGGAGACTTGGAGTCAGAGAGTTTATTAACCCCGTACAGGAACTAAAGCTTCCCTCCCCGCCCTCTATATCCCAAAATAGGAAGCTCTGTGTGAAACACTCTCTGTTGCCTCGTTTCCACCAACGCAAGCCTAGTTCTAGCTCTAGGCTGGTGCTAGAGCCGATTCGCAGTTGGTTCAACTGGCGAACCATCTAAGAACCAGTTTGCGTTTCCACCAACTTTTTCACCGAGAGAGCCACGTCATTACGTCACTGTTAACGTCTGGATACGTCTCTGCTTTCCCAGAAACGCTAGCGCCAACTTCCACAACAGTTGCTCCTGGCTTTGAGGCTCCATTGGAATCTTGAGGCCCTCTCTGCCGCATCGGTGGTACTGCGGATGGCTCTCCTCTTTCTCACACCCTCGATGCCTAAACTGCCGAAGGCTCTTACCAAGGAACGGGCTGCGAATCCTCTGCATCCAACTTCCACCGGGAAACACCTTGCTCTCCAACCAGCCTGCTGACAGTCGCTGACCAGTCCTGCGTACTTGGAGAGCTTCCTTTCAAAGGCTTCTTCCAAGCGATCTTCCCACGGGACTGTCAGCTCCAGCAGCACAGCTTGCTTGGTGGACTCAGACACAAGAACAATGTCTGGTCGCAGGGTGGTGACTGCAATATGGCTGGGGAACTTCAGCTGATGTTCAAGGTCCACCAACAACTGCCAGTCTCTTGCAGATGTCAGGATGCCTGCAGATGTTTTTCTGGCAGAAGTTGGCTTGTCCCCAGCTCTGACAAAGGCGATGGTGTCCTTGGAGTGTCGGAACTGCTTTGACCACGCCAGTCCTGCGCTGATGGCTTCAGCAATGGTCTTCAGGACTTGGTCATGCCTCCACCTGTATCGTCCATCTCCAAGTGCCTTTGTACAGCAACTGAGGATGTGTTCCAGGGTTCCTCGCTTGGAACACAATGGGCATGCTGGTGTCTCTGCTTTGCCCCATGTGTGCAGATTTGACGGGCTTGGAAGCACATCATACACTGCCTGGATTAGGAATTTGATGCGGTGAGGCTCGGCTTTCCAAAGCTCAGCCCAGGTCACTTTCCTCTCAACCGCATTCTCCCATCTCGTCCAAGCTCCCTGTTGCTTCATTCCCACTGCCTTGCAGGTTCTTGTCTCCTCCACTGCTGCTCTCACTTCCTCCTGAATAAGACGGCGCCCTTCCTTCCCCCTGGTGTTTATTTGGGGAGTTGGAAAGGATCCTGGCCCAGCTCGACCTCGTGTGACCACTCCCACCAGGCTCTTGTGACGCAGTCTTGCCTCTGCCTCTTGAACTGCTTCCTCTGCCCTCCATTTCCTGCCAGTCCTCACTTGGATCCCTGCTTTAGCCACCTTCGGATCACTTGAGTCCCTGTATTGAACCACTTCTCTGGCTCTAGTTACCTTGAATTCCTCCTCCAAGGACTTGAAAGGCAGTTGCAGCTTGTTGGTGTTCCCGTAGAGTGCAATGCTGCTCAGGCTCCTTGGTAACCCAAGCCATCTCCGGAGGTGGTTGCTGACCCTCCTCTCTAGGGTCTCAACTGTTGAGATAGGGACCGCATAGACAAGGAGGGGCCACAGAATCCTGGGAAGAATGCCATGTTGGTAGACCCAGGCTTTAAACTTCCCAGGTAGGCCTGACTTGTCCACGGATTTCAGCCAGCCATCCAACTCAGTGCAGGTCGACTGGATAGATGTTGTGTCTCTCAGAGAGCAGTCAAAAACTTTTCCTAAGCTCTTGACTGGCTTCTCTGAGATAGATGGGATGGCTGTGTCTGCGATGTTAAACCGGAACTTGTCCACCACCTTCCCTTTCCTCATCACCATGCTGAGGAAAGAACATACAAAAAGTATACCTACCTCGGCCTAAACATCAGCACCATAGGTAACTTCAACAAATCTGTGAACAACATGAGAGACAAGATACAAGATACAAGATACAAGATACAAGATTTTTATTTGTAACTAGTACATAGGAACGCTTACTCCCCATTCCCTCCCGCAGTATAAATCTTAAAAACAACACCATAAAAATAAAAACTATATATAAAATTGAATAAACCCACAATGTAGTCCAATAAGCTTTAAATAAGTTGGGTTACCAGAATGACTTGCGGCCGTTGTTCAGTCTCGCTTTGTTTCCTCAGGAGATGCTGGTGTCTGTGGTGCCTCTCATGACTCTGGTGCTGAGCCGCCTGCCGGCCGGCTGCCTCTCCATCATCAAGGACCACATGCTGGACAGCGACCGATGGCTCAGCGGTGTTTCTGAGAAGGACGGATACTGGGACAAGTTCAGAGATGTAAGTTTCACACTGTAGCGGTTTAACTGTTCGCGGTTTGACTGTTCACTGTTCAGTGTGTGCGTGTGTTTGTGTGTGTGTGCGTGCACGTGTGTGCCGTGTGCATGTGAAAAGCTGCCTACTGCCTTATATTTCAGTGTGTTCTAAAGAAACAGCGCTATTTGGGATGAAGGAACAGGGAAGACATCTAGTTGTAGATGTGTCTTGTCTGCCTGTAATACGTGTATGTGAGCAAGAAATGCCTGCTGCCTTGTGTTTGTCTTCTAAGGAAACAGCGTGTTTGGGATGAAGGGACGGGGAAGACATCTGGTTTTAGATGTGTTGCCTGCCCAAGGCAAACATAAAGTGCACACAGCGCCTGTGAGGTCAGCACTCTGAACGCAGAGGAAGTACTAGCCCATCTAAAAGCTCTTGAAAAAAAGTATTTTGTTTTGTCAATGTGCCATTAACACATTAACAAAATGAAGAGCTTTAGAATGGACAACACAGGCACCACACAACAAACAACATGATCTGAGGAACAAATTTAAAAAAATGATCTGAGAAAAAATAGAAAAATTACAGCGATAGAAAACACTGGGATTCTCGCCAACAAACATGGAAGACGGAAAGATTACCCAAATAAAAGGCTTCCATGACTTACAAACTCTCTGTCTGCACG
>CM051001.1:30406135-30421135 GCA_027704905.1 Muraenolepis orangiensis
TAAAGATCACATCCTGGAATGTTAGAGGATTGAATAAGCTTGTTAAGCTAAAACAGGTATTAGGCAGAATTATACTTTATTCAAGAATCCCATTTGACTGATATTACTAAAGTAAAAAAAAGATGGCCTTGACAAATCTTTGCAGCCCCATTTAACTCACAGGCCAGAGGGGTTATTATTTTGATCCACAAATCAATCCAGTTTAGACTAAGCCATAAAAGTATTGACCCGGCAGGAAGATGCATTATTTTGAAAGGGAAAATATTAGAGACACAAATTACACTGGTCAATGTTTACGGACCTAATGAGGATAGTCACGCCTTTTTTAGGAATTTATTTCTTACCGTATCCTCTATTCATGGACAATATATAATAGGCGGGGACTATAACTGTGTACTGGACCCAGAGAAGGACCGCTCATCAGGCATTGATGTTTCTCATCCGCAAGCTAGAATGGTGCTGCTTCAATCTATAAGTTGTGGAGAAAAGCTGCATCCTACAAAAAAATATTTCTCATGTTATTCAGGTACTTATAAGACATCATCACATATTGATTACTTTCTGATCTCCATGACCTTATTATCACATGTGAATGACTGCAGTTATGATAGCATAGTATTGTCTGATCATGCACCCATCTCATTAACCCTCCATATACCAAGGTTTGTTTGGTGCCCTTCTAGGTGGCGCCTCCAAACCAAATGGTTACAAGACCCAAAATCTGTAGAGTTTCTTGGTAATAATATTGATAACTGTTTTGATGTGAACAAGGATCAGACTAGTGCAGGCATACGATGGGAAGCGTTTAAAGCCTACATTAGGGGTGTGATGATAAGCTATACAAGCTTTAAATCAAAAGCTCACTATAAAGAGTTAACCTTGAGCCTTTGGTATTGAACCTATACCAAAATGATACACCAGAGAAACATAAAGAGCTCCTCCTGTTGAGAGCTAAGTATAAAGAGCTATCTGCTAGTAAAATTGCAACAAATCTCATTTGGTTAAAGCAATCTTATTATGACCAAGGTGACAAAGCTGGCAAGCTTCTTGCATGGAGGATAAAGAAAATGCAATCGGATAGAGCTATAAAATCAATCAGATTAGAAAACGGAAACAATACAGTAGAAATAGTAGTAAAAATGAGAGGCAAAACCCAGAGATACCCACCCCCTTTTCAGCTACTAAGGAGGGTTTTATATACCTAGGAATTAAAATTGTCCCGGAAATTGAGAATATTGTCCCCTCTAATTATGACCCCATAATACAATCAGTAACTAAATCTCTGAATAGATGGATGCCAATGCCCATCTCCATGTTAGGCCGTATTAATATTCTTAAAATGTCTATTCTGCCCAAAATTCTTTACCTGTTTAAATATATTCCTCTCCCTCTTTCACAATATTTTTTTTTGCAAACTCAGGAAGCTCTTCTCAAGTTTCATATGGAACAACCGGCGTGCAAGACTACTCTCACTTTTGCATCTGCCTTATGATAGAGGGGGACTTCAAGTACCTAATCTACAATTGTATTATTGGGCAGTGCAGCTTCGCACAGCCATGTTTTACTTCTCCTCCTCTGACCCTCCAGCATGGCTAGTCATTGAACGCAATACAACATTGGGCCAATCCCTCCAGTCGTATATGTACTCTGCTCATGCTAAAAAAACTAAAAACTGACAAAAAAAACATTTGTTAAAATACTCTTCCTGTTTGGCATGAAGCACATGTCTATATAGGAGATGCTCCCAAACTCTCCCAGTTCTCCCCAATATGGGCTAATGATAACTTTGCCCCGGTAGAGCGGATGGGGGATTCAAACAATGGGCTGCCAAGGGTAGGAGTAAAATAAATGACTTTCATATAGAAGGAACACTTATGTCCTTTGATCAGTTGGTTCATAAATATGCCATCCTTAGAAGCCACTTCTTTAAATTCCTGCAGTTAAGGAGCTTCATATCAGCAGAGACTAAATGCTTAGATGAGCCACCCTTGTCAGTTGTAGAGAGGGCCACTCTAAATCAGATGGCTACTCGAGGCCAACTATCATTAATTTATGTTCTGCTGCCGTCCAAATCAAAGGACAATTCACACTCAAGACTCAATGCTTGGAGAGATGACTTAAAAGTAGAAATTACAGAAACTGAGTGGGAAAATGCACGCATGTTTAAAGGCACAAACCCAGACCCAATAAACACTGCACTGAAACTGACACAATATAAATGGCTGTTCAGAAGCTATGTGACACCTGTTCAACTTAATCTGTATAATCCTAACTTTCCTGATAACTGTTCCGAATGTGACGATAATGTTGGTACTCTGCTACATGTGGGAATGCCAAAGAATCCAATCATTCTGGAAAGACATAGTTAACCTGATTACACGTGTAACTGCTATAGCTATCCCTCTCGACGCAAAGCTCTGTATATTAGGTATATATCCCGATCAATTTGTACCAAGCCGTGAAGCAGTGCCCTTGATTAATATCTGCCTACTTCAGGCTAGGAGAGTAATTGCATTGAGGTGGAAAAATACGGATGGTCCTACACCTGCAATGTGGCTGTGGGAAATGGCGTCCTGCCTCGCTTTGGAAAAATGTACCGATGTGATCAAAAGGAAAGTAAATCAATTTAAGGAAATATGGGACACGTTTATGCATTTCCTTGAGAGTGATCAAGTGGAAAGTGAAATTTATGAATATCGCTATCAAACACTGATAAAAAAAAGGAATAATAATAATGCTGCTTAGAATAAAATTGTAATTATAATAACTATCTAAATATAGAAACGAGTTATTCTTTCATATTTTTATTTTGTTTGTATAGTTTTATGTTTATTTAATTTAGTTTTTGTATTATTATTATTGTTTCACATCCTTTACTTTATCTGATTGTATGCTGCTTCATTTCAACCTGTGAGGTTTCCCTGAGTGTTCGATACTGAGGGTGGGGGGTGGGTGGAGGGGAGGGTTCTTTTCCCATGTGTCAATGTATGTGTGTGTGACTATGTTCTGTCTATGTGAAAAACCCAATAAATATAATGTTAACAAAAAAAACTTATCCAAACACTTTTCTAAATGTAAAAAAAACATTGATGTTATTAAAGTGGTTGTTATATTTGAACTATTTGATTTGCTTGCTGTATGTTTTGTCTTACAGTATATATATATATATATATATAAATATATATTCTTTTTTTTTTTTATATATTATTAGCAGATATTTGTTATATTATTAGCAGGTAGCAGAGGAACCGTGACTCCTTCAACCATTCCTGGTACTTTACTTTCCACAGCTACGCACCCACATGTGGTTGGTCCTTCAGAGGGCTGGTGAATGGATCTTTCACTGGAGGCGTTGCTTTCTAGAGAACTGAAGCTGACATGGTGCATGACGTGTCTCCTGTGACCTGGCTCCTCTGTCCTGTTGGGTGGGAATAGTTGTGGGAAAAAGTTTTTGTACAGTATATTTTTTGTACTCTATATAATGTAATTATGTGACCATTTCTTAATCTATTTTCTATTGTTTCACTGTTTTTGATGGTGAATACTGGATTTCAATATAACTTAATTTAGCTTTGTCTCTGTCGAGAGCTAAGAAAACAAAAAGTGTCAAACACAATATACGATAACAATTAGGAAAGGATTAAATGTAATAGACATTGGCTAATAATAATACAAATATTCATCTGCGATTATGGTTGTTCCTGTGGCTTACTGAGCACCATTGGTGTCTTTGATCAAAATGTGTCTTCTGTCTTTTGCTCTCATCTAATGCTCCTCTCCTTTGGGGTCACCTTTCTCATACTTTGCTCTCTCCACCTCCTTTTTTCATTATCTCCTTCTCTCCCTTTTTCTCACTCTATCTTCCACTCTGTTTCTGCCTCTCCTCTCCTTATCTAAGGCCCCTGACAGCCAATCACATAGAAGACCTCAACATCTATGCCTTGCCGTACCTGCTCTCTCTGCTATCTCCTCCCCTAGCCGGCCCCTCCCTGTTTTAAATCAAATCAAATCCGTCCTTTCAATGAATCCACCTTTTCTGTCTATTGTCTGTGTCACGGTTGCAGTGGGTGACCTAACCTCACCTCACCTGGGTGTATATATACCCTGGTGTCCCCTTACACCTTTGGTAGATCGTCCGTTGTTCTCTCCCGATGCAACCGTTCCAGGCTTCTGCTAGACTACTCACCTGCCTACTACCTGCCGGTATCCCGCTGATCGACTTCCCGGTATCTCGACTCCTCGCCTGTCCCGCGCAACTCGCCGGTCAAACTACCTGTCACTAGGGATTACCTGTCTGTACATATTAATGAAATGCCCACTCGTGAGCCCAAGGCTGTATACAGGCACACACACACACATCAGTCTTCCCCCTCCTTCCTCTCCTGAAAATCCCTGTCAATTGAACCTCCTCCTCTCTCTTGTCTCCCTATACCCTCCCCCTCCAAACAACAGGCAGGCCTCGGCCCGGGAAAGGGATTAAAACAGCCAATGTTGTGGGTTTAAAGACATGTAATCTCTTAAGTGCCACATAATAATAATGGAGTGTATATATCTATCCAAACACTGTTCTAAATGCACTTCTTAAGCCAATGAAACGAAAAATCCACCAAATCCAAACAAATGTGTTAAAATATCTGTTGAAATAAACTGCCCTACATTTAGTGACAAACACCTATCTGTATTTAAAGACCAATAAAGCATCATCCGCAATCATTGAGGCACTGAAAGAGTGTTGGATTGGCCATGTTTAACACCAGCAGTACAGCTCAGTATGCCCATCTCTTTGTAAAAGCATTCGTTATTCGTCAAAATGTGTATGTGTGTTGTGAAGCATGTGTGTGGTTGGGCGTTGGGTATGGGAGTTCTGCTACCTCTACATTATCTTGTGAATCCCAACAGTTATATATGATATGATAATATGAAGATATTTATATGTTTTGTGTTGCTTTGGGCTTTACTCAGCGCTTTATCCCAGGCCCGCCGTGCGGCATGAATGAAATAATTTACAAACAGCGTGGCCATTAGACTGTGCTCACTGCTCTCCGTCTCAGTGTGTTCTAACACAGCCCACAACTCAGCACCCTGTGTGTACCTCAGCACCCGCTGTATTGATATGACTCTGGATGGCATCCCTACAAACAGCTTGCCTGGGGAAGGCAGAGCAAAGGCTTAACAGGGAAGCACAGAGAGAGCAGGATAGCGAGATGGAGACAGGTGGCGGGCGGTGGGGAGGAGGAGGAGGAGGAGGGAGGGGGGGAGGTGCAGGGCGACAGGAGTTGTGGGCGTTGTTCCAGCAGTGTGAATGAAAAGATCAACCTGGGCTAATTCTTCGCTGATGCATTTGCATTCCCATTCTCTGATTATAAGTTAGAAGTTTATAAGTTAGAAGTTTTAAGATTATAAGTTTATCAGCAGCCACCTGGGAAATATGTGTTCTCGTCCTCTTTCCATCAAAAATTTGCATAGTCCCGTCCCATGTACAAACCGAGCCGCAAAATGTGTATTTTGACAATTGATCTGTTTGTTTTCATTTGTCAAACATTGAAGGGACCGCGTAAATGATTTCCACGTGAGTGTTTGCCTCCCTCTTAGAGCTTGGTGAATTGTAATACTTACCCTCCCAAATTAATAAAAACACTGTAGCAGAAGGAAGTGCTGTACTGTAGTTTTTCCCAAGCCTTGGATACACGGCTCCTCTCTCTCTCTCTCTCTCTCTCTCTCTCTCTCTCTCTCTCTCTCTCTCTCTCTCTCTCTCTCTCTCTCTCTCTCTCTCTCTCTCTCTCTCTCTCTCTCTCTCTCTCTCTCTCTGGGGAGAGAGTCAGCAGAACCGAGTGTGTGTTTGGCATGCTCCCCCTCAGAAGAGGACGAGCCAGCAAACCAGCTTGCTATCGCTAACTTGACCTTTGATGAAACAGTTACAATGATATCATGAGCGCTATCGCCACACTGACACATTTAGTCAAACTCACACACACACACACACACTCACACACACACTCATATTTTTGTGAAAAAGGACCAAGCCATCCAGAGGGTCGTGAAGACAGCGGAAAAGGTCATCGGGTGTGCACTTCCATGCATTTTTTGTATTGTGTACAGTATCGTTATAGTCTAGTGTTGTATTGCATATGTATAGTATATAGAACACAGTATACATAGTGTTAAATTGTAGGGAATGAATGCTGCAGGAGGGAATGAGGAGTAAGCATGTATTTTTAAATTGAAGTACCTGACCTTTTCACTGGACCAAAATAAATGTAGTCTAAGTCATTGAGGTCGTCTTTCTCTTAAATTTTGTATTCTGAGTGGAATTAAAAAAGTCTTAAAAGTCTTAAATCTAACTTGCTTTAAAGCGTAGAAACATGAACCGCTTGAGAACCAACATGACGAAAGTAATTGAAGCCTTAGTGTTGATCTGTTCTTTACTCGGTTCTACCTCCTTGCCAAACCTTTGCTTTTATAACAAATAATTAATCTGGAATTGGCTATTACTGATTTGCGCTCAGTTCCATTGCTTGGATCGAATGGAGGAGGATAGAAAATTGAATTGACTGTCGTTTCCTGAAGACAGATAACAAACAGACTACTGGCAGACAATTCCTCACTATTCCTAGTTATGACATACGTTCTAATTTGGGCTTTCGGTGCTTCCGTACCGCATGACAGAACCTGCTCCATGCACCGTGTTCTGAGGAACACACACATTAAAGACCAGGCAGTGTTGCCTAGTAGCTGCATGTCATTATTGTACCCAAAACATTCTTTGTCTCAATTACCTGCCCTGAAATCTAATCTAAGATGCCAATCATGCGTCCTTTTTTCGCAAATATTATATTCCTGAGATTGAAGCTTGAGAGGTGGTGACATAAAGGATAATGAGATAATTAAAGACCAATCACAATCACTTCAATGGGCTGGATTGCCACGAGGGGGCAGGGGAGAATTCACTGCCTGCTCCCGCCTGAGTGATGAGCGGGGATGAAACTTTAATAGGAATACTGGGCAGAGAAAGGTCATCCCAGAGACGGTTAATGACTGAATAATAATAACACAGAGGAGGTGCTTGTGCAGGGCGCTCTGATGGTCCCTCATTTACATGATGTTCCATACAACAACGGTACAAGTAGCGGCTGCAGTCTCCAGACATACAACAACTGCACTTGTTTTGCATCATCCTGCATCCAAAATAGACAGAAAGGGAGTTAACGAGATGCTTCTACTTGGAATATTGACTGGAAGCCCCCGAGGTGGTTTTAGCTGCATGTGCACAGACTGCCATGGAGGTCAAAGCAGGTTAATGTGTGAACCAAATGGCGAACACGGTGGAAGTGAGATATGAGGGGGGGCAGGAGATATGGGGCTGGAAGATACAGCGAGAATATCAAAATGTGTGTTACGTGCACTGCACGTGTCTGCATACTCGCTCACTATTACATTCACATATGCAGACACACCTACGCTGTTTGTCCATTCTCCCGATTGTCGGGAGGGGCAAAATCACCCAGTTAATCCTGTTGGGTTTACGGAGCATTTGCTCATTAACAAGGAACTCTATTTTCTTCTCTGTTTCACACCTGAACAGGCAGTAGCTCAGTGAGCCAAACAGGACAAATACAGAGTATCTGCATGCTAAATCCATACAAAATGCAATTATTAGGGAGGCAGGATAGCTCAGTCTTTTAGGACTTGGCTTGGGAACCGGAAGGTCGCCGGTTCATGTGCCTGAAACACCTGAGCACTGCCGAGGTGCCCTTGAGCAAGGCACCAAACCCCAACACTGCTCCCCGGGTGCTGTATATACAATTGCTGCCCACTGCTCCTAATACTAGGATGGGTTAAATGCAGAGAAACTAATTCCTGATTCAATCCTCCAGGTTTAGATTCAATCCTTCAGATTTAGACTTAGATTAATATTCGACCGCAGCTTGTTGACGATTGTTGATGTGTACATGTTGAATTCAGTATGATGCTCAGAGAGACCGCCATGGACGATGCTGTGGTTTGTTTTTGTTTGTTGTCCCTGATCCCAGGCCAGGCAGTGTGTGAGACCACAGCCCGCTGCTTGTTCCACTAAAGCCTTGTTCTACATTGTGTTTGTGGTCCCTGATCCCAGGCCAGGCGGCGTGTGAGACCACAGCCCGCTGCTTGTTCCACTAAAGCCTTGTTCTACATTGTGTTTGTGCAGCTGGTTCCACTTCGTTTCCTGTCAAAAACTGCCAAAAACCGGAAATGGCTATAATTGAGCTTCTAATTGACTTAGAAAGGTGATCTAAGAGCTAAGTCCATATTTGTTATGTCCAGAAATCCCAAAGACCTGAATGTTAAAAATATTAACGTTAAAAAAATATTTAAATGCGCAACGATGTGAAGTCCCGCTCCCCCACCCTCACCTGCTACTCTCCACTTGACTCTCCCACAATGACCCACGGATACCCATCATGAATTATAATACATTCAAAAAGGACATTTCTGGAACTGATTGTTTAAAAAGAAAAAACAACAGGAGGGGAAAAAAGGGTGTGTGATCAAGGTATGTAGGCTTAATAGCTCCCTAGCTAAAGTTAGAAGTTAGAACAAGCTTGTTATTTTTATAATTAGCTTATAGTTGATTAATCAACATGAATAACTTGGGTACGATTGTAACTAGTGTAGTGGTCCCCCCAAGTTGAAACCACCAGCACATCCTGTGAAGGTTCTTTCTCCAGAAGCGCACCAGGTTGCTGCCAGCTTGATACGACCAAAAGAAAGAGAAACTGCGTGGCTATCCCAGCTCTTTCTCACTCTAAACCAGTTGCCAGGACATGCTATGATGCATGTTTAGACAGAAAATATCAGACCACCATCAAGCCTAAAACTATTGTAGTGTTTGGGCCCCTTATTGATTCTCCTCCTTCACACCGAGATACCGTGATCACAACTCTTGTCTACCTCGAGAAGTCACTGAAGAGCTTTGGCATGAAGTATGCACACACCACACTGTATCTGCAGCTCTACATCAGGGTGTGTCTTATCCAGAGGAGTGACCCAGGACTCAGGAACCTTCTTAATGGCAGATCCTGGACAAATGCACTGCATGCATATCGAATGCTTGTTGCTTTCTTCCTCCAAGATCTTCTGAAAGATAGACCACAGATGGATGCTGCTATCACAGAATATCTGGACAAGGCATGTGACCACCCTACAGGCAGGCTCTGGGTGGATTGCCTGATTCGTCCAACCTTCATTGCACTCATTGAGACTTCCTCCTACAGCAGCACTGCCTCAAGCTGATGGTCCTGTACTTCTTTGCAGCTGGGCACCATAATTATGGTGGTACCACAGGATTGGAATGAATCTTCAACATGAGGCCAAGCAGGACTTTTTAGCTAAATGCTGTAAGCAGCTAGAGCAGGGGCACCCACCATAAGTGTCCTAAGTAATGACACTGTCGTAATCGTCCTGTTAGTGTACTGGGTTTGGAAGGCCAACGTTCAATCAGCAGTGCAGATGGAGGAGTGAGATTAGATAGATTACATTAGATTACATTAGATTACATTACATTACATTAGATTACATTCGATTCAAATGTATTGTCATTGCACAGCACAAGAAATTGGGGAGTAACTTCCCAAAGTTGTTCTAGATGATGCAAGTCAGCTGCTCTAACCACATTATCTAGCCTGTGGCAGGTACAATTGGGGACATTGCCTCTAGCATCAATACACGCCTTGCCAATGCCTATACTGCAGCTGGAGCTGATGAAACCCTTGTCATCTTTGACTGTTATAATGATGAGCCCAGTGCCAAAGATCGTGAGAGGAGAAGACGAGCAGGAATTGGTGCATCTGAATAATGGGTGTGTTGAGCTGACACTCAACACACCCCTTCCTGGTCGAGAAGCCGTGATGAAGAGCACATCAAACAAGACACAGCTATCGCGCCTTCTGTGCACATATGACTTCACCGCTGATAAGATCCTGCTTGTGAACCACATGGACTGTATCGTCAAGTATGAGGAGGCTGACATCACCCTCATTAGCTACATGCTGGAAGCAGCTAGAGCAGGGGCATCCACCATAAGTGTCCTAAGTAATGACACTGTCGTAATCGTCCTGTTAGTGTACTGGGTTTGGAAGGCCAACGTTCAATCAGCAGTGCAGATGGAGGAGTGAGATTAGATTACATTACATTAGATTACATTACATTACATTACATTCAAATGTATTGTCATTGCACAGCACAAGTACAGTACAGCGAAAGTAATTGTGCAAATGTTGCAGTAAGGTGCATGGTAATATCATTTACAGTTTAAATTTACATGTTAAAAGACAGTCTACTATGTATTAAAATGGGATATGAGCATAATAATAATAATAGGTATATATATGTACAGGTAAGTGGGTATTTAACAGGTAGTGATCAGGGGTATGCAGTTATTGAAAGCAGGATAAATATATATAAATGTAAATGTATATACAAGTGAGCATATATAAAACAGAGATGACACCATCCTGGACATAAATGCCTCCGTCAGGGCATTGGGTGACAAATATCATGGTCTCCTGGGAATGCATGCGCAGGATGTGACACTGTCTCCTACCCCCGTGGAAAGGGCAAGGCATCTGCCCTGACAGTGCTCCAAGGAAGTACCATGCATTGTCTTGATACAGTGCTTGGAGAACCTGATACCACTCACAGTGACCTAAAACATACCGGGACTGAGTTCTTCCTTGCATTGTATGGGCAGAAGAAAGACAAGTCGATGAATAACGCTCGCTACCAGATCTACAGTCTACACTCATCTCCAGGTCATGTTGTGGAAGGCTTTAGATCAGAGGGAACCACCTGCAGATGCCAGAGACATTACAACATTTGGGTGGGAGGTTGCTAAATGAGGGGCTATCATGCCCGCTGTTTCCACCAAGGCAGTTGCTCCAGTTAATTCGCTGGACTTCACCAGCTGCAGCTGCAGCGCATTGAAGGCCTGCAGCCAAAACAACTCAAAGTCTCAGTTGCACTGACTATTGCAAGTGTGAAGGAGGTGAGGTCCGCTGCTGCAACCCATTCACCATACATGAAGACAAAGAAGATGAGGAGGCTGAAGGGAATGAGGAGAGAGATGATGAAGAGGATGAAGGCCATTGAGTGTGATTTTGTGGTTGTTGTTCCAAGTTAACTTTAAGTGACATTATTGCTGTTTCCTCTAGTCTGTCATTTGTTAGCTAAATATCTTAAATTGTCTTAATTTGTAAATGGTTGGATTTTTGTTATAATCTACACGTTTTTTCCTTTCAAATGACCTAACTTGGGTCAATTTTGGCCATTTTTGAATTTTGTTATTTATGAAAATGGTAATAATGGCATTACAATGAGGCTATAAATGTTGTATTATATTGTATATGCACTATGCAGTACAATACCATACAAATTAATTGATTTTCTTCTTTATTTGACCTTATAATGAGCTAAATATGCAAATTATGCAAATTGCCCAACATGCAACTCTTATCAACCAAGTAGAATTGTATCCACTAGGCCTATAGATGACATTTCAATCATAACATTTTATAGGAAAGAACATTTCTGGGCCCAAGGAATTTCCAGTAGACTAACTGCCCCAATGTTTTCTCTATTATTTGACTTTTTCCCCATCACTATTTACAGAATTGTTTTCTTAACTCTCTGTCTCCACACACACACACACACACACACACACACACACACACACACACACACACACACACACACACACACACACACACACACACACACACACACACACACACACACACACACCAGGTTGCATTTGATACCTCACTAGTGCTATTTAATATTGTTTCTGTGTGGATTGGTTTTAAAAATTGTATTTTGTATTGTTGCCTCAACTTCCTCAGTTTCAACTCCCATCTCCCCTGGGAGCTGAGCAATGGGCTGTTTCATAAGGAGGTGTTCTCTCCCATTGGTGGAGAGAGAGAGACGCGCAGGCCATTCAGGGGAGAGTTATGTCCTGCCCTGGAGGTTATGGTACATTCTATAGAGCTTTGTAACACAGAGAGCTTTTAGGGTTTTCTGCAGGGATAATCTAGTAGGGCCTTTTGTTGTGCCTTGAATATTGCAATATTGTATCAGCATGTAACAAAAAGGGAGGGGAGAACGGTTTTGGCACAGGAAGTGAATACGTAAAGCTTTCAGCGTTATGTGATCCAGTGTCTCAATAACTAAGGTCCACACTGAGGCATACTTATATGTATGTATATATGTATATATATATATATATATATATATATATATATATAAGAAAGAGATGATATAGATAGAATAGACAAGACAGACTGTAGAACATTTATCCATGATGTCTGACACATGCTGTTGCCATGGCGCTGGTCCATTGGCCTGACAATGCTTTATTGTTATTCAGCCCAGGTTGCATTCAGCAGCCACAACAGGCCAATACATGTTGGCTGATGTGTGTGTGTGTGCGTGCGTGCGTGCGTGCGTGCGTGCGTGCGTGCGTGCGTGCGTGCGTGCGTGCGTGCGTGCGTGCGTGTGTGTGTGTGCCAGTGATATCTGCTAGACGCCTCTCCCTCCCAGACCGTGGGCCAGTCAGACATGGCACTGATCAGGTCAAATCTGGCTGCATTTCACAACCTCCTAAAGGCTGACCTTGGGAGACCAGAGTGTTATCTCAGTTGTGTTTTCCCTGATTGTCTGGCATTATATATGGAGATGTTGTGTTCTATTCTGATGATGTACCAAACCCCCATCCCAATGATATAATGCCTATTTTGTTACCGTTATCGTGAAATTCGACACAGAAACTGGAATGGAGCCATTACCGCTTTAACATTCCTTCCTGTGGGTGTGAGCACATACACACACACACACACACACACACACACACACACACGCACACACACCCCATGTTTCCCTCCCTCCCTGGCCCCGTTGAGTGAATGCAGCAATCTGCAGTTAAACCGGCTTGTAGCAATTAAAACGTCAGCCTTGCACTGACATTCACTTCAATTTATCGACACCCGTATTAACTAATACAGGAGTCGATACCGTATGCAGTGTGAAAACGGTATTAATCTTAAAGGAGGAACAATTTCCATGTTTATGTTGATGTTTATCCTCCAGGAAACAAAGCAAAGCAGTGCTGAACGATTTAGAGGATGGGTTTGTTCAATTTCCCCCACAGTCCGTATTCAGTATGCCTCAATTTAAAAAGAGTGATATTATACTACCGGGTGTGAGTGCGATTAGCCTTTATAGGCTGTTTCAAAATTGTCTGGTGACTAAAGTTGTCGTTCGCTAAAATTGACTTTTACTCTTTGACACCCAGATCTATGAGGGTTGGATGGGTCTACCAGCCTACCCTGTGTATTGTCCCTGGTGTAGTGTCCCTGGTGTAGTGTCCCTGGTGTAGTGTCCCTGGTGTAGTGTCCCTGGTGTAGTGTCCCTGGTGTAGTGTCCCTGGGTGGACTCTCCCACTGTGTCATGTCACCGAGTAACAGACTGTTTAACTCACATGACAAAATGGAAACAAGGCCATAATGAAGGCCAAAATTAAGATATGGTAGGAAACAAAATTGAAGGAAATCCGGTTGAAAAATGGTAACATATCTGATCAGATGAAGAGAGAGTGATGGAACACATGGAGCACATGGACATGACAGGACATGTTAGAAGTGGAGTACCGGGGAACCAAAAAAAACCAGCTCTCCTTTTATGTTCATTTTTATTTTTATTGTATATATTATTATTTTTTGAGATGTTTACTGTGGGAGGGAATGGGGAGCAACCATTCCAATGTACTAGTTACAAATGGCAAATAAATATATTGTATCTTGTATCTTGTATCTAAGAGGATTTGGGTCGTCTTGCTTGGAATGGAAAGCGACAGATGATAGATGATAGCAGTGGTGGGCCGTCAGGGCCAGCAAGGCCTTCTCTGCTGGCCTAAACATCATCAGAATATAATATAATATGTATTAAATGATTCCCCACAGTCAATTATCTTCATTTCATAGCTTTCCTCTTTTCCAGCCTCAGATCGAGATTTGAAGGGCTGGCCTTTATGTTAGAGCTTTTATCAAATCATATTTAAGCCATAATGTGTCCAAGAAATCTGCCTTCAGAATCAACAGTGCAGGCGCCTGGAGCTTAAAGTGAACGGAAACAAAACTGTGGCATTAACCAATCAGATTTCAAGTTAGCGACACCGGGGCCAGCTAGCAGGCGTACGATAACGTCAGCATGTGCTCGTCTTCTGATTGGTTAGCACAAAAGGCCAGAAATGCTACTGGACAGACTGGGCTCTCAGCACTAGCCTCCATATCTATAGAAAAGGACTTATTGGTGGAACTGAAACGCACAGATCAACCGTACAACAGAGTCATTGAAGTCTTCTTGAGGAAAGAAAGGAGGATGGATTTTGTGTTCAAATAATCAGTTGTTGTGCTGAGTACAAAGCATTTTATTTTTTATCCATCCATCCATCCATCCATCTTCTCCCGCTTATCCGTAATCGGGTCGCGGAGGTAGCAGCTTCAGCAGGGAAACTTCCCTCTCCCTGGCAACATGGACTAGCTCTGACTGGGGGATCCCGAGGCGTTCCCAGGCCAGTGTGGAGATGTAATCACCCCACCTGTACCTCGGTCTGCCCCGTGGTCTCTTCCCACCTGTACCTCGGTCTGCCCCGTGGTCTCTTCCCAGTTGGATGTGCCTGGAAAACCTCCCTTTATTTTTTATTTTATTTGAATATATTTTTGTCATTTTATTTCGTTAATATTAAATAAATATTAACAAATTAATATATATGTAATTAAAATGACAAATATATAAAAAAGAAATGTGTGATGCTTCTGCAAGAGATGTAGAGATATGTGTGGCGCACTGGCTCAGCTGGGCAGTAAAAGTAGGAGGAGGAGACTTGTGAATTGTTTTGGTTGAACCTTTATCAAAGTGGACATTCAAGGCTAGGAATACACTTTCACCACTGTCACATCCTCATGAACAAAT
>CM051001.1:30426135-30428635 GCA_027704905.1 Muraenolepis orangiensis
TTCCTCTGGTGTTGAAGCTCCAGACTCGGCTCTACACACCAAACGAATTGATGCCCTGGAGCGACTGCTGGGCACAGTCTGAGACTGTGCCCAGCTGTGCTTGTGGTGGTGGTGGTGGTGGAGGTGGTGGTGGTGGTGGGGGTGGTGGTGGTGGTGGTGGTGGTGAGTGCTTCACCTCTTGAGAGTCTGGAACAACAGAGAAATGTAGCTACAACCTGCCACGAGTCTTGTCTTTGCTTTGTGTCTCGGATGAGTTTAAGGGGGGGGCAGGTGAGGAATGCAGAGCCTGGGAGAACAGAAGGAACCACAAGAAGCCATGAGGGGGAGATGGGGCCGTAGAAGCACAAAGGGGACAGGAGAAGCGTTCCTCACTCAGGAGAATATTTAAAAAGACAATCCGGTAAATATTGCAACAAGTTCTTGTTCCGACTGACGGATCAATGGCTTGGATAAAAAGGGGCGGGACATAAAACAGGCAGGAATGGCTTCAGATCTGTGCTGGGTTAAACGGAGGTTCCCGGTTGGCTGACGTCAAGGCCGGGTGGGCAGAGCTACCACACGTATCTCATCTCATCGTCCTTCTCTTCGCCCTCGTCCTCGTCGTCCTCGATGGCTCTCCGATGGCGGATCCGGCCCCGCCCCTCCTTCTGTCTGCCACGCCCACTCACTGACAGCTCCTCCTCCTGGTCGTTGAGGAGTAGGACCGCGCCCCCGCTGCCAAAGTCCCCTGAGGCCTCCTGGTCCTCGTCTGCATGGGAGGAAGACAGAAGCCTCACGTCAGAAGAAGCCTAGGATAAGTTATTGGAGCTAAATAATAAAGGTTTAAATTCACCATCAAGACCAGACAGGTCATTGGGAAACACAAACATGAATATAAGGATGATCTCGCAAGGCTAACATGATAGACCAGGGATAGATTATATAGAGTTATCTAAAAACCAAGCAAATTTGTAATTTTTGACCTACTGGTTGACTGGTCATCAAAAAAAAACATTTGGCCTTTTTCAGGAAATCTGGTTGATTTTTCTATTTATTCATTGGGCTCTATTTTTCTATATTAAGCAGACACCTTTATTGAAAGGGAGTTTTTCATCCCTGATGCTAAGCAGTAGAGATGCAAACAGGTAAGGGGATTACTCTCATTCTCATTTAACATAGAATGTAGTACTTTAAAATGTATGACTAGCTCATCATATTGGGAGTAATATCAGGGCTATGCCATGCAATCCTATCCTATATGATGCTACTCACCTCGCCTGTTAATGCAGGAACAACCTGTTCCCATCATTCTAGCTTGGCTCGTAAAGTGGGTCTTATATTAGTTATTAGTTACTTATTATAGTTATGTGTGTCGTTATATTTGGTGTGTGCCCATGGTGTTTGCATGCATCAGTGTTGTCGTACCACAGCTGGGGTTGCCCTGTTTCCTGGAGCCTGCGATCTCATTGCCGTATTTGTCCACACACCAACACTGACCCGTGCTGCCATGACACTGAGTAGACTTAAAGTAACCCTCCTCCGTACAGCGAGGGGTGTAGGTCCCTACACAGGGAGAGAGAGAGAGGGATAAAGGGGGGAGAGACAGAGGAGAGGGAGAAAGAGAGATAAGAGGGAGAGAGAAAAAGAGAGAGAGGAGAGAGGGACAGGAATAGGAGAGCGAGAGGGAGAGAGAAGGATAGGAGAGAGACAGAGAAACACAGAGAGACAGAGGGGGCGAGGGGGAGAGGGGAGAGAAAGAGAGAGAAAGATAGAGAAAGACACAGATAGAGAATAGAGAGAGCGAGGGAGCTAATCAATTATAACAAAGAGACCCTAAATATCCCTCAGGCTTCTGGTAAGAGCTCTTCCAAGATCACATAGCTGTGATATTAGTTGTTCAAAAGCTTAATTGGGGCGCAACAGTGTGGTTCTGACTGCCATAAATCACCCAGACTGACCCAAGAGACTCTTCTGTGGACCCAGCAGCTGAACCCTGCTCTTCTGGTTCTGGCAGGGCATTCCTGGAGTCACACAAACACACAAAAACACATGATTTCAGTTGACTTCATGATGTGTCTGAATTACTCTCTCTCTTTCTGTCCTTGGGACCTTTTACTCCTGCCGCCTCCTCGCAACATCATTGATCTCTTGCCTTTCTCTCATCCTTCTCCATTCATGTCCTTCCTCTGAGTAATTTCGATCACGGCGACAATGACGATACTTAAAGAATCATTTGTGTCTAACCTGACGTTTTCCTCTGGTGGTTTCAAGCCCTTGAGTGTGGTTGAGATTATATATTTAGTAGTCAATTTACCAATTAAATTTGTTTAATAGATTTCATTATGAAATGCTGATTTGTTCTTTTTTTATGTGATTACGCCATCATTGTTGAAGGGAAAGGCGCTCTACTACCAACCTCTCCTCTCTCCACACCTCTCTCCTCTCCCCACCTCTCTTTCTCACAACCCCTCCTCTCTCTCCCCTGTCTCTCTCTCCCATCTTCTCTCTTCCCCCCTCTCTC
>CM051001.1:30433635-30473635 GCA_027704905.1 Muraenolepis orangiensis
AGGAGAGGAGAGGAGAGGAGAGAGATGAGATAACATGAGAGGAGGGGAGATGAAGAGAGATACAAGGAGAGGAGAGGAAGAAAGAGAGGTGAGAAGAGGAGAGGAAGAAAGAGAGGTCAGGAGAGGACGAGAGAGGAGAAGAGAGGAGAGATAAACGGAGAGGAGAGGAAGAGAGATACAAGGAGAGGAGAGGAGAGGAAAGAGAGAGGACAGAAGAGGAGAAAAGAGGTAGAGAGAGAGCAGAGGAAGAGAGATAAACAGAGAGGAGAGGAGAGGAGAGGAGAGGAGAGAGAGGAGAGGAGAGGAGAGGAGAGGAGAGGAGAGGAGAGGAGAGGAGAGGAGAGGAGGAGAAAGAGGACAGGAAAGGAAGAAAGATAAACGGAGAGCAGAGGAGAGGAGAAGAAAAGAGATCAACAGAGAGGAGAGGAAGCGAGATAACAGGAGAGGAAGAGAGCCTGAGCACCAGTGGCCCCCCGCAGCTCGGCCCAGCTACTGTACCAAGGACACATTTCAGTCCACCTGGGGACCCCCTACTCTTCCAGCGGGTGACTTTGCTTTGTTCACATGCAGCCCGGCCAGGGCCCAGATAACAGGGTAGTGGGACTAAAGGGAACCTGTCGACCGTTCCACTAGTGCTGGGTTAGCATGTCTAAGTACCCTAAGAACATCCCCCCCGACTCCAGAACTAAACCTCCTCTCAACCAACATTCAACATAACCAACATAAACACATATCCCCAAACTTTTTTGGACATTTTCCCCAAACGGGAACAGGGCAGGTGTAATGGATGTAACCCTGTTATCCACGGCACTTATTACATTACCAGTTTGTGGGGAGGCTGAAACAGAGAATCTCTCCATTTCAGGTATCAGAAAACAAACATGGTTCCACTAGTTAACATATTGTACCGCATTCACTGAAACTATTATCGATACAGGACACGGTCTGAGTACATCTGTGTAGAGAGAGGGCTCCAAATACTCTACTATTGCCAACTAGCTTATGTTAGCCTCATCAATTAACAAGCAGCCAACTAGCTTTTGTTAGCCCCATCAATTAACAAGCAGCCAACTAGCTTACTTTAGCCCAATTAATTAACAAGCAGCCAACTAGCTTATGTGAGCCCCATCAATTGACAGCAGCCAACTAGCTTTTGTTAGCCCATTCAATTAACAAGCAGCCAACAAGCTTACTTTAGCCCAATTAATTAACAAGCAGCCAACTAGCTTACTTTAGCCCAATTAATTAACAAGCAGCCAACTAGCTTATGTGAGCCCCATCAATTGACAGCAGCCAACTAGCTTATGTTAGCCCCATCAAGTAACAAGCAGCCAACTAGCTCACGTTAGCCCAATCAATTAACAAGCATCTAACTAGTTTTTGATAGGCCCATCAATTAGCAAGCAGCCACAGTGCCTACCCCTGTGTTATTGATTTGTATTATTGTAGCGTAAAGACAAAGAACATAATTTTCCCCTTTGTCCCGGCATGGCCACGTGCTTTGGGCTTAAGCCTTAAATGTATCTGTTTATTTTTCACAGAAATATGTCTATTATGCTGATATGTTGTCTATATGAGCTCCACAGAGACCTCTGACCCAAAAGGAACATACGTATGTTGTCACTGCAATGTGTTCAGATAATTTTGTTTGTGTTTACTTCCTGTTGTTGTGGTCCGTCTCTGGCCTCATTACACAGCGTTCCTATGAGGTGGGCGGGTTCAGTCATTAATAGAGCAGACACAGCCAGATGACCTCAAAAGGTCACAAACAAAACAAAACAAAACCTCTGGCTCAGGGTGACTTTTTTTTTTGCTTTCTCTTTAATGGGCTTTCATGGCAACCTGTCCGTGTGTGTTCCCTCACCGATGAGAAAAGCAAAGGTAAAATAAGGGTAAAAATACATCAAAGAGTAAAAGACAAGTCCACGTCTTGGCTAAACCGACGGCCTCTATCCTCTCTGGACCTTTTCATATTCACTATTTGAAAACATAGCAGACTGTCCCTTTCTTGTCCCCTTGTGGTGTCAATGGCCATAATCCAGGGCTCACTTTTCAAAGGACCATATTTCAGAGAGTAGTGACGCTGTGATTATGCAGTTAAAGTATGATGTCATGTAGCCTATCGGGAACACAAACCAGAGTGGGAGAGTTAATCATCCTATCCCATCTCTCAAGAGACTTTATGTACGGACAGACACACCCGTCCACACACCCATACTGTCAGTGAGAAGGTCAGAGCTCTTTGGCAGAGGTGAGCCAAAAAAGACTGCAATAATATGAAGGTCATATATTATAATGATAGGAGCCAGTTGAGGGAGTTCGGGCATCTAGTAAGGATGCTTCCTGGTGGCCTCGCAGTTTATTTTTTCCAGGCAGTCCAGCTAGGAGGAGACCTTGCGGCAGACAAAGGTATTGGTGGGGTGATTACATCTCAACGCTGACCAGGGAACACCTCGGGATCCCCCTGTCAGAGCTGGTCGATGTTGCCAGGGAGAGGGACGTTTTGAGTCCCCTGCTGAAGCTGCTACCTCTCCGACCCCGGATAAGCGGTAGACGATGGATGGACGGATGGATAAAATAACGATGGACCAGACAGACAGCTACTCACCTGCCTGAGTGGTCCTATGTGTTGGTTTGATGGCTTCTTCTCGACCAGGGAGACACGGACATGGGCCGTCACACTTCACCAAGATCACCTTCCCGGACAAACAGCTGTGGAAGTCCAACTTGCACTGGAACAGTGGATACAAAGATCAGCGTATTACCCTTAAACATAAGAGATGACGTCATGCCCTGCTTCGATAAATACGTCATGAGATTGATCTCAGTGTGTCTCAAATGGGATTTGATTGTTTTTCAATTCAGTTTGCACATTGCACATTGTACCAATGTTATGGCCCTTTCCGTTTTATCAATAATCAATGAATAATTGATACATGTCTTACCCCAACTCCTTAATGGCATGAATGAGTTGAGGAACATTTGCAACATTTGTGTCAAAACACACCAGGCGGCACCGTCATGATGGACAGAAGCAGCAAGGAGATCTGTGTGCAAGGCAACACCGTTTGCATCCACTACCCAGCATTGAAATGCTACAAAGCTGATTGAAAAGTGGCAAAGTTCCCCTTCAATGAGGGGATACTGAGATATCTGTGAATGTGAATGACATTTTTCGGGGGGACTGCATTTTCAACAACACAATGGAGGCTATGTTAAAGACAAGGCCCTGAATAGTCTAAATGCATTATTTTATAAGACACAGGATTTAAGTTAGCAAAAATATATAAATTAAAAACATTAAATGCCAGCTTTAGAAGGGATCATCTGAAATGATACTGCAGTTTATTGGAGATGAACAGAGGTGTTGATTACGCAGCTATGTGGACACACACAAGCACACGCAATCACACAATGGCACTCTATTCTTCACAGCACTGCAAACCAAGCAAAAAGCTGTAAAAACCCAAATGGCTTCAGAATGTAATTGAATCGTTTTGCTCTCTCCTCTAATACACAAGGGCTAACTAATTGTTTTGCATAGTTGGGTAAAAAAAATTCCAATCACCAAATCCTTCCCAGAAAGTTAAGTCAAATTCTTACTGAGAACGACTGGGGGACCGCCACCTTTGTGTGTGTGTGTGTGTGTGTGTGTGTGTGTGTGTGTGTGTGTGTGTGTGTGTGTGTGTGTGTGTGTGTGTGTGTGGTGTGTGTGTGTGTGTGTGTGTGTGTGTGTGTGTGTGTGTGTGTGTGGTGTGGTGTGTGTGTGTGTGTGTGTGCGTGTATGTGTATGTGTATGTGTGTGTTGACACACATATACAGACACATGCATCTCCTTAGCTTTCCTCTCTGCTGACACTCAATTCCCCCGCCTCTTATTTAAAAAGCGACATTAGCATGGCTAATGTCGCTTACTGAAATCTGTTGACAAAAGGACACACCGTTTCTATAGAGAGTTAGAGAGAAAGAGCGAAAGCAGCGAGAGATGGAGAAGTAATATTCAATCAACTGTAGATCACACCCTACGATTAGACTGATTCCTCCAGGGTGTGTTTGGGGCACATTGGAGGTGGCAGCAGACGGTAACAGGCCTCTCAAGGTATTGGTATGATAACAGAGGTGACTGAGAGGGTGGCTGGAGGAATAAAGAGCTCTTAAGATGAGAGGCTGGGACCTGCGAGGAGTAGGTGTGGCCGTCGGATCCGCACACAGGACCGGACAGGAGCGTGGGGCAGGGACTACATATCCCATGAGCGGCGGCAACCTCCAGCTTGTGTTTGTGGCCGACGCTTCCTTTCCTGGGCTTCACGCTGTCAGGGAGAGAAGTGAGGAAGAAGAACAGATAGAGGAAGAGAGAGAGAGAGAGAGAGAGAGAGAGAGAGAGAGAGAGAGAGAGAGAGAGAGAGAGAGAGAGCGAGAGAGAGAGAGAGAGAGAGAGAGAGAGAGAGAGAGAGAGAGAGAGAGAGAGAGAGAGAGAGATGAATTTAGGACATGACAGACCGGTTAGAATAAATAAAGCCCCGACACATGGAGAGGATGTCCGGTGCATACGGCTGTACTGTACGAGCACCAGAAATAGAACGCATTGAATACATTTTTTTAATGGCCTTTCCTTAGTGGGTGGTGAGGACGTAAAGTCATGTGACCCGCTGAGCCATCATACACACTTTTATTTCTTGAGCGATAGCTTTCTTAGCCCAACGCTTTTGATTTGCTAAAAATCTTTATTGGTCACATCAATTCATTTTTATATTTTATTTTGTGAAATGTGTTTCCCTGCATTTAACCCATCCTAGTATTAGGAGCTTCGGGGACATGAACCGGCAACCTTCCGGTTCCCAAGCCAAGTCCCAACAGACTATCCTGCTGCCCCCAAATCAGATCAAAACCAAATCAGAAGGCAGTGGGACACACACCCACATACATTTACATTTACATTTACATTTACATTTAGTGAGTGCTGAAGGTCACATACTGATGACGCAAACAGGACCACATCATCTGCAAACAGCAGTGATTCAATCCTGAGCCCACCATACTGAAAAATCAGTATGTGACCTTCAGCACTCACTGGATCGGTTTGCAGCAGAATGTGAAGCGGCTGGGATGAGGATCAGCACCTCCAAATCTGAGGCCATGGTTCTTAGCAGGAAACCGGTGGATTGTCTACTCCAAGTAGGGAGGGAGTCCTTATCCCAAGTGAAGGAGTTCAAGTATCTCGGGGTCTTGTTCTCGAGTGAGGGGAGGATGGAGCGTGAGATTGACAGGAGAATAGGTGCAGCGGGAGCGGTATTGGGTGCACTTTGGCGCACCGTTGTAACCAAAAGAGAGCTGAGCCAGAAGGCAAAGCTCTCGATCTACCGATCAGTCTTCGTTCCTACCCTCACCTATGGCCATGAGCAATGGGTAATGACCGAAAGGACGAGATCGCGAATACAAGCGGCCGAAATGAGTTTCCTCAGGAGGGTGGCTGGTATCTCACTGAGGGATAGGGTGAGAAGCTCAGTCACTCGTGAGAGACTCGGAGTAGAGCCGCTGCTCCTTCGCGTAGAAAGGAGCCAGTTGAGGTGGTTCGGGCATCTAGTAAGGATGCTTCCTGGTCGCCTCCCGAGGGAGGTTTTCCAGGCACATCCAACTGGGAGGAGACCACGGGGCAGACCGAGGTACAGGTGGGGTGATTACATCTCCACACTGGCCTGGGAACGCCTCGGGATCCCCCAGTCAGAGCTAGTCGATGTTGCCAGGGAGAGGGAAGTTTGGAGTCCCCTGCTGGAGCTGCTACCTCCGCGACCCGATTTCGGATAAGCGGGAGAAGATGAAGATGGATTTACATTTAGGGCATTTGGCAGACGCTTTTATCCAAAGCGATACACACACACACACACACACACACACACACACACACACACACACACATTTGAATAACTACTTCAAGCAGCACTGCTACTGTTATGACAATCGCTGTGTTTCACCCATTTCAACAGGCTCCACTTCAGAGGGAAACCTGTGCGTTTATGTAAATGTGTCTCTGACGCAACACTCGTATGAGTACGAGTGTTGAATCTCACCCTCCGAGGGACGTTATCTCTATGATGATGATGGCAGATTAGCCGTGAGTGGAGGCGAGAAAGAAACATTGTTTTCTCATTGTGAGTGTGGTAGCGCTGATCCTGCCGTCAGCCTTTATAATTCAATCGTTTTCACCCATCTCTCTCTCTCCCTCTCCCTCCCTCCCTCCCTCCCTCCCTCCCTCCCTCTCTCTCTCTCTCTCTCTCTCTCTCTCTCTCTCTCTCTCTCTCTCTCTCTCTCTCTCTCTCTCTCTCTCTCTCTCTCTCTCTCTCTCTCTCTCTCTCTCTCTCTCTCTCTCTCTCTCTCTCTCTCTCTCTCTCTTTCTTTCTCTCCCTCACACTCTGGATTTAGAATGTCCTCATGTTCCATTAGCAAAGCTTTAAAACTGTGAAAAAGCTAGGAGCTATTGATCCACAGCCAACATGAAACTCTCTGCAGAAATTCAATGGGGGCGGGGGTCTAACTGCATCATGAGTTGGCGTCCCATGCAGTGGACGCATGGACGTTTAATTGGCTGCCGTCCATGAGAATTATGACCTTAGATCCGTGTCCGCATACGGGAAGTGACCCACCCTCTCTGAGCCAGACGCCTGGTCGGTGAATGAGTATGAAGGCTGCGGTATTTAGTCTACAAAATGCACTTAAAAAGCAGAGATGGTAGCAGAGCAGTGCAGTGAGTAGTTATATTGCGGTCAGGTGAAGAGTGCTGTAGTTTTAATGCTGTAAAAGTCTATTGAAATACATTTTATTTATGCAGCTCTATGAATAATATGGCCACATTATACGACATCCCCTCGCCCCCTCTAAAGAAAAAAAACACAGTCTCTGTGCTTGGCCCCGCCCTGTGATAAGCAGCCATGGTCACGGACCAGCGAGCCGTACGTTGCGGTTGGCTCTCCTCACCTGTGTGTGGGCTGCTTGGGGTTGGTGCAGGTTGTGGTCTGGTAGTCGTGGCTGATGCACACTTTGTGAGGAGGACAACGCACCGTCAGGCAAGGGTCCTTGGTGGCGTCGAGTCCTACCAGGCAGAAACAAAACGGGACAAAACGTCGAACGGTGATCTAGGAGGCTGACAGAGGGTCATGTAGCGTTATCCTGGTCTACCAAGAACATGACAAGAACCACGGCAAAGGGAATACATACAGTTTTTGTCAAAGCAGTATCTGAAACTTGTAACAGAAACGCATATCCCTCTCTCAGAAGTAATTTTCCCTCCCTCTCCTGTCTCTGTACTAAACCAATGTATCAGAAAGTCCCGGCCTCTCTCTCTCTGTTAAACCCATCTGTGCAGTGTGTGTAGTTGTTGGCTGGTTTAAGCAGCCTCATCTGGCCTGAGGTAGACTGATTACTCTATGGCTGGTGAGGCTGCACACCTGTGGGTCATTGTTAAGGCACACAGCAGGCACTGTTTTAAGGTTAAAACAGCAAGCACCACACACACTCGGCGAAGAGCTCTTGCGTGTTCCATCTGCTCTGTTCACCATGATTCAAACACTTGCTGATCACTCTTTCCCTGTCTTCGGGAGGAGCGCTCAAGTAGCCATTATAATGGCTGGTGGCATCATCGTCTGCTACACCATGTACGTCACAGTCTCGCCCTCTTTCTCTCCTTTTAAGCCATGTCACTGAAAGTACCGCCCTCTCTCTCTCTCTTGCTAAACCAATGTAACTGAAAGTGACACTGTATCCGGTTGGAAGATAAGTTAAAACGTCAGGACACCAACGTCCTTAAAGGCTCAGTCACACATCCCCGATTTTGGCTCCCGTTTGCGATCAGCGCTACGACACGAAAAGTGAAAAAGTCGGATTACTATCCTCAATGATCTGGAATGTCCTCTCTTTGTCTCAACGCAGTCGTATACGTTTGTAACAGAGTCCCACGGATTGGGAAAGGTCGGAGAGGTCAACCAAGCACTCCCGACAGTTTAGTGCGTCCTGTAACATTCGGGAACATTCTGAAAACTCAGCCGATCTAGTCTAGTCGGAATACAATCGTGACTATGTTGTGACAGATTCTGCTGTATCGGATCTAAATCATGACAATGTCCGGACGATGTCTGGACGGTGTCCTGTGGATCAGGACGCTGTCGTGAACGTGCATGATTTGGAGAAATTTGTCATTGCCGTTTTTTGCTGATTGAGTCCAGATTGCGTCCAGATCTTGCCGAATGTCTAATGGATCGCATTCGGGGGGAATCGGGACGCTTCCTGAACAATATCCGATTGTTGTGATTAAAAAAATGTTTTTACAAATTTGTGAATTTCCTGCCACGAATCACAGGATCTTGATCCGACTTTTGACCAATTTTTATCAGGAATGGTCCTATCAAGGACGGCAGTAAAAATCGGGGATGTGTGACTGAGCCTTAAGACAAAGTGTCGGTAAAATGTTTAAAATCAAAGCCATGAAGTAGACCGGCCAGTGTACAAATACATTTGTTAAAATTGTCTTCTGAGACCTCCATGTTGCCACTCTCGAATGAGTTCCTCTCAGGAGTTCAGACAAATTCCTCTGTAACAAAACAGTGTGACTCCCCCCTTTTAACTTACTAGTTCCTGGTGCATGTGTAGTCCCTCCCCCCCAGAGGTTTGGCTATATATTGTCAAACTTCTGGATCCAGTTAGCCTCACCCTCACCCAACCATAGTGGACAGGATAGTGTAGTGTAGTCAGGGTGTTCCACTCCCATACAGAAGGCACTGGGTCCACAAAGACCGGTAACAGAATTCACGATACGGCACTCTGTAATTCAAGTGTCTGTGAGGTGCCTCAACTAGTACAACAGTAAAATAAGTCATGTGTGCTCTCAGTGGTCTGGACGAGGCTGCTGTGGCTGTTCACAGATGACTAGAGAGAGGGGGGGAGCTGTGTGTGTGTGTGTGTGTGTGGTGTGTGGTGTGTGTGTGGTGTGTGTGTGTGTGTGTGGTGTGTGTGTGTGTGTGTGTGTGTGTGTGTGGTGTGTGTGTCAGCGTGTCTCTGCGTGGTACAGCAGCGCCAGACAGCAGGAGAGGTGAATGGAACAATTAAGGGAGGTGGCAGAAGTGAACATGAGCTTTGGTTCAGGAGCTGTCCGACACGATCCAGGAGTGTTGCGGTGCTTAAAAGATAATTAAATTTTTTCAACCTGATCTCTGTCTCGATCTGTTGTGATGCCAGCGTCACACCATTCTCCTCTCCAGCCACGCTTCTCTGCCTCCACCTTGTGTCCACCTGGGGTTACTACACCCAGGAGAACACTGTCCCAGAAGACCGTATTCAAGTTCAGCCCACCTGTTCCTTATCCCAATCGAGCTCCCTACTCATACCACGCTCTCATGTTCACTTGTTGCCAGAACTTTCCCGATTCCTTCGTGATTCCCCGTAAAAAATACCCTTTGGCAATCTCTGCAATCTCTTTGTTTTTCTCCGTGGGATTGTTTTTCTTGTTTGTTACTTTTGTTGGATTTTTCGAAACATCATACAACACCCCCTGTTTGCATTTCCATTTCGCACTCACGTAAGTCGCTTTACACATTGGATTATTACTTCTGTAATTTTCACACACAGTTGATAGTTCACAACTCATATCAGTTTAACCCTTGGTCCACCATACAATAAAGACGCCTACAAGTTTTTGAACTCCTTTTGCCTCCGACTCTGTCTGTACTACCAAGCTACAATCTGAGTGTGGCATAACAATATCAGGAAAGTCCCGCCCCCTCTCTCTCTTTCTCTGCTTTAACCATGTCACTGAAAGTCCCGCCCTCTCTCTCTCTCCTCTAAACCCATGTAACTGAAAGTCCCGCCCTCTCTCTCTCTCCTCTAAACCCATGTAACTGAAAGTCCCGCCCTCTCTCTCTCTCCTCTAATCCCATGTAACTGAAAGTCCCGCCCTCTCTCTCTCTCTCCTCTAAACAGATGTAACTGAAAGTCCCGCCCTCTCTCTCTCTCCTCTAAACCCATGTAACTGAAAGTCCCGCCCTCTCTCTCTCTCTCCTCTAAACCCATGTAACTGAAAGTCCCACCCTCTCTCTCTCTCCTCTAAACCCATGTAACTGAAAGTCCCACCCTCTCTCTCTCTCCTTTAAACACATGTAACTGAAAGTCCCACCCCTCTCTTTTCTCTGCTAAACCCATGAAACTGAAAGTCGCACCCTCTCTCTCTCTCTCTCTCTCTCTCTCTCTCTCCTTTAAACACATGTAACTGTAAGTCCCGCCCTCTCTCTCTCTCCTTTAAACACATGTAACTGTAAGTCCCGCCCTCTCTCTCTCTCCTTTAAATCCATGTAACTGAATGTCCCGCCCCTCTCTCGCTCCTCTAAACCCATGTAACTGAAAGTCCTGGTTTATAGTGTGGAAAACGCCTGTGGTTGTTGCCGATGGTCTCTCTGTGTCTCTTGAAGAAGCTCAGCGCAGATGCAAAAATGTACACCGTCTCATATGACGGGTTGATGACTGAGATGGTGGGTGAGATGGTGGGTGAGATGGTGGGTGAGATGGTGGGTGAGATGGCGGGTGAGATGGTGGGTGAGATGGCGGGTGAGATGGCGGGTGAGATGGTGGTGAGATGGTGGGTGAGATGGCGGGTGAGATGACGGGTGAGATGGCGGGTGAGATGGCGGGTGAGATGGCGGGTGAGATGGCGGGTGAGATGGCGGGTGAGATGGCGGGTGAGATGGTGGGTGAGATGGTGGGTGTGATGGTGGGTGAGATGGTGGGTGAGATGGCGGGTGAGATGGCGGGTGAGATGGTGGGTGAGATGGTGGGTGAGATGGCGGGTGAGATGGCGGGTGAGATGGCGGGTGAGATGGCGGGTGAGATGGCGGGTGAGATGGCGGGTGAGATGGCGGGTGAGATGGCGGGTGAGATGGCGGTGAGATGGTGGGTGAGATGGTGGGTGAGATGGCGGGTGAGATGGTGGTGGATGGGGTGAGATGGTGGGTGAGATGGCGGGTGAGATGGGGGTGATGGTGGGTGTGATGGTGGTGAGATGGCGGGTGAGAGGCGGTGAGATGGTGGTGAGATGGTGGTGAGATGGTGGTGAGATGGCGGGTGAGATGGCGGGTGAGATGCGGGTGAGATGGCGGGTGAGATGGCGGGTGAGATGGCGGGTGAGATGGCGGGTGAGATGGCGGGTGAGATGGTGGGTGAGATGGCGGGTGAGATGGCGGGTGAGATGGCGGTGAGATGGTGGGTGAGATGGGGTGAGATGGCGGGTGAGATGGCGGGTGAGATGGCGGTGAGATGGCGGGTGAGATGGCGGTGAGATGGCGGGTGAGATGGTGGGTGAGATGGCGGGTGAGATGGCGGGTGAGATGGCGGGTGAGATGGTGGGTGAGATGGTGGGTGAGATGACGTCTGGAAGCAGTACAAAGATCTGGGTGCAGTGAAACATGGAAGAGAAGTAAACTTTGTTCTGTAGACTTCCAACACTGAAACGATACAAAGCCTGTTGTAGCGAGGCTCCAGTTCTCCTTTCCGATTAAAGCGGCTACAGACAGCCACAGATTAAAAGTACTTTGTTGTTTACAGATATGTTAAAGTCCATTTCCACTCGTGCATGGAAGAGAGGTTAAACATACGCACACATAGAGCTTGTGTGTGTGTGTGTGTTTGTGGTGTGTGTGTGTGTGTGTGTGTGTGTGTGTGTGTGTGTGTGTGTGTGTGTGTGTGTGTGTGTGTGTGTGTGTGAGTGTGAGTGTGTGTGTGTGTGTGTGTGTGGATCAAAGCTGCGTGCGAGTCATTAGCGTGTAGCTGATAACTTTACAAGACAGCCGTAGCGCCGCCTCCATCAGGACCCTAATAGCTTGTGTTGGGAGTCACAGCTGTGCGTCTGGCGTGCACATCGCCCATCAAATCAGACCAAAGCTCCGCAGTCACTCGAGGAAGGAGAGACTCCCCCCTCCCCCCTCCCCTCTCCCCACCACAAGGTGTGAGTCGACCCGGTCTGCTTCTCCGATATGTGAACACCGAGGTGCTTCGCTTTAATCTGTCTCCGCCCTCTCTCCATGGTGACGGCTCCTCCCCGAAGTCCACAATCCCCCTCCCGTGTCTCGTCCTCATTCATGGAGAGGTTTGTTTGTCCGCTGGTCCGCTGAATTGTTTCCACGTACTCATACCATATGTGTTGTTCTGAGTGTTCCTTTAAAAGGGCTCTCATGGAGTTATTCATCTGCACAGGATGATTCCTAAGGGTCCGCCCTTTGTGTTGACAGAGGGGCCTTCTTGAAAGGTTCTTGGCTTCATCGTTGAGGGGTTGTTTGTTGTTGTTTTTATTGTGGGATCATGGGCCCTCCTTCCTCATCACAATACATGTATAATGTAACAGGACAGCATACAAGGCATTGTTTCAAACGCACTCACACTATGACTCTCTCTCACACACACACACACACACACACACACACACACACACACACACACACACACACACACACAAACACACCGACTCTCTCTTCTCTCACACACACACACCGACTCTCTCTCTCACACACACACACACACACACTTGCACACATACACACGTCCGCCGCGCGGCGTGACATCTTGTCTGGCTATTTACTCAGTTTCAATCCTCAATTCAATCCTCCTTCCTTCTTCCCCAAGCTTTTGTGTCCAACTCCTTCTCCTCCGTAATAATTTCATATTAGTTTTCTGCTCTCCTCTTCTTGGTGGTCATTATCTCGGGAACAATGAATGAACTGCATCATTATTAAAGTTTCCCCTTCTCTCCCTCCTCCCTTTTCACTTATCTTTATTGTTCTTATTGGGTTTCAGTCCGGATTCTACTGGAGCAGCAAAGTAGCTAAGAACAACTGCGTGGTCTTTCATTGAAGCACGATTAAATAACGTCACGTTTGAAGTGGTGGTGTGGTGTGGTGTGTGTGGTGTGTGGTGTGTGTGTGTGAGGGGGGAGAGAGTCATAGTGTGTGTGCGTTTGAAACAATGCCTTGTATGCTGTCCTGTTACATTATACATGTATTGTGATGAGGAAGGAGGGCCCATGATCCCACAATAAAAACAACAACAAACAACCCCTCAACGATGAAGCCAAGAACCTTTCAAGAAGGCCCCTCTGTCAACACAAAGGGCGGACCCTTAGGAATCATCCTGTGCAGATGAATAACTCCATGAGAGCCCTTTTAAAGGAACACTCAGAACAACACAAACAACCCCTCCATGAATGAGGACGAGACACGGGAGGGGGATTGTGGACTTCGGGGAGGAGCCGTCACCATGGAGAGAGGGCGGAGACAGATTAAAGCGAAGCACCTCGGTGTTCACATATCGGAGAAGCAGACCGGGTGTACTCCCACAATGTGGTGGGGAGAGGGGAGGGGGGGGGGAGGCTCCCTGGCGTCTCTCTTTCCTCGGGTGACTGCGGAGGTTTGGTGGGGAACGGGTGACGGGTCCTGGGGAACCTCTACAGCCGCGCTATTGAGAGCATCCTCTCCTCCTCACAGAGAGAACACCACCAGCTGGCACGGCAGCCGCTCCTCTAGAGACCGAAGGACCTCTCAGAGCACCCAAGGTTGATCTGATCTCCTCAGGGGGGATATTTACAATCGCAAAATAATAAAGCACCCAGACAGCAGTGTTTCTCTGTTGAGCCTCAAGGCCAACACTACTGAACTCCCCCTGGGGGACTGAGCAGAATGACTGACAGACTGAAAGACTAGCAAAAACACTTTTGACGTGTCCTTGAGCAAGACACCCTAACCCTAACTGCTGACCGCTGCTCCAAATACTAGGATGAGTTAAATGAAGAGAAATTCCTTTCGCTTTGCTGTACACTGATTATTATTCAACTAACCATAATCTCTTTTTCACATTGTTTTTTATAAGCCCATGTGAGTAAATGTATATTTTTGTTGTGCTGAATGTCATTTATATGTAAAAAAAAAAACCACCAATTTGCAGCACTATGGCTACAATATCTGGACTGTTGATGTCATTATGGTTATGGTTTTACTTTACGAATCCCTTACCTCTGCCATTACAGAAATACAGGTTTTCATGTCAGTATTAAATACAGGTGTTGTGTGTTGTGTTTGGTTAATATATTCATGTACCAAACAATATATGTGAATAAAATCAAACCCTTGCTGTCTGGAATAGAGAATCAGCCGGATCGCAGAAGGAATAAAGGACTTAGAGTAGTGGTTTTTTCTCCTCAGGGGCACGTTGTAACGCCAGCCTGAAGGCATTACAGTGAATTCACTGGACAGAACATGGTCAGATTGACTAGTCTGATCAGGAGTTTTACAGTGAATTCACTGGTCACTTGGTCAGATTGACTGATAATGTGTTTTACCTCCTAGACCACCTGCTTCTCCCAAAGGGAGAACAAGTATTTTTGCCAGGCTCCAATAATCTTGGAGCAGACATTCATGATGCCATTAGGCTGTACTTGTACTTCACAGACAACCCATCAAAGCAGCAAATAAGCAAGAAAGTTAAAGGCATTCTTTAAATGATTGATATAAATGAGATAAAATTGCTGAAAGAACTTCCACATTAGGTGCATTCTTATGTAATTCTTGTGGAGGCTATAATTGTGATGAAAGGAAAAATATAGCCAAAAAATAGCATACAAGTATTGGTGATTTCCAACACACCCCAGGTACTGCTCTTCTGATAAGTGAAATATTGTACTTTATCGTTATGTAACGTAGATGTAATTTGCCCCTGGCTGTGTCAGCGATCTGCTCCAGTGTGCTATTTTCCTACATTACCCAGAATGACTTTCATTACCCCCTCTCCACATCAGGATGCAATATTCTGTCAATTGTAAATGTTTAAATTGAAAAAATGAATCAACTGTATTATAACGATATATGTATATATATAGCAGAGAAAAATATGCATTATTATATGTGAAAGCTAAGCAAGAATCCTGTCAGTATGCTATTATACAATTTGCCACAGGAATGATCAAATTTCGTCCCTTCATGACAACGGCCGGGTTGGAGAGCTGGTGACTCTTGGCTGGCAGCAAAATGAATGAAGGGATGCACAGCTGGGACTTGAACACCAGGGCAGCCGTGACATGCCAAACGGTTAGCCGTCTCCAGGGTGAACATGGTCTAACAGAGAGTGAGAGAGACCTTCAGCATCTCAGAAGCCCTCCCATTGGCTTGTTGAGCAACGTTCTTACAGAGAGGAAAGAACAAATGGAATGAAATGGAGTCAACAAAAGAAAAGCTTTAGAAAACACTGATTTGTCGAGCGGCTTGGTGGCTTAACGCACTAACCACAGGGGTCCATGGAGGTACTGCAGGGGGTCCGCAAACATGATTAATGCAGAAACCATTGCTTGCCGTCACCTTACCCCCACTTTTCACCCAAATTCCACTTTAATTCAGTGTTTGCTCCATAGGAAGCGTCCAGGTCGTGACATAAATAGACCCGGGCCTCAGAATAATGTTTATCCTGCCACACACCAGGGGGTCAGCCATCGTACAATGGAATAGTCTGAGCCTGATGCATTGACTTTAATTATGTCCTCATGGCTTATAACTAAGCATCAAAGCTGGATATATTAAGAAGTTAATAAGGCATTATAAATACATTATTAGGCCTATAGGCCTGGGATAAAATGCAATAGCATTTTGTTAAAAAATATATAGGGGGTCCTTGCACAGTTTTTCAATCCACCCATGGTCCATGGGGTGGACTTAGGCGATACACGGACTTAGGTGATATGTCTTGCAGTGACACAGGTTTGATTCCCACCTGTGCTACACATCAGTCCCTCTGTCCGTCTCAACCCACTCTCCTGTCCGTAAAGTAATGAACAGGCCCAGACATTTCTCGACCAGGGTTTGGAGGATCGTGGTCCTGGACAACAAAACAGTCGCCACCATTCACTATTGGGTGTAACCTTTTGATGCATTCCCTCAAGTTATGAGGAGCTCAAATGGTCATTGCCTCTTTCATTCCGCCATTTAGATGAGTTAAAATGGCCATTTGCTCATCCGTCCATCCGTCCATTTTCTAGTTTCACTTTAAGGCACATCGTTTCCCTGAGAGTGATTGACTGTAAACCATTCCTCACAGGAGGAGCTCTATCTCTCTTTCCAGCGCCCTCTCGGAGGACAGAGGCCCATCATTAAACAGGGGAAGCATAATATAAATATGATTGTGGATATGACATAAGAATATGGAGCACAAAAGAAGGGGGAGAGAGAGAGAGAGAGAGAGAGAGAGAGAGAGAGAGAGAGAGAGAGAGAGAGAGAGAGAGAGAGAGAGAGAGAGAGAGAGAGGATAGAGAGAAAGAGAGAGAGAGAGAGAGAGAGAGAGAGAGAGAGAGAGAGAGAGAGAGAGAGAGAGAGAGAGAGAGAGAGAGAGAGAGAGAGAGAGGATAGAGAAAGGCAATGCAAAGATCCATATATGGCAGATTAATTTGTAAACTTTTTTCACATTTTAAACACACACATTTTCTGATGTGCTGAATATTGTTTTTGTTCTCTCATCATCCCTCTCCCCCACTCACAAATAGGTTTTACATAAACATTTCTCTCTGGTGTTTGGTCATAGCTACAGCATTGAGCGTACAGCTAAAGACCCGACATATCTTCCACGCAGCTGCAACGCTTCCATTCATACTCTAACTGAGGGTCAGTGTCGCTCTGGAGGTCCACGAACTGTGTGGGTTTCCTGATCCACACTCCATTCCAGTTGGTGGCGGTAATGCACCATAACCATGTTCAAACCAAGAAGAAACAGAAGAAGCAGAAGAAGCAGAAGAAGAAGTAGAAGTAACATGTGTAAGAAAATAAATTCTGTTTTTGTGATAACTCACCATTTGGCTGCGTTTGTAATCGATATATTCTTTCCTTGACAAACAATTTACATTTGGGTAATGATGGATCTCCTCTGACCTCTCTTCAAAACAAGCATCCAAAGTTCATCTGCAGCAAACGATCTGAGCAAAGCCTTGAAATGAACCTCCATGTGTTGCAGGGCTTGGAAGTAGACCTTCTACTGAATCTTCAGATGTCACAGGTCTTTTTGAAAGGCATTTCATTAATTATTTCTGGTTCACATCCTATTACCTTTTAGGGGCCTAATTGACCGTCTGATTTTGTCTTGAGTCACCACCCTCCATCCTATATGCTCCAACCTCCACCCTCTATGCTCCACCCTCTATGCGCCACCCTTCACCCTCCACCCTCAATGCTCCACCCTCCACCCTTCGTGCTCCACCTTCCACCCTCTATGCTCCACCCTCCACGCTCCACCCTCTATGCTCCACCCTCCAAACTCCATGCTCCATGCTCCACCCTCTATGCTCCACCTTCCATGCTCCACCCTCCACCCTCTATGCTCCAACTTCCAAGCTCCACCCTTCACCCTCTATAATTCCACCTCCACCCTCTATGCTCCACCCTCGAAGCTCCACCTCCACCCTCTATGCTCCACCTCCACCTCCACCCTCCACCCTCTATGCTCCACCCTCCACCCTCCAAGCTCCACCTCCACCCTCTATGCTCCACCCTCCACCCTCCAACCTCTATGCTCCACCCTCCACCCTCCACCTCCACCCTCTATGCTCCACCCTCCACCCTCCACCCTCCAACCTCTATGCTCCACCCTTCGTGCTCCACCCTCTACAATATATTCTCCATCTATATGAAATATAGATATTCCACCATCTATATGAAATATTTATATTGATATAATATATATACACAGATATACACACATATATATATATATATAGATATATATATCTATATATAGATATATATATCTATATATATATAGATATATATATAAATCCCTAAAACCCATAGGACTGAAAGACGGGTGGAGTGTCGGGGGTTAAATCATTACCGTCTTGCAGCGTTCTCCTCGCCGGGCCGAGACGCTCCTCTTGCCTCGGTCCCTCACGTCTGCTGAGTGGAACGTCTGGCGCTGGAGAACACAACAGGCAACAGGAAGCATTAGTTTACACCCAGAACCCCCCCGGAGTCACCAAACCTAAACAATGCACTTGTGGACACGTGAGTCTCTGTGAGCAGAAAGCAGTGTGCACCGAGCGATACACTTTGCCCACATGTGAAGCAGCGCATCTATAAATGCTTCTGCGGCTGTGGGTCTCCGTGTTGTGGCTGTGCGCTTATCGTGGGCGTGGGTAACAGCATGTGTAGAGCACAGGGTATATCTGTTGTTCGCAGGTCCCCACACATGCCTTATTACTGTCATTGTGCATTACAGTGTTCCTAGTGAGAGTCCATTGAACTAAAAGTTCAACTACTTGCATGTAAAGCGGCTGAGAGGCACAGTCTCGGTGCCTTACAACAGATTCAGATATTTGTCTAGTTGTCTTCATTGCTTGCCTCATCATCTCTCCATCGCACATCTAGTTATATATTATATGTATTATATATAAATATTGAAAGGCTGGAATGTGGGCTTTTTCCTCAACATGGATATGATAAGAAGTCGTCTTCTCCACAATGATTCCTAATTCACCTTTGTGGTGTGGTGTGTGTGGTGTGTGTGTGTGTGGTGTGTGTGTGTGTGTGTGGTGGTGTGGTGTGTGTGTGTGTGTGTGTGTGTACGTTATACTGTACACACACACACACACACACACACACACACACAGCCCACACTTTTGTTCCCAGCTTTGACTCCTGCATCCAAATTGCAGGATCATCTAAATATGCAAATGAGATGCATGTGTTTATGGGAGTGAGGAGTCGCTCAGACACGGAGGATGGTAAGTCCGCACTGGCAGACTCAAGTGTGTTTATAGAGTGGAGGGGATCAGGGGGACTCGATACTTGGCCCTTTACCTACTCAAGTATTTTACAGACTGTAATTAGTCTGTTATTCTGATCCTCTGAGACTTTAACGTACCTGGCTGAAGGACAATGAACCAGTGACTTGCTTTCTGTTCCGCTGGCCATTTACGTTCATTACAACCCTGTTATAAACACATTCATCCCTAGATTGTTGGTCTGCATGGTAGCTTTAAACATCTGGGGCTGCATCCTTTTTGACAGCATTGTGCTGCATAGAGATATGTGTTAAATGTATAACAGTGTCCACACACACACACACACACACACACACACACACACACACACACACACACACACACACACACACGGTAGTCCTTAGTCCCAAATGCTTGTGAATGCAACACAGGTGAACACATGCATCCATTGACCCTGAGGAACACATCAGAGGCAGACAGCATTCCATCACGCAAGCCAGGGTTTGAATCGGGCCGGTTCAGAGTACCGGCACATCAGAATGCTGTCCACTTGTGTAACTGTGACTTGTTACTGTGTATCGCCACTGACTAACGCTTAGAAATGTCTTTGGAAGCCTGGCTTAGAAGGTCAAGGTCAAAATATAATAGTAGTTCACTTGACAGAAGGAAATAAAGAACAAATATAATAATAATAATCCCTAACTTAGCACTTTATCATAATAAGCAATTAGCTAACTGAAATCATTATATATATTATGGATCTATTTGATTTATGCTTTTCTGAAAATTAACTCTCCAGTTGGACTCAATCGGCACTCAAATCTGTGTGTGTGTGTGTGTGTGTGTGTGTGTGTGTGTGTGTGTGTGTGTGTGTGTGTGTGTATGTAGCTGTTGAACAGATGTACAACAGTATTGAATTGACCAAAGATCATTTTACTCTTACAATGAATAACCCTTCTGTGGCGTGTGTGTGTGTGGTAGGTGGCTGGTTTAAGCAGCCTCACCTGGCCTGAGTTAGACTGATTAGGCTCTGGGGATAGGTGAGGCTACACACCTGATGTGTGATTGACCAATCAAGGCATGCAGAATGAACCAGCCATCACCACACACACTCAGAGAGGACCACGCTGTGCCTGCGTAGACACATGCTCAAACCTGCAGTAAAGCAGTTTACTCATCATCTGCCTGTCCCAGTGGTCTGGAGCCCAGAGAAGCCACTTACCTGGCAGGTAGCAGTGAACCCTGCTCGACCTTGATTACATCCATATTATATTTCAAGTTGAACATTGTGAGTAAGCAGCGTAATTGTGAGTAAACTGGAGGCAAACAAGACGCACGCACACAAATCACAACCTAAAACACACTCATAATTTTGTCTTCCAAATTAGACAAGTCTACTCAGAGGTCAGAAGTTAATTACAAAACATCTGAGGAATGTCACACAAATGAAAAATAGACTTTAAGTGGAGAATGCTGACCATGACTAGCAGTCATTAGCCTCTCTCCCAGCTAGCCAAGAGTTGTGGTACTAGTCACATGACTAGCTGTCAGCCATCTCTCTCCCAGCTGGTGAAGAGTTGTAGTACTAGTCACATGACTAGCTGTCAGCCGTCTCTCTCCCAGCTGGTTAAGAGTTGATACTAGTAACATGACTAGCTGTCAGCCATCTCTCTCCCAGCTGGTTAAGAGTTGTGGTACTAGTCACATGACTAGCTGTCAGCCATCTCTCTCCCAGCTGGTTAAGAGTTGATACTAGTAACATGACTAGCTGTCAGCCGTCTCTCTCCCAGCTGGTGAAGAGTTGTAGTACTAGTAACTCAACTACTAGTAACAGTCAGCCATCTCTCTCCCAGCTCGGTAACAGTGGTGGTCGAGTGGAACATGTGAGCGGACTCACCTTGGTGGAGAGGCCTGGAGGAGGGAGCCCGGCTCCTGGAGTCCTGGGTGGAAACACAGGAGAAATAGTTTAGTTTATCGATTAAAGAGGCGTTCGGATAGGGATTGTTAGATTGGTGTCTTCATGCAACGGGTACTGGTGCAATGGGTGCAAAAAATAACCTTTTTTCGTCTTGTTTAAGCGGGTCAACAAAAGCAAACTGAATCCGTGCGTCATCAACTCATTTACATAATCCAGTGTGAGGCTGCATTACTAAAGCGTCTTATTTGAGGGCTTTAGTTTGAAGTACGGAGGGAGCTATCAGAGCTAAGTGTTATTAACTGCACTCTCGCATGCGAGGAGAGGTCACCTCGCCTGCTCCTCACCCAAAGCCTCATTTCCTGTCATTGACTCATTGACTGTGAGGCTCGATTTGAACCCTTGCATCAAAATGAATCAATAGCATCCCAACTGTCTAGTTTTTGTCAGACATACTGTCTGCTACCGCAGGAACGCTTACCCCAGAAGTGGACCATCAGGACCCATATCATCCATAAGCCACATCGGCACCTAGCGAAGATTGCACATGACCAGAGTGTATTATAGGCTCAAGCTCGCACACACACACACACACACACACACACACACACACACACACACACACACACACACACACACACACACAAATACACAAACACACACACACACATACATACACACACAGACCAACACACCAACACCTTTGTTTGAAGGCTTGAATAGAAGTGTTTAAACGGCAGACCATCAGACAGCACTTCCAAGCAGGACACTAATCCAGCTGCTCTGACTGAAGCTGAGGACAGTGGATGTCCTGCACAGTGGAATCAGCCTGACTTGTTTGGCCTATTGAATTCTACAGGAGTTTAGGGAGCGAAAACAGTGATTTGTTCGCCTGATTTTGTCCCCGTCCCACAGCGTTAATCCTTCCCCTATTGAGATGAGATGAATCGCGGGGCATTAGCCTCCAATTACACTCTTTCTGCGGACTAATCTTTGTTCATAAACTACCAATCTTTGCACTCCGCGTCATCCTCAATTAACTGTGCGAACAGAAAGTTAAATAGTCATTAGGTGTCTGTGCTCTGTTCTCCCCTCAGAGAACACACACACACGCATGTGCACACACACACACACACACACACACACACACGAGTACAGACACACACACACACACACACACACACACACACACACACACACACACACACACACACACACACACACACACACACTCCAGCACCACCCTATTTCTAACTTCCACTGTTTGTGGAATAAAATGGCATTTTTTTTCTGCAGAAATGGTAATGGCCTGATTAACTCAAGCTGCTGCATTATCAGCAAATGTGCTGGAAAATCCTAGTTTCTATCTTTAATGGTGCAGCTTTTATGGTGTGATACACACACACGCACACACACACACACACACAGACATGCACACACACACACACAGCACACAGCACACACACACACACACACACACACACACACACACACACACTCACACACACCACACACACAGTGTAGAGGTGCAGACATTGAATGGATATTATTTTGCAATGCATTTAAACAGAACCGTGTCCAGGTGTCCAGGTCTCGAAGGGGTATTGATCACATTGTATTGGATTCCCACTAAACAATGACAGCCTGGCACAATGGAGAAGACAAAGACAAGTCGCTCATTACAATACATGACATCTGCTCGCTCCTTGATGGACTCCAGCGGCGGTGAGCTGCTTCTCCGCCATACATCCTGATGACGGAGACACGGGCAGCGCACCAGCTCAGCCCTCATCCTCCTCCTCCACTCCTAGCTCCTATCTGCTCCCAAGGCCAAACACTAGCTACTATGCTGCCCCGGCCTCTGTGTGTTATTGGTACACACAGTATTCAATATCAGTATTCAGTATTCAATGCACAGCCAACAGCAAGGTTCTTGCATATAAACCTATAAATGCTCCTCTGGCATGGGGGGTTATGAACAGTCGCCTTGACTTGACTTATATTTCTTCTGAAAGAAAGCATTTGACATAAGGTATGGGAAGGTAAGAGGCGTGCATGACTATAAAGTCTATCAAGCTTTACCTCTCTCTACCATGGGATGTTCTTGCCAGCATCGCCTTGGCACAGTGTGACGGTGTAATTGCATGCTAAAGGTCCAGATGTTTGGTTATGTTATCAGAGACCTGGGCGGGCCCACACAGTGGGAAGATTACAGCAGGTCAGAGCCAAGAGCCCTCAGGCAGATGGGCGTCTCCGTTCAGATGTTTTAAGGTGCCCACCAGGGGGAATTTAATGACTATAGAAAGCTATCTGATGCCTATTGTAAAAGAGAAAACATATGTCTTGAAAGACACAATACGAGGTGTTAAACAGCCTAGTTTAATGTTGTCTGGTATGGATCTGTGGAGTGTGTGTGGTTGGTTGCTGGTTGAAGCAGCCTGCCTCACTTAGTCAGACTGATTAGACTCTGGGGCTGGGTGAGGCTGCACACTCCTTAGTAATCAAGTTCCACAGGTTAAACCAGCCACCACTACACACACTCAAGGAGTAGCGCTAGCATGTACCATCGGCTCTGTTCATTCAACAGCAACAGAACTGTACAATATACCAAATTCCTTATCGCAACTGTTGTCGGGAGGTGCCCAAAAAAGCCATTTTAATGGCTTTTGGTAGCGTTGTCTACTACACTGGTGCCATGAACAGGGACCTCGTCGACCAGGACAAGTCACAGCCTCCTCCCAGCACCAACCCTTTCCCCGCCAGCAGTGACAGTCGATGGTGGAGCCAAGTGGACGACAGGGGAGGCAGCGCAGCAAATGCTACAAGCAACAGCCTGTGGCTAGCCACCCCTGAATCCAGTCGGCAACAACCAAGGTCCTGGGGCACCTCCACCAGCCACAACAGCAGCCCAAGGCCCCATGCTCCAGGTAGGAGGTGGGTGGGAAGATGCTTCCTCGCCCGAGTGGAGGGTAGCCTAACCGGGGGCTGTTGCGGACCCTCGATGGAGCAACCACAATGGCCTGTGGCCTGACGGTCTGTATGGGCTGTCACATGAGGAGTGCAAGCATGTACCATTAGCTCTGTTCATTCATCAGTTACAACACTCTACAATGAACCGGATTCCTCACCGCAACTGTATCCTTGTTGTAGGGAGGTCCCCAAAGAAGCCATTTTAATGGCTGGTTGCAGCATCACCTGCTACAGAATCCTATTTATGCAATACAAATGACATTTGTCTCCTCCTTCCCCCTTCAGATGGAACACATCCATCCAGACTGTAGCTTCATCTTGAAAACTGTCAGGGCTGTTCTTCCATCCTTTGGAAAGACTATCGCTGTGATGATCCCGGACATCATCAACCTTTTTTCATGAAAATCTGTGATGAAAATAAGTGTGTTTCAGGGATAGAGTAGAGATGGCAATTGAGAGTGTTGAGACTGAGGAGAGAAAGACACTGCAGCTCACATCTTGTTTTTGTTTTTTTAACTACATCAAATGCTGCTGTTCAACTCGCTCTTTTCCCACTCCGACAATTCAACTCCTTGGACGATTTTCTCCAAAGCAAATGAGCAGACGGGCATATTACAGGCCTTCAGGCAGGCATCAGGGTTTGAATTTTGAACCAGAAATAGGCTTCCTGTGGTGAATTTGCGCTGCACACCAAGCAATAAGAGACTCAAGCTCATAAATCCCTACGAAAAAACCTCACTGAGAAACATGTCAGAAATGAGGGCAATTGTAGCCAGATGAAAAATAGACGTCTGAGTCAGCGTCATTTCTAGGCTCCTTAAATAAACGACCCCAGACATCCCAGACAAGTCCATGCAAAAATATTGTCCCTTGAATCAGATCGCTATTCTCACCCTCTTAGAACTATCAACCCTGAGAGTAAGAGAACGACCTGTATTTTACATTTAGTTGGTGCAATTTACATAAAGTCATTTAGCAGATTTAGCAGGAAGTTAATACTGCAGGAGGGAATGGGGAGTAAGCATTCCATTATACTTGTTCTATATAGCAAATCAAATCTTGAATCTTGAATCTGAATCTTGGAAGATGTTATTTTCCAAAAACAATCCAGCATAGTTCCAGCTGGTGTTTCATACTGCTCCACTAAAATAAGTCAATGTTTCCCACATAAGTGTCGCTGTGTGTGCGTTAAGGTACACAAACCGAGTGATACGATGACATGAACCGTCCTAACAGCCACTCTCAACAGGCATGAGAGGGCGCAACTTTCTGGACTCATTACAGTTACTGCACTGTATTCATGATGCTGCTGCACTACTGGCACTTTAAAATGCTTGTTGTGCTTTATGCACAATTAAACACATGTACATATCATCCATCAGTCACTTTATTTATATTTTTTATTGTCATTTTTATTGTGTATCTTTGTGTTTTAAATATTCATACTGCAGGAGGGAATGGGGAGTAAGCATTAAATTGTACGCACTCATGACACTTTGGACACGGGTTTCAGAACCCAGTAGCATCCCCAAGGGCGGTGAGACGGTGCCGGCACACATCTGTCACACCCTGTGGACCGGATACACCGTCTTTTCTAGTCCCAGCAGTGTGACGCCAATTTGCAAAGTTAGCCAAAAAGGGATAATTAAAGAGTGAATTTGGATGACATTGTATTAAGAGCTTTTTTCTTTCACTCCATTTTTGTTAGGAGTTCTATATCTATAGCTTATACTATAATTACACACCAGCGCTTTGTGCAGCAATGCACTGCTTGGTCTTACTCTTGAAATCAGAAGGGTTTTATTTTGTAATCTCCTCCAGGGTCCGTGGCTAACGGAGAGAGCTAACAGAGTTCACTGCTTCGGTTACTTTCTGCAATTCAACTTGTTTTATTTTGCTGGTAATACCAGAGCCTAGGATTGTATTACCAAATAATACACGTTTTCTTCTGTCAATTTCATTTCAAGTCAAAAGTCAGTAAAATTGCGCTTCTTCTTCAATGGCTTCTCAATTGCTTCTTAAATGCTTTCGTCATTTCTCCTCAAAAGTAAACGAAATGCCGGCCCTTTATATACAACCAGACAACCATTGTATAAACGAGATGAGCCAAGATAAACTAATACGAGGGTTTGATCAGCTACAGGAGATGGAGACAAACCAGATCTATTGTCAAACTTGTACTAGAGCATCCCCCCTCACTCTCTACCCACAGATCAGGGAACACATGCCCACCTAGAGCAGACACATTCACACCCCCTAAAGCAGTGATTCCCAACCGGTACGCGGACCCCTAGGGGTACGTGATGGAATTGCAGAGGGTACGTTGAAAGATTAGAGATTGCAATTTAAAATATATATATATTATTATTATTTAAAAAAAATTAACACATTTTAGCAATGCTCAGCAACCTAAGACCCACGTTATGAAACCGTGAAATGAAACCCGCGAAATGAAACGTGCGATGCGGTCTCTGAGACGGCTGGTGGCACTCGTGCTCATAACTCTGGAAAATGGATGCATAGTTGGGCCGCGTTAAACGCACTCATACCGGTACCGTCGCTGCGGAACCGGGTGAGCCCAGTGAAAAGAAAAAAAAAGTGGACAAGACCAAATACCGGCAGTTCAGTGACAAACACATTGTTTATGGATTTACTACATCTGATGATGTTTTTTTGGCGGCGTTGGACGTTGGTGGTTGAACGTGTGTATGAATGGGTGACTGTGAGGCATGACTTGTAAAGCGCTTTGAGTAACCATTGGTTAGAAAAGCGCGATATAAATGTCCATTTACCATTACAGATAGTGTGTGTGAAAAACAACATTATCTCTATCTATTAGAGATACAGTGTGAAAAACAACCTTATCTCTATCTACCTATTACAGATATAGTGTGAAAAACAACCTTATCAATTGTTGACAGAGTCACATGTGCAGCAAGAAACCAGTCATGACGACGAGGTCTTATTTAGCCTTAACTGGCGTGGTTTATTTCCATATATGCATTGCACCACTTGACCCGCTCTCCGTGAGAGCTAGAGAGAGAGAGATAGAAGGGGGGGGAACAATCCCTTATATCTGACACCTGACGTCAGCTACAATAGCTGCGCCTCCTTACGCCTATAGCGCCCTCTTACTGCGGAACAGTTATAGTGCAGTTACATACAGACATATTAACACTTACACTTAACACTCCCACTTATGAATGACGTGTATACTGTACAACTTTTCCAAGAAAAAATAACAATTCAAAACATCAAAAGAACATGGCGGTCAATATTACATAACAGGCAATATTTTACACACCGACATGTCAAACGATTCAGATCTTTCCACATATCTCTTCTGGAATTTTACACAACGCAGACTGTTCGAAGTCCATGCCTAGGAAATGTTTTAACCTGCCCAGGTCCTTCATCTTGAATCTGGTGGAGAGCATACCTTTCACCTGCTCTAGGTTTCTAGTGTTGTCTGCTGCGATGATCAAATCATCCACCCAAATCACAATTATCACTTTCCCTGCCTCTTTTGACTCCTTTGTGTAAACACAGGGGTCTACTGGGTTCTGTATGAAGTGGTCTTCGATTAGACATGTATGAAGCATCTCGTTCCAATTTCGCCCAGACTGTTTCAGGCCGTAAATGGATTTTTGTAGCTTACATACTAGCTTCCCTCCTTTCTTCTCGTAACCTTCAGGTTGTTCCATATATATGTCCCTGTCAATGGGTGCGTGCAGGTAGGCTGTCTTCACATCCATCTGGTGTAAAATCAAGTCGTCTTCGGCTGCCTTCTGCATAACTACCCGTACACTGGTCAGATTAGCTGTAGGGGAGAATGTCTCACCGTAGTCTATTCCTTCCCTCTGACTGTAGCCTTTAGCTACAAACCTGGCCTTGTACCTGTCGTGCCCTTCAATACCCTCCTTGATTGAGTACACCCACTTGCCTCCCACTGCTTGTCTACCCTCGGGTAACTTTGTTAGAGTAAAAGTATGATTGTCCTCCAGGGACCTCATCTCCTCATCCATCGCTCTCTCCCATTTTCCTGACTCAGGGGATATCATGGCCTCTTTAAAGGTCTGAGGTACACCACTCACTACTCTGTAGCAGTAATCTATACTGGTAAGTGTACTGTCATCCTCGTCACTTTCTCTCTGGGCATAGTCTTTCAGATACTTTGGGGGTTTATGTTCCCGGGGGGGATATCTCCCACTGCATGAGGCACGTGGCGTCACCCTAGGGTGCTTCTCGCCATCATCCTCCGGTGGCTGTTGACTGTCTGTCTCCATGTCTGTGCTCAGTACACTAGGCTGTGGCGTCTCTCTTTTCTCACACCCTACTCTGGAGTCCAGCTCTGGCTCCTGTGTCTGTGTCTCGTTCTCACAGTTGTCTTTGTGACAAACTTTACTAATCTGTGCTTTTGCACTTTCCCCTTACCGGGATAATAGACTAGAAAAGCGGGGCTGCCCTTGTCATGCCCTACAAAAAGTCCTTTCTCACACCTGGACTCGAGTTTTCCTCTGTCCTGTTGGTAAGCATAACATACTGACCCAAACTTGTGCATCCTGGCTAGATCACACCTTTTTCCTGTCAGTGCTGTATATGGGGTGGTGCCCGTGTGCTTGTTAAAACACCGATTTCTAGTGTAAGCTGCTTCTTGGACCGCATAATGCCATAGACTCTTAGGTAAGTTACCGTCTATTAGCTTACACCTAGCCATTTCGAAGAGAGTGCGCCCTTCCCTCTCAGCTATCCCGTTTTGGTGCGGGGAGTAAGGACAGGACGTCTCGTGTCTGATCTTGTTCCTTCTCAGCAGTGACTGAAACTCTCTATTTGTGAACTCTGTTCCGTTGTCGGACCTCAGGCACTTTACGCTGCCATACGGAGCCACATCTGCAAGGAATTTCTCTGTGGCCTGAAGTGCGTCACTCTTTGCTTTGAGAAAGTAGACAAACACTGCCCCTGTACACACATCTGTGAAAGACTGCATATATTTAAAGCCGCCTATGGACTCATTATTCACTGGGCCGGCTAGATCTGTGTTAACTAGCTCAAGTGGTGTCTTTACTTTTTCTGTGGGACCTCTGTTCCTTGTTTGAGTGAACTTTCCCTTTATACACACATCACATTCTTTGTTAGGTCTATGCTTTTCACCGTTAATGTGCATGCCTACTGTTACCGCCTGCAGCTTCAGTATGTCCTCGTAATTACAATGACCCATGATCTCATGCCATGTCTGAATATCATGACTGACATTACACACATCATTTTCATTACATTCTGTTTGTAGATAATACATTCTCTTGTACACCTCAATGTTAAATCTCGTACCGTCAGGCTTCACAAGAACATCGTTACCTTCATTGAAGAACACCTTGGCACCATTTGCAGTAGCAGATTTTACAGAGAATAGTTCTTGGGGGAACGAGGGTATGTAGAGGGCGTTCTTCAACGTCACTGTACACCGGCGCCCCTCACTGTCTATGAGGCATACCTGTGCGTCTCCTCTCCCGTGCGCCAACCCGAAAGTGCGCTTCCCGTCTGCCAGCTCCATGCTGTGTCTCTCCGGCTCGAAGGTGCTGTCAAAGTTCTTGAATCGGCTCCTGTCGTTGATAATGTGGGACGACGCACCTGTGTCCACGATCAGTCCCTTCCTTTGGGCCTGCTGCTGCTGCGCTGACCGGCTGGCGTATGCTGTCTGCGCCCCGAAGGTGAAGTCCTCTTTCCCCGCTCCTCTCCGGGCGTCGTCTCGACTCGCCTCACGTCCACCGCTGCCGCCATCTTGTCCACAGCCGCCATCTTGCACGTGCGCGTACCGAGCGCTCTGTTCGCGCTTCTTTCTACACACTCTGTCTGCGTGTCCCGAAGTTTTGCAGAAACTACACCAAACAGTTTTTGTGCAGTTATCCTTTCGGTGACCCTTTTCTCCACAACGCCAACACGCCATCTCCGTCGGGGGTCCGGTCTTTTTCTTTGGCGCTGCCCGGGCCTTCATTACCCTTTCTCCCGCCTCCTCGGCGACCGGGTCTGAGTCTTCTGAGGCCTCGAAGTTCCGCAACTTGGCCTTGAACTCCCCCAGCGACATGTCCGCTGAACCGTGCGTCACCAACAGTGTGAACGGTTTATACATCTCCGGTAGTCCCCTCATAACCATCGCCATCATTAGTCCATCACTCGGTGCTTCTCCTGCACTTTTGAGCGCAGTGATGATCTGCTCCGCCCTGATGACGTATTCAGTCACGGTCTCTGTGCTAGCTTTCTTCAGCGCGGTCAATGTTATATACAGGGATACAATCCGGGGCCTACCTTTGCCGATGTAGTGTTCTCTTAACACTTTTAGACTCTCTCGGCCTTTGTCCTTTGTGTCCCGGAATATCAGCCCCAAGCTTGTGTTGTCTAGGAGTGGTGCTAGCTCGCAGTATGCGTCGGCGTTCAGCTTAGTATCCAGGGCTTGCGCGGCCTCCGTTATGTCTCCCGTGAGGCCCGTCAAAATTGTCTTTTTCAGCCCCAATCCGTGCATACAGCACAACATCCGCTCTTCCCAGAGCTCGTATTCTTCTGCCCTTCCGTCAAACGTGGGCCACTTGCTTCTGCCTCTGGTCGCCATCTTTTGGTTGTAGCTTAGCTTTAGTGTCACGCGGTTCTCCCGCCGCTAAACTGGCCTACACTTTTCAGCTAACTACCTATCGTTCTTTTGCTCTTACGTGATCTGGGCCCATAACCTGTTGACAGAGTCACATGTGCAGCAAGAAACCAGTCATGACGACGAGGTCTTATTTAGCCTTAACTGGCGTGGTTTATTTCCATATATGCATTGCACCACTTGACCCGCTCTCCGTGAGAGCTAGAGAGAGAGAGATAGAAGGGGGGGGAACAATCCCTTATATCTGACACCTGACGTCAGCTACAATAGCTGCGCCTCCTTACGCCTATAGCGCCCTCTTACTGCGGAACAGTTATAGTGCAGTTACATACAGACATATTAACACTTACACTTAACATCAATAGTGTCATATCACAATCTATATATTTATCTAATAGGGATATAGTGTGAAAACACACACAGTCTCACACACACAGTCTACACATGCACATACACACACACACACACACAAACGAACACACACACAATCTCACACATACACACCAGACACGCACACACACACACACACCAACACACATGCACACACACACTATCTCACACATGCACGCACGGACACACACACACACACACACACACACACACACACACACACACACACACACACACACACACAACCAGGTCAATTCAAAACCTGCCGTTCAAAATGTCCGGTAATAATGCTCATACAAAACTTCATTGCCCCTTTTGGCCACGAACTGACTAAGCTGCCACATTGATGTCAAGCACGCCCGACGAGACGCAGTGGAGTGATGACAGCGCTCCGCGGCTATGCTGGTTTAACTTTTGCGACAGCTTGCAAAGTGCTCATTTATGAATTCAGCGAGCTGTATCCTGACTGGGCTACACTGGCTCAAAGTGCCTGTGTTCTGCCCGTGTATAGCGTGCCAGCAGAGAGGGGCTTCTCCCTGCAGAATCCTGTGGAGACATCCCTGAGGAGTCGTCTGGAGGAGGAGAGAGTGACGTGGCTTATGCATATTGCAAGCTGCAAAGACACCTTGGACATGTTTCATTTTAAAATAAGGAGAAAGTAAAAAGTTACCTGGTAGCCAAAAGGGTCAATTTGATGCCATGTAGCCTTTTGTTAAAATGGGCTACAGATGTTACAGGTGTTTTTTCATAGCCTACATTTCAGCGGCTAATGAGGTTTTGCTCAATCGTTCCTGTTTGTTTTGCTTAATCATTTCTGTTGTTCATTAAATAGTCAAACTGATTTGAGTCGTTGTCATTCTTTCGTCAACCTTGGTGTACATTATAGTTGCGTTTGTAACATGACTGTTAATGAAACATGACCGGTAAGTTTAGAATTTGTCCGGTAAAATAAATTCTTTCCGGACACTTGACCGGCAAACCTTTCCTTGCGGAAACCCTGACACGCACACACACACACACACACACACACACACACACACACACACACACACACACACACACACACACACACACACACACACACACACACACACACACACACACACACACACACACACACACACACACACACTCACACACACACACACAATCTCACCCATACACACACATGGATGCACGTACAACACACAGACACACACACACCTCCACTAGGCACAAATAGCAGCTGTGAGCAGGAGGAGTCTAAGTCTCCCGGGAAGATGAAACGCTAACTCAGGAAGAGGACTGCGGCGCAGGGTGGAGGAGGAGGACCAACACATTAGAATAGAGAACAAGAAGCTGCTGATACGGGATAGAAAAGTGGGAAGAGAAAGAATGAACGAGTCCATGAGAGCCATGAAGTCACACATACAACAACAAGAGAGAGAGAGAGAGAGAGAGAGAGAGAGAGAAAGAGCCAGGGACACCTGACCAATTACCCACTGATACATGGAGAGAGGAAATCATTAAGTAATCCTGGCATACTGCAGTCTGGGGTTCCCCCCCCTTCTCCCACCTCCCTTTTGTGCCTGCATTCATTAGCTGGTCGCCACACAGATTAGTGATGAGTCAGCTGAAGGACGAGGTGTGGGGAGGGACTGGCTCAAACTTCAGCCTGCCCTAGATAGAGCCAGGAAACCCAGAGAGACGAGTCGGGGCCTTCACAGATTAACTAGAGACCTCAGGACATCATGTAGCATAGTAGCAGAACACACACACACACATACACAAACACACACACACTCAGAAACGATAGGATCTTTAGGGATTGTTCTACAGGCATTTAAAGGTTGGCCGAGCAGTAACCTCTGAACGACCAACAAGCCTTCCCCTGATTCCCCTTATGACCAAAATGCATTACCGTCTCTGTTCATAACGCGCCACTTCCCTGGACTCTCAGCCGCTGGTGAGTGGGAGTGAGGAGCGAGCGGTGTGCACTCATCACACCAGCAACTAGCAAAATATAGCATGCAGAACGAAGGGATTGAACTCAAACATCAGGCCAATCAGACGGTCTGTTTTCTGAAGGGACAATTTAATCATGGCTGCTGGAAGTGAATGCAGGCCATTCACAAGCTTGTCAGACGGAGATGGCTGCATAGGATTACCAGCCAATCCAACATGCATAATTCTCTCTCTGTATCTTCCTCTGTTCTCTTATTCTCTCTCTCTCTCTGTATCTTCCTCTGTTCTCTTATTCTCTCTCTCTCTCTCTCTCTCTCTCTCTCTCTCTCTCTCTCTCTCTCTCTCTCTCTCTCTCTCTCTCTCTCTCTCTCTCTCTCTCTCTCTCTCTCTCTCTCTCTCTCTCTCTCTCCTCTCTCTCTCTCTCTCTCTCTCTCTCTCTCTCTCTCTCTCTCTCTCTCTCTCTCTCTCTCTCTCTCTCTCAGTACTGAGGCTCTCCTGGGGATGCAGGGCTCTCCTACTGGATAATCTTTGTTGGTGGTTGATCAACCCTATTGGTATGGAGCATGATGACGTGATTGAATCTATCTGAAGTTCTCGTCCAAAATCTGTGATTCTATGCTCCATCTACCACAAGCTCACCTTGCTTCTTCGATGACAATGAAATGTATTAACACAAATAAGGTTGAGGGTTAGTATTACACCCTTACTACTTCTTACATCTCCGGAATGCATGGAAGATGGGCCTGGAAGACTACTCTGTCCCAAAGGGTTTATGATTAAACAGGCAGTGTAGTGAACACAGCTTGTCTTAGGGATTGGAGGATGTTTGCTGTGGGGTAAGATACATCTCTGATCAGGCCCTGATCAGAAAGTGACCCTGGACCAACGTGTGGAAGCCAAAGCAGCGGCTACAGGTAACATGCACTCCCTCACTATAGCAGCTGTTACCATGGAAATGGCTACACTAACCACTGAACCTCCTCTTGATGACATGAAGAGGAAACCAAACTAAAAAGCTTTAGGGTGTGAGTCAAGTACCAGCCACTTCATTTTCCCCATGCTTCTCTGCCAACTGTCAAAAAGCAAACATAGCATGTGTTTACAGAGAGCACTACAAAATAAATGGACGCTAGCTTTTTCTGGAGTGTGGTTCTTCACTTTTTTATATATCAACAGCAGCCATGACTAATGACAGCTAGTCATGCTAACATTTAGCTGAACAAAGGGAACATATATAATGCAGATTGAATAGCAATGCCTTAATGACATGGTTGTGTATTTATAGGGTGACCAGACGTCCTTTTTTTTGGAACCTAAAATATGCATTGGCCGGGATTTATAAATCCCCTACAGTCATTACTTTACATAACTTTGAAATGAATCCTTATGTCCCGCCTTCCCGCATGCCACCATAGGTCGGTCATGTAGGCTACAACTTAAGCCATTCAAACCATGGCAAACATTGGTCAAACTGCATCTCAATCATTACCCTCAGCAACCCCCCCCCACCCACCCACACACACACACAAACACTGTTTATGAACAGCAATGAATCTATGCCACTGAGGAAAAGTGTAGCACCAATGCAGAGCAAAATTCTATGAGATCAAGAACAGAGGCATCGACAATGTAACAGGGATGGATATAGAACTAACAGCGCAAAGATGTCTAAAAACAGCTCAAACTGAATTAGATTTTCATGATGACTGCGGCAGCCAACAGTCAGGGGAACCGAGTGTGGAGAAGAAGTATAGGAAATAGCAGTCAAAGCGCTGACTTTCTGCTCGAAGGATCAACCCTTCACAATCCGTTCGGTTTTTACTGAAAGTTAGAGATTTTCAAATGTACATTGTTTCCAGTCATCGCCGAACATTGCTGTCAAATATTCATTTTTCTTGCAGTGTTTTTTTATTTTCTATTTTAGATTTTGCACATTTTCTGTAAGGCACTGCCACTTTCATTTCACTGCACATCCCGCATGTGTATGTGACAAATAAAGTTTTAGAATCTTGAATCATAAATAAATACCAGTCCGCTAAATGTCTGATAACAGTGAAGCAGCTCTGACCCCGACTCCCTGGGTTCTCTGTGTGAACCCGATGGACCCCACTATCGAGTCACCCGATGGACCCCCCCCCCGGCAGCTCATCCTTCTTGACAGGCCCGCATCCTTCCCAAGTGGGTCCCTGCTATACCTACACTTCATTATGCTACCCTGATCACATTCCATACAAGAGCCCAAATGAGGCTAAGAGATGCAGGCATCTGGTGTGCTGCTGTCCACTGCCAGTCCCGTGGTCCAGGGAGGATTTTCTCTCCACAAACCCTACTGTCCTTTTCTTCATTCCATTACTGCCGCGGTGTCTGCATCCCAGGGATATCCATTAATCCTATTTAATTCCTGCAGCAGCAAATATTATATATAAATATTGAGATATATATATATATATACGTATATATAGTCTTCTATTTGCTTAAAGGTGGTGCGATGAATCATTTAATTTCTCTCCCTTGCACTTTCAGACAGGCAGAGAAAAGTTGCCTCTGCAAACGGTGCCAAATAATTCCATCTCTTAATGATCACGAGGCCACATGTCACTAAGAAAAGCATATACAAGCAATAATTACTTTTAAATTAAGCTTTAAATCAAATAAATACATTTATTTGATTAAAAAGCACACATCTATAACGCCAAGCCAGGACAAACACTACAACTGATAAATTATGCTAAAAAACTGCATTTTCAACCAGAAACCTGGTGATATGAACCATATGAATACATTTTAACACAAGCATATTTTTACATTAATTTGGACTTGTGTGTGATATGCCTAATCAAGCTTACCTTAGGGCAAAGTCACATTCAACTGGCAAATATTAATATCGCCCTGTCCACAATCTCAGTAGTATTTCTAACCCTCCCTATAACATATACATTATTTGTTTTTGCTTTGAATTAAATAAATACAATTTTGTGGGATAATCTTTTGCATTTTGTAGTGTTTGTATTTATATTGCATGCATTTGGTGGCCAATGAGATCACTATGCTGGAGAGCTGTTTTAGAATTCAGCGTCAGTTGACAGTTATATATTCCTTGCTATATATATGTCATACTAATGCAACAACAAACACATCATATTTCCATGTTCCTGCCATCATTTATCACCTACCACTTCCCCCCAGTTGGCCAGTTGTGAGACTCTTGAGTTGTTTGGCAAGCAATTGATTCCCTCTTCTCTAGTCCAGAGCAGAGCAGTGAGAACCATGTGGTTTTGTCAGATATGCATTCCTAAGTTTATGTTGCTAAATCAGTGGCACAATATAAGGTTCACTGATGTATGTCTTTTGACCAATAATCCAGATTGATAGTATTTATAATATTGTAATAATATACAGTTAATAATTATAATATTGTAGATATACCACCTGTTGGATCTGTAATGTTTTGCTGTCGTCAACATTCAACATTCACTCAGCCATGGATCCTCATCTGTGTCTGGGCCCAGCCAATGAGCCATTGGCTGAGTCATCACAAACACGCGCTTCATTTCCCATCATCACTGTACGCAGTTATGATCACAATAATAAACAGCATCATAACCATAACGCTGACACAGGGCCAAGATAAAATTGGTAATCGCGACAGACATAATACCGAGCAAGTTTTTCGCTCACTTTGAATAGGACCATGAGCCGACCAACAACTTGAACACCCAAGTTGAAGATTGGGAACTGGTCCTCAACACTGGAGCAACCCAAGGCTGCTGCCTCAGTCCCCGGCTGTACTCGCTGTACACACATGACTGTACTGCCACGCACAGCAATAATCTGATTATAAAGTTTGCAGACGACACCACAGTCATTGGCCTCAGAAAAAGCAGAATAGGCCAGACGTGGCTAGTGAACTTCTACCGTGGCACCGTAGAGAGCGTCCTGACGTGTGGCGTCACTGTGAGGTACGGCAACACCACTGCACGGGACAAGAAAGACATCCAGAGGGTCGTGAGGATGGCAGAGAAGATCATCGGGTGTGCACTTCCATGCATTGAGGAGATCTGTAGGACCAGATGTCGGAAGAAGGCCATGTCCATCATAAAGGACTGCAACAACCCTGGGCATCATCTCTTCTCCCCCCTACCGTCTGGACGCCGGTTGCACAGCATCCGTACTACCAGGTTTGAGGATAGTTTTTATCCACAGGCAGTGCGCCTGCTAGGAGTGCTTCCACTTTCACTGTCATAACATTGTAGTTAACATTACACTTACATACTTTCTGGACTCATCACAGTTACTGCACTGGACTGCACTGTATTCATGATGCATGATACTACTACTGGCACTTGAAATGCTTTTAAAGATTTTTGTAAAAAAACTAAAATATATATATTTTGGTTTATTTGTATTGTATATATTATTTGTATTTGTATGGTGTTGTTTTGGAGATTTATACTGCGGGAGGGAATGGGGAGTAAGCATTCCTATGTACTTGTTAGAAATGGCCAGTAAAATATCTTGTATCTTGTATCTTGTGTGTGTGTGTGTGTGTGTGTGTCAGCCTCCAGCGTGTCCCCATCTGGGAGCTGAATGTGTGTACTCTACAGAGATCCTGGCTTGCTCTTTGATTGATCTCCTCTTTTAAGCAGAGCTCTGCAGAGGAGTTCCAACGGCCCCTCTATGGCAGAGTCGCTGTCGGCCGGGAAACCCACAGACTCTCAATAAGAGCCGGAATTCACACCGAATAACAGAGCTCGATAAATCAACAGGGAAAATAAATTAACGGACTCCAACAGGAAGGCAGAGGCCAGGGAAGGTGAGGGGAGAGATCAGGGGTAGGGAGAAGCTGACCTACAGAGGACAGGAAGGAGGTGATGTAAGGTGAGGGGAGAGACGAGGAGTAGTGAGGAGCTGAGCTACAGAAGACAGGAAAGAGGTGATGTAAGATGAGGAGGAGAGACGAGGGGAAGGGAGGAGCTGATCTACAGAGGACAGGAAGGAGGTGATGTAAGTTCAGGAGGAGAGTCCAGGGGTAGGGAGAAGCTGACCTACAGAGGACAGGAAGGAGGTGATGCAAGGTAAGGGGAGAGACAAGAGGTAGGGAGGAGCTGACCTACAGACGACAGAAAAGATATAATGCAAGGTGAGGGTAGAGACGAGGGATAGTGAGGAGCTGACCGAAAGGAGGAGACACACATTATGGAAACACTTCAGAATAGCCGTGCAAAATGATGATGGATTTTCCCTCCTCCTCCAAAGCAAAAGTGAGTGTGTGTGCGTGTGTGCGTGTGTGCGTCTGTCGTCTGTCTGTGTGTGTGTGTGAGCGATGGGGAGGGCTGGGTGTATAAAAAGACCACGTGAGGTCTGTGGACATGGACCTCACACTGAACAGCAGAGGATGTTGGAAGGTGTCCACGAAGAGGGTCAGACTGAGCTGTCAACCACAGCTCACACTCAGCCTGCAGGCCAAACTGGCAAAAGGCTCTCTAGCCTGCTTATCAGCGGAGCACCACCCAAAACTATCATCGAATACACGGCCCAAATCTCAGCGAGTACTGAACGACTTGTGTTTTTTTCTGTATAATTTATTGTTGTATATGTACAAATCAAAAGTTAGTTTTCATTTTTTTTTATATTTAAAAAATGTGTGTGTTACACCCATACAAGATGCAATATGTTTTTATTCTCCATGTGCAACAAGTACAATGGAATGCTTACTCCTCATTCCCTCCCACAATAATACTATAATACTAAACTATACAATAGTATACTACACTAAACAATACAATACTAAACAATACTATACTATACTAAACAACACTATGATATAAAACAACTGAGCTTGGCTGGTCTCACAGTTTTGACCTGCTTTTTCCTGCTGTACAGCTAGCAGCAAACACTTCTAAACAGAGATTTGGGGGGGGCAGTATAGCTCAGGAGGTACAGCGGTCGCCTCACAACCGGAAGGTTGCTGGTTCGATCCCCTGCTCCACCTAGCAGGAACTGTCGAGGTGTCCTTGAGGAAGACCCCCTAACCCTAACTGCTCCCTGGGCGCTGTATAAATAGCTGCCCACTGCTCCTAATACTAGGATGGGTTAAATGCATAAAACACATTTCACTGTATGTTTACATGTATGTGACCAATAAAGAGGATTCAATCCTCACCATTTGTTCATTTGACTGACTATATTGGGACATTATGAAGCATGCCTTGCCTTATTTTGAGACCTGACTTTTATTTAGGGCTGGGGACTTTTGCATTTCCCCAAATGTGTAGCAATATGAAGTAAACGATAGGTCTGTAGAGATTGTCGCTGCCTGGGCAGGTATACACCGCTAGACACGCGGGACTCATACCGGTGATGGTGTCTTTAGTTTAGCGTGTCACGTGGCTAATTCAGAGCATGAATGTATCTTTCTACCTTTAAAAAAACGACGTTTAAACTGCATAAGCTGCTATTGAGATGTGTGAAATGTGTAATACGGCACCACAGCAGCGCTTTACAGCACTTTTACAGCACTATACATTTCACTTTCAGCTTCGATGGGAAACTCTGGCCAGTGTACTCTACTGGGAGGTGTAACTGTGTTCTCTACTGGGAGGTGTAACTGTGTTCTCTACTGGGAGGTGTAACTGTGTACTGTACTGGGAGGTGTAACTGTGTACTCTACTGGGAGGTGTAACTGTGTACTGTACTGGGAGGTGTACTGTGTACTTACTGGGAGGTGTACTGTGTACTTACTGGGAGGTGTAACTGTGTACTCTACTGGGAGGTGTAACTGTGTACTCTACTGGGAGGTGTACCTGTGTACTCTACTGGGAGGTGTACCTGTGTACTGTACTGGGAGGTGTACCTGTGTACTGTACTGGGAGGTGTACTGTGTACTGTACTGGGAGGTGTACCTGTGTACTCTACTGGGAGGTGTAACTGTGTACTGTACTGGGAGGTGTACCTGTGTACTGTACTGGGAGGTGTAACTGTGTACTGTACTGGGAGGTGTACCTGTGTACTCTACTGGGAGGTGTAACTGTGTACTCTACTGGGAGGTGTACCTGTGTACTCTACTGGGAGGTGTAACTGTGTACTGTACTGGGAGGTGTACCTGTGTACTGTACTGGGAGGTGTACCTGTGTACTGTACTGGGAGGTGTACCTGTGTACTCTACTGGGAGGTGTACCTGTGTACTGTACTGGGAGGTGTACCTGTGTACTGTACTGGGAGTGTACGTGTACTACTGGAGGTGTACTGTGTACTGTACTGGGAGGTGTAACTGTGTACTCTACTGGGAGGTGTACCTAGATGAAGTTATTAAATTAATAGGAAATGTTTTCACGATGAGGGGATAAGGTTTGTTGTTCTGCTCATG
>CM051001.1:30478635-30581135 GCA_027704905.1 Muraenolepis orangiensis
GTGTATGTATGCCCTTTTTTTTTCCTTAAACAGATTGGTGGCAAATCACTAGCTTTGTGTCCTCACACAGGATCAGTCTTGGCACAGTTTTGCTGGTTGGACAGCTGGGTAATGAATGATTCTGTTATGCCACACACGGATTGTTGCTGCAGAACCCTGGGGTAGTACAACAATCAACTATGTGTGTAAATTACGGAAGTAATAATACAATGCGTAATGCGACATATGTGAGTGATGGGAAATCCAAACAGGAGGTGTTGTTTCATGTGCTGCGGGGAGAAGGCTGAAGTCCAAAAACAAACACAAAAACATCCAGGGGTAAAAATCAAAGTAGAAAAATCAAACAATGGAACAAACAAGCAAAATAGTCCACTGAGTAAATACCAGGAATCCTCTTCACGGGGGGAACACGGGGGATCACGGAGGAGTATTGCCAGAGAGTCTATGGTTGAACAATCGGAAAGTTCTGGCAACGAGTGACAGGGGAGGGGAGTCTAAATAATAGGGAGCCTGATTGGGAATAGGGAACAGGTGCGCTGTCTTCCGGGGCGGAGTGTTCTCCTGGGTGTAGTAACCCCAGGTGGCAGAGAGGGGGAGGCAGAGGAGCGTGGCTGGAGAGGAGAGTGGTGTGATGCAGGAATCCCAACAGTACCCCCCTCCCTAGGGGCGACACCAGGCGGCCTTCCAGGGGCATCGGGATGGGCCTGGTAGTCTGTGAGCAGGGAGGGGTCGGCCAGGTAGGAAGGAGGGACCCAACATAACGGGGGTTAAGCTTAGGGGAAGAGGTGCGGAGGTGTAGGTCCCGAGCCAACAGCCAAACCCTCTGACCCGGATGGTAGGTAGGGGCTGGCCTCTGTCGCCGGTTTGCTCCCCGTTGAGCCTGTTGGGTGGCTCTCAGGAGAGCAGCTCGTGAAGACCAGGAGAAGGAGCGGAGAGTGGAAGTGAGGGCCATGAGAGGGGCGGCCACACGGCTGAATCCCAGAATGAAACGGAGGTAGAAATTTGCGAACCCCAGAAAGCGGTGTAGTTGCTTTCTGTCTTCAGGTCGGGGCCACTCCTCCACGGCCTGGATCTTTCTGGAGTCGGCACTGGTGTGCCCCTTCTCCACAATGTGGCCGAGGAACTCGACAGATGTGGAGTGAAACAGGCACTTCTCCGCCTTGACGAACAGCTTGTTCTCCAGGAGACATTGGAGAAAGTGTCCGAGGTGGGTATTGAACGCCGCCTTCCACTCGTCCCCCTCCCTGATGTGGAAGAGGTGGTAGGCATTGCGGAGGTCACTGCCCTTCTTCTTAACAAAAAAAACCCTGCCTGCTGGAAGAAGACGGGCGGATGATTCCGGATGCCAGGGATTCAGTGATGTAACTCTGCATGACAGTCTTCTCAGGAACCGAGAGGTTGTACAGCCACCCGGAGGGAAGGGGGGCGCCAAGGAGGAGGTCTATGGGGCAGTCATAGGGACGATGAGGTGGAAGGGAAAGGGAGCGCTGCTTACTGAACACCTCAGCCAGGTCGTGGTATATAGACGGAACTTCGGAGAGATCAGGAGGGGAAGGCGTGGGTCTGGGGTCTGAGGCAGGAGGCGTAGCTGACTGCAGGCAGTTGGCGTGGCAGGAAGAACTCCACCCGATGATGTTGCCTCATGGTGGTTTCCTGAAATGGAGAGGCTTATGGAGGCAGTGCTCTGAGTGATCGGGACCAGGGAGTGGCCATCTAAGGCCATCCAAGGTATGGAGAGTAGGGGGAGATGAGGAAATAGGTCTACGGGGAACCACAGGGAACATAGAATAGGGATGATGACCTGACTCACGGTCCCTCTCCGCCAGTCGTTGGCCCATCAACAGAGCGACTGAGATTAGCTTGTTAAGGCTATTAGGTCTATCCCTCATGATACCGTCCTTAATAGCCTCACTCAGTCCCCATCTATACGTGTTCTGCAGTGCTCTGTCATCCCACCCACTCTCTGCTGCCAAGATGCGGAAGTCCACAGGACCGAGAGCCCTGAGAGATGGAGTGTCGAGTGGCAGCATCCTGGCCATCGGAGGTGTGGTCAAAAACAAACTTAAATTCCTCAATAAATAAATGGAAACTGGAGGATAGCAACCCTAGCACCCTCACTACCATAACGACTTATTTTAAAATAAGCTGGGTCAAAAAGCCACGAAACTAATCAAAATCTGATATTATGTTTGTGATGATATTAATTGTGTAATACAGCCAGCAATAGAACAACAAAACAATATGAACATACACCAGGAGAAGCCGTGTGCTGTTATATGTTTGTGTTTCAGAAGGTTCAGAAAACTCATGGCGGACAAACAGGCTTTCCTGTAGTGGCTGTCAGGACGGAGAGCAGCAGGGACCACTATCATCCCTCATTTTGGATTTAATGACGATGCAGGTTGTCCATTGATGGCTGTGTCCGTGGAGGCTGCAGCCAAACAGCCTGTTTAACACCGGGCAGCTGGTTCTCCATCTGTAGCCATTTGAAGACACTCAGTTATGCAGCAGTCGAGCAACTCAAACACAGTTGGGTCTGAAATCAGGTAAAGGATGTCATTACACACCCTCGATTTGTACAACTTTTGTTTGAGTGTGTTGACAGGTCCGTCAACGAGGACCAAGAGATTGTGTTTTGATAATGGGATTATTGTTCTCCATCGATTCGAGCCAGAATACACAGAAGAAGAAGAAGAGCTGGCTAATTTGCAGGCTGATATCCGTCATGAGAAGCAGTGAAATATGTTTACAATGAGTCTAACGAGGAGTTGATGTTGAATTGGCTTCTATTGGATTGGAGTGTAGGAGAGGGGGAGGGGGGGAGGGGGGGGGGGGGATGCCCACACACAAGTATCAAATACATGAATATTGAAGCAAGCAACCTACACAATTAGAGTGCAAACCAAAAGTGTGACATGACCCCAAAAAGGGATTGAAAGTGATGACTCCTCAATGACATGAGAGACAGAGAGAAGCTAACTGGAATTGTTCAATACAATAACACTGGACATGATGTGGTCTTAATGGCATTATCATTAATAGCACACTATATAGCAGTAACGCTTTATGCTGTATCCTCTCTGTGTGAATATTGGAGCAACATTGAAGGACTGTTCATCTCGTTTGTTTGTTTTCATTGTATTTCTGAGGTTAAATGACTTGTAAAATGCTTGTTATCAGCTAGCGGTGGATGTCTCTGTTGTGTACATAGTGTTCTGTTCCACATATACGACCACATATTACATGACACATAACAGTAAACACACACACACACATTGTAAGTGTAAGTGGAAACCTACTGAGCGATTGTCACATTCACATACACACAACCACATCAACCATAAGTCAACAACAAGACAATACACACACACACACACACACACACACACACACACACACACACACTCCCTCACTCTCAACATGCTCTAAGAATTTCAACTACTGCATAACAATATGTCATCAGGGGTGAGATGAAGCCTTAGCTCAACACTGCTACTAACTATAAACCTTTAAACCTCACAAAGATCACATTTGATTAGGATTAAATGCATCGTAAAATCTCTTAATTTGACCACGATTCAATTCCATTAATAATGAGTTCATTCCACCACACCATGTTGAATACACAAAGTGACATAGAAATCATAAAATACTACTCAAGAACATCAACTCTATCTCTAGTATAAACAAGTTCAGAGCTCACAATGTAATGCTGCATATTAAAAGCATTCACCAATAACCTCCCCCCACCTAAATAAAACATTCCCCCGGGATCACCCCTACAAACAAAAAAAATCGAAATGGTACCGCCGGCCCTCACCCACAGTGAGGAAGAATAAGAAAGCACCGGAAACTTGTGATCACGAACACAGTGTGTTTAATTCGAACATGTCTAATTGAATGCACTTTGTTGGCACTGATGTGCCAACAAAGAAATACAAATAAAGGCAAAGTCATCGGAACAAGGTACACACCGAGTGTACCAACTAGTGAATGTACAGAGAAAGGAAACACAAACAAACACATACAATATGTATTACACACGAGCACACACACACACGCACCACGCACGCGCACACGCACCACGCACACGCACACGCACACGCACACACACCACGCACGCGCACACACACCAAGCACGCGCACACGCACTACGCACACACACACGCACACACACACACACACACACACACACACACACACACCACGCACGCGCACACGCACTACGCACACACACACGCACACACACACACACACACACACACGCACACACACCACGCACGCGCACACGCACTACGCACACACACACGCACACACACACACACACACACACACACGCACACACACCACGCACGCGCACATGCACTACGCACACACACACGCACACACACACACACACACACACACACACACACACACCTTCTCCCTGCTCTCATAGGCTGTACACACCCCTCTAACTCACAGAGGGACATTTTCTAATTACCTTGCTGGGATGAGAGGCACAGCTGAGAGCAGAGGTGGTAGCTCTTAGTGTGTGTGTGTGCATGTGTGTGTGTGTGTGTATGTGTGCGTGCGTGCGTGCATGCTTGTGTGTGTGTGTGTGTGTGTGTGTGTGTGTGTGTGTGTGTGTGCCTGCCACCTATTTTTAGAGAGTCATGCATGGGCTGTGACACGTGGACCTTGCTTGCTCAGCAAGTGACGGCGCAAAACGCAGCGAGCATCCCCTTGCAGAGAGCCACGCTCCACTCCAATCTGAAGGTCACAGGGTCAACTCCTCTCACATTGGATCAGGGTCCATGAACAACATGGGCTCCCCACACAGCCCTGCCTGCACGCTACGTCTTACAACCTACAGTGGAACAATTCTAAATTAAACATTAAAGATTCTATATTTTTGTGTACTCCCCATTGACTCCCGCAGTATAAATGTAAACAACAATACTTTACTATACTATGCTGTACTAAACTATCCTATACAATACTATACTATACAACACTATACTATAAACAACACTATATACTATAACAATACTATACTATAAACAACACTATAAACAATCTACTATAAACAACACTACACTATAGCAATACTATACACCGTAAAAAAGAACAATAACAACAATCAATTGTAATGTTGTCCTGCGGAACATTACTATGGTTCCTCTTGGTATCAAGCTAACCCTGCTTCTGGTACCACTGCTGTCGCTATGCCAAGATAGTTCTCAGCTGTACATTAATGCAGTAGGGCTCTGGAGATATGGACACAAGCTCTAATGACAGGTGGCAGTGCCCTTATCCAGCCAAAACCTCAAATGTATAGACAGGCTTTTCTCATAAACGATACGTAGGATTCCCTACGAAAAAACGGTACTTTGTTTCGTAGGAAATCGTACGTATGCAACCCGGTGCGCATGCGCAGACTTCTGCAGCTATAATGTCAAATACAGTCACATTTCCTTGTATTCTCGGTGGAAAATGTAAGTTAGATAGTTTCGGCATTAAAATATGTTTTGATAACATTTATAGCATGAAATGTGTGTTTTACTGTAACATGCTTTGTTCAGTGAATTTATACGATCTTTAGTTTTTGAGTTATTATGAAGATTTGTTAAGGTTTTATATCTTCATAACTAACAAACTAAAGATTGTATACATTCATTGAACAAATATTTTTGAACTTAAGTGCATATTTATCAAACCGTATTTTAGAGTAACCTTAACATATACGATATGTTTGTACTGTGAGAAAAAAAATCATAAAAACATACATGTATAAGTGTTATTTTAGACATGATTTCAGCTGCTCTGTTCGCCGACTGAAAGGGGCGTAAACTAAATTGACGCGAATGCGTACTGATTGCTGTACGTACGATTCCTACGAAACAAAGTGCACTGTTTTTTTCGTAGGGAATTCTTTGAACCGGATCATGAGAATGCGTTGATAGAATTGATCTCTTGTTAGATAAAAAAGACACAATAGAAACAGAGGATGGGATATTGAAGGACTTCATGACAATGATGATGTCGATGATGTTTGATTGACATTGGCATCATCTTCAGATTTGGTGTCACAAACACAATCTGGCGGCAGACCTTCCTTATGGAAGGATGAATTGAACCACCAAGATGTGGTAAACCTAGCACACACACACACATGTCTTGTGCCAAACACACAAGAAGAAACCCATTCTGGATAGTATTACACACATATCTCACTACTAAATTCTCCCCTTGATCCTCCCTTCAAAACCAAACCACAATAAATGAATACAATTAAGGCAGATGCTATTTGCACCCGGGTGTAATTAGCCAACACCGCTATTTACACCCGGGTGTTGTACTGCATGTATCTGTTCTAGCTCTTTCTACGATTGCTTGGTAAGGTAACCTGAACAGACCACAAAACCCCTGTGCTATATTGTGAAGGTGGCTGCAAGGTAATACATGTCCCACAGACCCTGATGGCTATCTTCAACCAGCAGGTTCTTCACAAGGCCAGGTCTATATTGGACAGCACGGACCAAACCCTTCCCTTGGATTTAGAAACTCTTCCCGCAGGCCATAGATTTAGAGTACCCCCATTCAAGTGCAAAAGTAGATTTAGAGTACCCCGGTTCAAGTGCAGTAGGAGTAGAAACTCTTTTTTTAAAGGGGCACTCTATTCACTTTGGCCTTCTAGCACATAACATGCACATCTGTGCTGAGCCTTGGAATTATTACTTAATCATGTGTCACCATTACCAATGTAAAAAGTCATGAGACCAAGAGCATGAGAGAGAGGGGGGAGGAAGAGAAAGAACGAGACAGAAGAGGGATAGAGAGTGAGAGAGAGAGAGAGAGAGAGAGAGAGAGAGAGAGAGAGAGAGAGAGAGAGAGAGAGAGAGAGAGAGAGAGAGAGAGAGAGAGAGAGAGAGAGAGAGAAGCATTAAGAAATATGAAAATGATCTGTTGGCTAATAATGTCTTATGCAGAATATATGTTGCAATACAAAAATTTGCCAAAGAAAAGTTAGGAACAGACTCAAAAAGAAAAGCAAGCATGAGTGGAGCCAGGTGATGGATGTGGTCACCTTCACACACACACACACACACACACACACACACACACATACATTCACACATGTACACATACACGCACACAAACACACACAAACATACACGCATGTGCGCATTCACACACACACACACACACACACACACACACACACACACACACACACACACATACAGACACACTCATGCACACACACACACATACACACACACACTTATGCACACACACACTCTAGAGGTGATGCAGTCCCAGCTGGACTCCACTGTCAAACCTGACAGTAATTACGGTGGCTGACTCATACTGACCCAAACAGATGCATGCATGCATGCATACACAGATACACACACATACACAGATACACACACACACAAACACACACACACACACACACACATACAGACATACTCATGCACACACACACATACACACACACACTTATACACACACACACACTCTAGAGGTGATGCAGTCCCAGCTGGACTCCACTGTCAAGCCTGACTAGTAATTAAGGTGGCTGACTTTGTAACTCAAAGACCTGTGTGTGTGTCTGGTGTGTGGTTAGAGTTTAGTCAAGTAAAAATAACACAAAAAAGTGGCTTAATTCTAGGTCAGCCTCATCCCAGTGTTGATCTGCTCTAAGGAAATCTTTAAGGAAAACACCAGCAGGCCAACTTTCTAGTCCACTGGAATTACATTACTAAGTAACTCTGACTAACATATATGAGCAGTCTCAGCTAAATGCCAGCATTTGTTTGTTATACATACAAAATGAGATTTGCTGATTTCACATTTGCATATTTGTATTAAAACAATCATCTTGACTACAATTGACAGAATGTTGCATGACATGATAAACAATATGTGTAAATGTGACGTGTCTGTTGGCCTGTGTGTGGTGGCTCCACGCTGCTGCTTGTACACACTATTGTATTTGGTCAACAGCAAACTGTATTAATAAACGTATCGGCTCAGTAAGGGAGCTTGTTCAGGAATGTTCCACAGCAGCTTACAATAATCCCCCGTGTGTAGTTCTGGCACACTCGAATCCAGAACACCAAATACGCATTTTGTTGTTTCTGAAAAGACTTTGGTAAGCGTAATAGTAATAAAAAGCAACGCCTGGACTCACGTCTCTGAATGAGCCCCAGTATCCGTCCGTCTCGGACATGCTGCTCAGCCATCGGTCGCTGTCCGGGGGGTCGCTGCTGACAGCGGAGACGACCATCTCCCCTCCGAGCAGGAGGACCCCGAGAGACAGCAGAGAAAACATCGTTTTCTGGAAGAGAAGAAAACATTTTCCAAGAAAACGGTTAAAACCACCGATCGACCGAATTCTGTCGATGGCGTTAAAGTCCCCACAGACGTTTCCAACGGACTATTTGATTGTTCCAAATATATTTATATATATACCAACACGCAGTACCGTTACAAACGTGGTCGACGGATAACATCAGTCGGGGCGATGGGTTACCAGCGCATTTCATTGAATTACTGCTCCTTCCTCTAGTTATTCCAACCAGGTACGCAGACGCAGGTGGGACCACAGAGCAGAATCAGAGCGTCCTGTTCGCCTCTTTCGGAGAACTGCGAAGCCACAACTCTCCATGACGAACCCCTGGCAGGCGGCTGTACTCTTCTTTAAGAGAACAAGACTACTACATGCGACTGGAACTGGTTGCCTCTTCTGACTGCACAACACCGCCTAGTCTCTCTGTACCTGTATTCTTACCTGCGTTAGTTGGTATCCTCTCCCGGTATGCGAGACCATCCAAACTAGTGCCCAGCTCCCGGGAAAGCAACAACACCGTACGACCGTCCTCAAAGACTGCTAGCTCCTATCTGTCACCCTTCTGATTAAACCTCTCTCTCTCTCTCTCTCTCTCTCTCTCTCTCTCTCTCTCTCTCTCTCTCTCTCTCTCTCTCTCTCTCTCTCTCTCTCTCTCTCTCTCTCTCTCTCTCTCTCTCTCTCTCTCTCTCTCTCTCTCTCTCTCTCTCTCTCTCTCTCTCTCTCTCTCTCTCTCTCTCTCTCTCTCTCTCTCTCTCTCTCTCGGAGGGTCTGCTGTTAAACTGTTGGATTAGACATGACACGCCCACCCACGCTCCATGGCGTTGTCCAGGGTGCTGAGACGGAGCCTACTGCGCGTTACAAAGCAGTTTACCACAGGTAGAACAAACACAACTAACTCGTCACTCTTTGCGACAGCGTCTCATCTAAGACATTTGCCAGGCGCAATAGAATCTCTTTCGTAGGTCACCTTTTTCTACGAGGTCACTGCGGTTTTCGGGGGGCTATCAGAAGTAGTAGTAGTAGCAGTGGCGGCCGGTGACATCCGAAGTAGGAGGGGCGCATAATTTTTTTTAAATCATATCTGCTGTGCAATACCGGATTTGCCCAGACGGTGGCGCCATTTCACCATGTAAACGACCGAGAGGGCTAATTAAAAATAAAAAACTATACATAATATAAACCTCACCGTTACTCATTCTACTCTGTATTGTATATATGTATATTGACTGAACATTCCTTTACTTACTGCTTAATTTCTTTTTTTACTTACTTTATTTTTACTGTATGTAGGACAATCAATCAGTATTCTGTATTTTGTTGTGACAAATAATAAACAAACTTGAAACTTATGGTGAAAGAACATTTATTATATGGTGCCTAGTAGAAAATAAACATAAGAAAAAAATATGGTCTTATATTAGAAAGACTACCCAGTGTGCCATCAAAAATAATACCTAAATATAGTCTTACATTCGATTGTGCAAAAGTAATTAGAACAAAATAGAAGATAATAAAATAGACCTGATACAAGTCCTGAGATAAAATGCAATACAATGTTAAGCTTACAAATTAAAAAGGTACTGGGTCCTATGTACACTACACTACTATACAATATACAGTTTAATCTATGTACCTATGCTATACAAGAACCACTTAGCAAACCAGGTTCTGGAAAACGACCGAATATATAGCCTTATTCTGTCTGTTGCTGGTTGCTGAATGCTGATGTCAGGCTGATGAGGTCCAAACTCTTTCACTCTGAGTTTTTCTTGCAGTGTTCGTCTTTCAAATGGTGTTGCTTTGAGGGATTTGACAGAATTCTCCATGGTAGCTAGTGTAATGGCTGTGTCCTGTACAGAACAAAAAAAAACAAAACAACAACGTACCTTTCCTCAGACAGCAAGACGCGAACTGAGAGCAGAGCAGTACAGGCTTTACAAATAACTAGATTCAACTAGGCTATGAATTGCGCATGCGTGACTGGTTTTCTTTGCTCACGCATTCACGCATGCGCCACTCAATTTGAGTTAGTAGACTCATACAGAGTCAGGCACAGTCAACTCCAACTGAAAACTCAATGTGAAAAATTGTACTAAGCAATAGGGAATAGCAAATAGCACAATTACAAATGTATACATAACACTCACATGAAAGTGGTCACAAAGAAGCGTTCCTAGCGCAATTAAGCTTTCATGGCGTTTAAGAGATAAGAACCAGTGCACAGGCTGGTGACTCGTTCTTTGTTGAGTGTTGTTTTCTTGTTTTAATGATTGTTAGATGTCTTTGCTTCAGTTGAGACATCGCTGCCTTGAAGAGGGACTACATTTATTATATATTTAATTTAATTGAACCAAACCTCCACATGGGCACTGTCACCAACATGCAAATGAATGAAAATGTCCAAATTGAGAGACTCTGTCTTTGAGGCTGTTCCTATGAACAGCTTGCAGGTAGCAGCAGCCTGGTGTCCGTGTGAATAATAATAATAATGCCGGCTTTTATATATAGTGTTTATCCAAAGCGCTTTACAAGTCATGCCTCACATCACCCATTTATACACCGACGGCGGAGTCAGCCATGCAAGGAGACAGCCAGCACGTCAGGAGCGGTTAGGGTTAGGGGGTCTTGCTCAAGGACACCTCCACAGTTTTTGCCAGGAAGAGCCGGGGGATCGAACCAGCAACCTTTTGGTTGTGAGGCGACCGCTCTACCTCCTGAGCTATACTGCCGCCCTGTATACCCTTAGCTTTATTACCGATATCGCTTTATTCATTTTTATACATACAATAAACAACCATAGTAGACAGCACACATATGGCTCCAGCGGGTTTGCTGTTCGGGATGGATAGTTAATTTAATTGGACTTTTAGATATGCATTCATGTGAGACCAAACCAAATTAGAATGAGCTTCGCATTACGACGACTGCGAGACACCAATGTGAAGCTCCAGAGTTTTTTGTTTGTCGCACCTGAACTGGTTTCAGACCGACTGAGATTGTCTGTGATGTCTTTGTGACATGATGCGTTATTCCAGATGCTAGTTCACAAAAGCTGGGTTTCCATCTTACAGTCAAAGTAAATACAAACTACCGACTCAATGCATGTGACTTCAATAGCATCAGTTGAACAGTCTCAGGGAAATAGCTAATACTCTAGATGTTAGCTGGTAATTCATGTATCAATGCTACATGCTCCAGCTTTTTAGGCCGCAGTTCCATTCATTCCTCCCTCAGTTCACCAAACATCAGGATCAGGCCATTTATTCTCTTTTGAATTGACTATTTGAGTGTTTACTCAATGATAGAAGAGTTAGGAGCTCCCTGCTGTACGTAATGTAGCAATTATATGTAATAATGCCTTATTGTGTGAATACTTCACATCAATGAAAACCCCAGCCTGTGTGATGGTAGAGATTACAGTCGGATGCAGACACCTCCATGCAGGTTTAATATCCTCGGTCCTCTTTTCATGTCTCTTATCCTTCAAAGCCCAGAGATAAGTGCATCTTACACACGGCCCCATTTTGTCCTTTTCTAAAGCGAGATGTTTTCTTTTTTTCTTTTTTATTTGAAAAAGGTCAAAATTGATGACGGCCATCTTTGTTCTCTCTTCTCTATTCTTAGGCACACACAGGAGAGCAGAAAGACAGTTACAGTAACAAAATAGCAGCAAGAAGAAAAGCAGTGTGTGTGTGTGTGAGTTAGCGAGAGAGTGTGTGTCTAGGTGTCTGTGTGTGTGTGTGTGTGTGTGTGTGTGTGTGTGTGTGTGTGTGTGTGTGTGTGTGTGTGTGTGTGTGTGTGTGTGTGTGTGTGTGTGTGTGTGTGTGTGTGTGTGTGTGTGTGTGTGTGTGTGTGTGTGTGTGTGTGTGCGTGCGTGCGTGCGTGCGTGCGTGAACATGGTGAACCTCCAGATGCTCCTCTCTGCTCTTTTAGGGGATGGGTGACTCGGGCTATCAGAACCAAACAGACTGCTTGTTCAGTGCAGCTTGTCTGGTGGTAAACTGCCCCAAGTTCTCCCACACATCTACCCTTCTCTGTTCTCTACACTGGCTCCCTGTAGCTGCTCGCATCCAATTCAAGTCCCTGGTGCCAACCTACAGGGCAGTGAAAAGAACAGCTCCTTCCTACCTCCAGGCTATGGTCAGGCCTTACTTCTCTGCACATCCATTTTGCTCTGCTGCCTCGGGGCGTCTGCACGCCTCGTTGCTCAGGGACCCCTGAGGCCGATCTACACAGTCATGGCTCTTCTCTGTCCTGTGGCCCCAAAGTGGTGGAATGAACTCTCCGCTGATGTCACGACAGCAGAGTCACTGCCCATCTTCCGCCACAGGCTCAAATCCCACCTCTTCAGAAAGCACTACCTGTAGGAGCCAATTCTTTATATTCTATTTATTTATTTATTTATTGGCCTTACCAGGTGGTGTGTGTCTACTAATGGCTGCAGTGTACTCAATCCCCTGCAGGTATCTATATAAGGAGAGGTGCGTCACGCTAGGGGGCGTGACAGACTGAGAAGCATACAGTCTTTAGACCTTGCTTGCGTACGGGAGTGTTATTTTGTCTATTTAATTACATTGCAAGTTTTCTGAATCTCTGTAAAGAGGAAAATAAATCATCTTTAATTTCAAACCCAAACAAACCTGGAGTGGACATTATATTCTTCCATCTGCAACAAGCGTCAAGAACGTTTCAGTCTGTCCAAGAGTGACACACACATTAGGGAAACTTCGTGTTTTAACAAAAGGACAAGTGGTCACTACACTACCCATATCCCTTCTCTTCATCCTGTTAGCTCTATCCATTGTTTGCTTGTTAGTTCTATTGTCAGCCAATTGTTAGTTATATTGTTAGGCAAGTTATTGTACTTTTACTTTAGCACTGGTTCTGCTCTTGGAGGCTTGGTAGGAGGGAAATGCATTTTCTGGTGACTAGTTCTTCACATGCCTATCTATGTTGAAACACACTATTGTAAGTCACTTTGAACAAACGCATCTGCTTAATGACTGTAATGTAAGGTAATGTACATTAGATCAATTATTTGGCTTAAAAAGTGTAAAAAGAAGAGCCTCAAATATGTATTTTAAACTATAGAAATGTATAACATGGGAAACAAAAACCCTACTCGGGTTATTTCTGTTTTTATAACATGCTAAATATGAATAGTAGTACATTCCATATAGTGTGTCGAATTATGATTTCAATGGGGAAACCCCATCTAAGACTTAAATGGTCTTAGATAAATCAGAAATGGTGCTTTTCCACAAGTAACATATTTACAAAACCCTCTCCCTGGACCACCTGCATTGGTGCGACAATGTTTGTGAATGATCTGATATTCAATTGATCAGCCAATATAATGTTTATCAATGCAGTAAACCAAATGGACCTCCCGCTTTTCAATGGCCAGGCTACGTCCCTGGGGTTACACTCAGGTAAACAGGAGCCACAAGTACAGCCTTAACTCTTCAAGGATGTATTTGTTATAGAGCGTTACATGGTGCAGAGAGAGTTTAAAGTCAGTCCAGTTGGCACTATGTCCTGCTGTTACTCCCTGTAACATCAATCAATCAAGCATAATGTACATCTTCCATCACTTAAAACAGGACTGGTGCTGTGAGAAGGTTTGTAGTGCTTTCATTGAAATGAAAGTAAAGACTAACTAAGACTAAGCTGAAACGACAGTAAAGACTAACTAAGACTAAGCTGAAGCCAAGTCCTCTAGAACCACATCCTCGAGAACCACTTCCTCTAGAACCGCTTCCTCTAGAACCACATCCTCTAGAACCATGTCCTCTAGAACCATCTCCTCTAAAACCATCTCCTCTAGAACCACATCCTCTAGAACCACTTCCTCTAGAACCACGTCCTCTAAAACCACCTCCTCTAGAACCACATCCTCTAGAACCACATCCTCTAGAACAGCTTCCTCTAGAACCACGTCCTCTAGAACCACGTCCTCTAGAACCACCTCCTCTAGAACCACATCCTCTAAAACCACTTCCTCTAGAACCACGTCCTCTAGAACCACCTCCTCTAGAACCACATCCTCTAAAACCACTTCCTCTAGAACCACATCCTCTAGAAACACTTCCTCTAGAACCATGTCCCCTCGCACCATGCCCTCTAGAACAGTGGTTCCCAACCTTGGCTCCGGCACCACCCAAGGGGAGCACCAGAGATCTCAGGGGGTCTGGGAAGCTGCATATATTTTGATCGAATAAAGGACTACATTCCAAAATGATATAAAACAATAAATGAAGCAATTCTACAAAATAATCTGGTCAGCTGACCTTTCAAAGCCCGTCCAATGAAATTACAGCTTTTAATGATATACTACAAGTGCTGGGATCTAAACATCAACAATGATATAAAGACAGAAGCTCATAGTCAGCATCTCAGAGTCCACCAAACTATTCAAAATACATTCAAAGTCAAATATCACAACCTCAGAATGAACAATATTGCATTAAGCACATACAAATATCACAGAATTGTAATTGTTATGACAGTTGATGACATATAATTAAATTAAACACATTATACACATATATACACATATTGTCTGTAGGATTAACTTGTGTATAACCTTGCTCATCATGAAAATGTATGACAAACATATAGAAAGTTATCATGTTATGCTACTGTCTGCTAAAAAGCTGTTAGATGTGTGTGTGTGTGTGTGTGAGATGTGTCACTTCACTTACACACACACACACACACACACACACACACACACACACACACACACACACGCACACACACACACACACACACACACACACACACACACACACACACACACACACACACACACACACAACCTTTTGTTTGCAAGGCAGCCCGTTTTTCCTCCAGGCTTATAGCTGGGGAACAGTAGTTTATTCAGGGGGAGAAGAAGAAAACAGGAGAACAAGGGGAATGAGAAACGGGAGAAAAAAGAGAGAAAAATGGGAGAAAAAGAGAGATATATATTGTCCAGCTTGTCAGGGTCCCCTTCCCTTTCTTTAAAGGAGACTGTGGATGGTGCAGAGCCTGACGAAGTGAGTTCAATCGGTATTGAATTGAGTTACAATTTGACTCATTTCCACAATTTAATGTCATTAGTAAATGTAAAGCAAGAGTTGTGCAAACACCTTGTCATGTAATTGTTATGGGGGGGGCGGCAGTATGTCAGGAGGTAGAGCTGTTGTCTCACCCCCGGAAGGTTGCTGGCTTGATCCCCCGGCTCCTCCTAACAAAAACTGTCAAGGTGTCCTTGAGCAAGAGACCCTAACTGCTCCTGACGTGCTAGCTGTCTCTTTGCATGGCTGACTCTGCCGTATGTGGATGAATGTGTGTATGAATGGGTGAATGGCATGACTTGTAAACGGTTGTGTGTATTTGTATCTCTAGAAATAAAATGCACTTTTGACTTCTGGTGACGAGTTGTTCTCTTACCTTCCTTTGTTGAAACACACTATTGTAAGTCTGCTAAATGACTAATGTAATGTAATGTAATGTAATGTATCTGTACCCACTGCCATCTTCATCACCTGAACAGGGTCACACAGTCTGCGCTGTGATTGACTTAGCTACAAAATAGTAATGGATAGCATGTGGTTGGTCAACATATTGACTGAAATGAAAAGGATTCCCATTTCATTCCAGAGACTCAGTCGACACAAATAAAATGGTGTGAATTAATGTGATGGTGTGTGAGGAATGATGAGGAATCCGGTTTATTGCAAGATTTTGAATTATGGTGAACAGCGCAGATGATTCATGCTAGAGCTCTTCATCTGGTGGCTGTGGTGGAGGCTGTTTTAACCTGTGAGCCTTGATTAACAATGACCCACAGGTGTGCAGCCTCATCAGCCAATCAGTCCAACTCAGGCCAGATGCGGCTACTTAAACCAGCCACCAACCACACACACACACACACACACACACACTCTCTCCACAGTCCCGCTCCTCTCAGTCCACATGGTTGGTTTTGTGGGTACTTTTGAACAGCTTGGGACACCATGATAACGCTATGATAACACTATGAGTCAATAAAAACGTGTCTGTATCAGTGGGACATCACTTTAAAATAGTATCTTTCCAATAACACGCAAAACTCAAAAGCTGTGTTCATTTCAGGGGCTGCATCCTTTTAGGGCGCATTTGAAGACTGACATCATAGCAGCCGCGACGAGGCTGTCCCATTCCGTAGGCTCCTTCAAATGCAGCCTTCAAATGCAGCCTTATTTCCCCGAAATTGAAGTGTGCATCGATGCAGACTTCTGCAGCCTTCTGGCCCAGCATATCCCAGAATGCATTTCGCACCAACCAGTAAAGAATTTGAGCCCGGCTAAAAGCTGTTTTAGATTTCACTGTAGGACTGTAATTAAGTCACTTTATTAAGTTTTATTATTTTATTACGCGACAATGTACCTATGTAGATTGTCAGTTTATCCAAATAAAGCCTGTTTAGAAATATGCTACGGCGATTTCGGAGATGTCGGGAGCCGCATATGGGAAGCGCTGGCGCAGGCCAGCCGGTCTCCCAGGCCGCCACAAACCTGTATGAGGAAGATGAAGATGGAAGAGGAAGAAGACTTGCGCTTGTTTCATTTGCAATGGCATCGCAAACTGAAGCCGCCGGAGAAGTGGCTTTTAAATGTAAGTATTGGGTTTCATTTCACTCTAATAGCTTACGATATAAGTGATTAGAACAATACATTAAAACCTCACATTTCTGTTAAATAGTAATACTTGGAATACTTTACTTTACTGCCCTGAGTCAACACATTTCTAGAGGCCTTAATGTTATTTTCAAACTTTCAGAAGTTGCCTTATATCTTGCCGAGATTGTGTTGATTTAATAGATAATCTATAATTCATAATACTTCGTAATACGGACATAAATGGACGAAGATGAAAACATTTAGAAAACGTTGTGGGCCTTTCTTTGTTTTCAGACAGTTCAATAAGAATATCACAAGTCCAGTATCAGCAGGGTCAGGAGAAGGTGTGAGTGGGAAACACACTGCTGCAACTTGGCTGTGGTTTGTCCTCATGGATGAGGTGTTGGGACAGAGGCATTCCATTGCACCCCCTGTCCTGGTTTCACACACACCAGGGCCAAGTTCAGCAGTGGGTGACCAGGAGGAGGAGGAAAGGGAGCCAGAGCAGCAAGAAGGAAGAGAGGGAGAGATGAAGAGTTTATAGAGCTGATGAGGGAGGACATGAGATTACAGCGAGAGGCAGAGCAGAGGAAGACAGAACGTCTGTTTACCCTTTTGGAAAGAAATTCAAATGAATCAATTAGAAGAAATTGTTGAAGTGTTTTTTCATGTTATTTGTTTATTTCATGCATTTATCTATTAACAACATATGATTTTGTATTTTAATAATCTATAACATTTACAACTATATACAATAAACATTTGAATAATTTTGAACTTTTGAATTTTTAATGGTCCATCGGCTGGGTTTGCAGGGCTGGCTATCGACGGCTGCCATGTCACTAAGATATGTTCAGAAGGAGGCAAGAATAAAATTCCACTTACAACCTTTTTTTGGCCAAAATAAATCTCACCACAATATTTCAAACGGCATATATATATATATATATATTAATAGGAATTATAACTACCAATATTAACCAATGCCCATGGTTCTCTCTTAGCTGAAATAACATTACACGTTGATGCCGGCGGTGAAGCTCCAGTTCCTTAAGTTCATCAATTAAAATGACTAGACTAAACTAAATACGCCTGTCTGGGGGCATTTTTAACAATTAATCGATTTCCCTCGTATTAACCTCTCTAAACAAAAGCCTCTGGGACTATTTCCGCGGCTCCGCGCTTCGTGACGCAGCTGGTGACGCATGCAGGAAGTACTCCGTAGACTAGACCGTCCCATTTAACACGTTTTTGAAGCAGCCTTCGGAAGCAGCCTTCAAATGCGCCCTTAAGGCTGCAGCCCCTGAAATGGAACACATACAAACACCTTCACACAAACCTTCGATAACACGTGTGTTTGTATGTATGTATGTATGTATGACTTCAACGTGCATGTGCGTCTGATAAGGTAAAAGGTTAGAGGCAACATAAATCAATGTTTTATTATCCATGGCATCCTGAAATTTGACCATCCATAAGAAACAAGGACTTTCCTCTGCGCAAAAGCTATCGCTAGTGTACAGCAAAAAGACGCTTACCTGGAAGACTGGAAAAGATTAGTCACACTTGACCATATACAAGTGGGGAGAATTTAATGGTGATTCTGTGACTTGTACCAGACAGATGATAATTGAACAAGAAAAAGCATAGATATAGATATTGGTATACTATCCCATGAGCAGAACAGCATGGATACAAACAGATAGTCTTATCCTTATCCAGACTATGGTGCCTGCCACTCAACAAACAGCTCACAAGGAGACTCCTAGGGGGTTTATACAACCTTTGTTCTAATGGAATGAGACAGTACTTATTTTATTACTTATTGTAATGTGTTATAAAAACAGTGTAAGTAGAATTTAAAAAAAATTATAATTAATAAGAATTAACAGTATTTCGGCAGAGAACAGTGTCGATTTAACCCACAGTGTGTGAGGTGATTTGGAGGGATGGCCATTCAATTAGTAAAATAGCTGTTTGAGAGCCATTTCAGTGTGTGTGTGTGTGTGTGTGTGTGTGTGTGTGTGTGTGCATGTGTGGTTCTTGCTGCTTTCCACTTGCAAAGACACTTTCCAAGTTTCCAACTGTTTCAACGTAACTTTTTATGACTGTTTGATTTGGAATTCCAGAGGTGAAACCTCCTCTTCTGAGCACTCGAATGCACACCCGTGATGGAATTTTAAAATCACAGTCAACAACATTCCAGAGACACCATTGTTCTCGCCAAGCGATGTGTGAGCTGTGAGTTACGGTCATGCAGTTGTTCAAGGACTGGCCCTTGGCAAGGAGGATGGGCTTGAGGAGGAGCTTTGTGTGCGCGGGGCCCTGAGTGGATGCTTGACTCCTCCACGTCTGCCTCTGGGTCGCTCCCTTTGTTGGTCTCCTCTTCTGAGGATTCTCAGCTTCCCATGGCTGTATCCGCAAAAATATTAAATATTGTAAACAAAAAGATGCAAATAACCCAAAAAGATGAGCGTATCTTAGCGTAGCTGACTCTGAGGCGGAGGATATGGTACGTGCCTTTGCTCAAGTATAAAAGAGCATGGAGGAAGACCCTCACAGTTTTGACAGGCTGGCGCTCTAGCTGTGATTGTGGGGATTGGTCTTGACATGAGTCGAAGGGCGGAACGGGCAGCTCAATGGACCAATGGCTGGGCTTCAACTACAAGTCCAATTGCAAACCTATGTTGAATGCACTATTTTAAGTCAAGGCTTTGGACAAAAGCATTTGCTAAATTACTGTCATGTGAGGGAGCTTGGCCGGTAGAAGCCAGAAAACAACTGGCAGTGAAGTTGGTGCCCATTAAATGTACTTAACATATAGGATAAAGAACCAAACAGATCCTTGCCTGATGATTTGGAATTGTAGTTGTGTCTAATGTTTCATTTGTCTAGTTACTCAATGTTACACAGAGCAGTCCAACTCTCTGCTCTCTCTTTCAATGGCATGGTCATCGTGACAGAGCTTTTTGGAAGGAAGCGGTACCTCTGGACACCACAGCAGCACAGAGGACACACTGGGCTGGGGGGCACTCTCTCTCTCTCTCTCTCTCTCTCTCTCTCTCTCTCTCTCTCTCTCTCTCTCTCTCTCTCTTTCTCTTGCTCTCTCACTCCCGTAGCTTCTCACCTTTGCAGGAAGTCAGCCCAGCACTGTGCTGCTCCTCTTGCACTCCCAACTCTCCTTCCTCCTCTCCCTGATGTCCTGTCTTTTCCTCCCTTCTTCTCTTGTGGCATCAGATGTCTCGTCTTTGAAGGCTACTTTTCATACCTAACTTTAATCAGCACTGAACGGACTCCCCTCCTCCTCGTCCTCCCCCTGTCTGGGCACACACACAAACACACACAGAAGCCTCATCTATTTCTCCCTCTATTTCCCAATCAGACCCCAAGTGGAGGGCCCTGGTGACACAGCGCCCCTCACCGTACCAGAGGTCCTTTGTCGCTATCTACCTCTCAGTCTCTTTGTTTCTGTCTGTCTGTCTGTCTGTCTGTCTGTCTGTCTGTCTGTCTGTCTGTCTCTCTCTCTCTCTCTCCCCCTCTCTCCCTCTCCATCCCTCTATCCCTCTTTCTCTGCCTCCCTTTCCCTCTCTGCCTCCCTCTCCCTCTCTCTCAGATTATCAGACGATGTACTGAAACATGTCTGGCCATTGAAAAACATTTAAACGTTATGCGATTGATAGTTTTGTGATAATTCAGCAGATAGATTCATTAATTTCGACTTCGATTTTTTGACACTTTCGTTAATGTTTTTTATAAATTATTTCGGCAAACAAGCAATTCCAGTCATGTAAATGATACAATACAATTACACCGTGTATGTGTTACACCAGGGGTAACCAACAGGTCGATCGCCATCGACTGGTCGATCTTCAAAGCCTTCACTGTCGATCCCTAGCATTTTCACATTTTCTAAAAATAAAATAAAAACTTTATTTAAAAAAAACGTTTAAGCTTGTTGATTTGAATCACGCATAGGTCATTTTACAAACTCCAATTGGTTATTTGATATGCCAAGGTCTATGAATGGCTGCATGCAATTGTGGGTGGGGTTAAAGAAAAATCATATGGATGCCAAAACAGGGAGAAGCCCCTCTCTGCTGATCGCTTGACACGGGCAGAACACAGGCACTTAGAGCCAGTGTAGCCCAGTCAGGGTTCAGCTCGCTGAACTCATAAATGAGCACTTTGCAAGCTGTCGCAAAAGTTAAACCCCCATAGCCGCGGAGTGCTGTCATCACTGCCACTGCGTCTCGTCGTGAGTGCTTGACATCAATGAGAGGTGCGGTAGCTGATTCACTCACTTCATGGAGGATAGCCTATATATATATATATATATATATACCGTATTGACCCGAATATAAGACGACCCCGATTATAAGACGACCCCTCTTTTTCAAGACTCATTTTTGGAAAAAAAATATATTAATTTTTTTTGAAGACCAAGTCTTTTTTTTATAAAGAAAATCTTTTTTTTGGAAAATAATGATAACACACATCACACATTGTGTTCAAATTTGCCTAACTTGGCAAACAAAAACAAAACAGGCTAGATAGATTGCAATGAAACAGTAGTGCAATAAAACGGTAGAGCAATGAAACAGAACATCAGTCTATTGGTCACATCAAGTCTTCTCATTCAGCTCGTCTCTACATCGCTGGTTGTTCCTCTCACTCCCGCTATCGTCACTCGCGGTGTCTGCTCCCCGTCTCCTCCCACATCACGTCATCCTCGCTGCCATCCATGGCATACGCAGCATTTCTTAAACCCATTAATGCTTTCTGGGGAAACGTCAGCCCATGCTTGCAAGATCCATTCACAGAGCAAACGTACTGCAGGCTTTTGGATTTTTCCAGACGGTGTCAGTGCGTGATTAGCAGCCAGGAGCCACTCTGTGGATCTCTTACGCAGATTAACCTTGAATGGTTTGTTAACGACCACATCCAACAACTGCAGCTGGCTTGTCATTCCGCCCGGTATGATCACTAGGTGACTAGGTTTTGACTGGCTCAGTCAAGTGTCCACGGAAAGCATCCAGAATCAACATGTTCCTCTTCTTTCTGAGTCCCCCACGCCGTCTGCCCCACACCACCTTGAGCCAGTCCACCACAAGCTCCGTCTCCATCCAGCCCTTTGCCTGGGCACTACCATAATCCCCCACGTACGGGGGAAGTTGTGTCCCATCTGCGAGGCGCGTTAACATAACAGTTCATCGGCTCTTCTAGTTTCCAGTAGATCAGTAGATCACTGATTTGTCGCCTTTCTTATGCACAGTGACAGATGTTGGCATGTCAAAATACACAGGCGTTTGATCAACATTGCCCATCTGATCAAGGGGGTATGAGTGCTTCTTCCTTAACTTGATCACATATCGCTGATAAGACAGGAGCTTCTCTCTGGAGTCTGAGGGCAGGCGCTGGGCTTGTCCTGCGTCGCAATGACAGGTGTTTGATGTCTCTGCTTCGTTTATCACCATTATCTTAAAATTGGCATCGTAACTTCGTCTCTCCTGTTTATTAACTTGCCCTACTTTTGAGCCACTTTTTTCAAGTTGGTCGCTGTCTCTCCATTTCTATCTCTCCAGGTAACTATTTTTTATGTACTGTTACTTTAAGACTTTGAGTTACTTTAAGTGTCGCGCGGTGTCTCGGAACACTCGTTTGGCGCGATCTGTTGTTGCGCAATTACATGTGCAATTACGGTACATCGAAAAGTCTAAACCCCGATTATAAGACGACCCCTCTTTTTTAGATTTTTTTCTAGGAAAAAAACCCGTCTTATATTCGGGTCAATACGGTATATATATATATATACGGCAGGTTTTGAGTTTACCGTTTTTTTATAAATTTTACCAGCTAAAAACGGTAATTACCAGCTAATGGAAACCTTGGTATGCACGTATATTGAGCCTGTTGTAACAGAAATTTATTGCAAAAATAAATATGATGATGAGCAGTCTTACTTAATCTACTTGGTAGATCTTGGCTTACATTTTGGAATAAAAAGTGATCTTGGGCTTGAAAAGGTTGGTTACCACTGTGTTACACAGACACAACCTATTTAAATACAGAGGAGGGCAGAATGAGCATGTGGGGGTGTAAAAAATATTAATTCATAATTTATAATTAATAAAAATACATAAAGGTAATAAAAAACATGCATTGTTGAATTGTATGACTTGAAAAACTACAGAAACCTGCCCAGGTGAGGATATGACCGGAAAACAATACGGTACCCCTGACATCCAGTGTGTTCTATGCCCTAAAACTTCAGTCCAAACCTGCACAGACATGCACAAAAAACTAAACAAAAAGAGGTGAGCCTTAAGCCCAGGACCAAGCACAAGGAGGGGTCCATTAAGCCCAGGATTAAACACAAGGAAGTGACCACTAAGCCCAGGACTAAACACAAGGAAGTGACCACTAAGCCCAGGACTAAACGCAAAGAAGTGACCACTAAGCCCAGGACTAAACACAAGGAAGTGAACACTAAGCCCAGGACCAAGCACAAGGAGGTGACCCCTTAACCCAGGAATAAACTCAAGGAGGTGTGTTAAGCACACACCAGCTCTCACATTGGATCAGACAAAGACACAATCAATCTCAAACATCAATACACCGTACAAAAAGATCCCATCAACGCTCCACGCTCTAATCGATCCCAGGTGTTGCCCATCATAATCAAGCCTGCTGAGGCTAATGAACACCTGGGATCTACCCTTCTTTAGGCTGCCGAAGAACGACGTTGGGCGCTTGGTTATTGAGAACCACTATCACGAGAACCTGCCTTTTCCAGCTCCGACCACGTCACACCACGTTACCTTTCCTACCCTACCTAGTTGGTGTTTGTGTTTGTTGATATATTCTTTAGTAAAGACATTTTTCCGTTGTTTTGAGTGTCCGTGTCTCTCTTCTTCTGGGTTCTTTGGCACATTTGGCTCGCCGGTCTCGTTTGGGCGCAGCACTTAATCGAGATATCTCCAGACATCGTCCCCTCCAAACTCATCTTCAAACTTGGTGACCTCAGATTAGCCAATCTCACCTCCTCCACCCTCACCCTGAACACCGGCGTCCCCCAGGGCTGTGTGCTGAGCGCTCTCCTCTACTCCCTCTTCACCCACCCAGTGTGTGCACTCCATAGTACAAACACCATCATCAAGTTTGCAGATGACACAACAGTGGTGTTCCTCATCAAAAACAACGATGAGGCAGCCTACAGGGAGGAGGTCCAGCACCTGGTGGCGTGGTGCACTAACAACAACCTGGCCCTCAACACCAAGAAGACCAAGGAGCTCATCGTGGACTTCAGAAAGACCAGAGCTCCATCTTGTGGGAAGAGAGGAGGGATAGAAGACGGTAGTGCAGCACAGTAAATGTGGCAAGGGCTGAGAGCTCATCAGGCTGTTGACAGCCTGACTGGTGAGTCAGTCAGTCAAAAGGTAAAAACCTAAAGAAACAACCCATTACCAGGTAGTGGGTGGCGGGGAAAAGAGCTGTGGGTGGGGGATACAGGAGTAGCAAGGTAAACAGGCTGTTGGTGCTGATGCGGTATGGACGACTACTGTATCGCTGCTAATTGCTGATTATTGTTTAATGCTCTTCTATTTATTCCATTTGTTCTGCTCCTGCTCATTTATGCAGGAGTTCAGTGGGCTGTTGAGAGAGCAGTAGCAGCGCTGTAGGGAGTGTTGAAGGAAAGAACGTAATCTAGAAACATGGACGTGGGCTAAACAGCTACATATCTGTAGTGGGTTTGTCGAACAACGGTAGCCTCGTGAGAGCGTCTTGTTGGTGAGTGGCATTCACATTCTGTCCTCCAGCTCGTTGAAAGCCTCCAAAAAATGACAAAGTGTGAGGACCCAAGGGGGGGGGGAAGTACCGGGTCCTCACCAAGCAAGGAGCCCAATTTAAAATACAATGGCGGCAGCCGAGGAAAATAACTCGAAAGAGCAATCGCAGCTGTTTCATCCGAAGTAGACCAAATAAAGAACAGGGATTTTCACGGGAGGCTTTTTCTCAGAGGAGAAGATGTTTTTACTTTGGCCTTGGGAGTTCTTTAAACAACGTAATGCTTGGCCCATATATGTGGAATTAAATGTCCAAGGCCGGCCTCTCTTGAGGCTGATAGTCCCAATGATATACACAACATTGCCTTTCATATTTGTGTGTTTGCTTTATGTATGTGCATGTGTGTATGTAGTGAAGTGCCGTTTTCTCTCCTTTAGAGGCCGGTGTGCCCTTGAGGAGAGGGCTGAGAGAGAGAGAGAGAGAGAGAGAGAGAGAGAGAGAGAGAGAGAGAGAGAGAGAGAGAGAGAGAGAGAGAGAGAGAGAGAGAGAGATACTGAAGGAGGTTGCATACAGACAAACAAACAATCATGCCGTGTGTTTCACATGAGGGTAGGAATCTATCGATCGGAGCCAGAGGCTAAATAAACACTGGGTCATGGAAGGGAATTAAACCTCCCCTTCATAAACCATCATTTCCTGTGTTGACTCAGATAAACCTAGACAAACACACACACACACACACACACACACACACACACAAACACACACATCACATATACATCCAAATCCCTCTTTGGCTGAAACCATAGTGCCAATAAATGCCTGTAAACACATTTGTCTATGTTTTATTGTTAATATCTTTCTTTGGGAAAGCAGTTAATCTAATCTAAGAGTAAACCTAATCTCAGATCCAGAAGTTTTATGCTTTAGCTGAACTCCTGGGGGAGAGAGACTGCACAGCGGCTGGGCAGGAAACCAGGAAGTGTGAGGGGTGGAGTCAGGCAGTGTTTCCTGTTTTGTTATGGATATATTCCTCTGAAGAGAAACTCATTTGCAAGGGCAAGTTGATTTCAGACAACAATTTTAACACATGTACTTACACAGTGGCCAGTCTACTACACAAGTTCGATTTTTAACATCCACAGACCTTTGACTAAGGACGTTGATGTCTGGACAGGACGTTTTAGCTAGTCTTCCCAAACGCTATGGGTAAAGCTTAAATTAAAGAAAAGCATTGCATCACAAGCTCATTATAATTGAATAGATAACACATCTAATTACATTAAAACATAGCTACCTGGTTTAATTGGTTTCGGACTGATCAAGGTGAATTACTTAATGATATGCAGACGTTTAGAAGAGAGAAAGTCCTGTTAATTAAAAACAAACAAGAATTGTTCAAGACATTGGCAGCTCAGCTGATCTTAAGCCAGATAATGATCTCTAATGCACAACCTGGCTGGAGGCCAGCCAGGTTGTGCATTAGAGATGTGGTCCGGTAGAGAGAGAGAGAGAGAGAGAGAGAGAGAGAGAGAGAGAGAGAGAGAGAGAGAGAGAGAGAGAGAGAGAGAGAGAGAGAGAGAGAGAGAGAGAGAGAGAGAGAGAGAGAGAGAGAGAGAGAGAGAGAGAGAGAGAGAGAGAGAGAGAGAGAGAGAGAGAGAGAGAGAGAGAGAGAGAGAGAGAGAGAGAGAGAGAGAGAGAGAGAGAGAGAGAGAGAGAGAGAGAGAGAGAGAGAGAGAGAGCGCTTTGTAGAGTCAGCGATTAAAGTCATATCTAAATCAGTGTTATCTGCTATCTGAACCCAAAGCCTCTCCTTCTATCCTTCACAATTGACTGTTCATTCAAGGGCAGACCCCAAAGTAATGCATTCTTTACTATACAACACTAGCTCTAAAGTTTCCTTTTATTGAACTCTGGTAAAAACTAAAGCACAACCATGACACACACACACACACACACACACACACACACACACACACACACACACACACACACACACACACACACACACACAAACCTCAAACACACACACACACACAAAGGCACAGGCACTGATACAGACCTCACATACACACACACACACACACACAAACACACACACACCAGGCTGTTTCATAAACGATACGTAGGATTCCTTACGAAAAAGCAGTGCACTTTCTTTCGTAGGAAATCGTACGTATCAACCCGGTGCGCATGCGCAAACTTCTGCAGCTATAATGTCAAGCACAGTTACGTTTCGTTGTATTCTCGGTGGAAAATGTAATAGATAGATAGATCGTTTTGGCATTATAATATGTTTTGATAACATTTCTAGCGAGAAATGTGTGTTTTACTCTCACACGCTTTATTCAGTGAATTTATCCGATCTTTAGTTTTAGAGTAACTACGAAGATTTGTTCAGGTTTCTATCGTTGCTATGGATGCTGATATCGTTGCTATGCCGCCTTATTTTTCTGTTACGTTTATGATTTAAGTTTATTTTTACGTGTATTACTAATCCATCGGATTGCAGCGGCACTGAGCTGCACCGTCTCGTTCAGAAACCACATTATATGTTTAAAAATATTGTAGCGACGCGGTAATGGGTTGCTGTGTGTGTCAGTCACCCGTCCCCTGTCTCTCATCCAGTCACAGAGCCGCACAGTCGTGTGCGGGGCTGTGATTGGCTGAGCAGAAGGGGAAGGCTAATCTTTACACGGCACCTTATCGTGTTTGGAAAACAGCAAAGATGTCTTCATCTGTTTTCTCCTATTAGCTTATTGTATAAACAGAGTTATCAAGACTAATTTACCAAATCATGTTGTTTTCATTTGTGGGTGTGATTCAATGCAGAGAGCGTCTCAGCCATGACATGTAATTAAAACTGTTCTGTGTTAGCAACTTGTAATGAACTCACTAGGAGTGTCTTGAACTAGAGCCATCTGTGAATACTGCTACTACTCTACTACAGCTTGATTCCCATTCACGGTCTGTATTCACGGTTCGTTTTGATTTATGCTTCTTGCTAAATCTCCAGATGTCTTCCTTCATCTCCATTGATCTCCATTGTACCAATTGTTCCAATTGTTGAATTACTGAAGCTTCTCGACCAGAAACTCAATCTTCTACAAAATTGTGTTTTGGGACCGAGGATACATCAGTGTATCCTAAAAAAAAGTGGTAAGGGACCGAGGATGCATCAGCATGTCATAACAGGAAGTGTTTGGGGTTAGAGGGTACATCAGTGAATCCTAACAGGAAGTGTTTTGGGACCGAGGATACATCAGGGTATCCTAACAGGAAGTGTTTGGGGACCGAGGATACATCGGGGTATCCTAACAGGAAGTGTTTGGGGACCAAGGATACATCAGTGTATCCTAACAGGAAGTGTTTGGGGATAGAGGGTGTTTCCAATCATAATCTGGCCGGCTGAGGCCAATGAACACCTGGGATCTACCCTACTTTAGGCTGTCAAAGACCGACGTCGGGGCTTGAAGAGGTGGGTCTTGAGAGCCTGTCTGAAGGATGGTAGGGTGGTTGTTTGAAGGATGGTAGGGTGGTTGTTTAAAGGATGGTAGGGTGGTTGTTTGAAGTATGGTAGGGTGGTTGTTTGAAGGATGGTAGGGTGGTTGTTTAAAGGATGGTAGGGTGGTTGTTTGAAGGGTGGTAGGGTGGTTGTTTGAAGGATGGTAGGGTGGTTGTTTGAAGGATGGTAGGGTGGTTGTTTGAAGGATGGTAGGGTGGTTGCCTGATGGATGTGGATGGGGAGGCCGTTCCAGAGGGAGGGTGCAGCAAGGAGGAGAGGTAGAGAGGGGCCAGGGCTTTGTAGGTGATGAGCAGTATTTTGAAGTTCATCCTGTATTTAACAGGGAGCCAGTGGAGGTTGTGGAGGATAGGGGTGATGTGATCTCGGTAACGGGTCATCATCTAGGTCGTCCTCAGACGAGCCTGCTGCCGGAGCTTCCAATCTTTTCGGTCCTCCATACATCCGGCTAGCTCCCCGGAGCTCTCCACACCTGCATCCTTCCTCAGTATGTCCACATACGTCGGTGTGGGACGTCTTCTAAGTCAGTGCCCGTGTGTTGGCTCCCAGAGTACTAGTTTGCTAGCTGGGAGTTCTTGGTGTCTGTGGCAGTGACCTGCAAGCTTCATCCTTCTCGATGCTACTTTGTCACTTAGCCTTGGTAGCCCCCCGTACAGATGCTTGTTGGTAACATGCTCGTTCTGGTTAATGCTCAGTACAACACGCAGCATTCTGGTGTAGCACCCATCCAGAGACTTCTGTAGAGTGGGCTTCAGGGTCCAGGATTCATAGCCATACAGGAGAACAGACTCCACGGTTGCCTGGAAGAAGCTCAGCCTGATATGTCGAGGGAGGTTGGATTTCCACACACTTGTCATTCCATTTAGGGCCCTCCATGCCAGCGCTTTCCTTACCCTGAGGTCCTGTTCCGTTGAGTTGACCCAGGAACCCCGGTACTTAAAGTCGCTGACCTCTGCCAACACATTGCCTCCTGCTGTCTTGAGAGATGTGTGGTCCAGGGGGGTGTTGTAGGTGATGACCTCAGTCTTCTTTGTGTTCAGTCTGAGGCCAACCCTGGAACATTCCTCCTCCACTCTGGCCAAGAGCTCCTGTGCCTTCTCCACACAATCAGACAACAGGCAGATGTCATCTGCGTAGTCCAGGTCTGCTAGGACTACAGCAGGGTTTCTTCGGGTGGAGGTGAGCAGACAGGCAGTTCTGGACGTATTGAAGTTTAATGAGGATTTTGTTTGGTGAGCCGTAGAGGATGCTGTTGCAGTAATCAAGTATTGAGGTTATGAGGGTATGGATGAGGCTTTCAGCAGCTGGAAGGGACAGGGAGGGGCGGAGGCGGGCAATGTTCCGGAGATTAAAGAAGGCAGTTTTGGTGATGTGGTTGACGTGTGGTAGGAATGAGAGGGTGGGGTTGAGGATGGTGCCAAGGTTGTGGACATGGGTGGAGGGCGTGACAATGGAACCATTAATGCTGATAGAGAAGGTCTGGGCGAACAGAGTGAAGAAGTTTTGGCCGATTATTAATTTTTCTGATTGATTGCAGTTGAGTTGGAGAAACTTCTGTTGCTTGAGGGAGGGGGGGGATGAGACCAGTGGACAGGACTATACAATACTATACTATAAACATATACTACCTACTATATACTATACTATTAAAAATATTGAAGAGCACTATACTAGAAGATACTATACGCAATATAAAGCACAATAACGTGACTGATGGATGATACAGTAACTCTCGTCTCACATAATTAGTTAATAAACTATATTAACTTTAGGATGTAAGTTTAATTCAGATTCAGATTCAGATTCAGATAACTTTATTTATCCCGAGGGAAATTAAGGTGCAACAGTTGAAACAGGGGGAATAAATACACACACAAATATACTAATACCTAAAAGCTAAAAACTAAATAACAACAAACTAACTAAACAAAACTAGTATAAACAAATATAACTAAATGAACTTCAAATTAAATCTAAATGTATTGATAGATGAATTGCACAATTTACAGTATTATTACAGTAATACGTAGGTATATACAATACACAACAGTACGTATAGTGCAAATTGGCAGTAATAAAATACTAATAAATAACTCAGATGAATACTGAAAAAGTGACATGTGAAAAGTGAAAAGTGAAATTGAATTTACAGTGCAAAATTACAGTGAAAGGAATATACAGTGCGTTGACCAAAAAATAATTATAACAGTGCGTTGGCCTCAGGTCACTGAGTCTCCACTGTCCCTCTCACGACCCGAGGTAGATGAATTAAAGAGACTGATGGCCACAGGAAGAAAGGACTTCCTGTGGCGTTCTGTGGTGCACCTGGCAGTCTGTTGCTGAAGGTGCTTCTGTATGAGGTCAGCACCTGATGGAGAGGGTGAGAGTTGTTGTCAAGGATACTACGCAGCTTGCGCAGCATCCTCCTCTGAGACACCACCAACAAGGAGTCCAGCTGGACCCCCAGGACAGCGCCAGCCTTCCTGACGATCCTGCTGCTCTTGTTGGCGTCTGCTGACCTCAACCTGCTTCCCTGTAATGTATACTGTACAATGCAAAAGCACCAATACATGACATCCAGGTTATGAGATATAAAATAAATGGAGAATGAACTCCCTGTGGAGAGAGTTGATCCATCCCACCGATGGATCAACTCTCTCCACAGGGAGTTTGCTCCCCACCCCCGCTGGTGGCTTTTAATTATAAGTGTAAATTAAGAAAGGCTTACACCACTATGGTTTTCTTTTTTAGTTCACTGCTATATAAAAGTCAGCTTACAAAAGTAGCTTACAGGCTTTATACATTAATTATAAAGCTGGTGTTTCTCTTCCGGCATCCACTACAGAGAGAGAGAGAGAGAGAGCGAGAGAGCGAGAGAGAGCGAGAGAGAGCGAGAGAGAGAGAGAGAGAGAGAGAGAGAGAGAGAGAGAGAGAGGAGAGAGAGAGAGAGAGAGAGAGAGAGAGCTTTCCTCCTGGTTCTAATGGAGAGAATCAATGGAGTGAGAGATGGAATGGAATGGAAAGGAATGACCCCTTGGAGGACAGAGGGATGATGGAAATGAATTGCTCTAAAATTCAAATATTGAACGTCCAACTAATCATCTTACTGTGGCTGTATTTGAAAACAACAGAGAAGACAAACCAAGCGATCAGCCATCTCAGAGTAAATGTCCTAAACAAATGCCCATTGGCCCAGCAGAATAATGCAACCTTGACCATTTGTAGACACTTATGTGTTAGGTAACTGAGACCATGCCTTGAAGCTTTCCATCTATAAAATACTCTTCTAGATGGATAGGGACACTGCAGACTGAATATGTAGGGAGGTAATAGTATACGTGGAGGTAAGGAACATTCAGAGGATTAATACAGGATTCCATATGAAAATGGCTAAAGATTGTCTCAGAAGTGTTCACACGGTCAGGAGGATAGCAGTAGCCGCTACTTTGATTGGATTGTCAGCTGATAGATAGATTGTTTGTTGAAGTATTTTTTAAACAAGCCTGAAACTAGTCTATAATCCTCTAGTGGTGATGGGTTACAACCACCACCATAAATACAAAAATAACTATGTGTATATATATATATGTGCCTGCACATTTATTCCACTATTGTGTGTTGTACTAAATAAGTAGGACTTTAGTCAAAACTGTATCCTTTGATCCAGACACCTCTGATCCAGACGAGATCCACACCCCCAGACTACTTATCCCTCACAGCTGTTCCTGCTTTGCTCTCATCACGCAGTACCCTGCATACAGTATGCAATTCACCTGGTGGCCATCTTGGTTCTAAACGCTAGCTGGTGGGGGAACTGAATGCAGAACTCCCCCATCAAGCTAGTGTTTAGCACCAAGATGGAACAAAGATGGCCTCTAGATGAATAAAGTGAAATGACAATTTCACTGAACAAAATGGCTATGGTTTACTGCACATGTGGTTATGAAACACTTGGGACTTTGAGTCATGCAAATACACCAGTGTGGTACACTTCACAAGGCATGGTGGGGAAAGAGAGAAACTCCACTAATTATGTCGCTTAGCTTAAAACGTCGGAGGTCCTTTAAATATTTCACTTGTTAGTCAGTGGCATATATGAAAAAAACTTTCATTGACATTTCTTTGGACTTCTCTTTGGGTAACATGTATGTGGAGTGTGTGTGGTTGGTGGCTGGTTTAAGCAGCCGAGCGGGAATATACAAACATTTGTTCGAGTGTTCGAGAGCAGCAGTACAGCTCAGGAGGTAGAGTGGTCGCCTCACAACTGGAAGGTTGCTGGTTTGATCCCCCAGCTCCTCCTTGCAAAATCTGTGGAACAAGACACCCTAAGGTCTCCTTGCATGGCGGTGGTTGAATGTGTGTATGAATGTGAGACATGACTTGTAAAAAGGGGTCAAAGCACTATATGAAATTACTCTGTGTCCAGTCAGGCAACTATGAATCATATTAATTGATTATTGGCTGGTGGTCCTGTTGTCTCGTGTCCCTATAGGCCTACTTGCTGGTAGACTCGCTATTTTGTTCTTCACTGGTCCTGAAATGTATTCAACATAGCTGATTTATGTGTTTTGTTACAATGCATTGTAGGTAGTTGTGTGGCGAAGGTGAACCACGGTTTTGAGGCCTCCGTGAGGTACGAGTTTTGTTAGCTCACCAGGTACTACCTTTGTTTAGATCTTGCCACTCCTGCTTTGGTTGAGTGACTGGTGTTGACTTGTTTCATACTGTCTGGTTCTATCGTGTGTCCTCTTGTTGAGCGTCTGTTGTGACTCTAACTGGTACCTTCTGGTTTTTGCTCTTTGCTTCTGAGCCTCCAGAGCCGGAGTCTGGAGCCCCCAGCCAGCAGGGGTCACGAAGAGCCCTCTTCACTTTGAGAGTAGTGTGTGTGTGTGTGTGTGTGTGTGTGTGTGTGTGTGTGTGTGTGTGTGTGTACATCATCTCACAGGGCCGCCTACCCCTTTTCTTTTGCGAGAGCTGTCTGTTGCCCAATAGCTGTCGGTTCCATCTGGTATTTATTTGGTTATCGGTAAGAGTTCTTAATATCTTGACATGTGTACTAGTAATATTAAACCTTCTTTAAACTGTTTACATCAATTAGTAAATTAATAAACAATATATAAATATTCATTAATTTGGGGTAAATTCATGTCTTATTGCCTTACCTGCATTTTTTAATTGTGTTTGTGGGCCCCCAGTTATCCTCGGTATGTCATATTAGTTTATTATATATGTCCTTGCTTTAATAACAAGTTGGCGTTGTCGGATTGCAAACAAACTCCATACAGTATAGTAAACAACTGTCTTTTTTAGTTTTTTCACACCTTCATAATACAACACATATTGAATGTGAAACAGTGGTGTGGTCTGCTCTGCTCTCTTAGATCCACTTAACGCTGAGCTGAAAACGAATGGAAAGGAACGCCGCCGCAGTACGGCATGTAGCTTCTGGACTTCTTCTGGATTTGTCCTTTCATGCAATGAAGCCACCAATTCAGTTAAACACATATGTAGTGTGTGTGTGGTGTGTGGTGGTGTGTGGTGGTGTGTGTGGGGGGTGGTGGGTGGGAGAGAGAGTGTGCGAGATCACCAGATTTGTAGATGTGATGTGATGTGAGCAGTAAAACACAGTCATTATTTATTGAAATGGCATTTTTTCAGAATCTGCTATTATTTATGCAGTTTAATACAATAGTTGGTGTCCTTCTTAAAAGCACTACGAGTAAGATTTTGCATAAATTGCTTAACATTGCCCATATATGATGTGAGCACGGATAATGGCAAACACATCTCCATAACTTTTTAATTTGTATGTTTATTTATGATTAAAAGTTCATGATTGTGATTGTCTCAACCCAAGGAGCTCGAACTCCACTCCAGTGCTCTGATTGCGTGAGGTTGATAAGGATGCAGTTCACTTACCGGCCAAAGAGGCCAGTATTGAAAAGGAATTTCGGATTCTTATACGTTGTAAGCTTCTACTCAACCATTCAACACTTGAAACCATCTTAGCCTCCATGATGGAGTTCGACCATCTTTGCCAAATGTCGCCTTTTCTAATTGCCTTCATGTCGGCTAAGAGACCACATTATTAGCATTGAAGCTCTACATTACTTTTGAAGGCTGGCTTCCCCCTGCTTGAATTAGTAATTAATTATTTGGCTTGGCTGTTCCCTTGCTCTAACACAACGTCCTCCTCTTGCCCTGCCTGACACATAGAAACACAAACATGCTTTCTGCTGCAAAATATGTTTGTGGGAGATGCAGGCCTTTGAAAGAAATGCACAATATAACCTAAGTAGCCTGTTCTGTTTGTGGTTATTGTGCTTTAAGGAAATAGTATATTCAAAACCAACTAGTATTGATGAGAATGGTGTTGGCTTCTATATAAAACCTTTCACATTTGCCAAGCAAATGCACACAAATCTGATTGTTGTGCATTTTGCAAATATTCTTTCTGGAAGCAAGGGTTTTTGTTATAAATATTGGTTACATTGTTACATTGTGTGTGTGTGTGTGTGTGTGTGTGTGTGTGTGTGTTGTTCTTTCTTTGTTTCCTGACTCTTACAACAGTGGATATCCTTCTCTCATTTGTATGTGTGTGTGTGTGTGTGTGTGTGTGTGTGTGTGTGTGTGTGTGTGTGTGTGTGTGTGTGTGTGTGTGTGTGTGCGTGCGTGCGTGCGTGCGTGTGGGTGGGTGACAGCAGTGTCAACATGGACTCCATGATGTGTCCTACAATCCATCACATTACAGCCCCACACGCCCACCAGACACAAGCCCACCACGTTACGTTGTCTTCATTACACATATACAATACATGCATACAATACAATACAATGTAATAATGTCACACATAGAAAGGCTCATAACACTCGACATGTACCCCAGGCAATGTGACACAGGCCGCCCAGAGGTCATAGGTCGCGTGGCGAAGAGAGAGCGCACTGAGAAGACGCATCAATCAACAATAAAGCAGTTCTGAGATAACAAAAATGGTCGTGTACACGGTGTGCACGGAGCATTCAAGACACAAGCAGAACATCAGAAAGACGGCCCACAAACACAATGCGATTACCGTGACTGAGTGTTGTTGAACTGCAGCGAGACAAAGTGACACTAGTGTGTGACAGTAGTGACACAAAGTGTGATGGATGGGAGCCTCTATGAATATCCCTCCAAGGACGACGTCAATATGCAGCGGAGATGAAACCAAAGCAATACCTCGCTGTCAACTTGCAGTCAGATGCTGTGAGGTACCTTGATTAAATCAACCAAATCACACAGGGCACCGCAGTGATCTCGGATAAGGGGGACACAAACAGTTCAAAAGGGAGGCAAGAACCAATGTACCATAAAAAAAGTTTGCGTGTTTTGATCCGAGTCGAGGGCTGGGATTACCCTATGCAACGCCTACTGGGGTCTCAGCCTTTGCTTTCCAGACCCGATGTGACATCACCTGATCCTCTCACATCTCATGGCGAAGCCCGGCCAAACTAAGATTACATTTCCCATCCGATTGCTGGAAGTCTACCTTGAGGGAAATGGGCTGGTATTGGTCTGATATCCGCTCTGCACATGCCTTTCCAAACTAACTCAGTTCTCCCTCAGGGCTGGGAAGCCGAGCAGGAAGATAGGAAGCGTGCTCACCTCAGGTGCACACAACATGCAAGGTGCTTGTATATGATGAAGATGAAGACGATGTTGTAGTTGATATAGATGAGGATGGTGATGGTGATGATGTTAATACACACAACGAGAAGATATAGGAGGCTGGGGTTGTGAAATGCATCGTTTTTTTGGACTATTGACTTTGGATTCTCTTTGAGTAGATGAATCATGCATCCCATCGCAGGCATCACAGGGTTTTCCTAATACACACACACACACACACACACACACACACACACACACCACACACAGTGACCTTGGCAGTCTAAACATTAAGAACCTCTAACCCATCTCTTTCCCCTCCTTTCACTGCTACTTTTATTTATTTACTTTATTTGCCTTAGCTGTTTGCTTGTTTGTTTTGTTTTCTCTCCCCCCCCCCCCCCTTGTAAAGCGGCCTTGGGTATCTTGGAAGGCGCTACATAAATTAAATGTATTATTATTATAATTAGAACATAAATTATACAAATGTATGGTTTAATATTTGAGTAATTTATTTCAACAGGGACAATGTACAAAGAACATTAACCACATATAAAACAAGGAGAGATGCAATGACGATTTGCTTAAGCCACCTTAAGCAAATCGGCAGTTAAGTAAAGTTAGTACAACTATAGTACAAAAATGACACATTAAGAGAGGAATTCTGCACTCGCCTGAGTGGTTGACCTAGTGGCTTGTGTTGTTTTGTTCTGAGCTGAGTGTAACCAAGCTTCTCAAGGAGTGACCATATGATCTCCTTTAGTGAGTAAATGACAGGGGTGATATTGACATGTTGTTTTTAAACATCACACGAAGGATGTGAAAGAATCATTAGGTTACTGTGAGGGAGTTTCTTATACTTAAATAATATAATTTACAAGGTTAAATTTTGATGTACTGGATTACCCAATGTTTGTGTTGAATGCTGAGGGACACAGCACCTGGTTGGTCCCCCCATTGGATTTTTGCCCATGGTCTACACTTAAAAGCAATGTTCCTAGAAGGGAGCCTTGTGGCACTCCCATGGTGCAGGCTTTTAGGGGTGATAAATGTATATGTTTATCTGCACACATTTAGGCATGAATCATTTCAATTGTGTGTCGTTATGAAAGTTCACACAGCAAGCCAGTGTGTTGAGTTGTATACGATGGTGTCAAAAGCCTTGTGCAGGTCGAGGCGGTTTCCACCACCCTTCATATCCTGGATTGCTTTCATGACTTCAAGGAATCCAAGCAGTCAAACGTTCCAAGCAGTTGCGTGCGTCAAACGTTTTATTTCTAAATCCAAATAGCACAGAGTGCCTTGAAATCCAGAAGTAGAATCTTTTCTTCGGCTGCAACCTTTTCATTGACCTTTGAGAGAGCTGATGGGTCTGTAGTAACTCATTTTTTTAAATGTGTGTCCATGGTTATTTGAATATTTATATAAAAAGCTCTCATTAAAAAAGGGGTTCATTCTTTTTTGAGTTATGGGGGAAGTTATAGTTTCAGTTTGACTGGGTTAAGGGGTTTAAATGACCTATGTAGGTTCCAGAGTTAAAGCAGGTCTGTCATAAACTGATTGAAAGCTGATGAAAGCTTGAAGGTGAGTACCTGGGTTCTGACCCAATTCCAGGACAGAATTTTGTATTTGTATTAAGTATTCAAATGTGTCACAACAGCTAAGCTATCAATTTGAGCAGTTCCATTTATTTTTAGCTGTATGCTACCACACTTGGTCAATGCTTTCCCCATCTTATTTTACCTGTTCCCTTTTTGCTTCTCTAATGATTTCAAGAAATACAATTGCTTTAGCCTTTCTAAGTTTCACATGACTTTATTTGTCACACCTTTATAGCCGAGTGCTCTTACCTGATCGTTAAGGCCTTTACTTTTGTAAATTTCACTAAGCGCCTTGTACATGTCATTGCTCAGCATTTCAATAAACCAACAGTGAGCAGCAGAGTCAGCTCCATAACCCTAACACCTGAGAGCTAGCACAGGACTTACACGGAGATGGAGGTGCAGGAGGTCCGACAGAAGGCTGCCTGATGTCTGGGGGTGAAGAGGGCCTACGACAGGGTGAGCCGGGGACCGGAGCCCTGGGCTCATGGAGAGACAAGAGAAGGAGAAAGAGAAGAGGACTGGAACATAGAGAAGTTTGTGCAGAAATCCCTGGTGAGGAAGAGAATAATGTTTCTTGTCAAATTCTCTCTCTCTCTCTCATATATATATATATATATATATAGACTCAGTCCTGTATGTGAAGACAGTGCAGTCGGAGCCTATTATCGATAAATAAACAAAGTGGACCCACACCCACACAGCTACATGTCAGAGGTCAGAGGTCAGAGGGCAGTGGATGGAGTGGAGTGGAACCAGATCATTATCTCCACAAGTCGGGAACAAATTAGTGGCAAAACCGGCCGAGTTGGACACAGCCTGACAAATACTGTGGCACGAAGAGGGGGTGGGGGGGGGGAAACGGACCGTCTCCATGGCAACGGGATCATCAGCTCCATTGTTCTCTCATGGTTCCTGCGTACCTGTGACTGTCTCTCAAAGCGCACTGTGTTTTATTTCCCCAGCATTAAACAGGGGGAAGCTTCTACTTGCGGCACCGAACTTCCCTTTCCAACCCTTAACAAACTGCAGCTCGGTACCAGGTGGTTGGGCTTGGCGTACAGCGGAGACTTCTGTTCCATCTCCGTCAGCTCCAGACTGTCCGGGCCCATCTGCTCTCATCGCTTTCCCATGCCCGGGCGCCGAGCTCTGCTGTGGACAATACGAGGGCATGCTAATGATGCGGGATGAGTACTTCCAATGGGAAGTACTCCAAATACTTCATCATCAGCCAAACTCAAGTAGGCCGGAGTGTTTATGCTGCGGTCCTATCAAGGGACAGGGAAAATGTTTGTTTAAGAGAGAGAGAGAGAGAGAGAGAGAGAGAGAGAGAGAGAGAGAGAGAGAGAGAGAGAGAGAGAGAGAGAGAGAGAGAGAGAGAGAGAGAGAGAGAGAGAGAGAGAGAGAGAGAGAGAGAGAGAGAGACAGACAGAGAGAGCAGACAGACAGAGAGACAGACAGACAGACAGACAGACAGACAGACAGACAGACAGACAGACAGACAGACAGACAGACAGACAGGGAGACAGGGAGACAGACAGGGAGAGGGAGAGAGAGAGACAAATAGACAGAGAGAGAGAGAGAGAGAGAGAGAGAGAGAGAGGAGAGAGAGAGAGAGAGAGAGAGAGAGAGAGAGAGAGAGAGAGAGAGAGAGAGAGAGAGAGAGAGAGAGGGAGAGAGAGAGAGATAGACAGAGATAGAAAGAGACAGAGGGAGAGAGACAGTATAATACACTAGGAAGACTCCTAGCTCCTACCTCCACAACAGTTGGTCCCCAAAACAATGTGATGAGTGTTTGAGTTCACTCATGGGTGTGAATGTGAGAGCTGCAATGTAGGTCAGTGTGTGTGTGTGTGTGTGTGTGTGTGTGTGTGTGTGTGTGTGTGTGTGTGTGTGTGTGTGTGTGTGTGTGTGTGTGTGTGTGTGTGTGTGTGTGTGTGTGTGTGTGTGTACACTTGTCTGTAGCCTATATATGCATCTCCATTGTCTGTTAAATACATGGTATTGCAATGGCAACTGTCCCTTAGAATTTGCAGTGTTTTTTGGTTGCTAGTCTATTCTGCGTACAGCTAGTTTAAAATACATCCACTGAAGCCAAGCTCTTCTTCTCAAGGCTGAGACCAGGACCCTGTTGGCATATCTTCCCCATTCTGTGTTCAAGCCCACATTCCCTCTGAACCATGTGTGCCAACAGCACTTTGAATGGCTTTTTGGCCATATGCAACAAGTGCAATATAATGCTTACTCCTCATTCCCCCTCTAGTATGAATGTTTTAAAACAATACTATAAAAATACTGTACACAATAAAAACAACAATTAAAAGAACAATAAAGTGACTGATGGATGATATAAACAGTGCAAAAAGCATTTAAAAGCATTTAAAAGTGCCAGTAGTGCAGCAGCATCATAAATACAGTGCAGTACAGGGCAGAACACTGCACTACTTGTAATAAGTCCAGAAAGTCCAGCAAAAGTATGATTGTGTAATGAAATATGGATGATAAAGTTATGATAGCAGTTCAGTAGGCACACCTGTGGATAAAAATAGTCCTTGAACCTGGTAGTCCGGGTGGTGTAGGGGGGAGGAGATGGTGCCCAGGTTGGTTGCGGTCCATTGTGATGGAGATACAAGATATTTATTGGCCTTTTTGGCGCAAGGACAACAGCCTTGCGCCAAAAAAGGCCAATAAATCGCGTCAGCCAGACTATCTCTGTAGTCCGTTTCATCGCCCTCGCTTATCAGGCCGATGACTGTGGTGTCGTCTGGAAACTTGATATCTGATTATTGCTGTGCATGGCATTACAGTGTAATGGGAAAAAACCTCTTATATGGTAAAACCCTAAGTTGTTGACCGTCTGTGCCCCACCATCTGGTCACTGTAGAACAGAAGTGTTCTGTGTCAGCTCGACTCCTCTTTGCTAAAGAACATAAACAACCTGGAGAAGGCCAGGGATAAGCGTATCTGGGCCCCTTCAAGGTTGAGGTATTTACTACTACCAACCTAGTTTTCCTGCAACGCCAGCTCTCCCTCTTACAACCCCGGCCATTCTGAACTAACTTATTTACATCTTTACAGAGATGAGCTAGGGTGGATGTCATAGAACTGTCACAATCAAGTGAGTTACGCGTCACACATTGTGGCTAAACTGTTGAAAAGAGGGGCGCTCCTGTGAGTGCGTTGGACTTCTCTCTACACGCCTTGCGAGACGTGTCGACAGAACTCTCGGACCGAGCTCGACCTATTGTTTGTTGTATGATTGTATTAAATACGATAGTCAGACTTATTTAGTTTTGGATGACTTTATTCTTAAACAGTTTTCAGAATTAGACCACTGGACGTGTACCGGAAAATTCCCACCACATACTTGGTGTCCCCCCTCCGGGTGGACAAGCTGACTGATCATCCCTACGGGCCTCTCCACCCATCCAGCTCCTGAACTCCCCGGGGGCCTCTGGAGGGTGCACCATCCAACTCATGAAATAAGGTGAGGAACCACACGTCTAGTAATAATTAGATTCATTCATTGAGGTGGATGTTGTTTCATTTAGCTGTTTTGACTATTTATACTAATTATAAGACTTGGCCCGTCTTACGTGAAATAGCACCGGAGGTACCGTGTGCGTACGGAGGGACCGTATAGATAATGGGGCAGATAGGGGTGGCAGTATAGCTCAGGAGGTAGAGTGGTTGCCTCACAACCGAAAGGTCGCTGGTTCAAACCCCCAGCTCGTCCTAGCAAAAACTCTCAAGGTATCCTTGAGCAAGACACCCTAACTGCTCCTGATGTGCTGGCTGACTCCACCATTGGTATATGAATGGTAGTGGAGGACTTTACATGACTTGTAAAGCGCTATATAAGCGGCATTATAACACGGAGGTACCGTGTATATACAGATGTGCCGTATAAACATTATAGTCAACAGTGAAACTGATTCGCATCATTAGAAGAAAGTTGTCATTCAATTAAAAGAGGAAAGGTATTTTGTTTCATTTAGCTTTGTTTTGTTTTGGCTGTGCGTTTTGGGTTTTAGTTAGTAGAGGATACTAAAGTAATTATGACCATGGGACAAAATCAAAGTAAAAAACCTATCCTTTCTCATGTTAATTGCTACGTCATGGAAAAAGCATACACGAGGCAACACGCTCCGTTGCAGATTGGGAGAGTCTGGGTTGGCCTATGGGAAGCTTAAGCTTAATACACTTGACGCCAGTTAGATAAGGATATTAGGAAGAAGCAAAAAGCCACGGCAAGCGCTAAAAAGAAGAAAGATAGATATCAAGGGGACTGGAAATATTTTCTCTGTGGAACAGAGAAGCAGACAAGCGGGCAGAGCAGCTAGAGCAGAGGGAGGGACCTAACCTGTCTGTGGCTAGTTAAAATAGATGCGGACCTGGACACCCCACCACCCCTCCACCCTCCGCACGTTCCAGCACCTGTTCCAGCACCACAAGGTGGTAAGCACAACAGCCCCAAAACTCCGCTCTACCCCAGCCTCGCTGACCTCCGACACCCTCCAGCCTACACATTTCTGGCCTGGTCCCACAAAGATATGAAGGCTGTGGTGAAGCAGCTCAACAAGCCATGGGAAGGAGGTGGACGAGCATTCTACAACACACTCCTACCCCTGGTGAGGGAGGTGAGGCCCACCATAGGTGAGCTCCGACGTCTGCTTTCAATCCACCTAGGTGCAGACATGGGAGAATCGAGGAGGCCCTACCAGCTGAGCAAGCAGAGCTCCGACTGATCGACCTCAACTACGATGGCGCCCGTAATCTGCCCTACCGCCAGTAGATGAATGCCCTTGGCGACGCACTCGAGAGGGCCTATCCGGTAAAAACTAACCTTACTAAGATAGGTACTGTCAAGCAGATGGAAGTAGAGGGCTGTTACAACTACCTAACCCGGCTGACGCAGTCCTTCAACGAGAACAGCGACCTGCAGAAGCCTGCAAACGACGAACCAGACTTCTGGGAGAACCACCTGAAGGTGTACTTCATGCAAGGGATACACCCAGGTACCGCCGCAAACATCAAATACTCGTTGATCGGATATCGTGATGCACGTCAGGATGTGTGCGGAATCCAGCCCATTGGGACGCCCGCCCACGAGCATTCAACCTTGACGGGCAGGACGGAGAGCTGGGAGAGGACAGACCATGTTTCAATTGTGGTAAAATTGGACACTGGTCGAGAGAGTGCCCTGAGCCTGACAAGAGACAAGGTGTTCCCCGTAGAGGCCAACGGCAGAGGTACCAGAAACCTCTGAAGGACTGACTAGACGGGGACCGGGGAGAGGTGGTGGATCCGGTGGTGACGGTGGATCCAGGCCCGGACGAGTGTAGGAGACAGCACAAGGAAAGTATCGCACCAGACACTCACTCAAACATTTCACAAGCAATTGCACATTTGGAACACAAATATCACCCCCCAGCGACATTTGCATATTTGGATCTAATATCATGGCGTGCTCTCCCCGTGATAACATTGACGATAGAAGGGTAGAGTAGAGTTTCTTGTGGATTCAGGCGCTACACAATCAGTTATACAGGGGAGATGTCAAAATAACCAAGCGAACGGTACACAATGTAACAGCAGGAGGGGTGGCAAATGAACCATTCACAGCCCCACTGAGGTGTGTTGACGTAGACGGCACAGTACTCAGACATTCATTTCTGTATTCAGCATGTGTGCCATTAAATCTGTTGGGAAGAGACCTTATGTGTCGGTTGGGCTTACGAATAGAATCCACTCCGGAGGGAGTGGTGGTATCAAAGCCCGAACCAATAACACATTCAATGGTCAAATGCAGCCCTGACATCACTAATTATTTTACTTTTATGATTTGATCCCCACGGTGGTAGGGGCAGTTAATCAATTAGTAGACATGGATAAGGACAGAGCGATCCCAGGGGCCCAACACATGCATCCACAAAGACTACACTGCACCACACACATATCGGAAGTGCAAGATGAGCGGTATGAGGAAAAGTGGTTTGGTAAGGCAGAGAGGTTAAAGATCAAAGGCATCTATTGGTCAGGAGCCCGGTGTGCAGCAGAGGTGGACTTTAACCGACCCAGACCATCCATTGATCGTGTAAAAACAATTCATTCTCGTCCCGACAACAGGTTGGGATGGCCCATGTGTTGCAATGATAATGCTTTTCCTTTTCCCTTTGATGCCCCAGGATCATTCCGCCACGTGTCCCTCTCCAAAGGACGAAGGGACCAGTGGAGGGATTTGGGCCCCTGAGTGCAGAGAGGCTGAGGGATGGACGGCCACAGGGGAGTACACGACAGAAATACACAGGGAGAGGGTTTTCAAACAGACACATTGTGCATTTGTGTGGGGGAAACATGACATTTTGTTTAGTAGGGACAAGGGATATGATTTATGTGACAGTTTGATGATGTCTGCAGCACAGGAAGAAATTCCTGAGCTACAGAATTTGCCCGCGTCACTTTGGGCTAAGGGGAAATATGATGTGGGGCTGATTAAGAGTGTGCAACCTGTGGAGGTGGTTCCAAAATCAGATAATCGACCATGCGCACATCAGTATCCATTGAAGAGAGAAGCAATAGAAGGGATCACACCAGTTTTCAGGTCACTACTAGATGCAGGAGTGATTAGACCATGCGACAACTCACCAGTGAGAACACCAATCTTCCCAGTGAAGAAGATCAGACCAGCAGGTGAGCCACCAGATTGGAGGAGTGCAGGATTTGAAGGCAGTAAATGCAGCAGTGCATCCACGGGTGCCAGTGGTACCTAATCCTTACACCACACTTTCTCAAATACCAGACAATACTAATTGTTTGTCTGTGATCGATCTGTCTAATGCATTCTTTTCTGTACCGGTACACCCAGTCAGCCAGTTCTGGTTCGCTTTCACCTTTGAAGGAAAGACCTTCAGCTGGACTAGACTTCCCCAAGGGTACTGTAAGTCCTGTGGTGGAAATCTACGTGAATAAGAAGGCAAATTATCAATCAATAAGAACTGTCACACATGAACTCAATTAAGTTTGAAGATTTATCAAGCAAGCAGAACACAATGAACAAATACAAGTAGACAAGTGGCCAAACAGACAAATTGACAGACAGTCAGACAACAGACAGACAACAGACAGACAAAGCTTTGTCGGGAGCCCCGAATCCTATGAGGTGAGGATAGGGAAGTCCGCCGCAATGCTGGCAACACTCAGTATTTATTCCTTCTTAGGACTGCCCCTAAGACACTGTCTTTCACCCCAATGATGCAAGTCTTGACCACCTGGCTCCACCACCCCCATCTCCAGCACGGGAACAGAGGAACTCTCGTGCAGGCAGAGGAAGCCAGAGGTGTTGAACCAGGAGCGGCCAAGCCTTTGATCCAGCTCAATAGTTGTATGCCAACCCCCCCTCAACAGCTGTAGGCTGCAATAGCCACTGTCCCCCGCTGTGAGATAAACATTACAGTTGGTCAAGCAGGATAAGGATAAGGATAAGGATAAGGACCAGACCCCTCAGGACAATAGGACAAAAGGGTGATAGGGAGAATTACATGGGGGGTCACAAGGTCAAATTAACAGAGAGTGATAGAAGGGACAACATATGATTTTTCCATTACAGTCCCCAACCATTTACAATGCTGCCCTTCAGGCAGACTTGGAAGATCGAGAACTTCCATTTGAGAGCGTGGTTTTACAGTATGTTGATGACCTGCTGTTATGTTCACCCTCTGAGCAAGCATGCAAAGCAGACACAGTGGCCCTCTTGAGTCACTTGCATGACAAGGGACACAAGGTCAGCAGAAAGAAACTCCAGTGGTGCAAGGAAAAGGTAATCAAGGTCAAGTGGACGCCAGAAGCAGAGACTGCGTTCACATGCGTTCATGAAATTAGCACTTTCATCAGCCCCGACATTAGGACTTCCAGACCCGACCAAACCTTTCATTCAGATGGCAGACGTTAAAGGGAACTTTATGACGTCGGTGTTGACACAAGAGCATGGGGGACGACTGAGGCCTACAGCCTATTTCTCCAGCAGGTTGCATCCGGTTGCAGCAGGGCTACCGAGGTGCCAGAAAGCAGTACCCGCAGCAGAGAAAGCTGTTATGGCCTCGAGAGATTTTGTACCTGACCTTGCTACCTGACCTTGCTTGTCCCACACGCAGTTGCAGCTTTGTTGTTGGAACAGAAGACATCCAGGCTATCAGCAGCCAGATTAGTTTTGATTGATTTGATTGATTGACAGGCTGCGGTACAATAACACCCTGTTGGATACCCCCAACATCACTGTTAAACGATGCAATGTCCTTAACCCAGCTACCTTGCTTCCAATTGAAGGAGATGGAGAACCGCATGATTGCTGTGCCATTGTGTCTGCTGTTTGTTCCCCTAGGACTGACCTTAAGGAACACCCCATCCCAAACACCGAGGACGAACTGTTCGTAGAAGGCTCTGCCTCCCGAGACAGGGCCACACAGCGGTCGACAGTGGTAGATTGCCGGCCAACTACTCTGCACATGCAGCGGAGTTGGTTGCGCTCACACAGGCGTGCAAGCATGCAGAAGGTAGGAGCGTTAACATCTACACGGACAGCAAATATGCTTTTGGAGTAGTGCACGACTTTGGCACACTCTGGAAACAGCGAGGGTTCCTAACATAGGCAGGCAAGCGCATCATGCACCACAATCTAATATCAGAACTATTAGATGCCATCCTGCTGCCTCGCCAGATTGCAGTTATCAAATGCGACGCACACAAAGGTAACTCGGACAGCGTGTCCAGAGGTAACGCGCTAGCTGATGCCGCCGCGAAGCTCGCGGCAGGGAAACCTCCCTGTCACGACCGCGGTCATTACAAACAGATGCGTTACCGTGTACTGAGCTCTCCTTGCAGGAGATGCAGCAGCAGGCTAAACCGCACGAAACGGCAACATGGGCGCAGGTGTGGAGTGTGGAGTGCCCCGGATGGGAAACCGTGCCTCCCAGAATGGTTGTTTCCATACTTTGCTAAATTGACACATGGGCATGACCACGTGTCTAAAGGAGGGATGGACAATGCCCAACAAAAACATTAGTTCACAAAAGGATTCTCAATCTACTCAAAAATAAATGATTCATAATGCGTTGTGTGTGCTCAATGTAATGTGGGACAAGGGGCGCAGACCAAGCAGGCCGGACATCCTCAACCAAATGCTCCCTTTGATCATTTGATGATGGATTTCATAGAACTAACTCCGGCAGAGGGCAAAAAGTACTGCTTGGTCATCGTCGACATGTTTTCAAAATGGGTCGAGGTGTTTCCGTCGAGCAAAGCGGATGCCAAAGCAGTCGCAAAGGCATTGGTAACCGAGATCATTCCGCGATGGGGGATACCGCGTACAATTTCCAGCGACAACGGCTCTGAACTTGCTAACAGAGCAAGTGTTTCCTCAGGTGACCTGAGGATGTGCTTATCATCCACAGAGCAAAGGCGCGGTTGAGAGAGAGAACGGCACAATAAAGAACAAACTGACCAAGATGTGACCTCGAAACAGATCTTATCTGGCCTAAAGCGTTACCCGTGGTGCTGATGCACATGCGAACACGGATACGCCCTAAAACCGGTTTGTCACCTCACGAGGTGGTGTTCGACCGCCCCCGAACACAGGTATCGGCCCGCTTACCGGGATACCTTACAATGGGACAAAGTGATGACCTGATGTTGGCTTACTATTCTTCTCTTTCCGAAACGCTTCAACAGGTACATGACCAGGTGAAGGAGGCGTTACCACAGCCAACACAAGGGCCACTCCACACCTTCAAACTAGGAGATGGGTGGTGGAACCACAGACGCCAGGCTTGGAACCACACAAGGTGGTCTGAGCCAGTCCAGGTCCTCACGACTCACTCAGCGGTGAAAGTTCCAGGACGGGGACTGTGGGTCCACGCCCATCACTGCAGGCAAATCACCGTCCTGCCTGAGGACACACCGACCGAGCCAAAGGAGGAACCAGCAGGTGCTACCCCCTAACAGCACTCGGGTTCAAACCCCGACCACAAATCCCCATCCCCTCTACGACCCCATCCCCACCCCCTCAAAGGGAGCATTCATCCCCATCCCCATCCCCAATTATACAACCTACCAACCACGATGGAGGACTACACCAGACCACGCCCGTGGCATCCGTTCCGTCGGATATGCGGCATGCGAGGAACATTGATTTGTCTGACGGTGCTAACCATTATTATTGTTGGTCCTCTGCTATGGAGGGATTGGTATACTAAATACGATGTGACTAAACACAATGTGACTCGAGTACATTGACAGGGCGCATCTGAATGAATTGGGACACTAATTCCTTCCCCTAATCTGTGACTGTCGAGGAGGGGCGGTGAGGGGGGGGGGGTTTCTCCCTTAAGGCCCCAAATCGCGAGAGAGCAGTTGCGGATGGTGGGGTCGGAGGAGGTGTTCTGATTTACGACGATGGGTCCCTACTGGTGTGTCACGGATGCACCCGACTGATTTAAAGTGTTGAACTTTTGCATGTTATTCCTTTGGCTTGCTAAAAACTCCCAAACTTTTCTTTTTAACAGGTTCGCATGCTTTATGCCAGCGGTTCTCAAACTGTGGTCCGCGGACCACTGGTGGTCCGCGGAGGTACTGCAGGTGGTCCGTGGAAAAAAGCTGAATAAAATCCACTTTTTATTATCAAGGATTTTCGGAGACCACCTCATATGTGACTTGCTCCATCGAATATATTTGAATAGTAATACATATAAAATCATTGCCAGTGTTATCAGTTGCAAGTGTGTATTTGTTGTAAAAATGACAAACTGCCTGTGTGTGCAGTCAAACTATGACTCGTTTGCAAACCTATCCGATTTTTTGGACACCGCGGAAATGCAGCTTCCAAATAATGTGAAAAATGACGTCAGGGAGCACTTGCACAGTTTGAAAACACAGCTACGGATGTACTTCCCTATCCCTGACACAACTGCGAACTGGATCAGAAATCCATTTGCGCCTCTGGACGATGACATCCTCTCAAACCTTACGTACAGAGAGCAAGACAGCCTTGTTGAACTGTCCTGTGACAGTGCTTTAAAAGTGGATTTTTCTCAGAGATGCCTGCCTGCCTTTTGGCTAAAAGCTGCTTCAGAATACCCAGAGCTGTCCGACAAGGCCTTGATGTTTCTTATGCCCTTTCCTACCACTTACCTCTGTGAGTCGGGATTTCATCACTGGTCTCGTTGAAGACAAAATATCGGAACTGACTTAACATTGAACCAGATCTCAGATTGAAGCTGTCATCGCTGGAAACTGACATCCAGATGTTGACGTCTGCGAAGCAACATCATCCATCTCATTAGCTGAGTGATAAGGTTAGCTTGGACTTGCTGTGCGTGTGCGTTGTTTTGAGTTTAATTTGCCTATAATTGCACAAAATCAGTTATTTTATTTATTATTTCCTTATTACACACGTTTATGTTAATTCATTTTATATTCTGTGTGATTGATAAGATTATTTGTTTCCACTGGACTTGCTGTGCGTGTGTAACATGGTTGTTTTGAGTTTAATTAGCCTATAATTGCACAAAATCTGTTATTTTATTTATTGTTTCCTTATTGTACACGGATACAATCGGATGTTGAAAGAGCTGAAGCTGCAGTTCATGTTCACTGATGCAGCTGTTGTGTTCTATGAGTGGATGCAGATTTGAACATATGGTCAAGAACCAAAAGAAAAAAAGAAGTTGTCCGCCGTCCTCTTTGAGAAACAGACACAACGCAGACAGACACCGGTCACACGTGCAACAAAAGTATCAGATAGGCTTCAATTTACTTTTGATTGTCTATAATTAACTATAAAAAAATATCTGCATTTTAACACTACGTTTATATGTACTTATTTTTACGGTTTGCATATGAGGTGGTCCGCGAAAATCCTTGATGATAAATAGTGGTCCGCAGAAACAAAAAGTTTGAGAACCCCTGCTTTATGCAATGTAATGTTATACATTTTTGAACTTTCTCGTTAAACAAGTTCTCGAAGACTGTTTTCATTCAATGTAATGTTTTTGGTCTTAAACCTGAAAGGGAGTGATGCGTTGGATGATCTTTCATAGTCTGACCAGCTAAATATTACGTGTTCATGTTGCTTCCTTTGATTCTTTTAATCAACTTAATCAGACATTCATATTGTTTCCTTTGATTATTTTAAGCATTATTAATCAAGTGTGATGTTTCCTTTTAATCCTTTTTTTTAAGTACTATTAATCAAGTATTATGTTCGATTGGTGTTTATGACGTTTTGTTCCATAATCAAGTTGGGTGAACATTATGTGTTATAATTTTCAACTTTCATATTACTTATATGGTAAAACCCCAATAATTGTTGTTGACCATCTGCACCATCTGGTCACTGTAGAACAGAAGTGTTCTGTGTCAGCTCGACTCCTCTTTGCTAAAGAACATAAACAACCTGGAGAAGGCCAGGGATAAGCGTATCTGGGCCCCCTCAAGGTTGAGGTATTTACTACTACCAACCTAGATTTCCTGCAACGCCAGCTGTCCCTCTTACAACCCCGGCCATTCTGAACTAACTGATTTACATATGAAAACAGAGATGAGCTAGGGTGGATGTCATAGAACTGTCACAATCAAGTGAGTTACGCGTCACACATTGTGGCTAAACTGTTGAAAAGAGGGGCGCTCCTGTGAGTGCGTTGGACTTCTCTCTACACGCCTTGCGAGACGTGTCGACAGAACTCTCGGACCGAGCTCGACCTATTGATTGTAGTATGATTGTATTAAATACGATAGTCAGACTTATTTAGTTTTGGATGACTTTATTCTTAAGCAGTTTTCAGAATTAGACCACTGGACGTGTACCGGAAAATTCCCACCACAACAGTCATGTGTGTACAGCGAGTACAGTCGGGGACTAAGGCAGCAGCCTTGGGGTGCTCCAGTGTTGAGGACCAGAGTGGATGAGATGTTGTTCCCTATCTTCACCTCTTGAGGCTACCTGTCAGGAAGTCCATAATCCAGTTACAGATGGGCGCCTCTCTCCATTGACCAATCACACGGCCCGCTTTCCCGATCTCATGAATCCTAGACACCACTTTAGAAGAATTGCGTTGATTCGTGAAAAGAAAGTCGTCTGCATGGAGGTTTATGGGAAAGTTCTCTTCTTGCGTAACGATGCCTTCCATTCTTTTAAGATTCACTTTTGCCAATAAACGTCAAATGACTGCCAGAGGATGGAGGATTCGCCTCTTTCCGATCTTGAACCTTCATCTTATGACTTCTATAGCAAGCACGCTTCATACTATGTCACACCTTGTGTCACAACCCATTGACGCAAATCCAATTAGTAGTGAACCCCACACTGGAGGCGACGGACGGAAAGTAGGCACGGAGAGGATGAGAGCGTGCCAAGTCGCGAGGTGAGTGTGGGAGGCAAAGAGAAACCGGTAGTAATAGGGACAGAAGTGATTAATTAAGAGAGTCAACAAGCCATGAGAGGAAGGAACTGTAACCGTACTGGTCATCCCCGTCTCATTACGTCTCCGCACCGAAGGGAAGGAACATTGGAATGATGAAGGAATGGAAGAAAAAAAAGAAAGAAAGCTATTTTATTTTTACGAGATTGTGTGAAGAAGTGTGTTTCTCTGTGACTGTGCGTTAAAGCACCTGGACATCCCTATTTATTGTTCTGTAGTTACAAAGTCTCAACACGATTCTAGCTTTCAGTCATACCTGCCCTGCTCCAGTTATGGATTCTCCCCTCCCCCACCTCCCCACAGTGGGCCTAGTGGGAATATCCTACAATGTGAAGAGGGACCAGTTTAAAAAGTGTTTCATGGCACCAACAACTTCCAGGGCTATTCCTAACTCACCTTAATCCCAGAGGCCAATAAAAAAAAGAGGACAGGAGAAGAGGCCTGAAAAGGAGTGTCTGTCACAGCACATGAAATATGACTATGATAAACGGCCTGCGATTAGAAGGGATTTCAGCAAAGGAGGAGGATACTAGCAGTTGTACTATTGATAATACTAGCAATCATAGTTTTTATTTGAAGTTTAATTGTTGCTTCGTGTTTAAGTCCATGGGCCTCTTTCTTTGAATATATTTGCCATTATATTTTTTTAAAGATATTCGGGCTGGATGTTCAACAAGCTGGACGTGAACTTTGACCTGCTGCTGGACCAATCGGAGCTGAGCACCCTCTACCTGGACAAGTACGAGCTGTGACCTCTGTGACTCCTTCAAGGACGGGAAGCTCTCCAACAACGAGTGGTGCTACTGCTTCCAGAAGCCTGAGGGTGAGAGGGGGAGAGAGGGGGGAGGGAGGAGGGGGGAGAGAGAGAGAGAGAGAGGAGAGGGGAGAAGGGGAGGGGGGGTGAGAGAGAGGGAGGGGAGGGGATGGAGGTAGAGAGGGGGGGAGGAGAGAGAGGAGAGGGGAGAAGGCGAGGGGGGGTGAGAGGGGGAGGGGGGAGAGAGAGGAGAGAGAGGGAGAGAGAGAGAGAGAGAAGCGGGGAGAAGGGGAAGGGGAAGAGAGGGAGGGGGGAAGAGAGAGGGGGGAAGAGAGGAGAGGGGGGTGAAGGAGGGGGAGAGAATGGGGCGGAAAACAGAGAGAGAGAGTGAGAGAGAGAGACAGAGAGAAAGAGAGAGAGAGAGAGAGAGAGGAGAGAGAGAGAGAGAGAGAGAGAGAGAGAGAGAGAGAGAGAGAGAGAGAGAGAGAGAGAGAGAGAGGTGGTGTGAGAAGCAAAGGCCAGCAGAAACCTCAACCAAGGTTCTTGGATATACTTACACATTGAAGCCCACCTTACCTTAAGCTTAAAGGTTAAACACACACACACACACACACACACACACAGACACCACCCACTCTACCTCCAACATGTCACAGTGTATATGATGTGTGTGTGTATGTGTGTAGGATCATTATGTTGCCGATGCATGCTGCAGGGTTAACAGGAAAAACATACAAAGTGGTTGTGGCACTGGGTTTGGACTTGGACTGTGATGGTGGCGTCAAACACTGTTTGATTGACAGCTGTCAGACTGACCCATGAGGCTCTTCCGTCGACCTTGCAGCTGGATGTGTGTGTGTGTGTGTGTGTGTGTGTGTGTGTGTGGGGGGGGGGGGGTAAGTACATCCAAGAGCCTTGGTTGAGGTTTTTGCTGGCCTTTGTTTCTCACACCACCTCTCTCTCTCTCTCTCTCTCTCTCTCTCTCTCTCTCTCTCTCTCTCTCTCTCTCTCTCTCTATCGCTCCTCTTTTTCCTCCCTCTACCCGCATGCAGTCCCCACCTCCTCTTTGTGCGGCCCTCAGACCAATTTTGAAATAACGTAATTAATGTACATTAATGAAAAATGTAATTCTTTTTTTGTTTTTTGTAGTACTGATACCGTCCTCTAGACCAGGGGTCCCCAACCGCCGGGCCGCGGACCAGCTGTGTGTTTATCATCATATTTGACTCAAATAATTTGAGTATAGGTGAACGGCGGGCGGTATAATCTATATATAGAGATTATATATACAGTATAATCTATATATATATATTATATAGCGGTATATATGGGCGGTATAATCTATATATATAGATGAAATATATATCGGCGGCATAACGAGAGACTTTCAGTTGCACGCGCTACTAAAGAGACTACGCGCTAGTGACGTGTCGGTCGCGAACGAGCCGGCTCAAAGAGTCGGCACTTTTAAGTAACGACGGGAGCCGGCTCGCACCCGCGAACCAGCCGGTTTTTTTGTTACGGTGCTCCACGTACATGCGAGCTGAAATCGAGCCCTGCCGTTGTGTTAGGGGTGTGTTGACAACATACTTTGACAACCGGTCCGCGAAAATCTTTTCATGTATCTGCCGGTCCGTGGCACAAAAAAGGTTGGGAACCCCTGGTCTAGACTCCTCGTTACGTCTCTAGCTGCGTACATGATTTCGTTCGGCAGCGAATGCGCCAAATATCGCGGAATGGATGAGCACAGCCCTATGTGGATGTAAGTTAGATAGCTGTCAACATGAGCAAGAGGAAGGTTTCTGATGAAAATCGTGTTTTTCAAGAAAAGTGGGAGACAGAATACCTTTTCACTGAATTCAGGGGTAAACCACAATGTTTACTATGTTTGCAGACTGTTTCTGTAATGAAAGTCAGCAACTTGAGCCGCCACTACAACACCTCACACAAGGAAAAATATGACAAGTACACCAGGGCCGGCAGAGCAGTGATCCTAGCGGATCTGAAAAGGAAAGTACAAAAACAACAGTGCTTTTTCACCCAGGCCACAAGTGTCCAAGAATCAAGTCTGGAAGCATCATATGCTGTCTCACTCCACCTTGCCAAAGCAAAGAAGCCACTATCAGAAGGAGAGTTAGTGAAAAAATGCACGATTGAGATGACAAAATGGCTAAGAATTTTGAAATGGTGTCCCTCCCCCGACGCAGAGTGACTTGGAGTGACTGACAGGATTTCAAAGTCAGGGGGAAAGAGGATGTTCCCTGAAAGATTGAAAAATGTCAATGACGAGGTCAGACTTAGTATATGTGTTAATAATTACATACAATACATGGAAGTTGTGTGTGTGTGTGTGTGTTCCAAGTGAATCCGCGGCCCCCTGGTGGCCAGTACATAAATGATGTGGCCCCCACCACCATCCAAGTTGCCCATCCCTGCTGTAAGTCTACCCAGTGTCACGGCAGCACGGGTCAGTGTTGGTGTGTGGACAAATACGCCAATGAGATCGCAGGCTCCAGGATCCAGCTGTGGTACGACCACAACACAGACGCATGCAAACATGGACACACACACACACACACACACACACACACACACACACACACACGTCCCTGGTCCTGGAGGCGTGTGAGTTTTCCTGTCGGGCTGTGTTGTGTTGCTGTCTGTCTCCTCCTCTTAAACTACAGGTGTCCGCCCACCATTGGTTGGCCTGCGGTCCTGTCCGTCATCGTTCACACACCCGTTCTGGACCAATCAACTGGCCGTCGGTCTATTTAACGCCCCTCCCGTCTTCTGTCCGGGAGTCGCCACGGGTTGTGTTTTGTTTTGGTGACAGAGGCGTTGATAGAGGTTATGCTGCTCCTGTTTAAACTTGTAAACTGTACTCGGTGTAGTGATATTGTTTTGTTATCTTTAGCTGTTCTTGATTAACTTGCAAACTATACTTGGTCTCGTGATATTGTTTTAGTTTTGGCCACGCAGGGACCAAGGGGTAGGTAAGCTGCTAATGGGTCTAGTCTGCATCACGTAGCCACACCTCTGTTATAAACATTAGGCTAGGAACGGGTTTCCCCCCCTGTGTTTTGTTTAGTAAATTGTGTGTGGTTAGGTAGCTAGGACTTTATTTTACTAAGTTATTTCCTTTGGCACCTTTCACGATCCCCTTTGTTCCCTAATGACGATCAAGCTGTAAGTACAATAAACAATCTTGCACTTTAGTTCTGATTCGTACCCGTTTGTCGTAGCGCACCAACCTTCAGTCTCTCTGTCTTATGTTAGGCCCTTGGCCTATTCTCAGATCGAAGGGTCGTAACACACAAACATAACCACAAAACAAATAGAATGCAGGCTTGTTTGTAGGGCATCCCTCTCTATGAAGTAATATGATGTATACCCATCCGTGTGTATGTGTAACTCCCTGTGTGATTTAACTTGAGAAAATAATGTTAGACCAGATTAGAAAAGTTTGTTGTGCCCACTTATTTTTGACTGAGCTGTTTCGACTTCTTTTTTCCCCGATTAATTTCCTGTTTTTCGTTTGCACATTGTGGGCCCCATCAATGCACCATCAATCTCCCCCCCACCACACATACACACACAACACACACACACACACACACACACACACACACACACACACACACACACACACACACACAGTTCCGCTGCTCGGAGGATAGAACATAAACACTGTTCTCATTTCCTTTCATATTTGTTGCTGAATGTTTTTCAGATTCTGGGGTATGGAGGGAAATCTAGAGGTTGTAGAGCTGATGAATGGGAGTCGGAGGCGGCGTGTTTAGTATGGAACTCCACACTTTATTTTCCATTAGGTTTAACAAAAGGAGAGCATATCTGCTACCTGCTACTGTCCAGCTAGAAAAGACACAACCCCCCACGGTACGCTCTCTAAAAGGTCCGTGGTGCAACACACACTATATACAACGGGGAATTATGGCCCATAATGTTCCACCACATCATTCCCCCCCAGAATTCACCCATACACAAAGTCGACAAGAGGAACGACAGGCCGACCACCACCACTCCGGAGAACGGGAGCCGGGGAGGCGACCTCTGGGTGGGACCGGAACCGCAGGCCCCAATTCGGTGACAGGGGTCAAGGCCGGGGGGCGGCCCCGTCGCGGAGGCCGTGCCAGCACCACCGGCTGGTCCGAGTCCAGGTGAGCAGCCTTCAACCGGTGCACCGAGACGTGCTCGGCCTTGCCACCCAGATCAACCACCAAGCGCTTGTCCCCGTGTTCCAAGACCCGGAAAGGCCCGTTGTAAGGACGCTGCAGGGGGCCTCTGTGAGCGTCGTGCCGGATGAACACGTGCTCTGCTGAGCGAAGCCCCACGGGAACCCGGGACACCTGAGTGCCGTGCTGAGCAGTGGGGATCGGAGCAAAGGCCTTAGTGGCGTCCTGCAGGAAAACTCGCTGGGCCGTCGCCGACCAGGGGGCCGATGCGTTGGGGAGGAAATCCCCTGGAACCCTCAGCGGCTGACCGTAGACCATCTCAGCCGTGGAGCACTGCAGATCCTCCGGCCAACGGGTCGTCCTATCCACCATAGTTAGGAGGTAGGAAAAACCCTGGGAGGAGGGTAATGGACCAACCAGATCAATGTTTACGTGGTCAAACTCAGGCACTAGGAATTTCTCCAGGGGGGCCTTTGTGTGGCGGTGCACCTTAGCACACTGGCAAGCCACACACGTGCCGGCCCAAGCCCTCACGTACTTGGTGGAGCGCCTCCAGCAGGTGGGAATGACTGGACGCGGCTGGCCCGTGGAGACGTCACACAGGAGAGCAACGCCCACGTCGCCGAAAACCACATCCTCCAGGCGCAGCCCCACGTCAGCCCCCTTCAGGGCCTGGACACTGGGGTCCGTGACCTGGTCTGCTGCCATGCAGGTATTGTCGAGGCCCAACTGGACGGCCCCGATGACGACCCTGGAGAGGCAATCTGCAACCAGGTTTGACTTGCCAGCCACGTGCTGGATGTCCGTGGTGAACTCCGAGATGTAGGAAAGCTGTCATTGCTGGCGAGCAGACCAAGGCTCCGCCACCTTGGACATGGCGAACGTGAGCGGCTTGTGGTCAACGAACGCCGTAAATTCACGGCCTTCCAGCAAGAATCGGAAGTGTCGCACGGCCAGCCAGAGTCCAAGGAGCTCCCGGTCAAAAGCGCTGTACCTGCGTTCCCTGGGCGTCAGTTGGTGGCTGAAAAAGGCGAGTGGTTGCCAGGCGCCCTCCACCCACTGCTCATGCACCGCACCGACGGCGTAGTCCGATGCGTCGGTGGTAATGGAGATGGGAGCCGTGGGTGACGCATGCACCAAAAGGGCGGCCTGAGCCAGCGCGGTCTTGACCTCCTTAAAGGCAACCTCAGCCTCCGCCATACCTTTCAATGCCTCATACAGCGGCCGCATAATGTGGGCGGCCCGGGCGATGAAACGGTGGTAGAAGGTCACCATCCCTAGGAACCCACGGAGCGACCGTGCCTTGTGCGGGCGAGGAAATGCCGCGACAGCCTCAACCTTCGCCGGCAGAGGTGCTGCTCCGCCTTTGGCGACGCGGTAGGTGACGCCCAAGGAAGTCATTATCAAACACCCCGAAAAGACACTTTGCAGGGTTGATTATCAACCCGTGTTGGCAGAGCCTCGTGAAAAGGGCCCGGAGGTGGGACAGGTGTTCCTCCTCAGAAGTGCTGGCGACGAGTATGTCGTCCAGGTAGACGAACACAAACGGTAAGTCCCGCAGCACCGAATCCATCAGGCGCTGGAATGTTTGAGCAGCGTTCTTGAGCCCAAAAGGCATCCGCAGGAACTCAAACAACCCAAATGGCGTTATCACTGCCATTTTGGGAATGTCCAGGGGATGCATGGGCACCTGGTCGTATCCACGCACTAGGTCCACCTTAGAAAACACCAGACTACCCACCAGGTGTGCCGAAAAGTCCTGAATGTGCGGCACCGGGTAGCGGTGTGTCGTGGCGTCGTTGAGGTGGCGGTAGTCCCCACACGGTCGCCAACCGGCATTAGGCTTGGGGACGATGTGCAGAGGAGATGCCCAAGGACTGTCAGACCGGCGGATGATACCCAGGCATGGTTGAGAACTCCGCCCTCGCTACTGCAAGTTTAGAAGGGTTCAACCGCCGGGCCCTGGCGTAGACTGGGGGTCCCTCAGTGGTGACGTGGTGCTCCACCCCATGCTTGGTGGTGGGCGCAGAGAAGGTGGGCAGCGTCAGGTCCGGGAACTCGGCCAACAACCTGAAGTACTTGTCCGCACCCGACAGCGAGCCCGACAGTCCGTTGTACGCCGCTTTGCCAAGCGTACACACAAGGGAGGAAAACGACAAGGCATCCAAGCGTTTGTCTCTGCTGTGACGAAATCCCAGTTTAACCGCTGCCCCCCAACACATAAACACATCGGCCTCACGCCATAAGTGCGGATGGGGCTGCCATTAGCTGTCGTTAACTGCGATCCGTGCCCCCCTCGAGCGACGTCCTCCCTCGACGCAGGAACCACGCTCCGTTGAGCGCCCATGTCACATAGAAACCAGAGACAGAGACACTGTCTCTAACGAAGAGAAGCCTGCTCGTGCCACCAACACTCAGGGCCACTACCGAGCGCCGGCTCTCTCGTTTCCCGGAGGCTTGTAGCTGCAGGGAGCGATGCACTTCTTCGCCTTGGCCCCGAACCGCGAGTGGTAAACACTCTCCCGCGTCCCCACACCGGCCTGGAGCCGCCACGGTCTGCTCCCCCCAAGCCCTCCTAACCGGCGAGGGAGCACTGAGCGTTGCAGCTAGCACATCTGCACCGGGCTGCTGGGTCGCCAGGAAAAAATGGTCAGCCTCCTCAGCCAGGGCGCAGGGTTCAGTAATGGTCGTGTTGGCCAGCGCCGTCTGAACCCGGGGCGGCAAGTGGTGCAGGAACGTCTCCACAAAACGTTCTCCATGAGCTGGCTGGACGGCTTGCTGTCCCCCAGACCCTGAATATGAAGAATCTGGCGTGCCCTCTCCTTAGCAGATAAGCTAAATGTCTTAAGGAGAAGGGCTTTAATCGCCTCCTATTTGCCGTGGCGTGGGGGATCTGCGATAAAACCGACCAACCTGGATGACGAGGAGCTCCCCAGCGCCGCCACCACGTGAAAATACTTCAGGTCCTCGTCACGGACCTGGCGGCAGGCAAAGTGTGCCTCCACGTGTGTGAACCACGCCATGGCGGCATACTCCCAAAACTCCGGCGGTTGAATATACACATCGTGATCAGCCATGTTCACTAAGTCTTCGGAAACTATCTCGAAAATGTCGGGGTCACCAGTGTAGAGCCGATGAATGGGAGTCGGAGGCAGCGTGTTTAGTATGGAACTCCACACTTTATTTTCCATTAGGTTTAACAAAAGGAGAGCATATCTGCTACCTGCTACTGTCAAGCTAGAAAAGGCTCTCTAAAAGGTCCGTGGTGCAACACACACTATATACAACGGTGAAATATGTCCCATAATGTTCCACCACAAGGTGTCACTTGCTTCAGTGGGCATGTCAATTGTTCTGTTGTGGAGTTTCTGTGCGAGATGTGCCCTGCACCATCTGGATGGATCTGCTGGTCTTTAGCCTCGTCCAAATGACACTCCAACAATCCAGTCTTCTGTCAAGCGCTGTCCAAATGTTATTATATTATTAATTTTAATAATAATAATTATATCTATCTTATCTGTCTAATTTGAATCTATCTAACTATTATATTATTTGACTGTGTGTGTAATTTGTGTCCCTGTCTGTAAAGCGCCTTCGGTGTCCAGAAAAGCACTGAAATTGAATATATTAATATTATAATAATAATAATACTAATATTAATAAAAATAATAATAATAATAATACAATACATACAAAACCGGATCACCATTTCCCTGACCTTCAGTACTTTTCTTCACAACAGACTTCTCTACTACAGCACCACCTTTACAATGGTGGTGCTGCAGCGATGGCCTCCTCCTCTCTGCCCTCTGCAGCATTGTCCGTCTTTCAGAGCGCTTTGACCCAGGCACTCGATGTTCTCCCGCTATCTGTTCAGCTGACGGAAGTGACGGAGAGAAAGCCTAAAGGACAGAGCAACAATCCTGTGAGATGTCCTGTGTGTGTGTGTGTGTGTGTGTGTGTGTGTGTGTGTGTGTGTGTGTGTGTGTGTGTGTGTGTGTGTGTGTGTGTGTGTGTGTGTGTGTGTGTGTGTGTGTGTGTGTGTGTGTGTGTGTGTGTGTGTTTTTGTGTGGAAGATCTTCAGGGACAATGCTTTGCGTTTTCTTTTGCTCTTCAACAACAAAACGTTTCGTGTTTTTCCTTTCTGGCGTTTTCTCAGGCTCTTGCATTTCATTACCTGACAGAATACAAAATAGAATTACAAAATGGAAATTACCTTGAAAATGGCCTCATATTAAAGTCGACAAAAACTGGACAACTGGACTTGCCAACTTATTTCATGTCAGTCTGTCTCTTGTCTATCTGTCTCCTGTATCTCTCCTTGTCTGTCATTCTGTTTGTGTCTGTCTGTCTGTCTGTTTGTCTGTCTGTTGGTCTCGGTCTGTCTGTCTGTCTGTCTGTCTGTCTGTTGGTCTCGGTCTGTCTGTCTGTCTGTCTGTCTGTCTGTCTGTCTGTGTATGTGATGCAGCAGACGAGGACCAGGAGACCTCAGGGGACTTCGGTAGCGGCGGGGGTGTTGTCCTCCTAGAGGATCAGGAGGAGGAGCCATCACTGAGTGGGCGGGGCCGGCAGAAGAAGAGGCGGGGCCGAATCCACCCCAGAGGAACCATGGAGGACGACGAGGACCGGGAGGAGGACAAAGATGATGAGATCAGCACAGATCTGAAGCCATTCCAGTGTGTCTATAGTCCCCGCCCGGCCCATTCTTCAGGATCGCCGCTCCAAGACCGTTAAGTCTCTCACTCGCTTTCCCCTCAACATGCCCTTCTCCTTTGCCCTTCCCGCTGAAGCTACGTAGTCCATCATGTTTACAACCATGTCCTCTTCTATGCCTCTTCTACCTACCTTCTTTATTTAGCTCCCCCTGCCTTCTTTTTATTGTTTTCCATTGCCTAGAGTCCATGTTATAGTCCATGGTCAGTTTGCAGTGCTATTAGCGTTGTTGATGAATTGGATGTTGAGTTCAGGAACCAGAATGGCCGGTATATGAGATCAATTTATGATGTTCGCTGCTATAGGTTCCTTCCAAGGTTTCTGGGATGGCCGCTCCTATCTCAGGCCCCCACATGTGAACGGGAGTTTTTCTGATCTGTTTCCTTCTTGACTGTCCTAGCCTGCGCTAGATGCAGTTTGTTTGTAGATTGCATTGTTGTTAATGTAGTTCCCACTGGCAGAGGCATGTGGTTGAAAATGGTCACCTTGGGATCGGTGTAATTACTGGCAAAAAGAAACCAAGCAACGCAGCACTGCTTCTCTCCCTAGGTGCCGTCGCCACTATTAGGAATTGTTTGAATTTTTAATCAACAACAGGAACAAAAGACTTACCTTAGCCAGCTCTTTTTGTGTTTCCAATAGAAAGGGTTCATATTTAAACAAATTCCCTTTAACCCAGCCCACGCTGCACCTCGCCGCTGGTCAGACAAAGCAGTCGTCCATTTGTGTCCCTCGGGAGGAGAACCTTGAGGAGTAACAACCAGGGTCCCTCGACAAACCAGGTCTCTGTCTGCTTCCACGAGAATGGAAGCAGACTAAAATAACATCACCATAAATAATAGCACCTTTGGGTGCAATTATAGTAAACCAAGACGGACAAAAAACTGAATAAATGATAAGCTCCCAGTATAACCCCTTTGAGGTGTTAGGAAGCATCACACTCCACTTTGGAATGACTCACAGAAATGACACATCAACACTCCATGTAAAGCTTTAGTTATAACAGAAAAAGTAGTCTCCCATCCAAAGACATTTAGTTATAACAGACTACGTGTTGTGATTCCAGAATCACACCACTCTCCTCTCCAGCCACGCTCCTCTGCCTCCCCCTCGTGTCCACCTGGGGTTACTACACCCGGGAGAACACTCCGTCCCAGAAGACCGTAGAACACCTGTTCCCATTTCCCAATCGAGCTCCTTATTTAGATAGACTCCACTCCCCTGTCACTCATTGCCAGAACTTTCCTGTTGTTACAACCTGAGACTCTCTAGCTCTCTTCTTTCCACGTTTGACTATTTTGCTTGTATGTTTCTTTTGTTGGATTTTTCGACTTTGATTTCTATCCTGGATATTTATGTGTTTGTTTTTGGACTTCAGCCTTTTCCCTGCAGCACATCATTACAACACCCCCTGTTTGGATTTCCATTTCGCACTGACGTCAGTCGCTTTACACATTGTATTATTACTTCCGTAATTTACACACACACATAGTTGATTGTTCACACCTCATAGCAGTTTATTAATTGAAGCAATATCCAATAAAGACGCCTACGGGTTATTGAACTCATTTAGCCTCCGACTCTGTCTGTACTCCCCCCGGGGTTCCGCAAGCAACAATCCGTGTGTGGCATAACACAATGTCGTCTCCCATCCAAGTCATTTAGATATAGCAGACAAAGTAGTCTCCCATCCAAGTCATTTAGTTATAACAGACCGAGTCATTTCTTTCTTTCGCAGAAAATCGGATACCTTATCTTGGTTTAAGCTTTTTTATTAGTTATCTTTTTAGATTTGTATGGCTGTATTTTAGACGTGATATTTCAAGTGTGTCGAGAAAAATAAAAGCCACAGAAGACGTCAAATGAACAACAAGAACAAGAAGCAGACCCAAGCCTTCATATGAGATGCTCGTGGGCGTGAATTGGTTTGAACACGCGGGGTATCCGCGATCTGTCACTGTCCACCTCCTGCTCCTCAGGGGAGATGGATGGATGAGATGAGGAGCTCCTCGGGTGACTCAAGCAGAACCTCAGTCAATTTGAATGTTTATCATTTATGTATACACGCCAAGCTCATTAAAATACCATTACGATTCAACATTCCTCAGTGAACCCTTCTGGCGTGTGCTCTAGGCTTGTTGTGCTATATTCCCCCCTCACGCGCTACAGCTACACATTCCCAGCATCCTCTGCAAGCGTTGCCGCGGAGATGTTCTAATATGTATATATATATATATATATATATATATATATATATATATATATATATATATATATATATATATATATATATATGTATATATGTATATGGATGTATATGTATATATGTATATGGATGTATGTATATGGATGTGTGTATACATATACACATATATATACATATACACATATATATACATATACACACATCCATATATATACATACATATACATATATACATATATATATATATATATATATATATATGTATATATATATATATGTATATATATATATATGTATATATATATATATATATATATGTATGTATATATATATGGATGTGTGTATATATATATATATATATATATATGCTTCGAGGCAGGATAAAATATATTGCTTGAGATCTAGTAACATGGATGACCTCTGACCTTTACAATAAAGCACAGTTGTTGCCCAAGAGACAGGTCCCCACTGAGACACACACACAAACACAGTTTGTACACCCTTTCAAATCAACACACAAATGGCCAAAAAAACACGTTTTTTGTCTGCCAATTCTCAAATTTTTTTACATTGTTAAATGAACAACAAAAAAAGAACAGTACTACGTATAATGTTGGAGGTATGTGATATTATATATATATATATATATATATATATATATATATATATTGCAATGTGCTGTCCGGTTACATTGTAATGGACTGAGATGTGTAAAGTTCCTCCTCTTCATGGAAGCATTGTGCTGTTGGACACACACACGCATGCACGCGCATGCATTCATATACACACACGCACGCACGCACGCACGCACGCACACACGCGCACGCACGCACGCACGCACGCACGCACGCACGCACGCACGCACACACACACACACACACACACACACACACACACACACACACACACACACACACACACACACACACACACACACACACACACACACACACACACACACACACACAAAAGCGGCAGTCTGTGGGGCAGCCCAGATAACACATTAACACGTCTTAATAATTCACAATAAATAAATAATAGGTTCTGTATTTCATTCGCAGTTCAAATGGAGCGGAGCCGGCGGTATTTATTCATGGTGAGATGCTCTGCCCGAGGACCCTGTGAAACCAACACTCACACACACACACACACACACACACACACACACATACACCTCTGATCAACCCCCACGCCATCGGTCACGGAAAACCTGCCATGACACACACACACACACACACACAACACACACACACACACACACACACGCCTTTGTCTTAATCCAATGCACTGTATTAAATCCAGATCTGATAATATCCTCCCACGGTGAATTGGATAAATGTTGCCAGGAGAAGAAAATCCATTTTCCACTGGTTCCCCAGAGCACTGTGTGATCTTGGCCTCCTTGGTTCCTGCCTCATTTCTGTTATCGGTGTATCTGAGGGCCTTCATGGAGGCTTTGGAATAATTATTTGATAATTATTTTTTCCCTTAGATGCCTGAGTGATGGCATGGAGGAATATGTGCACTGAATTAATCTTGAAACGTTTTCTAATAGTGTGTGTGTGCATGCATACAAACATTTTGTGCATTTTAAACATCACATCAAAGGTCTCTCAGAGAGCCAGGGTGAATCTAAGCTCCCTTCAAAGGATGCATCCCAGTGACACAGCTTGACTTGGGCCTTAGCACATTACCATCACATATAAAACATCCACAAACACAGATTAGCTTTTTGGCTGTTCATGTAGAATAGAACACCAATCGAATCCATAACCAGTAGTATGAGGTTTAATAGGATGCATTGTGGACAGTGAGAGACGCATCGCACACTAACCTCCAAGAGGAAGCCACGGGGGAGTTGCATTTAGTACTTGGAGAAAGGACATATGGGTCAGCAAGTCCTTTATCGACTACATCATTACCGCCGAGCATGTACCCCGCGGTTTAAAATTGGGGTTATGGGTTATAATCCCCTGCCTTATAAAAGCCCTAATAGCCTACTTTGTGGGGAGGCCGAGCGGGGTCCTGGCAAGCCCTCATGTTTATTTATGACGACTCTCTGCTTCTCATTAATACACTTAATATTAGGGGGCAAATCCACAAATCTCCTGTCCACTTCGGAGCCGAACATGAAACTCGGTGGGGAGGGAGAGAGATGTGTGTGTGTGAGCAGGGGCGGACTGGCAATCTGGCTGTTCTGGCAAATGCCAGAAGGGCCGACGCACTTTTGGGCCGCCGTTTGCTGAAAAAAAAAAATGATGTAAAGAAATTCAACGCAGGTGGCTACACTGGCGTATCACACCAGCCCAAGTCACAGTGTGTGTGTGTGTGTGTGTGTGTAAGTGTGTAAGTGTGTAAGTGTAAGTGTGTGTGTGTGTGTGTGTGTGTGTGTGTGTGTGAGTGTGTGTGCGAGTGTGACAAGAATGTCAACTTTGGGATCTGCAAGAAAACACACCAAAGCCAATGCTGTGGATATGCCTTACAACTTCTTGGCACTCAATGTTCAGGCAGGCTCTCTCTCTCTCTCTCTCTCTCTCTCTCTCTCTCTCTCTCTCTCTCTCTATATCTCTCTGTCACTGTCTGTCACTCTCTCTCTCTCTCTCTCTCTCTCTCTCTCTCTCTCTCTATCCCTCTTTCTCTCTTGTGTGCACACGCACACACACATGTACACAACACACACACACACACACACACACACACACACACACACACACACACACACACACACACACACACACACACCGCTCCTAAAGAATATTGGTTTGAGTCCCAGGGAAGCCATTGAAATGCTGACAATTAGGATCCCCTCTTTCACTGTCCACAGGGTGTGTGTGCCAGAGATAAAGAGAGAGAGGGGTTGTGTGTGTGTGGGGGGGGGGGGATGTATGGGGGGGGGGTGTAGAGTGTGTGTGTGTGTGAGAGAGGATATATATATATATATATATATATATATATATATATAGACATGCATAGTGAGTCTCAAATTAGCTTGTCAGCTCTGCTCTTTAAAACATTCCCCGCCTTGTTAAAGCTCTCGGAGTCAGTTCAGTTCTCAGACATCACAGCACGATTTTGAACATGTTGTGCATTTTTTTACGGCAAAAAAGACAACAGAAGTCACTGAAATATCACACAGCTTCATTCCTCACGGTGTTTGCCGAACCCCTCTCAAGTGGTCTTTGGGGGGCCGGCTGCCATCTCTCTGTATTAAACTACAGATGTAAGGCTTAGTGTTAGCAGCCTCTCTGTCTCTTACTCAATTCCCGCCTTGTTTTTCTGAGCGTCTGATTGGCTGTATTGTATTGTTGTATTATTGGCCTATCTGCCCTGAACTGCCTGTCCCTAACTCCCTGTATCTGTTGTAGCACTGCCCTTTGTTATCAGTCTCTAACAAGCCAGTGTCCTTAACCACCACCACCATCACCAGCACCAATAGGCCTCTCCTTGTTACCTCCCCTTGATTCCTCCTTCTCTCCCTTCACACCCGTGCCACCAGCTGGCTGCTGATGAACACGAGACAGAGCAGACTCCATGGCCGTCTGTTTGGGCTCACTGTTTCCATACACACACACACAGCGAGGAACACACACACACACACACACACACACACACACACACACACACACACACACACACACACACACACACACACACACACACACACACACACACACACACACATTCACAGTGTATGCATGCTCAGAGCTTGCCTGCCCATGTCTCAAAGACTACCAGTGCAAGAGGTAGACTCCACCATGGTACCATACTACATCATATTCATACATACGTACATATCATCCATCAGTCACTTTATTGTTCTTTCTATTATCATTTTTACGGTGTATAGTATTTTTATAGTATAGTGTTTTGGAAATTCATACTGTGGGAGGGAATTGCACAATATAATACATGAACATATCACCCTTCAATCGCTGTATTGTTATTTTTCTGTTCATTTTTGATGTTTTATAGTAAGCGTTCCTTGTTGCAAATGCCAAATACAATTCTTGAATCTTGGAATGAGGAGAAAGCGTTCCATTCATTTTACGTGTTGCATATGGCAAATTAAAAACTTTAATGTTGAATCTTGAATCTTGGACCAACACCAACAATGATACGACAAATGAGCGCCAGTGACTGCTGGGGCGACGCCCCTCCAGAGTTCTAGAAGGACACGTCGTCTACTGTTACTTTTATGATGGAGTCGACCGGCTGACTCATGGTGAGCGACGTGCGTCACCACGAAACACACGTGCCCTTCTGCTCGGTTGTGGTTGTTGTTGTTGTCGTGGACCAGGTGGGGACAGCATCCGTCAGAGCAGCTCGTATTATCCACGGCACAGCGGGGACTTTCCATTTAAAGGCGACACATCATTACGGCGCTGATGGCCAACAGATGGTGATCAATGGCCTGTTGATGACGCCGCTGCTGCTACCCGAGGAATTCAAGAAGAAGCGCACAACGTGTAGCCATCAACTGCTCTATCGTTTGGTTTTTAGTTTGGTTTCTTGCATGTGTCATTTTGTTTAATGGAGCGTGGATGTTGTTGTGTTGTTGCTGTTAGTTTCTTGAAATTAAAGTACATCTATATCAAATTACCATTATTAATTAAGTCAATATTATCCATCCCAGAATATTTCCAATACCACTTGGTGTTAGCCTAATGACTTCTTATACAGTGTAAATAGCGAACATGTTTAAAAAAAAATGGGAATTAGGACTATAAAAGAAAACACGTATTTTTGTTCCTAAGCCAATGGCGCCATCTAGTGGATCAAATATTTAAAGCCAACATTTAGTCTTGGGTGACTCTTTACTATTCATGATCAATTATGGGCGATTGCCGCCTTCGTCGTGAAAATAAGGGTGAGCCAAGGCAATTGCATTGTTAAGTAGTTGACTGGGGATGGGGTATGCTGCCGACGTTAAAAGGCATATTAATATGAAGAAAAAAGGAAACTAGGGAACTTTAATAACTAAATAAGGTGAAGAGAATGAGTAATCAATGAGAAATCTAACAAACTAAAACGAGATATGGGGACGGGGTTGGGCAGTCACATTTGTACTTTTAAATGCCACAATTAAAAAGTTAATAAAAACAACACAAGTACAAGTATCGTTGAATGCACATATATTTATTGTTGCATTGTATACATTACAATCTCGCAAGTTTATATTCTGTTTCTCTCTGCTTGAGATGAATTGCGAAACGTGAGTGGCATCGAGGCCCTGTGTGTTTTTGTAAACACACAAGTCAACAAGATTGAAAAACACCATGTCCACACAATTGAATAGTCATTATTTACAGCATAACAACCCTTAATGGCACCTATAGTTGTGCCAAAACACGGCACACTTTATTTAGTTGTGTGATTATAAATGTAGAACAACAAACCACTCATATTGTGTTCCTACAGGACCAATTAGTGATGTGATCAGAAGACTATCCTCCATGGCCATCTTCAAAGGACAGAGAAGAGCCATGAATGTGAAGATCAGGCCGAGGCAAGCAGACGCCCATAGGCAGCAGAGCAAAGTGGACGGGCAGGGACTTAAGGCTTGAACATAGCCTGGAGGTAGGAAGGAGGTGTTCCTTTCATTGCCCCGTGGTCTAGCACCAGGGTATTGAACTGGATGCTAGCAGCTACAGGGAGCTGGAGACCGGAGAAGGGTAGATGTGTGGGAGAACTTGGGGCTGTTAAACACCAGACGAGCTGCAGCTTTCTGAACAAGCTCCCAAGAGGTCAGATAGCAGACCTCTGGACACCCTCCATGCACCAGCAAGCAGCCCAGGTAGAAGATGACAACAGCGAAGATGAGCACCTGCACTGCCTTTTCAGTGAGAAAAGGCTGAATCCTCCTGATATTGCAGAGGAGGAATCTGCGGGAGCGTGTCACTGATGCGATGTTTGCCGAGAACGACAGTTGGTGGTCCGGGGTCACACCCAGATTCTTCGTTGTCCGAGTAGGCGTCAGACAGACACAGCATCATCAATGGTGACAGCCAGGTCTCGGTGCAGACAGCCCTTCCCTGGGAGCAGTCTTGTCCAGGTTAAGCTTTATGTGGTGCATCGACATCCACTCCATGTCTGCCAGGCACACAGCAAGCAGCGCCTTTACTTGTGCACCAGAAGGGGGAACATAGGGAGGCAACAGAACGACTAGTCACCAGGAATCATAAGTGTCCACGTCTACAAGAGCAGAACCAGTGCTCAGGTAAAAACACAGTAAGTTGGCTAAGTAATAACATGTATCCAATCAAATAAATGAGAGACACACCAAAATGTCCCCTGGATTGGGATTGGGATCCGGATCCCAACTCTAATCAACTGTTCCTTGGCCCATAATTAATCTTACCACCAAGTTTTTTTCCGTACATGACTGTTTGAGTTATCCTGCTAACAGACAAACGGGCACACATCACACATCACCTCCATCCCATCTGTGTGAATGCTGTTTGTGGACTACAGCTCAGCGTTCAACACGATAGTTCCTGCCAAGCTCGACACCAAGCTTAGAGGTCTAGGCGTGCCCCCATCCACGTGCAGCTGGATACTGGACCTCCTGTCGGACCGCCACCAGGTGGTGAGGATGGGCAGAACCACCTCAGAGCCACTGACCCTCAACACGGGAGCCCCCCAGGGATGTGTGCTGAGCCCTCTCCTCTACTCCCTCTACACCCACGACTGCATGGCTATGCACAGCTCCAACGTCATCATCAAGTTTGCTGACGACACGACAGTGACGACGAGACAGCCTACAGGGAGGAGGTCAGATCGCTGGAGCAGTGGTGCCAGGAGAACAGCCTCGCCCTCAACGTCAAGAAGACCAAGGAGCTGATCGTGGACTTCAGGAAGCAGAGGGGAGAGCACGGCCCTATCTCCATCGACGGTGTTGCAGTAGAGAGGGTCAGCAGCTTCAAGTTCCTCGGCGTGCACATCTCCGAGGACCTCACATGGTCCATGGTCCCTTTTCACCACACACATGGTGAAAAGGGACCAACAACGCCTGTATTTCCTCAGGCGTCTGAAGAAATTCAGCATGGGCCCCCGCATCCTGAGAACATTCTGTAACGGCACCATGGAGAGTGTTCTTACAGGGTGTATCACCGCCTGGTACGGGAACTGCACCGCACTCGAGCGCAGAGCGCTACAAAGGGTGGTGCGGACGGCCAAGTATATTGTTGGAGGTGAGCTCCCCTCCCTCCTGGATATATACAACCAGCGGTGCGTGGCCAAGGCCAAACGCATCATAAAAGATATTGCCCACCCCAGCCACGAACTGTACTCACTTTTACCGTCAGGCAGGCGATACCGCAGTATCAAGTGCCGTACAAATAGACTCCGAGATAGCTTCCACAGTCAGACTGCTGAACAAGGGCGTATAGCATATAACAATGTATATTTTATTACATTGATTTATATATACATATTGCTCTTTTTCTGTGCCGATATATTACATTTTTATTTATTTTATTTATCCTATTCTATTTTTATCTATTTTTATCTTATTCATATAACTGCTGTCTGTCGTCGGGTTTTGCACATAAGATTTTCACACCACTGCTTTATACTTGTGTAAACTGTGAAGTGACAATAAACGTGGCTTGACTTGACTTGATCTTTGACAGCGGAGGTAATAACCATTCAACCATTGCCATATTACAAATGTAATCAACAACAGCCTTCACAATGACACAAAAACAGCCATGGGTATAAAAGCCACATAACAAAGTCCAACTAAGTTGAAATACCCTGTCGACATGACAGCCACCACTAGGTTACCCCACACCTAAGTGTCCAAACGATGGCTATAGCCTAGTGATGTGATGGGTGTCATGGGGGGGGGTATACAATAAAAAAAATATATATATGTATGTATGTTTTCAATACTATAACTGTAGTGTGCACGCAAACTAAAAATCCCTTCTAATTTAACAAAGGTAGACCCACCCAAGTCCGACCACTGTTACTCGTGTCACGCCACTGGTTGCCGACAATTTAGTGATTGACTTTGGATGGGAACCAACCACGTCCCGTCGTTGGTTTCTATGCGGTTTCCAGGAAGTGAACACCGCGACTCTAATCTCCTCCTCCCACGTGTGAGCTCCGTCGCACAGACCACGCGCAGTGTGTGGGGGAGCGAGAGACCGGCTGGAAAGGCAACGTCATCCCTTCTACCGACCGAGGCTCGGCAGCCCTAGCGCAAGCAGTAGAGAGCGGAGCGGTGGTTGTCCGAGGCAGGTACTGTTTCATCCGCCGATACTAAAGAAACAAATGTGTATTTATCCTCCGTCCTAGTGTTGTCGGTCCTTTTTAAACTATTATCCGGGAAATACGGGGAATCTATTTCGCCCTCTTCCCCCCTGTTAGGTAATGAATGGGGCGGACACTAGGGCCTGGAAGACTACTTTAGGCCCGTTGTTTCCGCGCATTTGACTGCCAGGGGTAGCCGGGGTAGAGTCTTTCCGCTACGGCCGGTCCATCCACCAGCACTGGTCAGGGGCCACACCGACACCCGCCACTTGTTCGGAGAGGTAGACCACTCGTTACAGTCACTTCGGTCTGCTTTAGACACGAGGGGGCGATCGCTGGATTGAGATGGGTTACTAAATTATTCTCTTTATTATCTCCCTATGTTCAGGTGCTGAAGCGACAACAGCAGGAAGATGGCGGACGACCCTAGCGCGGCGGACAGGAACGTGGAGATCTGGAAAATCAAGAAGCTGATCAAGAGTCTGGAGGCTGCCCGCGGGTGAGCGGTCGGCGGCTGGGCCGTGGTTCTTTATATAATACCGGTCGCTGTCGGAGGAACGCGGCTTCTGTGGTCGACTGTCGCCACAGCCGGGTCTCGGGAAGAGTGGCTCGAATCTGGGAGTGGTAGCCTAGCGGCTAGCCGCTAGCTTAGCCTAGTTGTCTTACTTTAGCTCTGTCTGCTAGCGTGCTAACGCGGGGCTACGGAGGCTCCGTTGCAGCCGGCAAAAGGTCGAAACGGGGCGGACAACGAGCAGCCCCGGGGGGGGGGGGGTTGTCGTCCCCGGTATGCGTTTCAGAGGCTGTTCGGTACGATGTACACAGAGAGAGATGCTAATGGACGTCATCCCTAGAAACAGGCCTCGGTGGGCTTCTATCACAAGACACCACGCTGGTGGTCACCGAAGACCGGATGGGTGTCTGCTGTTAAAACATCAGCCAAGTTGTGTCTACTACACACGATTCTCCCGATAAACCCTGGGATACCGATAGCTTGTTGTTAGCGTAGCTCTTTTTTTTGGTGAACTTTTAACCTACCATTTACTAGCCAGAAGCCGGCCGGTAAATGATTGGTAGGTTCGTGTGTGTATACGTCTTCGTAGTGCTATCTAATGTGTGATCAAGTCTAACGGGGACCAGCTAGCGTCGCTAGCTGTTGGCTACTGATAAGCTTGCCGTGGTTTGCCGTCATGTTACACAAGGTTGACCGTCGGTCCTACCTTTACTCTGTTGTCCACACGCGCAGCGTCAGCGAGTGTGCCTTTTTTTTTTTTAACAGGTTGGGAATACAGACACTATGTGTGACAGTGGAGTCTAAGTGCAGACCTTGGTGTCAAGGACAGACATTGAATAGTATGTCATTTAGTTCCCATCGTCATTTACCCTTCAGCTACCTTCATGGTAATAGCTGAAACCAGACATTGGTCTTCCTGACAATTGGGTGCATTTGAATGTTGGAGGGTCATTCATCAATTGTTCTCAGTAACAATACACATTATGTTCTAACCTTACAGTGTCCTGTTTCTGAAATCTGCTTAAAATGCGTTTCTCGTTACTTATTCAAGAAGTAGGCTAATGATTATAGGCTTTCTGTATGACAGTATATTATACATGGTGACTACAGGGAAATGCCACATGCTGACACTTTTAGTACACTAGGCCAAAATTGGGTCGTTTTGTACCTGATAATTACAGTGCCGTGTTGACTGAGATGAGCAATATAGTAAGTATTGTGATTATCAGGCTTTTGTGGTTCTGGGGTGTTATTACACACTTGTGGCCGACTGTTGTGTTTATGTATCTTCTGTACCGTACTGTATACCTAATAGTACGTGCCCTTGTGTGTTTACCTTGACAGTAATGGGACCAGTATGATCTCGCTGATCATTCCCCCAAGGACCAGATATCCAGAGTGGCCAAGATGCTGGCTGATGAGTTTGGCACGGCCTCCAACATCAAGAGCCGAGTCAACAGACTGTCGGTGCTCGGGGCCATCACCTCTGTACAGCAGAGGCTAAAACTTTACAATAAGGGTAAATTATGATTACGCCTCATGTTTCCCACCTCCCATTGATGTGTGATTTTCTCCGTTTATTACATTATTTTAACAGGTATATTTTGGGGTTGGGTTCAAGTTCTTTCTTCTTCCAGTATTTGTCTGAACTTTGTATTCCATTGATATTACCACGTCACTTGGTTTTTCTATAATAGTATCTTAAATTGAGCCTACATTCAATAGTTTATATGAATCCATATTGCAGTTGGTTTATTCCAGACTTATTATTTAGATTGAAATGCACTGTTGTGCACCGTCAACTAATGCGTACATTTTCGTACGCATCAGTAGACCTGAACTAGAAGTTTCCCCTCATAGTATATCAGAAGAGCCCGTTTATGCACCGCTTGTTCTTCCAATAATACTGACCACATTCCACTTCTTCAAAACCCTTTGTGCTTTACACCAACACTCCAGAGAGCGCCAGCTGCTGTTGTTCTGTGTCTCGACTGCTTGTTGTTCTCTAATGCCCCCCTGCCCCTTTTCCTTGTCCAGTGCCACCTAATGGTTTGGTGGTGTACTGCGGCACCATTGTGACTGAAGAGGGCAAAGAGAAGAAGGTCAACATCGACTTTGAGCCGTTCAAGCCCATCAACACTTCCCTTTACCTCTGTGACAACAAGTTCCACACTGAGGTACGAACGGAGGGTCCAGGAGGGTCCCTTTTGAAACCTCGCATCTTCTCCTCTCCCTGCTTCACGACAAGGTCTAAACCCCCACCCCCCCCCCCCCCCTTACCCTGTCCTTCCGCACAGGCATTGACGGCACTGCTGTCCGACGACAGCAAGTTTGGCTTCATTGTGATCGATGGAAGCGGGGCTCTCTTTGGCACGCTGCAGGGCAACACCAGAGAAGTGCTGCACAAGTTTACCGTGGACCTGCCCAAGAAGCACGGTGTGGCCCCCAACTGATGACATGCACGCACACCGTCCCATTTGTGCTTTATTCAAGCTGTTTGGAATGTACAATGGAATGCTTACTCCCATTCCCTATGTTTTTCCTACAATTAAGGAACACATTAACACATATATACTATACTTGTACTATACAACACTATGCTATAACAACACCGCACACGATAAAAGTAACAAAGTGACTGATGGATGATATATACGTATGTTGAATTGTGCGAAACATTTAAAAAGGATTTTAAAGTGTAATGCAGCAGCATCATGAATTTATATATTTTTATCCTGCTTTCAATAATAGCATAGCCCTGATCACTACCTGTTAAATACTCACTTACCTGTATATACACATACCTATTATTATGCTGCTCATATCCCATTTTATACCTAGACTGTCTTTTAACCAGTAAATTATATTATATTACCATGTACTTTACTGCAACATTTGCACTCTGGTTCGACGCTAAATTATTTTCACTGTACAGTGACAATCAATTGAATCTAATCTAATACAGTGCAGTAACTGTAATGAGTCCAGCAAAAGTATGGAGGTGTAATGTAATATGGATGATGATGGCGATGGTGGTAGCACTCCTAGCAGTTAAGTAGGCGCACTGCCTGTGTGTAAAAAGTGTCCTTGAACCTGGTAGTCCTTGTATGAATGCTGTGGAACCAGCGACCGGACCGCAGGGGATTTCCGGTTCTGCAGCATCCATACAAGACATGTAGGGCTGAATGATATTGTAGAAAATATAAACTGATTATTTCAACTGATATTGTGATTCACTATTTGGGGGGGATGGTGATTTTTGGATCACTGAATTTTTGCTGTGGGGAAAAAAATTAACGGATGTGACATTTGGGGGTTCTGTACCAAACCAACTGGAACATGTGTAGGCCAGGGCATCTTAGCATCAGCACTACAGTACTTAATTTATAACGGTGTTGTAGTTTATAATACATTTACACGATTAACCTAGCTGTATAGTTTTGATAAATTGTTCAGCCCTACCTTCATACTGACGCAGCTGTGCTTGTCTGGCCTCCACATTAACCCTTACCCTCTGTCGCCCCCTTAATTCTAGGCAGAGGAGGACAGTCTGCTCTGCGTTTTGCCCGTCTGAGGATGGAGAAGAGACACAACTATGTGAGGAAGGTGGCAGAGACGGCTGTCCAGCTCTTTGTCTCCAACGACAAGGTTAACGTAGCGGGCATGGTCCTGGCCGGATCAGCTGACTTTAAGACTGAGCTCAGCCAGTCGGACATGTTTGACCCCGTAAGTCTGTGTGTTTTGTTGGGACGGGAACCTGGAAAATGTTAAAACCCACCCGGGCGTAGTGTAGACATGATGTAATTAGTCTGATACTGGATGCTCTTGAACAGGATTAGCTTTCACTGAGTACACGCAACCAAAACAAGTCTAATGTAAACCCTCAGAATTATCTTACTAATGAAACAAATATATCCTTTTAATTAATCAACCATTGTGTGCACAGTAAATAATTTTTTAAAACATCCACCAACAAATCTCCAGTAAGATACGTGACGGTTTACTTTTAAACCCAGAATGAGCTTATAAATTGTTATTTATTTTTGGGGTGTATTTAGGGCTTAGAATGATGCCAGTTGCATCAAAGTCTTTCAACAACAATGTCAACTGTTTAACATGTTCCATATTACTGTGGATTGTCAAATTCTATAGTTATATATATTTTTTCCCACAGTGACAGTACTTTGGTGTACTTGTTATTACTCATTTTCATGTTTTGAGGGTTAATGGGAATTGTCTAAGTATCTGGGGTTGATATATTTGACTGTCCTTCAAGGGGCAGTCCACCAATTGAATGCATTAGGGCCCCTGTTGGGGTCATGGGAAAGAGACTTTTTTTTTTTTTAAAGGTTGCTCAACATTCTGTAAACTGCAAACAATGTCATGTTTTCCATGACTTTTCTACGTTGGTTGAAGGAACCGTATTTTGACTGAGCAGTTTTTTTGCACACACATAAAAAAAACACAAACACCAGCGCCATTTGCATAGACTCCACCTTCAAGTATTGGGCCTCCAAGGTGCTGTATGGCGCTGCCTGCAAAGAACTAGCGAGGCAGCCGGGTGAGGTGTGCTCCTGAGAGGGAGTCTCCCAATACGTCCACGGGAGTCCTGTCTCCGGCGCCATGTTGGCTCTTATTAGTTTGCGGGCAGGGCTGCAAAATGCTCGTGAGGCAGTCTTCCCAAATGGCGCTGGTGTTTTTTTCTGTCAAGATACTACAGACGATGTAGCACAGTGATTCATAAAGTCATTGGTGGCACCTACTGTAAACTAAATGTAATGGCACAGATTTTGTACTAAATGTTAATTGTTTTATGTTCTTAAAGCAGGTTTACAGCTTAAGGTTTAATTGTAACCTTTTGTGCCTGTGTTTTTCTTCAGAGGTTACAAGCCAAAGTCCTGAAGCTAGTGGACATCTCGTACGGCGGAGAGAACGGTTTCAACCAAGCCATCGAGCTCTCGGCGGAGGTCCTGTCCAACGTCAAGTTTATTCAGGAGAAAAAGCTCATAGGTGGGTGACTTTCCACCTTCATGATGGGAGTTGGGATTTGGCATTGGGATGGGGCATTTACTCTATTCGTCTATGCAGGGCGGTACTTTGACGAGATCAGCCAGGACACGGGGAAGTATTGCTTTGGCGTGGAGGACACACTGAAGGGCCTGGAGATGGGAGCTGTGGAGATCCTCATAGTCTACGAGAACCTGGACACCATGCGCTACATCCTGCGCTTGCACGGGGCCGAGCAGCTGAACAACGGGCCTGAAAACGGTACAGACCAATAAACGCAAACGTGAATAAATAACTAATAACGTACGCTCTGTTCGCTTTGTGTAACCCCATGGTGTGGCGTTCTGTTTTCAGACGAGAAGACCTTGTATTTAACGCCGGAGCAAGAGAAAGACAAGTCTCACTTCACAGACAAGGAGGTGAGACGGCACCGCTGAGATACTGCAGTCGGACGGCCCTTCATTCATGTTTTAAGAGTTTGCCGTTTCTCAATGCACAACTTGTTCTCAATTGTTTTTCTGTGTTTTTTGTAATCGTAACAGACCGGGCAGGAACACGAGCTCATCGAGAGCATGCCCCTACTGGAGTGGTTTGCCAACAATTACAAAAAGTTTGGAGCCACACTAGAGATCGTCACAGACAAGAGTCAGGAGGGGTCCCAGTTCGTCAAGGGTTTCGGCGGGATCGGGGGTGAGTGTACTACCCTGAATAAAACCCTATGAGCGTTGTAGGTTTAAATTGGATTTGCTTTTTAGTTTAGAAAACTCACTAAACGGATCTTTGTGGCAAGAAGTTTGAGGATTTCCGACATTCCCTTTCAACACTAATATTACATCCCATGTCTAATGGGGATTAGGCTATACTTACTTATCGATGGTCTTCTTTTCCATTGGGTTTCCTTGGGCTTGTGGATGTTTACATAAGCGAGCTGGTCATCCAGTGCACTCTGCTGAGACTTGTCTTTGTACTCCTCAGGTATTCTGCGGTACAGGGTGGACTTCCAGGGAATGGATTACCTCGGAGAGGACGACGAGTTATTTGATTTGGATGACTACTAGGTAGTCGGGGACTGATATTGGGAGGAGAAAAAAAAAGTAGAAGAAATGAATGAATGGAGAAATGAGAAAAGAAAAATGCCACCTCTTTTGCAGCAATGAGAGGAGCAGCTGATCCGATCACAACAACAACAAAAAAAGACACATGCCAATAAACCGGGTCGCATACACAGACATGCGCACACAAATACGTACACACAGGAACACAAAAGAAACCAACTGGCTGGAGAGGAGTAAAACACCGGTTCAGTCCAGAGAGGGCAAACACCTTCCTGAATAAACCCCTGCCTTAGAGTGCTGGTTCCTTCCCCGGGTTGGATCGGACTAGACTCATTTTTTGTTCTTTTTTTTTTGTTTTTTTTCCCACTCCCCTCCATTTTGAATGAACACAACAGCTAGTTCCCAGAGCCCTCGCTGTCCCCTCCACCATGCCCCCCAACCCCACCCACCCAGTCCCCCCCCCCTGGTCTGCGTCTGAAGAACAACAACAACTTTGGACTCACTCCTCCTGGCATATAGAAAATATATATTTTCCTTTCTTCCCAGTCCCAGTCTAATCCTAGACCTTTTTTGCCCACCCACCGCCCCCCCCCCACCTGCCCCCCTGCCCCCCCTCTATGCTTTCTCAAACTTTTTTTTTTTACTGGTTACTGCTGCTGTTGTATTTTATGAGAGTGGGGGATTTTTTTTACCTGGGTTTCTGTAGAGAAAGGGGGAACAAAGTATTAAATTTGAACTGCTGAAAACCATTTCTACATCTTCTACTACTGTGGTCTTAATCCTGCTGGAGTGTGTCCTCTGTGCTGCGCCCCCGCTTCAGGAGCCTTGAGCCACTCGAGAGGTGGTTTACCGCGGCCCGTCTTGGTTTTTTTTTTAAATTGACGGCGGTTCCTGTCGTAATGGTGATCACGAGCTCCTGCCGTTCATGTCCTTTATGTACCCATTTACTCAATGTGTCAAGGAAGTGGATACGTTAACATGCATTTCATGTCAATTGCAGGGACTCATTTCAATGTGTTTGGGGAAAGCGGTTATCAATTTGATGTTTTTGACAAAAGCCTGCTTTTTAACCTTTAATTAATTTTTTCCAATTTACCAATTAGGCTTTTTACATCAGATGTATGTAGGTCTTAGTGAACAGAGGTAATGGAGAAAAGCTAGTCCTTGTGAATGGCTGATTTTTGTTGACAATGTTTTCTTATCCAATGGTTTACAATTAATTAATTAATGCAAAATCAATGAGCCCCTTAGCATGGGACAACCTATGGGCCCCTACCATAGACTATAAAAGGACCCCTGCACATGTCTCGCCTTGCATGAAGGTAGAACTCTAGCCACTAGATTTGCGTTCATATGATACTGAAAATTCTCCGTGAAAAACACTGGCCCAAAATGGGGACCATTTCTAGGACTAATTGATGCCTGTGGTGAACCCCTTTTACTGTGTGGGAAGGGGGGGGGGGGTCGTTTTATAAATAAGAAGTGCGTCCTTTATTTCCGTTGAACATACTAAAGGTGAAATAAATGCCTCAGAGAAAGAGAACCTACATATGTGTCGGTTCTCACAATGTACACTTGCCTAGGCTAATATTTATATATGTAAACAATATAAACATTAACATTGGTTTATCCCTAATAAATATGTCGCCAGTGCCAGTTGACATATTTGGCAATAAAAAAAAAACCTCGGATCTACAACTCGAAACACCTTCCATCCCCACAGCGTCATAGACTAAAACCTATGCGGATGATTGATCCTTCCTTGGCGTATTCCTCTTCAGGATAGCAACAGCATCTTCATCCATTTGCCCCGTTGTTTGGGGGCGTCATCGGGGAAGCCTTGAAACCGCGTTTCGTCCACTGAACACGAGGCACATTCACAACGCAAAGCCCCCTTTGACTAAATCCCACCAATCAGAGCGGGTTTTTCCAATATGTGGGCGTCACCCTCCCCCACCTCCGCCACCAGGCTGTGTGGCTGCTGGGCGAAGTAAATGACGTCTCTGCCTTTGCGGGCCGCCGACGCAGGGTTGGGTTTCCATTTTCAGAGCGAGTTTCTGGGGGGAATCGTCAACATGGAGCCGGAGATGGAGGACAAAACGTTGGAGTTAATGGTGAGGTTTGTCTGTGTGCTTCTCAGAAACCCGTTCGTCAATACGACATAACGTTAGTTAGCGTTCAACGGTGGGAGAATAATGCGGCTGGTCGGTCGGTGGAGTAGAAAGGAGAAACCAAGAGGAAGGGCCCGGATTGTCGACGGGTTTTGTTTAAGGTGTTGTGTGTTGTTTGACGAACGACAGCCCCGTTTATCAAAAAGCCTCGCGTCGGGTTCTCTCTTCCCGGTATTGTAAATCCTATATAATGTGTGGCCCAGCGCAGCGGGGGATGACGGAGAAGTCATCGGCGGAAGAACACCGAGGGTCGGCGGGGCAGCGCTCACTGCGGCGCCGCTGCGCCACTGTGGATGGGCCCCGCCTGCTAGCCAGCCGGCTAACACAGGCTAGCTGGCGGTCATCCGCTCACATTTCACCCGCTATGTTATTATATCTCAGCCACAGCTCGCCGACCGTACGCCGGGTGGACTTTATGAAGGCTAACGGAGCAATCGGCGGTATTTAAAACACCATAGCGTCCACCGCTGCTGTAGCTTTTGTGTTTATATTTTAGAAAGTGCGTAGAAGGAAGTGTATCGCTCGCATAGCATCGTCGCGATTAGCGCTGTAGCAAGTAGCTTAGTAGCTTCTCTTGTGACAGTCGAGTAAAGACCGAGAACCTACTGGTCTGTACACTACGCTGTGATACTAGCGTTTTAAAAGGCTGCCTGTTGTTGACCGATGCTAGCCGACAGCTAACCAGTTAGCGTCAACAATAATAACCCGTTTAGCAACTAGCTATACAAAGCAAACGCGTTATTGTCGTGTCGTTGCCCACGAATGGGCCAAAGCAATATTGTTTTACGGTGTATTCTGTCTTTCTAACATCTAGCCTCGCGTATGGCTCACTATTCTATTCGAGACTACTTGGTACATACTCAAATCTGGTCCAGGCCTCGGTATACCCAGATACTTGGAGTGTGTTAGGACACTATGCCGTAATGTCTGACATGTATTTAAAATAGCCCTACATAGGGTTTTTTCGTCTTTGATTTAATGTCAAGTTGAACAACTGATAGACTGAGTGTTACACCCAGGGTGTATGCCAATGGTATTCCAAGAACTGGAAGTTGCTTCATGAAGGTGGTCTTCTTTTCATTCAACAAATAATTAATTTACAGTTCTAAGATGGTGTACGTGAGATTCTATTGGGATTTCATTTTATCAAAATGAAATGGAAAAACATTGTATAATGCGTTCCCATAAACCAATAACCAGGGGTTGTGGCATCTGAGGGTCTTAAATAAATAGGCCAAGTACTGTGTCCAGTAACCCCCCCCCCCCCCCCTGGCAGGTGCTTACTTCATTTTAACGGTTGAAATCAAAACTTCAAAACCAAAACACATGGAGTCATATTTGCCAACAAAAGATCTTAATATAAGACTACATGGCTGATGTTTTAAAGTGCGCGTGCATGAATCTTTATTCCCCTAGTGTTATTCACCAACCACTCATTTTTGTGGAATAGATGGAGTGTCTGTCTAAAGGAAAAGTGACAATGGTTTAAACAAAATATATATTCAATCTCGTATAACCCCTCCCTCTTATTCCACATACCCCCACTCCAATCATCTAATGATGTGTCTGTGCACACGTGTCTGTGCACCAGTCTACTTTATGTGTGTTCCAGTGCTCACCAATCTCTCTAGGTCTAATACTGAACTCTCCCTTCCCCACCTCCCTTTCCTCCTCTACCATAACTCCTAATGGTTACATGCGCCCCAGTTCTCGTTTGGTTTTAAACTTCCTCTTATTTTCATTTTCCATGGGTCTTGTTGCCCCAATCCCACCACCTTGCCCCATCATTCTCTTTCTACACCTTCTGGTCTGTTGCCTCTGTTCTTCTTCTCTTCTCCTCTCATACTCTTTACCTCCTACTTCTCCTCCTTTCCCTCCCTCCCTCTCTCTCACACAGTGCTCTGTACTTCGCCCTCACTGGCGGTGCTGCTCCTCGGTGGCTGAGAGTTTGTGTGCATTCAGGTGCCTGCAGTGCATCCCCTCCACCCGGGCTCACAACCAGGTTCTGCCTCTTTCCTCTTAAAATTCTACTGCCCTCCCTCCCTCCCTCCCATTATCCCTTCATACCCCCCCCCCCCCCCCATCCAAAACCTTTCATGGTCACCCACACTTCACACTGGGAGTCGATGGGCAGAAGGAATTTGCAGATTAGTTAAAATACATTTGGAATAAAGCCTCGGTCATGAAGGGTAATGCTAAGAGGATATTGAGGGTACTGTGATTGGCCACCTGTTGAGGAGCCATTTTCTTTCCTTCTACCTGCAGGTGTGGGAGCTTATGTTTGTCGTTTACTCTTTAGCGGCCACATGCTTGCTTGCTTGCTTGTCTGTCCTCTTTGTACAACTTTCCCATCGGTCTACCCACACTCTGCATGTTAACCAACGACCAGTTAACAACCAACCAACAACCAACTCTCTTCTCCGTGCACCGTGTGAGCAAGGATGACGATCACCACTGTGGGCTTTCATTGGTCCTCGGTGACGTTTAAATATGTCAACTCCTGCTGTTTGGGAAGCAGCTCCGGCAGGTTATGTGTTGTATGGGGAGGACGGTCAAGCTTCTGTTCTGGCCACATTGCCTGCCAAAACCTTTCCCTTTTGACCGTGGCAAAGTCATCACAGGTGGGGGTCCTGTGTTCATGCAGTGTTGTGATATGCTGGATGGAATAAATGAGCTTCGGACCACAAAATGAACAAGAAAACGGCAGGCTGCTATCACAGAATGTGATAGCGGAGACACACAGTATTTTTTAAATACTAAAAAAGAAATACTAAAACATAAAACTGCATAACAAATAGGATCTTTACATAAAATAATCTAAATTTAAGTGTAGACATGTATTCTACCATAAGCATGCAGACGCTAGCCCATTCCATATTTAATTCACAAATTCTGGCCCACTTGTCCTAAGGACCCCATGAATGCAGAATTGCTGGAAATACTCAACGTGGTGATCCTCTCCAATTGGAATTTCCGATGTATCTCTGGAAATGAATGGTTAAGAGACACACTAAAGACTTATGTTGAGTTGTGCAAATGTGCGTTTGTGTTCTAATTAGCGTGAGCTGTTGCATTATGGGTCGCTGATGTATCTGAAGCTTTTATTCTTTGGAGCACAATGAGGCATTCAGATGTTGGCTAATGAGGAGCTGACCTTCCTCGTCAGCCCTCCAGGGTGTCCTCAGTCACTAATTACAACCAACAGCAATAGAAGAAATGTCACCCTAAATATATATTATACACCTGACATATTGGATGGCCATTAATTCAAAACGGCTTACATGACGGCGAGGCCAAGATAAGATTTTATAATTTTGAGCAATATTTGTTTTTTGTATTGAACATCGCCTCATGTAAACAAACCTGGAGCTCTGTTTTGTTTTCTATATTCTAGAATGTTATAGTTCACATGACATGAAATGGTTAATGCTATTTGATTGCACTTTACCATTATTATTATTTACCAATTGACATTTCAGTCAGTCTTATTCAATCACAGCTGGAACGTGGTGAAGTAGGGAGTTGTTGTTGAGCCACTTTGCCTCGCATCATATTCAAGTTTCATAACCGCAATGCCTCTTCTGCCGCCCTAACACTGATGTGCCCAAGATGCTGCCATCTTTAATTTCCTGTCCAGACATTATTGCAGACACAAGCTCACGCAAAGATCCCTTGCGTTTGCAGTCCTCCAGTTCGTCTGGTCTCCTTCATGTGTGACTGCGTGTGTGTGCGCGCACACACTTGCAGTCATCAGAACCACGATAAGTCGTACTATGGCAGTGATTGTGGCACTCACGTCTCTGCCGCTGCTTCTTTGGCTTCTCTGGATGCCCCCGCAACTAATGCCCCAGTGGTCCCCCTCTGCTCTGTTCCCCTTTCTATAGAACACATCGGGGATGGAGTCACAGAACCTCGTAGACGATCTTTCGCCAAAGAAAACCACGGTTCTCAAGGTAAACTTGTGTGTGGAGGGTGTATATGAGGTTTCATTTGTAGGAGGTTCAAGGCCGCGGAATGCAAGCCCTGCATTGTCCCCCAGCTCCCATGTAAACATGTGGCACGTTGCTTTGGATAATGACGAATGAAGTGCTATGGTATTGCATGTTTATTTCATTCAGATGTCCCACGTTGAATTAGCCTATAACACATCTCCGCCATCATGGAGGTATTGTGTGGTGAATGCATTACCAGAGGTCACATATGTCCTTGACAATGGTAATGATTGAATATTAGAAAAATGTAGGCTATTCTTGAAGAAGTTTGATATTTCCTTCTATTACATTTGACCATGAATTCAATTCAAATCGAAGTGTTATTATTTAGGAAATCCTAAAATCAAAAATCCGTCCACAGTCTATAAAAAACCAATGTGATCCACTATAACATCCCGTCTCTCACCTCTCCTTCCCCAGATCAGTAACGGTCCTGTGACTGGGTCCCGCAAGCGCCCGTCGGAGGGAAACTATGAGAAGGAGAAGGAGCACTGCATCGCCCTGTTTGACCAGTGGTCGGAGGCCGACCAGGTGGAGTTTGTGGAGCACCTGATCTCCCGCATGTGTCACTACCAGCACGGACACATCAACTCCTACCTCAAACCTATGCTCCAGAGGGACTTCATCACCGCGCTGCCAGGTACACACACACACACACACACACACACACACACACACACACACACACACACACACACACACACACACACACACACACACACACACACACACACACACACACACACACACACACACACACACACACACACACACACACACACACACACACACACACACACACACACACACACACACACACACACACACACACACACACACACACACAGTTACACGGATGGGAAAAGCACTGTACACTATGTAGGTGCACCATGACAGTTGGCATTACAACACTCTGGGGTGATGCAACCACCGGCAGATGGCTAAAAATACAGGTCTGAGTTGAGGTCTGTGACCACGTGTGTGTGTAATGTTTGTGGATACATCCAGTCATGGAACCACATTTCAGTACACATATGTCACTCTAGGGGGCCACCTTCGTTTTCATGGAGACAAAAACCATGCATATCTTTGTAGATTGGCGCAGTGAGTCTGCAATCGGCCGCACTGCATGTTTAGATTTTTTTAGTATGGAGCAAACGTCCAAGTAAGTGCACATGAAGGCTACTATCCAACATCTAGAGGTAGCCAACATACCTGTGGTGAACCCAGAGTGACGGCACTGTCTGCATAAACATGTATACAACAAGCATGGTGAGCCCCCTTTTCACCTTGTATATGAGTAACTAGCTTCTTTGATTATTACTTATTTTATTAAGTTTTGAATGTGTGATTTGTGGCAATATCTTGGTATCTCTACTCAAAATGTGATGCAAGCTACATAAACACAAAGTCGCGCCCAAACTAAACCTAGTAGTATCATTTTAGACTGAAGACTCGACTCCTTCCTCCCCTGAACCCCGCTACAGCCCAGGGCCTGGACCACATAGCGGAGAACATCCTGTCCTTCCTGGACGCCCGCTCGCTGTGCTCGGCGGAGCTGGTGTGTAAGGAGTGGCAGCGGGTCATCTCCGAGGGCATGCTGTGGAAGAAGCTGATCGAGCGCATGGTGCGCACCGACCCGCTCTGGAAGGGGCTGTCCGAGAGGCACCAGTGGTGAGGATTGAAGGGTGGAAGAGGAGGGTGGTGATGGTAGAGCATTTGGGGTGCACGGGGGAGATGTTATTTAGTTTCACACGTTAAGTGTTTGCGACATACCATGTATGACACTGCTATATTCAAAAGTTGTAGTGTAGAATAAACTGTCTCAGAATAACCAAAAGGTGATTTTTATCATTTGGTGTTCTTAATACTGTGTTGCTAAATCCACAAAACGATTCAGATGTTTCTTTCCCCCCCGCCCCCCGGAATCGTCATGATTAGTATAATGTTATGTTTCATTCCAGGATGTTCTTGAAAGATTTTTTTTAAATCCTCTTCAAAACATTCCCATCTGGGGCTCGCTGTAAACGGGTCCTTAAACTAGAAATGTACAGTGTGGCTCGCAGTTGATTCACAACATTTTTGTAATCTATCAACATTTAGTACCACTCTATCTACAAAATGATCAAGCATGTTTTGGTAAACCGTCTTAATTCAAATAGAATGTATTAGAGGTGGGACGATCGATCGGCTTCCGATCATTATCGGCCGATTTAGAAGAAAAATGCACAATCGGAGAATGCCGAACTTGCTTTAATGTTGCCGATTTCATAGCCGATCGTGCACGTCTCGATTTCAGTATAAACGCGCATGTACGCGCAGCGCCCGTAACACAAACCCCGGCTCGTTCGCGACCGACACGTCACTAGCGCGTAGTCTCTTTAGTAGCGCGTGTAACTGAAAGTCTCTCGTTATCTATATATATAGATTATACCGCTATATAATCTATATATATATAGATTATACTATATATATCATCTCTATATATAGATTATACCGCCCGCCGTTCACCTATACTCAAATTATTTGAGTCAAATATGACCCGCCCGGCAGTAACACCTCCACGGCCCGGTACCGGTCCGCGGCCCGGCGTTTGGGAACCCCTGCTATAATAGACTGCTATAGCAGCAATACAATGTAGACCGCTATAGCTGCAAAAAAATAAAAAATCGGTGATCGGTGGGGCAGATATTTCTCATTGTGATCGGTGGCAAAAAACGTGATCGTCCCATCCCTAGAATGTATATAACAGTTAATATGTTCAGCAGAATCTACAATAGCGACAAATGGTTGATGAAACAACATGAAAACCAGACTAACACTAATTATAGTGTAGGGCCTGCGTGTAGGCGGCCCACAACATGGGAAGAAGATTTAGATTATGAACCGTTCCTTCAACAAACAACAACAACAAACAAATTGTGAGGATTGAATCCTCTTTATTGGTCACATACATGAAGACATACAGTGAAACGTGTTCTCTGCATTTAACCCATCCTAGTATTAGGAGCAGTGGGCAGCTATTCATACAGCGCCCGGGGAGCAGTTAGGGTTAGGGTCTTCCTCAAGGACACCTCGACAGTTTTTGCTAGGAGGAGCTGGGGATCGAACCAGCAACCTTCCGGTTGTGAGGCGACCGCTCTACCTCCTGAGCTAGACTGCCGCCTTCAGGATTTCCGCTCAATATGCAGCTTTCATATTAACCCAGGGAATCTCCGTTAAGATGGCGTTGCATTGTGCTGCTCCGACACTGCATGTCTCAACCAGTGGTGCGTTTGCCCTCACCCTACAGGGAGAAGTACCTTTTTAAGAACCGCACTACAGAAGTGCCCCCGAACTCCTACTACCACTCCCTGTACCCCAAGATCATCCAAGACATAGAGGTAAGCCTTTCTCAGAAAGCCTCCGGACATATGATCTTCTCCACACAAACTGGATCTCTCTCGCCTTATTGAATTGATTCATAGTAGAAATCCCTCGGGTAATTGAGCAGCTGTGGGTGGACTGTGCTGAAGCCATTTCTGTTATAGTACAAATCATTTTAAACTGAAGCGATGGGTATACTGAAAAAGTTGCCTCTTTTTTTTTAAACTGAAAAACTCGATTTCTTAGATCATGATGGATCTTGTAAGATGGAAATGACGTTGGCCACCAATCACCAGTCTTCCGTCTTCCTAATAAATGTACAGTAATGATTTGATGAACACGACGTCTCCAGCGTCCAGTGGAAGCCGACCCAGCGGGCTGCGAGCCCACTCGCCGCCGGGCTGCATTCCTCTGTTCTGGCAGTCGGCAAATGTGTCCTCGGCGCTTACTCATGCAGCTTGATTACAGGCTATTAATAAATAAAGCCAAGTTATTAGTCCTCTCAATGAGTAGGGCTATTCCCGTACTCTTGCACCTATCCCCCTCCCCCCTCAAATGGCCCCTGGCCTCTCTTCCACACGTGCACACCACGGTCTCCTGTCAATCAATGGGCCTTGTCACACGATTCAACAGTTCCACGAAACGGCAACACCTGTTATATTTGCTGACTAATATAGCGTACTAGCATCTTACTTAGCATACTAGTGTCTTACTAAGTAGATTGTTACATTGCTTGTTAGTGAGTTATATATTGTTCTATTGTTTGCCAACTTATTGTACTTTAACTTGAGCACTGGTTCAGTTCTTGGAGACTTGTTCAGAATGAACTGCACTTTTGACTTCTGGTGCCGGAGTTGTTCTCTTGCCTACCTTTGTTGAACAGTATTGTAAGTCGCTTTGGACAAAAGCATCTGCTAAATGACTGAAATGTCATATTCACCACTCACCCTGCCTCCCCCTACAGACCATCGAGGCCAACTGGCGGTGCGGCAGACACAACCTGCAGAGGATCCAGTGTCGCTCAGAGAACAGCAAAGGGGTCTACTGCCTGCAGTACGACGACGACAAGATCATCAGCGGCCTTAGGGACAACTCCATCAAGGTACCCGAGCCTCCGCAGCTTGAGCTGTGGGGTTTTGAGGACAAGGATAGGAGGGAGAAGAAAGATAACCACTTGTGTATTGACTTCACAACAAATGTTTGGCTTGTACTTATTCCCATTTGTGTGTATTATTTCTCAGTCTCTTAGTCTGTCTGTGTCTCTTTAGTTGTCTCGCTCTTTGTCTGGTCTGTCTGTCCATCCTGTCTCTTTCTCTCCTTTCTGGCTTATATGTTTACTAGTGGTGCTGGGCTACAACCTGGTAGGGGGTTAAGACTTCCAAGCAGGATTACTGCTGTTCAGATGGAGTTCATGCCACCAAGACCTCCCTGTCTAGCGCCCCAAGGTTGCACAGTTGTTATGCACTGTGTGCAATAACAGGCTCAAGGTAGAAGCAAGGCAGAGAGACTCTATTAACGCTGTCACTTGTTGGTTCGTATTGCACAAAGCAGGACTGGCCAGTAGCTCCGTTACATCTTGCATTGTGTACTCTGTCATGCTACCTGTACAGACAGGCAGAAGTGAAATGAGGGATAAAATTGCGTGCTTGTTCTGTCGCTTGGGTCTAGTAAAGAGCAGACGAGAGGGAGGGGAGATTTGTTCTTGCGTTCGTATGAGACCATGTGGGGGGTGGGGTTAGATAAGGCCGTGCAAAGCGTTGCTCAAATCAGATTTCTGAATAGCGGAACCACTTTTAAAACCACTCCCCTCTGTTTCCTTTGAACCCCTGATGTCCCATCCTCCTCATTTCTCTTCCTCTCCCCTATATGTTAACCCTAAAATAACCGTGTCATAATACCCTACTATGTAAACTCTCCTTCCTCTCCCTCCATGTATAAACTCTTAATTTGATATAGTGTAATAATGCCATAATACGTTCACTCCTCTCTCCCTCCATGCAGATATGGGATAAGCAGTCTCTGGAGTGTCTGAAGATATTGACGGGGCACACGGGCTCCGTCTTGTGCCTACAGTACGACGAGAGGGTCATCGTGACGGGCTCCTCAGACTCCACTGTCAGGTACGGACACACGCTGCTCCCCCTTGGTGGACCTTAGCGGTCCTTAGTAATAATGCTGTGCAACGCATTGTTGATTTGTTGTCCTGCTTGACTTTTCACTGTGATTAACAGTAAAAGTCTGTGAGATGTTGCTTTGTCACCCTGCATCTCTTTCCCTGCTAATAATAAGTGTATAGTGTCTGTGTGTGTATATATTGGGACCGAAGCTAAATTTGTTAAGGACTATTCTGGGGAATCATGTGGGTGAGCTTTTGTTTGGTTTGCCCGGAAGAATGTCTAATACCGTAACTCCCGCTGAGCTTTCATAGCGTGGACACAACACCACATTGTACCATCCTCCATTCTCGTATCCTCCAAATGTAGCTCCCTACCGGACCAATTTCAAGCGTTGTTGTCCGCATTGGTCAGTTAGACACAACATTATGGGAAAAATAGGGTCCAGGTGGAAAAAAGGTGTCTGTCAGACTTGTGTGTCACTGCCCAACATTAGTATTATAAAACGTCATTTTTAGTGTTTCTTCCACATTCTTGCAGCTGCCTTAAGAGACGTGTGGGTCCCTCCATAATTAAAACTGTTTATTTTCTCCCCTTTTTCTTGTTTTCCTCATCCATCCTTTTATCTCATCCTCCCTTTACCTTAACATCTGTTTGTCAACGTTTCCTACGAAACCTTTCCCTTCTTCTGCTTCATACTTTCCTTTTTGCCTTTTCTTCACCCTTCCCCCCCCCCCCCCTCCCATTCTCCTCCTCCTCCACCCTCCCAGGGTGTGGGAGGTGACGTCGGGGGAGGTGCTGAACACGCTCATCCACCACAACGAGGCGGTGCTCCACCTGCGCTTCGCCAACGGTCTGATGGTCACGTGCTCCAAGGACCGCTCCATCGCCGTGTGGGACATGGCGTCGCCCACGGACATCAGCCTGCGCCGCGTGCTGGTGGGCCACCGTGCCGCCGTCAACGTGGTCGACTTCGACGACAAGTACATCGTGTCGGCCTCCGGCGACCGCACCATCAAGGTGAGACGGCGGCTGTGGGAGGGAGACGTGTGTGTGTGCGTGTGTGTTGCTTCTTAGCACCAGGGGTTCTCTTTCCCCGTCGTTACTATTTAGCATTAGTGTTGTCATTAGCTTTTAGCTCCCAAAAATGTATTCTAATGAAGATCAACAGGATATCATCCTAGGGTTAGGCGGCATCAGGCCTCTGTGGAGCCTATAAAACCCTTTGACACGGTAACTGTGATTTTACAGACATTTAAAAAAAAAATTTACCCATTGCTTACACAAAAAGTGAAGGCTTAAACAAAAGCCTCCTTAACCTGTTGTAACCATTCCTTAAACCAAGGCACCAACAGTACAAACGCAATTTCTGCTTTCCGCTTTGTTAAGAAATTCTGCTATGCAAAAACACACTTTCTTATCTTACACACTTATTTCAAGAAGGAAATCTCATACAATCTTTGGGAAAACACTTCTATTTAAAAACAAAAATATGGAAATATGGACACCCATGCAAAACACCTCGTATAATAATCTAATTGAACACCAACTCATCTAATTGTACAGTGTATTGTTGCTGCTTTGAAAGAGTAATTGAAGCGGTGCATGTGTATATCATTTAGAAACAGGATTGTTAGGTTCTGATAGTTTCATTTTGACATGTGGTGTGTGATTAGATTAGATTCAAGTACAGTACAGCGGAAATGATTTAGCATCTAACCAGAGTGCAAATGTTGCAGTAAAGTGCATGGTAATATAATATCATTTACAGGTTAAAAGACAGTCTAGGTATAAATGTGATATGAGCATAGTAATGATAATAATTATGCTCCTATAATAAGTGATAATTGAACGTAGTGATCAGGGGTATACTATTATTGAAAGCAGGATACAAATATATAGATGTAAATGTATATACACAAGTCAGCATGTATATGTGTATATACAGGAGTAGGAGCAGTTCTATCAACAGATTTAAATATATATGGCAGGTACAGTAAACGGGCATCTTAGTAATAAATATGTCAACTATAGAGAGGAAGGTAGTAGAAGAGAGTTTGTTTTTTCCCTTTTCTTTTTTTACAGTTAGTCAGAGACATTGGTGGTGATTGTTATAGGTGTTGAGCAGAAGTGTGGGCAGAGGGGGGGGGCAGAAGAGGTGCAGGGGGGGGGGGCTGTCTTCGTGGTTCAGGGAGATGACCGCTGAGGGGAAGAAGCTGTTCCTAAGCCTGCTTGACTTGGAACAGAGGTTTCTATAGCGCCTCCCGGAGGGGAGGAGGGCAAACAGTCCATGATTGGGGTGAGAGGGGTCGTCCACTATTTTATTTTTTTTATTTTTTGTGCCTTCCTCATGCATAAAATCTGTAAATGTACTTGACGGTCTCTTTCTCTCTGCCTCTGTCGGCTGTAGGTGTGGAGCACTAGCACCTGTGAGTTTGTGCGTACTCTGAACGGCCACAAACGAGGGATCGCGTGTCTGCAGTACCGCGACCGGCTGGTGGTCAGCGGCTCGTCGGACAACACCATCCGGTGCGTTAGTATTTGTGTGTAGTATATTTTTGTATATTTTGCAGTCCGTGTGGGGGACCCGCATTGGCAACTGTTTGTTTCTCTGTACTTACAAATTAACCATTAAGTAAATAAATAAATAAACAGACAAGAGTTAATGGGGTGTTGGGGGTTAAAAAGAGTCTGGTGTGTGTGCTTCTAACGTCTCCCCCTCCATCCTCCGAGCAGATTGTGGGACATCGAGTGTGGTGCGTGTTTGCGCGTGCTGGAGGGCCACGAGGAGCTGGTGCGCTGCATACGCTTTGACAACAAGAGGATCGTCAGTGGAGCCTACGACGGGTAAGCCTCTCGCAGAGGAACTGATGGGCGGAGGCCTTGTCGTGGGTAGAGGCCTCGTGGCGGGTAGATTAATTAGCTGACCCCCGTTTTTGGTGCCTCTCATCCCACAGTAAGATCAAAGTGTGGGACCTACAGGCAGCGCTGGACCCCCGCGCCCCGGCCAGCACCCTATGTCTGCGCACCCTAGTGGTGAGTGTCTGTGTACACGCATGTGGTGTTCATGTCGGGTACGTGGATGTCACTGACCCCCATCCCCCCCTACCTCTGCTTTGTGTGGAACCAGGAGCACTCGGGCCGTGTGTTCCGTTTGCAGTTTGACGAGTTCCAGATCATCAGCAGTTCCCACGACGACACCATCCTGATCTGGGACTTCCTCAACGTCTCCACCAACGGGCAGTCGGAGGGGCGGTCCCCCTCCCGCACGTACACCTACATCTCTAGATAGCAGGTGGGTGGCGCTGTAGCGCTAGAGAGGCGGTTCTGCTCTAGATGGCAGGTGGGTGGTGCTAGAGAGGCGGTTCTGCTCTAGATGGCAGGTGGGTGGCGCTAGAGAGGCGGTTCTGCTCTAGATGGCAGGTGGGTGGCGCTAGAGAGGCGGTTCTGCTCTAGATGGCAGGTGGGTGGCGCTAGAGAGGCGGTTCTGCTCTAGATGGCAGGTGGGTGGCGCTAGAGAGGCGGTTCTGCTCTAGATGGCAGGTGGGTGGCGCTAGAGAGGCGGTTCTGCTCTAGATGGCAGGTGGGTGGCGCTAGAGAGGCGGTTTTGCTCTAGTTGGCAGGTGGGTGGCGCTAGAGAGGCGGTTCTGCTCTAGATGGCAGGTGGGTGGCGCTAGAGAGGCGGTTCTGCTCTAGATGGCAGGTGGGTGGCGCTAGAGAGGCGGTTCTGCTCTAGATGGCAGGTTTAGGGGGGGGGGGGGTGTTGTGTGGCAACGTTCATCAATTTATTTGTTGCGAGCGATGAACGTCAATACATGCTGACAAACCTGTGTTTTTAGGGTTGAGTCTTTCTCTGACATTTAAGATAAGCAATATATCAGTATTATATATATGATATTGTGATGTGAGACAAGATAAAGTCTTAGATTTTGAGTTGTTGATGCGTCTTTGTCCGGTGTTACAGTAAAGTGATCTCGTGCTTGCCAGACTGTTGGCTAGTTGTTGTATTATTTGCCTTAACCCTCATTATATTCACGTTACTAATGAGTGTCTTATTGTGTAAAAATGTTGTAAAGGCACCAATAGTCATCTCTACAACATCGTTGTGATATTAATGTGGAGGTATTTGGCCCAAACTGTATTCACTGTGGTTGACATGGCCCTAGTTAGGATGGTGTCTAACCACCGCCTCTATCCTGTTCCTCTCCAGGTGCCACCACCCTGTCGCACCCTTTCTTTACGGAGCCCGGGGCCCAAGCACCGCCATTGGGTGCGTCTGTCGTGGGGAAGGAGCTCGCCTCCTCTTCTCCTCCTTCCTCCTTTCGGTCATCGCTCTGTCGGCCCGCCCGACCACCTCCATCGCCATTCTGACTTGACTTGGGTTGGGGTGGAGAACCTTTCCCCTTTGCCTGTTTCCAGTTTGCACGCACAAGTTACATGCGCGCGCGCACACACACACATACACACACACACACACACACATTTCCACACACACGCCACTGAGGCCCACCCCCCCCCCCCCCCCCCCACAAGCATCTCCCAACTCCTCATTGTGGTCCATATTTATCGCCAGCCAAGTACTCAAAAGTTAATTTTTTTTTTTTTTCAATGACTATTAACTATTAACCATAAACTCTAACATACGAGACCACTACGTTAGTGTTTTATCTGCCACACCCACATCTCATCACAGGTTACTATGATCTATAGAAGTTTAGTTCTAACCCAAACGGACACACAAGCCCATACACCTTCCCACCCACCCACCCCACCCAAGGCTTGCAGCAACACAGCTGGACCGAGGACGGCCCGCCGGAGCCCTGCTGGGGGGAGACAGAGACTCTTTAATCGGCTCGGAGAAGAACAAAAGCTGGAAGGACTAAGAGAAGGAAGAACTAGAGGAGGAGGAGGAGGAGGAGGAGGAGGGAGGAGGAGGAGGAGGAGGAGGAGGAGGAGGGGGGGGGGGGGGGTTGGCGGGAGCCAGGTGAACATGGGAGGGGGGAGGTGGGGGGAGGGTTCATGTATATAAGCACCATTATGAACCCTCCCCAACATCCTTTCCTCCCCATCCCCACCCTTCTCTGGCCTCCCCTTGAACCTCCTCCCCCCGCCCCCCCCCCCCCCCCCCTTCTGCCCTGGCTCCTCTCCCCACCCACAGAGAACAGGCGGGTGGTAGGTGGGGCAGGCAGGGCGAGAGATGCGTGTGTGTGTGTGTGTTTCTGTATGTGGACTTGTGAAACGGCGGGAACACAAACGGGGGGGGGCGGCGACAAGCGGAAGTGCATGTGAGGTTGCCGTGGATACAGCCTCCCGGTAAACCTTGGCTCTTTTTCTTTTTTTTTCGTTTTGTTCTTTTTACTTTCAATTTTTTTTCTTACTATTTTCTAATTTTATTTGAATCGTTTGGTTCTTAGTACAAAAAAAAAAATCATACTAAGTGTAGTTCTCACAGTGTCGTTTTTTTTGTTTTGTTTTATTTTCCTCTTCTTAACTGCTACTTCTCTCCATCTGTCCTCACTCCATTCTTGTGTGCGTGTCTCTCTCTCTTGTCTCTCTTTCTCTCCTTCTTTAACTCTCTCTCGCCTCTCCTCCCTCTCCCTGGAACATCGACGTGCTTGCTTTGGTCATGAGAGAAGCCGGAAACTTGAGAGCTCAAATTTAGCTGTAAACGGAGTTGTCTTGTCAGAAATTGTGTTGTATATTAAAAATGATTTTTTAAGGAAGAAAATGACCTTATTGTGAATAAAGTACTTGACAGTGGAAGAGTGTTGAGTCAACTGCAACATGAATGTCTTATCGGTTTTTTTTTGGTATTTAAAAAAAATCTGACTGACGAGGAGCTGTAATGCCGTTGTCTAGGCCTAGACTCCCTAGAAACCCTTAGTTTATTTAGAAAATGTAACCCGACAATAGGCCAAAAATGATTGGAAACAGTTGTATTGCATTATAAACTTGACTGCTTACGTCTTGTACGTATATGGCCACCAGGGGGCGACGCAATCCAATCTATAACCATGCCGCCGTTGGAGACCGAGCCGGAGTTGTTTAGAAGCCAAGCTTTCAGTATGAACAACCTGTTACCCTGGGTTCAACGCACATTCTCATAAACACCACCACCGTGAAGGCAGAACATGTGTTTGACACACTAAAAGAATAATCAGAAAAATAAAAACTGCTTAGAAATCAGGAACAGTCCTGCGTTTGTAGTAAAACCACTGGCTAGTTTAGTTGAGCTCACCAAAGCGTAAATGCTGTTATTGTACAGTCGAAACCCTCCAGGAGAGGGAGGGGTTTTTTGGCGAGCTAGTTTGGTTTCTGGGCCTTTCTAGGTTTTGTTCTAGATGGCGGAATGCTTTGAATTCTGAGGATATGTTATGCGGCATAGGTGACTGCTTGGTGGAGCACTATTAGTGTATATAGTGTGCGTGTGTGTTGGATATGGGTGTGTGCGCTTCCTCTGGGTCTGTGGGATTTTGGCGCATAATTCCTGCAGCTCTCAGGTCACCGCTCCGTTCTCACGCACATATTTGGCATTCCTCCCCCGACATGATTACCATACACCTTCCACTCCGGGTTTGGCTCCGCTCAGTGTTTCCATCATTCCCGAGTGGAACTGCAACAATGTTCCAGAACCAACCCCACCCACCACCCCCCACACGCCCGGCCCCCACCCCGTCCCCCACCCTGTCCCCCACCATCCACACACCCTTCGGTGTAGATTCCTGCGCTGCCTTAAGATTCTGAATTCTCCAGCCCTATTTTTTTTCCCTCTTAGTCAGCTCTTTGTGTCTGGAGATGTAATTGGGTCATTTGCCAGTGACATGTCTCCAATGACCCCCCCCCCCCACACACACACCCGCCTCCCTTGCGAGGCAAAGACCGCCTAGGTGCGGCCAGGAGAGCGAGAGAGAGAGAGGCGTTTAACTAGAAGCAGACCGAAGGGTAAAACGACGCCTCTTAAAGCAGTGGACGGATCTCTCTTGGACTCTCGTGGTTTTAGGAAAGCGGATGAAACGGCCACTGATGATGATGATGATGATGGCTGCCCATCATCCAAATCTGTTGGCCACATTTGGCCTTCAGATACGCAGCCAAAGAACTGTATATATATATATATATATATATGTATATGTCTCTCTGATATCTGAGGAGGTTAACGTTGCGCTGATGTCATGCATTTCGCTAATGTCAAAAGTCTGTATTTTATGCGATCACAAAGTAAATCCCTTTGCGTCCCCATATGTCAGAAGGCTTGGGAGCCGTAATGAACACGTTGCCAACGGGACTCCAGAGTGAAGCGTTTCCCTGGTCGAGGAGGCGCAGCTGTGGCCTTCACTCACACACAAGAGGAAGGATTTATACATTTGACCTGTTTATATTGAGAGGCGGACATGTTTGCGCATAGTGGGAGGAGCTACGTAAGAGAGGCGGACAAGGTCGCATGGAGTGGGAGGAGCTACGTAAGTGAGGCGGACACAGTCGTGTGGAGTGGGAGGAGCTACGTAAGAGAGGCGGACACAGTCGTGTGGAGTGGGAGGAGCTACGTAAGAGAGGCGGACACGGTCGTGTGGAGTGGGAGGAGCTACGTAAGTGAGGCAGACACGGTCGTGCGGAGTGGGAGGAGCTACGTAAGAGAGGCGGACACGGTCGTGTGGAGTGGGAGGAGCTACGTAAGAGAGGCGGACACAGTCGTGTGGAGTGGGAGGAGCTACGTAAGAGAGGCGGACACGGTCGTGTGGAGTGGGAGGAGCTACGTAAGAGAGGCGGACACGGTCGTGTGGAGTGGGAGGAGCTACGTAAGAGAGGCGGACACGGTCGTGTGGAGTGGGAGGAGCTACGTAAGAGAGGCGGACACGGGGTAAATGTTTCTGGTAGGTTTACTGGGTTCTCAAGAAAGACTTTCTGCACACGGAGCTGAAATAAATAAATGAAATAATTTTATCATAACAACAATTATAGTCATAACCATCATAGTAAGTTTGCTTATTCAGGGTTTTTTGTCTTCTTTATAATATATATATATATATATCACTTTTAATAAATTGTTCCCTTTAATAACTTGTCTGCGATGTGAGCGTATAGGAGGCATGTATTGGTGTGTGTTCCACTGAATGTTCTGATAGCAGCGTTCTGTATCCACGGGAACACCGTCCTCCCTGGGCGGGTTTCCATAGCGATGCTTTAAAAAAAGACGGCACCCTCCCTCCCCTGTGCCTGCCACTTGTCCCCCCCCCCCCGCCCCCTCGGGGCTCTTACATCCTCCCACCTCCCCCCCCAGCCCCTACGTCGGAGGCCTACTGCCCGAGGGTAGCAGGGTGTGAAGAGAGAGAGGAGAGAGTCACTTTTGCAAGGTCTCCAGTTGTCTTTGGTATTTGGTCATCGGTTTGGTTTGCTGTGATTTGGTTGCATTCGTGGTTGCATTTTTGGTTCTTTTATCTTTTGGTGCAGCTTGGTTTTATACATTCCAGTTCTGTAGAGCTTCAGTTCCTTTGGTGAGTTGTCAGTTATTTTATAAACAGGATCAGAGTAGTCTCTTTAACATGGTCCCTCTCGTCATCCAGCTTCACAATTGTTTTTGTTTTTTGTCCCCCGGTGCCTTTCAACACACACACACACACACACACACACACACACACACACCACACACACACACACACACGTGTGCAAAGACACACACGTGTGCAAAGACACACACATACATAGACACACATTCATACGTCCATCGCCTGTTACATACGGTCATTTATCCAGTAAACTATACACTCAACCATTCCCTCATTCATCCTTATTCACCCCCCCCGTCCATGTCTAACCTTATGTCTTCCTCGAGTCAGACCCGTCGGCCAATCAGACGGAGGAGAGGTGCGTCACATGTCGGCATTCCGCGAGTGTTCCATTCGATCCGTCCTGTACATTCTATTCCGCCGTCCGTGGCTCCGCCCCTTTCTTGTCGCTTCTTCGCTTTGTTTTCCTTTTGTCGTTTAGAGTTCCCTTTTGTTCAGAGACACAGAGCGCCCACTCTCTAGTAGTTTAACCAGCCTTTTTCTCTCACCCCATCTCTCCCCCCTCCTCTTCCTCCTCCTCCTCCTCCTCCTGAACGCTCTGGCCCTGGTGATCTCAGATCTCTGGTCCTGTACACACACAGAGAAACATCTCAAGTTCCTTCAGTCATGTGACAAGATCCTGTGGGATGGATTGATGGGGGGGGGTGGGGTTGGGTTTTGGGGCGGGGGAGGGGGTCAGTGAGCACGAGTGATCCCAGGAATGGGAGACGTTCAGCCGGGGGGGTTACAATCAGTCAGGCTTCTGGCCAAAGTGCTCCGGTATAAAACAAAACAAAGTGTTAGCGGCTGTTAGCGGGTGCTAGCGGGGCCCCCCCGTGCCCCCACCACCGGTAGCGCCGGCCGTGGCGGCGGCGGTGGCGGCCGCGCGGACCCTCTTGCTCCGCTTGCTGATGGTGGTGAAGCGGAAGGGCGTGGTGAGGTCGGGCTGCTCGCCGGGCGGGAAGCGCTTCATGAAGTGGACGTCCTGCTGGTTGGGCAGCGTGTTGGGCCCGCGGCGGGGCCGGCCACGCTTGGTGAAGCCCACGTACCAGCCGCTGTAGCGGGCCGACATCAGCGCCGTGTAGTGGTTCTCCAGCACCTTCTCCACGAAGACACAGTCTGCGCTGCGGTTGCTGGCCTGCTGAGAGCGTGCATAGGATGGCCCCCGAGACACACACACACACACACACACGCGCGCGCGCACCACGCACACACGCACACACAGACACACACAGACACACACAGAAACACACATGCAGACAAAAAACCAAAACAAACAAACTGGTCAGGAAGGCGTGAGGCAGTTTGGATGAATAGGTCGCTCAGAATCAGAATCAGAATTCCTTTATTGTTCGTCGTACATCAAGTACAACAAAATAGTCGTGCAATCCTCAAGACACTCAACACAAACAAATGTATACAACTACTGTATACTAAATTAAGTAAAAGAAAAATAAACTAAACTAAATAAACAAGTGAGAAATTTAAGAAAAAAATATTGAATATATGCATATTTAAACACTAGTGCAAATGACAAATGTAGTGCAAATGACTAATGTATATACTGTCCATACAAAAAGGTGCAGTGAGATGACCGGGTCACACAGCAATATTTTTAGTTCCACAAATCTCCCAAGTTCAAAATTCCAAGAGGCCTCACCTTTCCCACCAGCTTGCCACGGCGGTTCATGCACAGGTAGAAGTTGGTCTCCTTGCCCCGGATTCTCACCTGGCTGCCAAAGGTGTCGGCCTCCACTAGGAGCTGGGCTTGTGAAGGGACAGACAGAGGAGCCGACAGACATTAGACACTGCTGGGCACCAGGCTGCACCTGCACCACATTTCAACATTCAACATTCAACAGTTTTTATTGGCCATATGCAATGATAAAGAATGCTTACTCCACATCCCCTTCTGCAGTATGCATTTTCTAAAACACTCGATATAAATACTGTACACAATAAAAACAACAATAAAAACAACAATAAAGTGACTGATGGATGATATATACATGTATATATACATGTGTTGATGTGCCAATTTTTTTTTTTTAAACATTTAAAAGTGCCAGTAGTGCATCATGAATACAGTGCAGAACAGTGCAGTAACGGTAATGAGTCCAGAAAGTCCAGCAAAGTATAACAGTGTAATGTGAATGACAATGTTATGATAGTGGCAGCACTCCTAGCAGTTCAGTAGGTCACTGCCTGTGGATAAAAACTGTCCTTGAACGGATGCTGCGGAACCGACGACGATGATAGGGGGGAGAAGAGATGGTGCCCAGGGTGGTTGCGGTCCTTAGTGATGGAGATGGCCTTCTTCCGACATCTGGTCCTAAAGATCTCCTCAATGCATGGAAGTGCACACCTGATGATATTTTATGCCATCCTCTGGACCCTCTGGATGGCTTTCTTGTCCTGTGCAGTGGTGTTGCCGTACCACACAGTGACGCCACTCGTCAGGACTTACATATCAGCCGCTGCTTGACGGGATATCATATCGGTACCAAAGAAATGTCATCCCGTCCTGAGAACTTGCACAACTTTTCCTTCTGACTTCTCTCTTTTCCAAGGCAGCGCAGACAATTTCTTTGCCCGGGATTGTAACTTTTTACCTTTTTATTTTATTATTTTTCTTCTGATAGTATCGTAAATTCCAGACCATTTGCGTAATCGAACCCTTGCAATAGCGGCTGAGCGGCCCGCTGGTCTGTGGACCGTGCCACGCCCCGTAAGTCAGAGTTGGATCGCTCAAAGTGTCGATAAAACAAGTGGACAGACGGAGAGGCCGAGCAGCATGACATCACAGTGAAGTGTTGGGAACTGACAGGCGTGCACACCGGAGCACATCACATCAGAGATCACGCTTCTATCCCTTAAACGTGTTGATAAATCACACGCAGATGTAAACCTCTCGCCTTGGACAGATGGCTGGGAGATATGCCTGCTCTCACACACACACACACTCACACACACACACACATGCATGCATGCGCACACACACAAACACACGCTCGCGCGGTTCTAAGAGTCTTGACCACAAAATGGGTCTCACAGGATAGATAGGAGCCAAGGTTAGTAGACACACGGTGGTCCTAAGCCAAGAGAAGCCAAAAAACTAAGAAAATCAAAGAGGGCATCTGGAAGACACTTAGCGCTGTAGCTTCGAGGTATCTGTTCACATGTGTGTGTGTGTGTGTGTGTTTGTGAGTTTGCACGCGCAGATAAAGGCTGTGTGTGTGTGTGTGTGTGTGTGTGCGTGTGTGCGTGTGTGTGCGTGCGTGCGTGCGTGCGTGCGTGCGTGCGTGCGTGCATGTGTCTCTAGGCGTGCTCATCTTTCACAAACGGCAGTCGTTGCTCTTTTTTAAAAATAAATCTCAAAAATGGTTCCGACATGACCTTGGTCAACAAAGGGGTCAAGATAAATCAATAGCTTCCCTCACTCCCTCCCTCCCTCTATCCCTCCCTCACTCCCTATCTCACTCCCTCCCTCACTCTCTACCTCCCTCCCTCTCTCCCTCCCTCCCTCACTCCCTACCTCCCTCCCTCACTCCCTTCCTCCCTATCTCACTCCCTCCCTCCATCCCCTCCCTCCCCCCTTTTCTCTCCCACCCATCTCACATATGGGTTTATGTCTCCAATTTCCCTCCATCTTCGTTGTTCTTCTTCTCCCTGATTCTGGTGTTTAGTGTTCAGCGCTGCTCCTTTCGGCCCATTGATTCCTCTAGGAATGGTTCAGCAATCATTGCAGACAGAGATGGGTGGGGGGAAGGGTGGTGGTGGTGGAGGTGGTGGTGGTTCTTTGCATGTGTGCGTATGTGTGTGTGTGTGTGTGTGTGAGAGATTCTGTGTGTGTGTGTGTGTATGTGTGTGTGTGTGTGTGTGTGTGTGTGTGTGGAGGGGGAGGGGGAGGAGGAGGGAGGAGGAGACAACAGACAGAATGTGGAATCAATGGAGAGATCGATGGAGGAGATGAGTTGTAAACACTTGTTCCGATGCGCAACCTCCCCGGGCCCTCTCTCATTTATAAACTCCAGTGTTCCTTTCTTTCATGCCCTGTCTTCTCTCTCTCTCTCTCTCTCTCTCTCTCTCTCTCTCTCTCCTCTCTCTCTCTCTCTCTCTCTCTCTCTCTCTCTCTCTCTCTCTCTCTCTCTCTCGTTTTCCCTCACTGCCCTCTTTGCTCGCTCTCCCGTCTCCCCCATGCGAATCATTGAGTGAATCAGCAGCCAGTCGATGAGGTCTTTGTACTTCCAAGACAAGCTCCACTGCCCCTCTGTCAATGCCTGGAGAGATGTGTGTGTGTGTGTGTGTCTGTGTCTGTGCTCAGTGTGTGTGTGTGTGTGTGTGTGTGTGTGTGTGTGTGTGTTCTTGTATGCGTCATCTGCACCTGCTAGAATTCCACTCGTTGTTTTTCTGTTCGGGCAATCACACGGTATAGTTAGATTGTACGGGTTAAAACAATGATTGTGCGTGTGTGTATATGTGTCTGCGTGTGTGTGTGTGTCTGCGTGTGTCTCTGTGTGTGTGTGTGTGTGTCCACATGTGTGCATACACACCTGTGTGTATGCATGCAGTGGGGTTTGTCCATCGTCTGCTCACACAGT
>CM051001.1:30586135-30591135 GCA_027704905.1 Muraenolepis orangiensis
AACACTTCCTTCTCATGTGGTGGAGCTATGGTGAGAGAGGGAGGGAGACGGAGAGCGAGACGGAGAGCGCGAGAGAGAGAGAGAGAGAGAGAGAGAGAGAGAGAGAGAGCGAGAGAGAGAGAGAGAGAGAGAGGGGGATCTAGACGGAGAGAGAGAGACAGAGAGAGAGGGAGAGAGATGGAGAAATAGAGAGAAAGAGAGTGAAGGAGAGAGAAAGAGGGAGAGAGAGAGAGAGAGAGAGAGAGAGAGGGGGAGAGAGGGGCAGAGAGGGGCAGAGAGGGAGAGAGAGAGAGAGAGAGAGAGAGAGAGAGAGAGAGAGAGAGAGAGAGAGAGAGAGAGAGAGAGAGAGAGAGAGAGAGAGAGAGAGAGAGAGAGAAGGAGAGAGAAAGAGGGGGAGAGAGAGAGAGAGAGAGAGAGAGAGAGAGAGAGAGAGAGAGAGAGAGAGAGAGAGAGAGAGAGAGAGAGAGAGAGAAAGAGGGGGAGAGAGAGAGAGAGAGAGAGAGAGAGAGAGAGAGAGAGAGAGAGAGAGAGAGGGGGAGAGAGAACCGTAACAGGTTCCCATGTGGAGAAACGAGGTGCTTGGCCGTGTTCCGTTGGCTAAAACGGCGCACGCTGGAGTTGGTAGAACAGCATGTTGGAGAGCAGAAACCAGAGTCTCCACAGAGAGAAGTGGCTGTGGTCATGACGATAGACACAGAGGAAATGAATGCCGAGGGCTGATTGGCTCTCGCAGACCTCAGACCCGTAGACTAAACACTCAGTCCCTCCACAGATACTGCCAGCCCCGTCATCATCTATCACTCAATATTATTACGCTTTTTGTACTATAACTATTATCATTATTATTATTATTAGATTTGTTTTTTTATCTGAGCATGTGTCTAGAAGTGAGACACTGTTGGCAAGACAGTTGTATGTGGTTAGGTTTGGTAGTTACTGTTGGTAGGTGGGTATGTAGGTAGGTGGTAAGGGAGGTAGGGAGGTAGGTAGGTAGGGAGATAGGTGGTAAGGGAGGTAGGTGGTAAGGGAGGTAGGTAGGTAGGTAGGTAGGTAGGTAGGTAGGTAGGTAGGTAGGTAGGTAGGTAGGTAGGTAGGTAGGTAGGTAGGTGGTAAGGGAGGTAGGGAGGTAGGTAAGTAACAAGAGGTAGGTTGGTAGGTATGTAGGTGGTAAGGTAGGTAGGTAGATGGGTAGGGAGGTAGCTAGGTAGCTAGGTAGGGAGGTAGGTAAGGAGGTAGGTAGGGAGGTGGTTAGGTAGGGAGGTAGCTAGGTAGCTAGGTAGGGAGGTAGGTAAGGAGGTAGGTAGGGAGGTGGTTAGGTAGGGAGGGAGGTAGCTAGGTAGGTAGGGAGGTAGGGAGGTATGTCGGTGGTTAGGTAGGGAGGTAGGGAGGTAGGTATGTAGGTAGGGAGGTAGGTAGGAAGGTAGGGAGGTAGGGCGGTAGCTTTTTTATGTTGTTAGGTAGGTAGGTAGGTAGGTAGGTAGGTAGGTAGGTAGGTAGGTAGGTAGGTAGGTAGGTAGGTAGGGAGGGAGGGAGGTAGGGAGGGAGGGAGGGAGGTAGGGAGGTAGGGAGGTAGCTTGTTAATGTTGGTAGGTAGATAGGGGGTAGGTAGGGAGGTAGGTAGGGAGGTAGGAGGTAGGGATGTAGGGAGGTAGCTTGTTAATGTTGGTAGGTAGATATGGGGTAGGTAGGGAGGTAGGAGGTAGGTAGGTAGGGAGGTAGGGAGGTAGCTTGTTAATGTTGGTAGGTAGATAGGGGGTAGGTAGGGAGGTAGGTAGGGAGGTAGCTTGTTAATGTTGGTAGGTAGATAGGGGGTAGGTAGGGAGGTAGGTAGGTAGGTAGGGAGGTATAGGTAGGTAGGTAGGGAGGGAGGTATGTAGGTAGGTAGGTAGGTAGGTAGGGAGGTAGGTAGGTAGGTAGGGAGGTAGCTTGTTAATGTTGGTAGGTAGATAGGGGGGAGGTAGGGAGGTAGGAAGGTAGGTAGGTAGGGAGGTAGGGAGGTAGCTTGTTAATGTTGGTAGGTAGATAGGGGGTAGGGAGGTAGGAGGTAGGGAGGTAGGGAGGTAGCTTGTTAATGTTGGTAGGTAGATAGGGAGGTAGGGAGGTAGGAGGTAGGGGGTAGGTAGGTAGGGAGGTAGCTTGTTAATGTTGGTAGGTAGATAGGGGGTAGGTAGGGAGGTAGGAGGTAGGGAGGTAGGTAGGTCGGTAGGAAACTAGGTAGGTAGGGAGGTAGGCAGCTAGATAACTAGGTAGATAGGTAGCTAGGGAGGTAGGTCGGTCAGGAATGCATGTAGAGGACTGCCATCTGGGAGAGGAACAGCCGACACAAAGTAAGAATAATACATCTCTTAACAGGACACACCTCAAACAGACATACTTCAGCCTCCGTCTGGATCCTTGCTGGGATCTGCTCTTGGCGCTACCATTTTCCTATCCCAGATAAAGCCAATGTTATTTGACTCACCTTCTGAAATATTTTCTACAGGGGGAAAAATTTCAAAAAAACACTCTATGGGAAAATGGCCTCCTCAAAGCCAGTCTGGCGGTGCAGCTGGGGAGGGAGAGCACGGTGGTGGTGGTGGTGGTGGTGGTGGTGGTGATGAAGATGTTTATGGCAGCTTTTATGAGAAACACGGCCTGCCTCTGACCCAGTGACCCTGAACTGTCAGCCAATCAAAACAGGGCCGTCCGGGGTATGTTTTCTATGGGGAGCTGATGAGGAGTAGAAGAGGTGTAATAGAGTGCAGTAAACCTGTATAGTAGCCCTTATATCAAAGAAAGGTGAAGAGAGAGAGAAGACGTGATGTGAAATGGATTTGTTGTAAGAGTGACTTACAAGACAGCCAGCGTGGAGAGCAGGGACCACATCGCTTCCTCCCCTCCACTAAGGAACTCGGCCCAGAGTCAGTCTCCGCGGGGCTCGGGGTTCGAGCCAGTCCGGCTCACCGGAGAGTTCCCGCGCGTGTAGTGAATCCACTGGACGGTGTGCCGAGTCAACGAGTCAACGGTTACCGCTGTTGGCATCGGCGGTGACGTGCCCTCCCCCCCCTCCCTCCTCCCCCCCTCCTCAGGCGGGCGGAGCGGGTTGAACGGCGGGCGGCGGGGCCGCGCGGCGGGGCGAGGTGTCAGGCGGGGTGAGTGTCAGTGTGACCGCAGGGCAACCTCTCACAGCTGTCCGGCCCGCGGGAGAGAAGGAGGGGCGGGGCCCAGGGGGAAAGGTTAGGGCATCGGTTCGGCTGCTGCTGCTGCTGCTGCTGCCGCTCGCTGCATGCGCGGTACCGGCCAACCGCTGAACAGGTGAAAGCGCGGCCACGACTCACGGACAGCCACACCGACCACTTTTGATTTACTCTGGTTGACCCCCCCCCCCCCTTTCCTTTTTTTCTTCCTGCCAATAGCAATTCGGTCCCGTGGTGCAAAGTTCGGAGTATTCCAAAATCAGGATGTTCCCGTTGCAATAAAAAACACAAATGTAGCTCCCCTATCGTCTCCAAAGTGAGAAGTTACTTGTAGCGTATAACAAGAGTTGAGCTGTGTCGTTTAGTCCGTCCTGTGCGCAGAGCAGCGGGGCTTCTAGCGTCCACCGCGGGGCAGGCGGGCGGACCGGTGACCTGGAGACGGGGGGTCGGTGGGCGCCGCGTGCTGCCGGGTATTAGCCTCGGTCATGGCTGCGACCCCTTCAGCCGGCGGTGGTCCGTGGTGGTGGTGGTGGTGAAGGTGATGGTGGTGGTGGGTATAGGAAGAGACGAACAAATGTCCGATACAGAGGGTGGTGGTGGTGGCAGTGGCGGCGGCGGTGGTGGTGATGGTGATGGTGGTTGTATGCGAGCCGGGTCCAGCTCCAGCTCAGATGGAGTAGAAGTAGAAGAAGCAGCAGCAGAAGAAGAAGAAGAAGAAGAGTTGAATGAGAAACGCGGCGGAGTCGGTGGGATGGGGAAGGAGGAGGGTGGGGGTGGGGGGGGAGAGAGGGAGTGACGGGGGAGGAACAGCTGTGGGCTGTGTAGCAGGAGTCAGCCACCCGCGACACAGCGCAGCGCAGGGGGAAAAAATAAAAGATGACAGCCGCCCTTTGCACCTGATTTCCCGGACTGGTGTTAACCGCTGGTCGGCCGGCTGCAGCGCTGCTCCGCGCGGCGCGGAACACGACGCGATGACATCACCTTCAACAATGTGTTTAAGGTGGGGGGGGGGGGGGGGGGGGGGGGATGCAATCCGAGCTTCTTTTAATTTGTTTTGTTTTTTTGTTGCACTTTGCAAGTTGAACCCGTTTCTCCAGAGGAATCACGCGAGTTGCTCTTGTTCGGGAGAGGGCGACTATAGGCGGGCTCTATACTTCCACATCTCGAAGGCATCCAAAGTTGGAGCTCCAACGTGTGTTCTCCTTAATCACAGACCGAGCCCTGCAGCCCATAACCTGCCGTCTCTCTCCCCGTGTCCAACTGTGGCCTAGAATGATATAGCGCACTCGGTTCCTCAAAACAAAAAAAACACTCAAAAATACACAACGAGAGGACGTACGTGTCACGGACGCCGTGCGTCAGACCGCTGATGGGGACAGTATAGACGAGGTGAGCTCTCATCCGGACGAAGAGCTGCGCTGTAGACGCGCTGCGGCACAAACCTCCTATACGCTCTAAAGGAAAGAAAAAAACAGAACAAGACTTTAACAGACGCGGATCAATCCCCCCCCACCCCTCCTCCCTCTCTCTCTCCCTCCCACCTTTCGCCCCTCTACCCCCCCCCCCCCCCCCCCCGCCTCGCTTATTTTCACCCCCGTCCCTCTCGCTCTCTTGCTGCGCACACCCACGTGTACGCGCGGGAGCGCACTCACGCACTTATTGGATCAAAACGGGATGAGTGAATCTCTCTGCGACCCCCGCGTAGAGTTGAGCACTTTGGAAGTGTCGTTGGTGGCGACTAGAAAGATAGATATTAAATATGAATGCAATATAATGCATATGATATACGCCTCCATTTCGTGCGCGTTATTCTTGCAAGTTGGA
>CM051001.1:30593635-30601135 GCA_027704905.1 Muraenolepis orangiensis
GGATGGGGATGGTCAATACGGCCATTCTGTCTAGCAATTAACATCGATCAGCGCTCGTCAATACGGCCAGCGGCTAGACAAAGACCCAGGGTGCATTGCGCACACTCGCCCTTATCGCCATCACCCTCCCACAAATCCCCCCAACACCACCCTCATTATGTGATGCCGGTGGGCCTGACCCCAGGGTCACCCCCAGGTCTGGCACGCCGGACGATAGGTTATCGGTGAGCGGAGTTGTCCGTTCACTCACTAGAGAGAGAGAGGGGGGGGGATTCTTTCTTAACAGGCAGGTAAACACACCTCCTCCTCCTCCTCCTCCTCCTCCTCCTCCTCCTCCTCCTCCTCCTCCTCCTCCTCCTCCTCCTGCTCCATTGAGTTGTATGTGTGTGTGTCTGTGTGTGTGGACATGTGCTTGTTTTGTGTGTGTGTGAGGGTGTACTTCTGCATGTGCTCATGATTGCCTGTGTGCGTGCATATGTGTGTGTGCCTGTGTGCACGCACGTGTGTGTGTGTGTGTGTTTTTGTGCGTGCATGTGTGTGTGAATGTACTCTAACGACTTCGTACAGCGTGACTGATCCACCACCAGGACTCTGGTGACACGATGTGCAGATGTCACTGTTTTCTTTCAGATGTGTCAAGTGCAGCCGATTGCATCCAATTAGTTTGGCCTGTGAGGTGCTGGTCTGTTTCTCATTAAACACTTGGGTGTTAAGTCTCCGCCTCCACCCCCACCCCCATCACCACCCCTAACACCATCACCACCACCACCACGTCAGATGTCGAGATGTCCGCCAGTTGGACGACCCACCAAACACACAGTGTTGGTGGGACATCCAGCGTGGCTTGAACCGTTCCCCGACGTGTAAACGTATGAGACACTTACATAATACAGGCCCTTTGATGAGACACTGGGGTGGTGGCAGGGGGGGGGGGGGTGTACAGACACTGGAGGAATGTGTGCAGTGTGTGGGACTCTGGACTGGGGGACCTACTACTTGCGTCTGGGAGATGAGAAGATCCACAGCTGGGCCCCACGGCGGAGAGAGCGGGAATCAATTAGAGGGATGATGGGAGGGAGAGGGAGGGAGAAAGAGCGGGAGAGAGAGAGAGAGAGAGAGGGAGGGAGAGAAGGAGATGGGGAGAGAGGGAGGCAGAGGAAAGGAGAGAGGGAGAGAGAGAGAGATAGAGAGTGAGAGAGAGGGAGAAAGGGAGATGGAAGAGAGGAGAGAGAGAGAGAGAGAGAGAGAGAGAGAGAGAGGAGAGAGAGAGAGAGAGAGGAGAGAGAGAGAGAGAGAGAGAGAGAGAGAGAGAGAAAGAAAAAGGGAGAAAGGGAGAGAAAGAGGGAGGGAGAGAGAGATTGAGAGAGAGAGAGAGGGAGATAAAGTGAGGGAGAGAGAGAGGGAGGGAGGGAGGGAGAGAGAGAGAGAGAGGCCAGTGTGTGTGCTACAGTAGAACCTCGGATCAAGAGCAAACCTTAATGTTGTTTTTATTAACAACCATGTTGGTGTTGCTTCACGGGCCCCTCCCTCTCGGTCAGATACACCTGCCATCTCGGTGCACGCCAATCTATTGTACCGACAAGGTCACGGAGGTCACGGAGGTCACGGAGAGAAGCAGAGCGCTAACAGTTAGTTAGTCAGGAGGCTCAGCTCCCCCGGAAGCTCAACCTCAAGTCACCCCGCACATTGGCTTTGTGTTCTTTCCGCCGTTGGCACCTTTTCTTCTTCTCTCATTCTCTCAGCAGAATGAGAGAAGAGAACCCGTTAGTGGGCTGTGGTAAAAGACTTGGCCCCGCGGCAGAAGAAGAAGAAGAAGAAGAAAATAAAACTTGGATGCTGCCATCTTTACGCACCTGGCTCATTTGTCAACATCTTGAAGAAGTATTCGGTACGGAGGGGGGCCAACTTTCCAAGGGGCTCCGCTGTGCGGACCAGGTTCAGCCGGGCTGTTTACTGTCATTACGCTGCTCCACATAATCCCTCCTGCCACATCAAGAAACAAGACCTGGATACACATAGCTTTCAATGGACCGGTGTGTGTGTGTGTGTGTGTGTGTGTGTGTGTGTGTGTGTGTAACCCCCCCCCCCCCCTCCTCACTTTAGAAGATCAACGTTTTGAGCAAATGAAAAAACTAAAAACAAGAATAAAGAGCAGCAGTATCTTATGAGCAAACATCAGAGAAACCCTGCGATTAAGTTAAGTTCTCCCCTGGACCAGGGGGGTACGCCTTAAACGATTAGGTTAAGTTCTCCCCTGGACCAGGGGGGTACGCCTCAAACGCCTTTAACCGCCGAGGTGGCGAAGGCATACGGATCGCTTAGCGTTCGAGGTGAATGTTTGTTTGACTGCGGGGCTTGTGGTTCTGAGCTTGTGTGTGTGTGTGTGTTTGGCAGAGTGTGTGTATGTGTTTGGCAGAGTGTGTGTGTGTCTATGTGTGTGTGTGTGTGTGTTTGTCTGTGTTTGGCAGTGTGCGTGTATGGCAGAGTGTGTATGTGTGTGTGCGTGTGTGTTTAGCAGAGTGTGTGTGTTCGGCTGTGTGTGTGTGTGTGTGTGCAGTAGCCTCTAGCGAAGGTGTGTGTGCTGCTCTGTGTATCACACTCACGACGAAGGTATTTCAGATTTTTTCTGTCTGGTATGTTGCAAGAAGCGTTTTGTGTACATGTGGCAGGTTGCTACCGTGTAGTTTCATGCACATTGTATGCGTGTGTGTGTGTGTGTGTGTGTGTGTGTGTGTGTGTGTGTGTGTGTGTGTGTGTTTGTGTGAGTGTGAGTGTGTGTGTGTGTGTGTGTGTGTGTGTGTGTGTGTGTACACTCTTGGCAATGTGAAAGCCAGCTGTGGTTTGTGTTGGACTCTACTTGATTTCTTTTTCTTCCTGTTTCATATGCAGGTTGCCCAGCAGCCATGGAATCCGTGAGCATGCTAGCCATCAATACTGTCACCCTCTCTGTCTCTGTCACTCCCCCGCTCCTCCCCCTCTCTCTATATGTCTCTCTCGACCTCTCTATATACCTCTCTCTATACCTCTCTATACCTCTCTTTATCCCTCTCTCTATACCTCTCTCTAGCCCTCTCTCTAGACCTCTCTCTACCTCTCTCTATATCTCTCTCTGTTCCTCTCTTTACCTCTTTTTATATCTCTATCTACACCTCTCTCTATACCTCTCTCTACATCTCTCTCTATACCTCTCTCTATATCTCTCTCTATACCTCTCTCTATACCTCTCTCTTGCCCTTTCTCTATCCCTCTCTCTAGACCTCTCTCTATAACTCTCTGTACCTCTCTATACCTCGTTATATTTCTCTCTTTATGTTTCTCTATACATCTCTCTATATCTCTCTATACCTCTCTCTATACCTGTCTCGATTTCCTCCCCTCTCTCTCTCTCTCTTTCTTTCTTTCTTTCTTTCTTTCTTTCTTTCTTTCTTTCTTTCTTTCTTTCTCTTCTTTCTTTCTTCTTCTTTCTTTCTTTCTTTCTTTCTCTCTCTCTCTCTCTCTCTCTCTCTCTCTCTCTCTCTCTCTCTCTCTCTCTCTCTCTCTCTCTCTCTCTCTCTCTCTCTCTCTTCCAGGATGCTCACCTGTCGCCCCTTTTCTCTCACTTTGTATAGCGTCCGTTTCTCTCCATCTGTCTTCTTTAATTCTTTAGCTTCCCCCCCTTTAGCCCTGCCACCGGGGCAAAGGAGGAACAGTAATGTTTATGAAACCTTTTTTAATGTGCTATGTAATTACCCTGGCACCACTCTGCATCATTACTCATGGCTATAAAGCACCTCTCATTGACATGTGTGAGAGAGAGAGAGAGAGAGAGAGAGAGAGAGAGAGAGAGAGAGAGAGAGGAAAGAGGGAAAGGAAAGGAAGACAGGATGCATTCCTTTTCATTCATTCAATACTTTAATGGAACTCTTTTCTGCTCTCTTGGCACTCCCTCTGTTTTGCGTCGCTCTTCCCTCCCCATCTCTTCTCTCGTCTTTTCCATTTAGTCCGTCCATATATCGTCCTTTCCATTCCCCTAAATCCATCTTGCTTTTCACTTGCCTTGACTTGACTGCCAGGCACCCAGGTGGTAGTCAATTACAGAGAAAACCCTCTCTCTGCAGTCACTACGGTACTCCAGGACCCGGGTCACTTGGCCCTCATCTGGGACGGCCTCTTTATGGGTTGGAAATTGGGCAAGTGGGCCTGCCTTCCTGCAGGGAAGAAGGGGGCCGGGGGCAAAAAAACACTTTTAAGAAAATGACAACATGGATTAAGCAGATGAAGAAGTGCACCACAGCCAGACATATTCTACTGCTCGCTTGGCCACGCCAGGCTACTGAGCTGTGCCAGCCCTGCCTTATCTAGACAAGGTAGGTTGAGCCAGCATGCCTTATCTAGTCAAGGTAGGTTGAGCCAGCGTGCCTTATCTAGTCAAGGTAGGTTGAGCTAGCGTGCCTTATCTAGTCAAGGTAGGTTGAGCCAGCGTGCCTTATCTAGTCAAGGTAGGTTGAGCCAGCGTGCCTTATCTAGACTGGCAAGGTGGAGCATTGCTAGCCTTCCTCTAAGAAAGTCCATATGCAATTAACACTGGGTCCGGCATTACCCTCCGTTTGTAGCACACGCGGTGATGCTAGCCGCGGGTCGCTGAAAACCTCCCACACTGTGAGCTCAGGCCTTGGCCCATCTCCTGTTAGCACTTATGCTAAGTCCCCCAGCTTTTCACTGCCTTGCCATAAGGCCCCTCGCCGTTCCTGGTACCCGAGCGGAGATGTATCCGTATGGCCAGGCGCTCTGTCCCTCCTAAACCCTCATTTGTAAGACAAATATTATAACAAATTAAGCAACCAAAACAATGGGTGGGTGTCTGCCTGACGTCAGCCTGTGTTTCATTAGCCAGCGCTAGGCTAACGTGTTCCATATGGAGCCGCCTGCAGGGGAGCCCCCTGTTGCCTAGCCCCAGCCCCAGCCTCATTCTCAGCCTCAGCCTCATTCTCAGCCCCAGCCTCATTCTTAGGCCCAGCCCCAGCCCCAGCCTCATTCTCAGCCTCAGCCTCATTCTCAGCCCCAGCCTCATTCTTAGGCCCAGCCTTAGCCTCATTCTCAGCCCCAGCCCCAGCCTCAGGCCCAGCCCCAGCCACATTTTCAGGCCCAGGCCCAGCCTTAGCCTTAACACCAGCCTCAGCCCCAGCCTCATTCTTAGCCTCAGCCTGAGCCTCAGCCTTAGCCTGAGCTCCAGCCCACCATGACCCAGCTCGGATCAGCTGCCTCAGCCGGTCCCCACCCCGGGTTTAGGTAGGGCCCCATTTCGGACCCCAGACGGGCCCCGCCATTATGTCATGTTTAATTTGGACTTGTCACATATCACCTGACACCCACCCCCCCTCACGCTCTCACCCTTCGTCCCCTCGGAGTGAAGAAAGCACGCTGCAGACGGCTCTCCACCACCCCTCCCTGTTTCCTTCCTCTTCCTTTCCCTTCTCTCTCTGCTTCCATTCCTTTCTCTCACTTTCTCTGCTTCCTTTCCTTTCCTTTCTCTCTCTCTGCTCTTCCTTTCCTTTCTCTCTCTATCTCTCTGCTTCCTTTCATTTCTCTCTCTCTCTCTGCTCTTCCTTTCCTTTCTCTCTCTCTGCTCTTCCTCCCTTTCTCTCTCTATCTCTCTGCTTCCTTTCCTTTCTCTCTCTCTATCTCTCTGCTTCCTTCCCTTTCTCTCTCTGCTCTTCCTTTCCTTTCTCTCTCACTCGACTCTTCCTTTCTTAGTTTAGCATTCTGTATTACTCACACAAGCTGTCCTTTGCACCCCCCCCACCCCCCCCACCCACTCATCCACTCCGCAGTCAAACGTATAGAGTCAACAACTCTGAGAGAGATGATAGAGAGGAAGGTGAGGGGTTGAGAGGTTGGTGGTGACTCTCTCCCCCATCTCTTCACCTCCTCTCCCCCAGGGGAAAGGGCACACACACACACACACACACACACACACACACACACACACAAACACAGACACACATACACACACACACACACACACACACACACACACACACACACCACACACACACACACACACACACACACACACACACACACACACACTGGTTATGTTATAACCAGCCCGATAGGTGTGCTGAAAATTGCAAAAATTACAAAAATACAAATAAATTACACAAATGTACATATTTACATAATTGCAGTATAAATATAAATATTTACAGTATACACACACACACACACACACACACACACACACACAAACACACTCACACATTCAAGATGATTATGACTTGCCTTTTAACAACATGGCAATTTGTACAATGGTTCCAAAGTATTCCAGCGCTAAAACACTGTATTTACAGAGTGTATTTACAGAGTGTATTCACAGAAGGCACGGACCACCTGATGGAGGAGCTGACTCTGTTGTACAACATGAAGCTGCTGCTACCCCACAATCACCTAATGACCCCTCTCTATTATTCACAATGACAGAATGGTTGTAGCCACAGTTCATAATAACAACACTGTTGCATGCAGAAAACCTTGTGAGCTGCCAGACTTAATGAACTGATCACCGATTAGCCCATGTGTTGATTCATTCATGAAAGGCCACCAGGCTATCTTTAATGATGTATATATTGAGTGTGTGGATTTATAAACATGCTCTGTTCCCCTGACTTCACTCAAACCGCCTCTCCGGTTTTCTGAATCAACTTCTCGAGGACGTGTTTATTTGAAACCGCTGGCATCAGAGAAACAAGTTACAACAGGCCTCATGGAGATGAAGTGGAGTCAAACGTGGGATATTTGTCTTTCAATTGTAATGGGCCACAGCAAAGACAAGTTCCCTTAGAAACGTATGAATAAATGACAGAAACTTGAATGATGTCCTGAAGTCCAGCACTGGGACTCACAGTTCATGTCCCGGACTGAGGTCTTGTGTGACCGTGTGTATGTGTTGGATCTTAATGTAATTTGAATGTGGATGGAGCCATTTGCTGGGCTGTGTATGTTTGTGCGTGTGGATGTGTGTACAGTAAGTGTGTGTGTGTGTGTGTGTGTGTGTGTGTGTGTGTGTGTGTGTGTGTGTGTGTGCGTGTATGTGTGTGTGTATGTAGGCACGTGTATGTGTGCGTGCATGTGTGTGTGCGCGTGTGTGTGTGTGTGTGCGTGTATGTGTGTGTGTGTGTGCGTGTATGTGTGTATGTGTGTACATGCATGTGTATGTCTGCCTGTGCGTGTGTGTGTGAGTGTGTGTTTGCGTGTGTGTGTGTGTGTGTGTGTGTGTGCATGATCGTTTTTGTGTGTGTGTGTGTGAGTGTGTGTGCATGTGTGTGTGTGAATGCGTGTGCATGTGTGCACGTGTGTGCATGTCTGTGCATGCATGTGTGTGTCTGTGTGTGTGTGTACAGGAAGTGTGTGTGTGTGTGCGTGCATGTGCGTGTGTGTGTGTGTACAGTGTACATGTGGAGGTGTCTCCGAGAGCCTTACTCCTCATTGTTCCTGCAGGTCTCTGCTTGGTTCAAGTTGTCT
>CM051001.1:30616135-30618635 GCA_027704905.1 Muraenolepis orangiensis
AAGTCTTGACATTCGCTCAGTATTGTTGTATTTGGCTGTAAGAAAGTCATAGAATACCTCAATATGACCGCCAGCAACACATTTCAGACTAATTGGCATTTCAATTAAAATCCCCTTTGATGGTTTAATTTTCCATTACGCCAAAACCAAACATGATGTTGACTTTATTGACTACGAGGAACAAAGGATATCCTCCCAGTGAATGTTTTGGTTTCGTCTAAATTATTGTTGAAAGGTTTTTAATGAAATGACAGGGAACGCCGTCCGAAGTACTTAGGGTGATGTACAGTTTGGCCTCATGATGTCATTCCTCCGTGACTAAATAATGCCTCACATGTAACCCTATGCAACCCAGCTCTGGAATACAAGCACAGGCAACACAAAAAACTAAATCTTCCTTAATTTTGTACAACAAAACCATCGGCCGGTGGTTCTGTTGGTCGAGAATAACGTGGAGAACGTTAACAACTAACATTACTTCTGAAATGCACTTGGCTTAAACGAAATGCACACCTTATTATTTACTATTGAGAGATCATTCGTTAAGTGTTTATAGCGCTTTACTTGTTGACGTTCCTGCGCAGGCACGGCAAGAAATAAAACTCATGCTGGCATCTGGATAACAATCACCAGATGATGCTTCTAGTTCATGCCCATCGTTTCCCGGCCGTGCAACTGAAGGCGTTGGATAAGCTTGCTTAAACGCTGATTAAAAGGTGCAATGTGTAAGACTTGGCCAACTTAACTCGAATTAGTCCTCCACAAAATAGGGGGCAGCATATCACCAGAAAGTTGAGGTATCCGCCCCTATTGTAAAGAAACAAGGAAATACACAGTCCCACTGAATGTAGTGTGACGCGTACCGCTCACAGTGAATCGGTGCTATGGTGTTGTCAACGTTTCTCCTGGTGAGTTAGAGCCAGCGTTACAATTATCAGGTACTTTTGACATGATTGGCAAGAGGTTAGAATACAGACACTGCAGTGTCTGTACAAAGTGGTAATACAAGCTCTAGCTGCTGAATTAAGTAAATATCTCTGAAACACAATACATAGACATCTCTGACATAATGTTAGTTATTCATAATAACGTTGATAATTGTAGTTCATTTTGGATTGTTTTGAAGTAATAACGTCCCTTAAAACTTGATTTTGAGCATCTGTTATTGGTCACCTTTTGGAAAGGTTTTTTTTTACTTCCCAAAAGTAAATAACGACAGAAAATGATATGTTGACCTGTGTTGAGCCTGTGAACAGAACGTAAACAGGTGTAATTCTACTCACATATAGTTGATGGACATAATACATTGTCGCTTGAAGCTGCTGTAACTAACATTTCAGCAATCTAAAGAGAGACAGCAGAAAAGAGCACAACAGAGAATGGATTTAGAAAATACATAACGCCCTCTCTGCTCCCTCCCTATGTTCTCTGCTATTAAGAACATACGGTCTCATTCAGAGGAAGACACAGTCAACTACAAACTGATGTTCTCACAGAGCGCTTCACTCACTAATAGCTGATGGATCACTCTGGCATTTCTAACAAATTAGGCTCAAATGATAGCGCTTAAATCTTCCCTACAGCACCTTTAACTAAGATGCAATTCTGACACTGACACACACACACACACACACACACACACACACACACACACGACATTGCACAAGAAGTAACATGTGAAATGCTGTTGGAATTGAAAGGCAGCATTTTGTGCAAGTGTGTGCTGACAGTTTCTAAAGGCCATCTTATTTAGTGCAATGTGATTGGCTGTCGATACTCGAGGGATGAATCATCGTTTGATTGATGGAACAGCTGTGGCCGATCAACAGAAGTCTCCGCTTGTTTACAGCCGATGGCCAATCAGCGAGTAAATAAAAACCAGAGCACAAAAATATGCAAAAAATCAACATGTAATATATGTTATCCTCTATTGAATGGTATCGAATGGAACAAAAAAAGAAATGCCCATCAAACAAACCCTATAAATAGTTTCTTGATAAACTAATGTACAAATGCCTAGCAGCTGATAGAAGCACATGGTCCTCTGCACAGCTGTACTTCATTAAGGCTCTCTTTGATTAAATTAACTGGGGACTGGTGTGCGATAAAGCCAACCTTATTGCCGGGGAATGCTGATTTCCAGTAAAAAAAATGACACATTTGGAAGGCGTATGGAGATTATTGGAAGCAGCCTTTTCACTACTAAAGCGTACTCACTCTGTACTGCTTCCCAACAACACTCCTTTAAGTCTGTCTCAGGGCCATTCATCTGGTGGAGGACAAAGGAGGGGGGACGATGTTGATCTCCCTACGGGTTTTTATTGCGATAACAACTCCGATAGCGGGAGATAAAAGCATTTAGACTTGTCCGATAAATCTCCTATCTGTTTCCGACGTATTAGGGGAATTAGGAGCAGACTAATGGCTACGAGGAAAGAAAGTGAAGCGCGTAAAACGGGGAAAAATAAAATAAAAAAGGATTTGTGTCTTGAACTAAGCC
>CM051001.1:30638635-30676441 GCA_027704905.1 Muraenolepis orangiensis
TGTTTCCTTAGTCGTGTGCTCCACCTAGTGGACCAGCTGTGTCAGTACAACAACACTCCAATCTTTTTTTATTTATTTTTTCCGTTTCAGGTGTGTAACGCAACTCTGGTTGCTTAGCAGCACGTTGATTATATGACGCTTTACCCTTTGGCCAGCAACGAACTCACCCGACCGGCTGGTGTGACGTCAGCCTTTTGTGCTGATAGTAGACCGCCTGCAGTCCTTTCTACCGGCATGTGTTAAATATAACCATTTATTTGCTACGTCAATCCTGTTCAAATAATAATAGCCTACAGGCATATTTAATACGCCTTAAATATACTAAGTATAAGAGCCTATATATCCAAGAGTAAAGGTGTTCACAGCGCCTTCGGCTTCCTGGACCTCTCACGCCCCCTATGACGTGACCCTATGACGTGGGCTTACCCGTGTGTCAAGGAGACATACAATAGAGAGTTCTGCGACGGTTCCGTAGGCGCTGGTTTAGCTCGTCGGTTACTTCAACAAACAGTGACTCTATCTATGCGGCTGACGCTGCCAGATATCAAACCGTGGGCGCTGTCCAGCGCTTTTATAAAACATATTTTATTAACTATGTCTGTATAATTGGTTTCCAATTAAACTTAAGACGCAGCCTTTACATGTCTTTTTTAAACCATATTTACTTTAAACTGTCAACATTGGCATTTAAATTATAGAAACTTCCAGTAGATGGCGCAATAAAACCAGAAGGCTCAAGGCACACTACAACCCCAGACAGGAATCCAAGGCAGGCTTAGCAAAAGATGGAGGGCATGATTATGAAAAATGTCGCACATATTACAGCCAGGATATTATAGGTTATTAGCAATGTTCATGATATGTGACACACAGCCACACAACACATTGATACGGCTTCATACGGGGCGATTGCAGTATTTAAAAAAATTCAAATGGCATTAAAATGGAGCAAGATCATTAATAGTAGTACCAGTTTTACTTATTAACTTATGTAACTTATGTCAGTATATATGAAATCACACAACACTTCACAGCACACTAGCGTGACCAGCACACAGAGACTTACTGCCAAAAAAACACCATTTTCTTTACCAAATTGTATTTCTTTACCAGTTATGGAAGTTAATTCAATAACACATTGCTTGAATACGCGCGCGTGTTTGTGTGTGATATTTATATTAATTCAACCTTGTGTAGGGTTTATAAAAGGCCAGTAGATGGCAGCATCGGACCACAGTTGAACGACAGAACTAAAGAGTGACGTTTTTACAAATGTTACTCTCAATTAGGAAGTGAAGGTAAAAGTAACATCTCAATAGTAAGGTGAATAAAGTAATCATTAATACAAAATGTAACACAAACGCGTGTGAAACGTCAAAGCCTACGCCTGTCTTTATTACAAAATATGAAATATAACCGAAACAAAAACGTACATGCAGGCAAAATTAAAGGGAAAATTTCAGACAAATCCGGAGATTTTAGATCGAACCATTTGATAAGACAGATCTATGCCGTAAGCCGACATTCCCATGTCCGCCCTCCTTCCAATGCAACTCCTTCTCGTAGTGGCGCCGAATGGACACTAGAGGGCAGCATAGGACCACAAATACAAGCGAAAACTTAGTTAACTCAGTCTTCCCCGAGTTAAACGAGTCACTTGTTAGAGGCAATCACCACACAACCACCGTCGGGTTCATTAACAGCCTTATTGTAGCTTATTTATTTATTTATTTATTTATTATATCTTTCAATCTTTTAGCCTTTAAATCTGTTTACCTTTCAATCTTTCAATCGTTCACTCTTTCAATCTTTCAATCTTTCAATCTTTCAATCTTGTAACCTTTCAATCTTTCAATATTTCAATATTTCAATCTTTCAATATTTCAATATTTCAATCTTTTAATCTTTCAAACCTTCATTCCTGCTGTTGTCTCTTCCTTGTGGTTAGTGTTTGTCGGGGTGTGTGTGTGTGTGTGTGTGTGTGTGTGTGTATGTGTGTGTGTATGTGCGTGTGTGTGATAGAGAGTCCTGTTTCGCGGTGTGGACCGTGTAATGCATGTCAACGTGACATGACTGTCGGGCGCTACAGTCAACAAAATACTTTGGGGATTATTTAACATTTGTATTCTACTGTCGGAAGAGGAGGAGGAGGAGGAGGAGGAGGAGGAGGAGGAGGACAGGGTTGATCCGGGATAGCTGCACACTAATCCTTCTCTCCGTTAATTAAAAAAAGACAGCGAACGCAATTGAACTGGTTGTGTGTGTGTGTGTGTGTGTGTGTGTGTGTGTGTGTGTGTGTGTGTGTGTGTGTGTGTGTGTGTGTGTGTGTGTGTGTGTGTGTGTGTGTGTTTTTGTGTGCGTTTTTGTGAAATGTAATCATTTCTGAAGAAGCGTCACCATCTGCTGGACTTTAAATCCGACAGCAGATTGTGTTTCGTGCCGTGTTTAAACATGGCCATGTTATACTTTTTTCTTAATGATGTGACTTTAGAAAATGTGCCCGCCAAAGGGTCGTTGCCTTAGGAACTGGGTCGGCAATCACATCATCATTTGGTTCCCCGTGAGGCTATGGCTGTCGTCAGAGTCAAGAAAAGACTTTCACATTTCCGGCCACACGTTTTCATTAAAATGCGGCTCGTGTCTGACGACCGGCAACGAGGTCGAATTCAGAGAGTCTCTCCTCTGGTTCAATGTCGGTCTGACTGACGACCAGGATAAGTCGGGGAAGATTAGATAGAGACAAACATGTGGTAAGACTCTTAAGACATCGGGGTCGTCCCCTTCGTCTTATCAAACCTGCTGTGCCGCGATCTACTGAAGTTGTATCCGCGTATAAAACATTACATATGCGGAAAATACTCACTAGACAAGCCCCCCTCCCCCCCCCCCCCCCCCCCCCACCACACCACACACCACACACACACACACACACACACACACACACACGCACACGCACACGCACCACACACACGCTCTCTCTCTCTCACACTCACACACACACACGGAAGCACAGCTGTAAACAACCCACCTTTTGTCATTTCCATTAAGTTGAAACTATGAACGGGTGATTAACGTCAAGTGCGATTATCGGTTTAGCACGTTGCTTTTATGTTGATTGAGATGTATCATCACAATCAACATCAACTCAGGGACATCCAATCCGTGTAATGCGCACTTGCCCGTAAGGCCCGTGTGTGTACGGGAGAGGGTACATCGTCCACTTATGATAATCACTGATCATTTGCTAAGCTTCTGGGTGTATTATCAGCTCATTGGAAAGCGTATTCAAAGTGAATACAGTGACCCATCTCGCATTCTTTTTTAATTTATGAAGCTCAAATTCCCGCCCCGTGATGAATGAATGGGCTGTTTGTGAGACGTGGGGATTTAGCTTCAAAGGAGTCTCATTAAAAAGGCACGCTGGCCACGGGCCAGTTTAGTCCTTATTGCAGCGCCACATACTTTACATGTTTTATTCAATCTAATTCATAATTGTATATCTTTAAGAGTGAAATGTTTTAAACAGACTTGGCAAGTCAAGGCTGAGTAAAACTATGTCTCTAAACACATGCACGATGCCATGGTGAAGGAACCGTTTAGAGTGCACGGAGGGAACCGATCGACTCTTCGATCTTTAATCCTGATCATGTCTGCTGTGACTTTGACTCGATCCGATACGAGTCAGATGTGAAAGAGTTAAACGTGTACTGTAATTATAGTGGCCCGTTCTAGCGGCCGCGTCGTCCAATGCGGAGCTGCTATAAGCCACGTCCATCCCCCCCCCCCCCTCCCCTCCTCCCCTTGCGCGTACACGCACGCACGAAAGAAAGAAACGCCTTCCTATACTCCGCGCGTCTTATTCTCTGGACACATCACACCGCGAGCCTTCCCCCGCGCGAGGACAACGACAGAGGACACGGGGAAACAGCGAGAGAGCGAAAGAGAGAGAGAGAGAGATAGAGGGAGAAAGAGAGGGAGAAAAAAAGAAAGAGAGAGAGAGAGAGAGAGAGAGAGAGAGAGAGAGAGAGAGAGAGAGAGAGAGAGAGAGAGAGAGAGAGAGAGAGAGAGAGAGAGAGAGAGAGAGAGAGAGAGAGAGAGAGAGAAAAAAAAAGAAAGAAAGAGAGAGAGAGAGACTGAGAGAGAGAGAGAGAGAGAGAGAGAGAGAGAGAGAGAGAGAGAGAGAGAGAGAGAGAGAGAGAGAGAGAGAGAGAGCGAGAGAGAGAGAGAGAGAGAGAGAGAGAGGGAGGGAGGGAGGGAGGGAGAGAATGAGACATCTTTATCGCCGTCTCCTCTCTTCAGTTTTCTCTAACACGAGAAGTTGTTTGTTTGTAGTCAATCCGCACAACGAGTCAACAAAGCAACAAAGTAACACCTCTCCATTTGGAGTCACCATCGTCTGCGGCTCCATTTGGACACACACACATTGGACACAGAGTATCTAGGCGCCTACACATCACTGCTCATATACTTGATTATTTGTTATACGGATAGTGATGTCAAGGACACGCAGTTCGGGTTCATTTCGTCGGTGAGGGCTTTTTACGCGCACCGCACAGATGGATCACAGACGCGCTAAAGACAGCTGGGCACCGGTGACGGGGATGGTGGTGGGTGTGCTGCTCTGTGCCTGCGTGGTGGACCTGGTTCTGGCGCAAATACGCTACTCTATTCCGGAGGAGTTGGACCACGGGGCGTTCGTGGGCAACATCGCGGAGGACCTGGGCTTGGACGTGGCCAAGCTGTCGGCGCGTCGGTTTCGTATCGTCTCGGGCGCCAAGAAGCAGTATTTAGAAGTGAACTTGGAAAACGGCATTTTATTCGTCAACGAAAAGATAGACCGCGAGGAGCTCTGCGAACGCAGCCCGAGCTGTTTCCTCCATCTCCAAGTGGTGATCGAGAATCCGCTCGAACTCTACCGGGTGGAGGTGGAGATTTTAGATGTGAATGATAACTCCCCCGGCTTTCCGTGGACTGAATTTAATATCGACATCACCGAGTCCGCGGCGCCCGGTTCCCAGTTCCCGTTAGAGAGCGCGCAGGACCTGGACGTGGGCACCAATTCCCTCCGCACGTACCAGCTGAGCGCCAACCAGCACTTCGTGCTGAACGTCCAAACGCGCAACGACGGGAGCAAGTTCGCAGAGCTCGTGCTGGACGTCCCGCTGGACCGGGAGCAGCAGAAGGGGCACGAGATGGTGCTGACAGCCGTCGACGGAGGTTCGCCGGAACGATCGGGGACGGCCAGAATAACCATTACGGTGTTGGACGCCAACGACAACGTGCCGGTGTTCGACAGATCCGTATACAGGTCGAGTCTGGTGGAGAACGCGCCGAGGGGGACTCTCCTTTTGAAACTGAACGCCACGGATTTGGACGAGGGTTCGAACGGCGAGGTGACGTACGCGTTCAGCGGGCACGCTCCGCTCAAGGTGCGCGAGTTGTTCAGCGTGGATCCGTACACGGGCGAGATCCGAGTCAAGGGGGTCGTGGACTACGAGAAGTCCAGCCTGTTCGAGCTGTACGTGCAGGCCAAGGACAGGGGTCCGTCGGCCGTGGCCGTCCACAGTAAAGTGCTGGTCGACGTTCTCGACGTGAACGACAACGCGCCAGAAGTCATCCTGACCTCCGTCTCCACGCCGGTCCAAGAGGACGCGCCGCCGGGCACGGTGATCGCCGTGATCAGCGTCATGGACCGGGATTCGGGGGAGAACGGGAACGTGGAATGTCAAATCCCCAGCAACGTTCCTTTCCAGCTGCACTCGTCATTCAAGAACTACTACACGCTTGTGACCAGCGAGTTCTTGGACCGCGAGTCGGTGGCCGAGTACAACATCTCCCTCACGGCCCGTGACCTGGGGTCGCCGTTTCTCTCCACGAGGAAAACCATCCTCGTGCAAGTGTCTGACATCAACGACAACCCCCCGCGCTTCGCGCAACCGTCCTACACCGTTTATGTGACCGAGAACAACGCCCCCGGCGCGTCCATTTGCTCTGTAACAGCGTTTGACCCCGATTCGAATCAGAACGCCTATCTATCCTATTCTATTGTGGAGGGTCAGATCCAGGGCATGCCCGTGTCCACTTATGTCTCCATCAACTCCGACAACGGCAACATATATGCCCTGCGCTCGTTTGACTACGAGCAGCTCCGAAACTTCCAGATCAAGGTCCGAGCGCAGGACGCGGGTTTCCCGCCTCTCAGCAGTAACGTCACCGTCACCGTCTTTGTTTTGGACCAGAACGACAACGCGCCGGTCATTGTGTCCCCGCTTCCCAAAAACGGAACCGTGGCCACGGAGGTGGTCCCGCGGTCCGTTGACGCGGGCTATCTGGTGGGCAAAATCACGGCGCTAGACGCAGACGCGGGGCAAAACTCCCGCTTATCCTACCAGGTGTTACAAGCCACCGACCCGGGGCTCTTTAGCGTTGCTTTATACACGGGGGAAATTCGGACGATACGCCGTTTGTTCGAAAAAGACGCAACAAGACAGCGGCTCGTCATCTTAGTGAAGGATAACGGACAGCCCCCGCTCTCCGCCACCGTGTCGATCCTGCTCACAGTGGTGGACAGCGTGCCTGAATCGTTGTCGGATTTCGGCGACCTCACGCTCAGCCCCCAGCCCCCGTCCAACCTCGCGTTCTACCTCATAGTGTCCCTGAGCACCATCTCCCTCGTGTTCCTGGTGACTATCATCATCCTGGCAGCGGTCAAGTGCTACAAGGACCGGGAGACCCTCAGCGGGTACCACCTCCCCCCGTGTGCGTGCTGCTGCTGCGGGGGCTTCCCGCCTGCGCCGCCGCCGGAGGTGTTCAAGAAGTCGAACATCAACCTGCAGATTTCCACCGCGGCCAAAGTGCCCACGAACTGCATGGAGGTCAATGGCAACAGCAGTCTCTCCCAGTCCTACTGTTATAAAGTGTGCCTGACCCCGGAATCGGCTAAAAGTGACTTTATGTTCCTTAAGCCGTGCAGCCCGAGCGGGACGCCGCGGAACAACGAGGCGAAGAGCGCGGACACCTCGTGGAACCAGAGCCGAAACGGAGCGACGCCGAACGAGGTACAGTGACGTCAGCGTATCTCTAAACAAATACATCAATAAATAAAATGGAAACTCAGTTTAACAATATTGATTGAAGCATCGAAAAACGGAATATCCGTCATACAGTAATCATGACCAGGATGCAGTCTCATAATGAAAGTCAAATCATAGACATGAGGCTGACCTTATCCATTCAGGATTTAACATTAAGGAAACGCTAAAGTAGTTTTTTCACTCACGGTTCCATTTCATTTTGAACCGACGAATCTATATCAGCAGTTATTGTAGTGATGAATAACGGACACATGGACAACACTATACACATAATAGCACATTTATATTACAATACTATGCCACATATATTCACTTCCATTGGTGTTCCCTTGAATCCCTTGTTCCTCAAAGACAAGACAGTTGACAAGACCATTGTTACTGTCGAGTTTGATGGGCACGTCAAGGTTATGTGCGTCAAGGTGAAGGCAACGTGTTTTGATCTCATCCCGCTTAATAGCCGAGCAGCGCTGTTTTCCTTTCTCCCCTCTTGTTATTTCAAATAAAGACGGACTATAGGACGGCCAACCTCACTAACTACGCCTCAAGGGCACAGACGTGACCGAGTCATTGTACTCTACACAATGTACTACAGAGAGAGAGAGAGAGAGAGAGAGAGAGAGAGAGAGAGAGAGAGAGAGAGAGAGAGAGAGAGAGAGAGAGAGAGAGAGAGAGAGAGAGAGAGAGAGAGAGAGAGAGAGAGAGAGAGAGAGAGAGAGAGAGAGAGAGAGAGAGAGAGAGAGGGAGAGAGAGAGAGGGAGAGAGAGAGAGAGAGAGAGAGAGAGAGAGAGAGAGAGAGAGAGAGAGAGAGAGAGAGGGGAGGGAGGGAGTCCATTATTGATGAAAAATGGCAAAGGGTCGGATTGGGCAGACAGAGGACGAGAACTGAAGGAGGTGGTGGTGTTTGTGTGTGTGTGTGTGTGTGTGTGTGTGTGTGTGTGTGTGTGTGTGTGTGTGTGTGTGTGTGTGTGTGTGTGTGTGTGTGTGTGCGTGTGCGTGTGTGTGGTTGTGGTTGTGTATATGTGTGTGTGCGTGTGTGTGCGTGTGTTAATGTGTGTGTGTGCGAGCGTGCGTGCGTGCGTGTGTGTTAATGTGTGTGTGTGTGTGTGTGTGTGTGTGTGTGTGTGTGTGTGTTAATGTGTGTGTGTGTGTGTGTGTGTGTGTGTGTGTGTGTGTGTGTGTGTGTGTGTGTGTGTGTGTGTGTGTGTGTGTGTGTGTGTGTGTGAGAGAGAGTGTGTGTGTGCGTAGAACGTGGCGCGCCTGTAGATTTTCCCAATGTTGTCCTCGCCAAACGTGGGTTAGATATAACCTCGCGTCCGCCGAGATGACGACTTATATATATATATTTATATAAAGAGAGAGAGAGAGAGAGAGAGAGAGGAGAGAGAGAGAGAGAGAGAGAGAGAGAGAGAGGAGAGAGAGAGAGAGAGAGAGAGAGAGAGAGGCTAGACCGTAAGCATGTGCGTATTAGTTACTGTCACGTCAAGGCGAATCCAAAGAGACAGCGAGTGAATCTGGGGTACCATAATCCAGCAGGCAGACAGAGAGAGGTCACTCCCCTGACCACGTACTGAGACAATTTGAGGTCGCGGTAATTGTTATCCCTGCGGCTCGTTTCCCTCCAGGAGGGAGACGCTCTGGATGTTAATTGCCTCCTTGGGACCGCCCACCCCCCCCCCCTTCCCCGGCCGTCTATCTTAGGATCCCCCGTCCTCACACGAGTCCTCTTTAGACTATATTCCTAGTAGCCTACACCAGGTCGCCTATAATCGCGTTCACCGTGCAGGCCTATATACTGGTTGTGCTGCGCATGCGCGGTGTTATGCGTCGACGTCGAAGTTCCAAGTGAGCTGTCCTACTTTGTGCAGAAAAAGCTGCAAGGACCACAAACTTTAGCGAGCCCTCGGTGAGACTTTTAATTAAAAAGCTTGCTCGGGGAGCATCAGGAAAATATTAATGTAAAAAGGATGCATAAATTCCACAAAACAATTACGTGTATCATTTTCCTAATTTCCTCCTTGGCACGCTTTCCTTTGAAGATTAAAATCGTGTTTCGTTTCATCCCAGTGGGGTTCTAATTGCTTTTTGTGCGTAGCTGGCGAGGAACGTATTTTGAATACCGATGCTAATAATACGCTTACGTCGCATTCTCCGTGTTAACAATTCTAAGTAAATTAGTAGAGCGTGAAATACATATGAGACACGAACCACTATGAATACAACTCGGGAACTCCGTTCCCCCCCTATGTGTGACAGGCCTGTTTCGCTCACGGCTGGCACCGCGCATCCACGCTGACATGTGCCATGGTGAAAACCAGTTAAAACATGTCATATGGCAGCCATCCACAGGGAGCGTTGGCGTTCCTTCGCAAACCGTTTACAACATTAATTAGCATCCGTTCGCTGGTGATAAACGCGAAACCCTATTACGTTTCGTTCCTAAATGGTCCTATGTTGAAGATAAAAAAATAATTCAAAATTGAATGCTTTAATTGAGTTATGTTTAAGTAGGCTGTGGGGAACCCAACTCACTTACCTTTTCTTTAATTTTTTTCAGCTCAAGCAGCCAAACACAGACTGGACGCTGACGAAAAACCAAAACACCAATTCCATTAAAAGGTAGATGCACCTACCAAACACATCTGAATCGTGCTTGTATACTGACACACACCCGTGGCCCAGGTGGTCCAATGCAAACCAAGACTAACACTCTCTCTCTGTATACTCCCCTCTGTATAGCTACAACTCTATTAACATGGATGGCACTCTGATGCGCAAGGCCATGCACGCCGACCCAGAGAACTATGTTGCGTCCATGGCCCCCGGGCAGTACTGGACCTGGGGAAACCACATGAGGGCCGGCGGGAAAGGTACGAGAGGCCCCCGACCACAGATCTCCCCGCCCGCAAACAATCTCTGGGTTTAACCCCTAGAGAGAGGAAAGGCCCTCTGTAAAGACTGGAATGGGTTCCACCGGTAGAACACAAGCCGTTATGTTACATTTCATCTATTCTCACCTATAAACATACATTTTGAGATTATGATGGACGTTAACTTTTATATATACATATATATATATATATATATATATATATATATATATATATATATATATATATATGTATATATATCTCCATGGCCTTTGACCTCTAACCCATTCCTTTCCACTTTTTTCACTGCTACTTTTATTAATTTACTTAATTTATTTTTATATTTGCCTTAGCTGTTTGCTTGTTTGTTCTGTTGTTTGTTGTCCCTCTGTAAAGTGGCCTTGGGTCCCTTGAAAGGCGCAATATCAATTTGAGTTATTAATATTATATATTGATTACATCATGGCGATATCAGATGCTGTGCTTGTGACAAAGATAGCATAGGGGAGGCCGTGAAGGTCAACAGACACACACCCTGAAGATCAGGCTGCCCCAGAGACCCTCAGCAGCATGTGAGTGGCCGTTGCATCCTCCCGCTCCGACGCTAACCCCCCCCCCCCCCCCCCCCCCCACGCTCGTCTCCCAAAACAGACTACAAGATGACCCCCACCGCCACCGCCACCGCCGCCGCGGATGCTGCTCCCGCTGTCCCCGCCCGCTCCTGGACCCCCCGCTGCACCCCACCGCCGCCCCAGCAGCCGCAGCCGCAGCAGCCGCATCAGCCGCAGCAGCAGCCTCCCTCTCTGCCCCCCCACCCCTACCCCCACCCCCACTCCCACCCCCACCCCCACCCCCACCCACACCCACACCCCCACCCCCACCCGCCTCCCGACTATCAGCACAACGTGTACATCCCCGGCACGCCCTCGGGCTTCTGCACCCTGAGGCCCGTGGTGCACCGCAGCGAGCTGGGCGTGCGGAACGCCTTCTCCACCTTCGGCAAGAAGAGACGTCTACAGATGTCCCCGCAGGGGGAGGCCGCCATCATCAACAACGACCTCTACAACGATTGAAACCGTGAAGTTACCATATAACACACGCACAGGCACACACACACACACACACACACACACACACACACACACACACACATTAACACACGCGCACACACAATCCACACAAACCACACACACACACACACCACACAAACCACACACACACATTAACACACACACACACACACACACACATACACACACACACACACACACACACACACACACACACACACACACACACACACACACACACACACACACACACACACACACACACACACACACACACACACTGAGCCCAAAGGGCTAAAGCTGACCAGATAGGGAAAGGTATGGTACGGCTGAATTCATGAACCTATGAAGAAGAAGAAGAAACTCCAGACTTGTGCTCATGAAAGCAAGCAGAAGGAGAACACAGCAGACCGGTCTGTTGACGATGAACTCGATGAACTGAAATAGAGAAACAAACTCTATCGCTGATTTATATGAAATGCCATTTTAATATGGTTAGCGTATACTGTACATCTTAGCCATTGACCTATTCCCGCTCCTCTTATTATTATTATTATTATTATGATTAATTGTGTTATTATTATTTCGACAATCACTTTGGAGCTGTTGTTGATTCATTCAAAAGGTGTTAAAATGTGTGTTTTAAATAATTTTGCACATCTTCATGAATTTATATATTTTTATAAAAAACACAATCAGAAATGGTTTCTTTCGATTTTTTTGGTCATTTGCTTAAGGTGTGTGTATATTAAAAGGTATCGTGTTATCATATGTAATATGCAAGATGCCGTCCACACATGCAGTTGCAATGGATGGGGAGGTCATCCACAACCATGTACTGGATCCATTTTTGAAAATAAAGTATTTTTTCCTCAAATGTCATTCAATACACTGAAACACATGCACACACACACACACGCACACGCACACGCACACACACACACACACACACACGCACACGCACACGCACACGCACACGCACACGCACACGCACACGCACACGCACACGCACACGCACACGCACACGCACACACATGCATGCATGTCTGCATGTCTGCCTTAGGTCTAATTATATTTATCTGAAAGTTCACATTTTATCATCTCGAGTCAATTTAGTTAGGTCAACAAAAGTTTCAACACTTATTTTTGCCTCAGTAAGCTGCTTTCCCGTTTTGAGGAATAAACATTTCAAAATGCTAAGATATGCTAATTGGACTGCGTGCATTTCCAATTGCCCAGAGAGAACACACCGGCTTCATTAACTGAACAAACAGAGCCTCCTCTCTCGAAATACCACTTTCATTAAAACCATGAGAATCAATCCTCGCAGTCAGGTGGTGGTGGTGGAAAATGCCACACCTTGATGCCATTTAGGGCACATGGCCCCTTTCTCTGTGACCTTTGACGTCGGACGTCCACCAGGACGGAAACGAAAAGAAAAGAAAAAAAAAAGAATTATAATTGAGTGAGGTAATTAGGTCGCTTGCATGAATCACATCGAAAATGTCTTCTCCTCAGAGAGAATGGAGGTACTTCTTCTGTGGAACGGGATGCATAGGGACCAGTAGGAGGAAGGAGGACGAGGAGGAGTAGGAGGTAAATTCAATGCAAGTCGACCTGCTTTCAGATGAGCAAGGAAACTAGCTACTTCTTTTTAAGAAGACTGAAGATTATAATATGCCCAGTTCGGTGTGGAACCTGAAACTGCTGAGCGTTTTAAACAAATGAATATGCCTATAGGCATAATGTAAATGATGTTTCATCAAGAGAAGGTAGTGTCTTAGAATAGACGAAATGTTCAAATTAAAGTCGTCACTGGATTTCAGACAAGCGCACAAGAGATGCAAACCAGTCTTGTGAATTGTCTGCGGCGTGACACGACGACGGTGGGAGCTATCCATCGCCGTGGTTCTGAAAATGTCTGACAGACCCTTTTCACATTGACTGCAGTTCACGCTTTCAACCACTAGAAGGCGAGCGTAGAATGTGAAATTCAGAGAGCAACTCAGAATACGTTCCAACGTTAAACAAACTATATACATATATATATATATAGATTGTATATATATATATATATATATATATATATATATATATATATATATATAGTTTGTATATATATATATATATATATATATATAGTTATATATATAGTTTGTATATATATATATATATATATATATATATATATATATATATACATGTATATATATATATATATAGTTTAAATGATAATGCAAAAGTAGACTCAAGCCTTTTGAATACAGAAATGAAGCAGACAAAAGTTGTACCTTTACTACACAAACTATAAATGGGAAAACCCACAAACACCACAATACAAATAGGCTACGTTTTTATCTTACCGATTGCCTTGGAATTAAAATGGTGTTCAACCTAATATAGCACACCCGATATACTTCTTGAAAGCACCTCAAAAATGCTTTTGTTGAAATGCTATTACATACATTTATATTCAATCATATTAAAAAATAAAACTATGTTCATTTGTGACCTTAAAATACTCGGGTAAACGCAATACGAATGGACCTTTAATATTGGGTCATACTTATTGATGTCAGCAGAGGGCATCAGTGAGTAAGAACACTATCCACTACAAATTACATTTTGTCCGCAGAGGGCGTCAGTGAGTAGGAACCTATCCAATACACATTACCTTTTGTCAGCAGAGGGCGTCAGTGAGTCATGATCTTATTGAAAGAGTTTGTATCGCTCTATAATATTGTCAGTGAACTTTTAAAGCTTTTTTTATGACATGACAATACACAAACCACTATAACTGAACGCAATTGAAAATAATCTCAATGTCTTGAATGTGTCTCTTTTTTCCAGCGGTTGAATGACTGTGGAATTATACACAAAGGCTTAATAGGATTTAAGGCCTATACCCATATTATATTATTATACTATATATATTGTGTATACATATATATACATATATATACATACATATATATATACATACATATATATATATATACATATATATACATATACATACATATACATATACATATATACATACATATACATATATACATATACATATATATATACATATACATATATACATATACATATACACATATATACATATATATACATATATATATGTATATATATATATACTATATACATATACATATACATATATACATATATATATACATATATATATATGTATATATATATATATATATACATATATATATACGTGTATATACGTGTATATATATTTATGTATGCCTATAATTTGATGGTAAAACAATAATATTGTGAGGATCTATACTTGATTTGTTTTCATTCTTGTCACTATCCCTCGAGCCGGGTTGTGGCCTAATCATGACTTGTAAAGCGCTTTGGATAAAAGCGCTATATAAAAGCTGGCATTATATTACCGTGTCAATATATACATATATCAACTATGTTCTAATAAAAAAACTATGAAATACATTTATTTAATAAAAAAAAGCTGGAATCAAACATATCCTATAGAAAACAAAATGTTTTTTTTTAGGCATGAACATTCAGTAACATCATTAAAATGGTATTATTCTTAATCTGCAAATACATAACCAATTTGACTTATTGACCCTATATATGACTGAAGCTTGACTGATGTTTGAACAAACTCAAACATCAGTGGCGTGTCTATATGCTCCTTGCTCTGTCTTGTGCTTGGACTCAGCTGCACCGTCCTCCACTGCAGCCTTGAGTTCCATCAGGGTTGGCTGGAGCTGCATGGGAGGACGCACCACACCTCTGGGAAGGGAATCACCATGCATGTATTGGCTTCTCTGCTGAAAGAGGAGGAAAACACATGAGCTGAAGGGAGCAGGAGGAGCAATCCCCTCCATGTCATCCAAGTCATTTCTTGGAACATACAAACTCCATTACATTAACAGGGAAGTCTAGTTGGTCTATCAACTCGATTTGAACGGCTTAGCTTTGAGAAGTACAGTGAAAACACAGCTCCTAGTGAGTGAACAGCTCCTTGAACCGAACCCATGTGTCAATTATCATGTGATCTCAGCTTTTCACTAGTTCTCGTGCAGGTTCAGTCACATGGTGTCACTGTACACCACAAATTCACACAGATCCTATTTTGAGGACACACCCATTAATACAGACAATGGAACCGAGTGCACATAACAGAACGAGACTATATGTTCATGTTGGGGCAAAAAAACAAGCTTAATATACGGATACGGAGAGAGTTTGTGGTGCAATAAATACAACGGTTTTCGGAAAAACAAGTAAGCTTTTCGTAAGGATGCAGAAGGGAACAACATCGCCAGCTTATTACTTCACTGTCTTTGTCTTGAGCGGAATATGGACCACTGCATTGGGTGTGACGAGGTATTCTATACCAGAGGAGAAGGAGCGAGGCTCGGTTGTGGCAAATATTGCGGCAGATCTGGGACTTGAAGCTGGAGGTCTGGCTCAACGTGAGGTAAAACTTGACATTTTTCACAATAAAAAATATTTAGATGTCAACAAAAACACCGGAGAGCTCTATATCATCGAGACAATGGACCGGGAATATCTGTGTCCAACTAAGACAACGACCACTTGTTTTCTGAAGATGGACGTGATAATAGAGAGTCCGTTACGCATTTTTAATATCGAGCTGGGTATCACAGACATCAACGACAACGCACCCCATTTCAGACGGGACCGGATAGAGTTGGACGTGTCCGAGTCGGCCACACCGGGGGAGAGGTTCTCGCTGCCGAACGCCGTCGACCCAGACGTAGGCATAAACACCATCAAGACGTACCGACTCAGCGTCAGTGAGCACTTCGCAATAGAAATACAAACGGGTAGTGACGGGACGAAATATGTTGACTTGGTGTTAACGAACGATTTGGACCGAGAGATGCGCGCCGTCCATAACCTCGTACTGACCGCGGTGGACGGCGGCGTGCCGGTACGCTCCGGCACCGCCAACATCATAGTGCGGGTGCAAGATACAAACGATAACGCCCCGCAATTCGACAAGCCGATTTATGAGATCAATATGACGGAAAATACTCCCATCGGCACGCGGGTGATTAAGTTAAACGCAACCGATATCGACGAGGGTCCGCACGCGGATATCGTTTACTCCTTTACCCTGTACACGTCGGAGAAAACACAAGATTTATTTTCTTTGAACCCGAGCACGGGGGAGATAACTGTGAAGGGTAATATCGATTATGAGGACGTGCAGGATAAGTTCTATGAGATGCACATTGAGGCCAAGGACAAGGCACCGCAGCCATTACAGGGGCAGTGCAAAGTGGTCGTCCACGTTACAGATATGAATGACAATCATCCCGAGATCAGCGTACAGTCGGTGAAGAACGCGATCAGTGAGAACACACCGGTAGGCACGGTCGTTGCCCTTGTGGGGACAAGCGACAAGGACACTGGAGAGAATGGCAACGTAAGCATATCCATACGTCAACCAAATCTACCTTTCACGCTCAAGAAGTCGTCAGAAAGACCCGCCCATTACGAGCTCATAGTATCAGAACCACTGGATCGCGAAATTGTAGCCGAATATGACGTCACGTTGATTGTAACGGATGCTGGGCTGCCCGCTTTATCTGACAATGAAACAATAGTGGTACATTTACTCGATATCAATGACAACGAGCCACGGTTCACGCAGTCTTTTTACACTATACGCGTAATGGAGAATAACGCGCCTGGGTCGTTGTTAAGTTCACTCACTGCGTTTGACCCAGATCTCCATGAAAACCAGTATCTAGTGTATTTTATCATAGAAAGGGAGATAGCCAACACCTCTATGTCCATGCTGTTCTCTATTAACCCAGAGGACGGTAAACTGTACGCTCTGAAGACTTTTGACTATGAGCTTGAAAAGGAGTTTGTTTTCCACATTGAGGCCAGAGACTCTGGGGTTCCTCCACTCAGCAGTAATGTTACTGTACACATCATTATTGTGGACCAGAATGACAACACTCCAGTCATAGTCTCTCCATGGCGCGCTCATGGTTCAGTAGTGGAGGAGAAGATCCCCAGATCAACGGATAAAGGCTCTCTGGTTTCCAAGGTGATCGCTATCGACGGTGACTCCGTGTTGAACTCCAGGATTACCTACCAGTTTCTACAGGTGACGGACACCACCTTGTTCAGTCTGGACCAATACAACGGAGAGATCCGGACGATGAGAATGTTCAGTTACAGAGATCCCCGTCTCCAACGTCTTGTTGTGGTGGCCAAGGACAACGGAGAGCCTGCTCTCTCTGCTACAGTTACCATCAAGCTGTCCACAGTGGAGACGGCGGTTAAGTCCTACTCTGACATGAGCGAAGTGCCCCTAGAGTACGACATCTTCTCAGACCTAAATCTGTATTTGGTCATCGGCCTGGGCTCCGTGTCCTTTCTCTTGCTGATCACCATATTGGTCACCATCGTTCTCAAGTGTCAGAAATCCAAGTCGGGCATAGCCGCTCCTCCCTGCAGGAACAGTGTGCTCAGTGAGAGGAACTCTACCATCGCAGATTCCACTCTGGTGTCCAACGACGCCTACTGGTACAGTCTGTTTCTAGCGGAGACCAGGAAAGGAAAGCTGGTGGTTAGACAGCCTGCACCAAAGGGCTCCAGGTACATAGTGTCCAGTTTACCACGGAGCACTGGACTCACCATGACTAGCGACTCAGCCCCCTCCACTCTGCAGGTGAGGACTACATCAAACAATAACTTTTGTTATGTGATGAGTTACAACATATTTTGGTAGCTCTGTAAACCATTCAATGTCATGCATTTCTTTTTTGAAGCTCATCTATTTAATTGTATTGCATTTATGCATCATAATGGTTTTTGTGCAGAAACAATGTTCTTATTTTGTTTTATACTAAATCATTGAGACTGAAAAAATAAATTAATACGGCTGTCAAACGATTCAAAAAATCATATTAATTACATACTTTTGGATGAATTAATCGAAATTAATCGCAAATCAAAAACTTATCAAAATATTGGCTGTGAGAAATATTTCAATGTAAATGGATTTTGCTCGATGAGTGAATCAATGCATATACATTATACAGTTAAATTATAAGGTCAACATCTCCTTTATTTCCCAAACATTGTCGTTTATTTATCATCAGGCCACAATTGTAACCACACAATGAGGCTTGTATTCCATTTGATCTCATTTCCTCTTATGTTTCCAATACGCATGACAGAATAAACAACAACCAAGCAAACATTTCTTGGCAACATTGGCCATAACAGTTTGATTCATCAACATGAACATGAACAGTAATGGACTCATTATCCTAACAATTGGCTGAGACAAATTATAGCTTGTTTACATTCTCAGAGCTCAAGACTGCTTTCTTCTTTTGAGCTATAGTATTAGTTCTTCTTTTGATAGTAGGCATTAAGTTCTACTTTATAGTAAAGCTGTTTTATTTAGGACATCATTGTATTTCCCGATTGCGGCTTATACCTACGTTGTGTCACAGGACGAAATCCGCTGTACTCATGGCAACGAAATTGACTTGCAGTCCATTCATTTTAGCTATTGAGTAGTTTGATTTGTCACAGGTCAGTTAGTGTCTAAGCGCCTGTGGTTTTAAAGAATACAAGAACTGAAACACGAAGCTGTTCAGTATTGTCTGTTATGATGTACATATTTTGATAGCTCCGTAAACCAGTCGATGTCATGCATTTATTTTTTGAAGCTCGTCTATTTTCATTGATTGCATTGATACATCATAATGGCATTTGTGAAGAAACAACCTATTTTGTTTTAACTAAATCATTGCCACTAAAGGAAACAACTACTTACATGTGGCCTAATGAGGTGATGGTAACTTATTTAAAAGTTATCACCACCTAATGTGTTTAATAGGTTAAACAAATGTTACAATTATGTATAAAAAATACATTTAAAGGATTGGGCTTCATTTGAATAGATAAGCAAGTGGGATTTTAAAACGAAGTGAGGTTTAGATGAATACAAGAACGGAAATCCGCTTGTCAGTATTGTCTGTTATGATGTACATGCCTGTGCTCTGCGCATAGAGTCGCTGTTCTCCATTTGAACGTCTTATGACGTCACAGTCAACGCTACATTTCCTCAGAGTTGACGCCACGAGCTGCGCGAGTGAACAGCTCCCGGTGCTGACATTGTGCTGTCGAACATTTCCGTCTTTTTTGCAAAATCTTGGACTTAGATTGGAGGATTAATACGTTGTATCAACGAGGACATCGCGACTATGAGCTGATGTACAAAGCTTATAGGAGACAAGCAGGTTCCTAAAACAATGGAGGCGAAATGTCATGTGAAGAGCTGGACGCGGTATGTGTTGATATATATTGTATTTGCTTCTATGACAGCAGTAGATTCAGTGACGCATTATTCAATACCCGAGGAGATGGAGGAAGGCTCAGTTGTCGCTAATTTAGCGACTGAACTGGGCCTAGACGTTAAGATGCTTTCCAAACGGATGATCCGACTCGAAGTCGTAGCGAACAGGAAATATCTGGACGTGAACAAAGAAACGGGAGATCTGTACATCGTGGAGAGGATTGACCGAGAATATCTTTGCACAACGAAGACATCGTGCTTTTTAAAATTGGAGGCAATTGTTGAAAACCCAAAACGTATATTCTTTATTGAAGTAGAGATAATTGATATAAATGACAACACCCCACATTTCAGGAAGGACACGAATGAATTCGATATTTCAGAGGCAACTCAGGCAGGCGAACGGTTCTCTGTTAATAACGCAGTTGATCCGGATGTGGGTTCAAACTCTGTGAAAACATATCATTTGAGCAAGAGTGAGCATTTCGACATCGAAATTCAAACGGGGAGAGATGGCTCGAAGTTTGCCGACCTAATTCTGAAACAAGAGCTAGACCGTGAAAAGCAGGCAGTTCATAATCTGATTCTCACCGCTGTAGATGGCGGCACACCGTCACGCACCGGCACAGCCAGCATTACCGTGCGGGTGTTAGACACTAATGACAACGCCCCACGGTTTGACAACGAGCACTATAGAGTTAACATCATAGAAAACTCTCCGATTGGAAGCCTGGTGCTTCGTCTGAATGCAACAGACTTAGATGATGGATCTAATGCAGAAATCGCATATATGTATAGTTTGTATACTCCAGAAATGACCCAAAATACATTCAATCTAAACTCCCGCACGGGTGAGATAACAGTCAAAGGAGTACTGAACTATGAGGATTTTAATATTTATGACATGGAAGTGATAGCAACGGATAAAGGTGTGCCGGCCTTATCGTGGAAGTGCAACGTAACTGTTGTAGTGGAGGACATGAACGACAACCATCCTGAGATTTCAATCAAGTCATTTCAAAGTCCTGTCAAAGAAAACATAGAAGTAGACACAGTAATAGCTGTGGTGAGTGTTAGTGATAAAGACTCAGGGGACAATGGAGTAGTTCACATCAGTATTCCTGAAAATATGCCTTTCAAATTAAGGGAAACTTCTGATCATTATTTTGAGCTTGTTGTTTCAGAACCTTTAGACCGTGAGAAGGTTCCAGAATATGACATCACGTTTACAGTGACAGACAGAGGTTCTCCACCGTTATCTGATAATGAAACCATGACTTTAGAGCTACTGGATGTTAATGATAACGTTCCAACATTCCCTCAGTCTTTCTACACTATACGTGTAATGGAGAATAATGCTCCAGGAGCCTTGCTAGACTCTCTCACTGCGTTTGACCCAGATCTCCATGAAAACCAGTATCTAGTGTATTTCATCATAGAAAGGGAGATAGCCAACACCTCCATGTCCATGCTGTTCTCTATTAACCCAGAGAACGGTAAACTGTACGCTCTGAAGACTTTTGACTATGAGCTTGAAAAGGAGTTTGTTTTCCACATTGAGGCCAGAGACTCTGGGGTTCCTCCACTCAGCAGTAATGTTACTGTACACATCATTATTGTGGACCAGAATGACAACACTCCAGTCATAGTCTCTCCATGGCGCGCTCATGGTTCAGTGGTGGAGGAGAAGATCCCCAGATCAACGGATAAAGGCTCTATGGTTTCCAAGGTGATCGCTATCGACGGTGACTCCGTGTTGAACTCCAGGATTACCTACCAGTTTCTACAGGTGACGGACGCCACCTTGTTCAGTCTGGACCAATACAACGGAGAGATCCGGACGATGAGAATGTTCAGTTACAGAGATCCCCGTCTCCAACGTCTTGTTGTGGTGGCCAAGGACAACGGAGAGCCTGCTCTCTCTGCTACAGTTACCATCAAGCTGTCCACAGTGGAGACGGCGGTTAAGTCCTACTCTGACATGAGCGAAGTGCCCCTAGAGTACGACATCTTCTCAGACCTAAATCTGTATTTGGTCATCGGCCTAGGCTCCGTGTCCTTTCTCTTGCTGATCACCATATTGGTCACCATCGTTCTCAAGTGTCAGAAATCCAAGTCGGGCATAGCCGCTCCTCCCTGCAGGAACAGTGTGCTCAGTGAGAGGAACTCTACCATCGCAGATTCCACTCTGGTGTCCAACGACGCCTACTGGTACAGTCTGTTTCTAGCGGAGACCAGGAAAGGAAAGCTGGTGGTTAGACAGCCTGCACCAAAGGGCTCCAGGTACATAGTGTCCAGTTTACCACGGAGCACTGGACTCACCATGACTAGCGACTCAGCCCCCTCCACTCTGCAGGTGAGGACTACATCAAACAATAACTTGTGTTATTCTGATTAGTTACAACATATTTTGGTAGCTCTCTAAACCATTCAATGTCATGCATTTCTTTTTTGAAGCTCATCTATTTAATTTGATTGCATTTATGCATCATAATGTTTTTTGTGCAGAAACACTGTTCTTCTTTTGTTTTATACTAAATCATTGACACTAAAGGAAACAATGAATTAATACGGCTGTTTAACAAATTAAAAAATCGTAATAATTACATGCTTTTGGAAGAATTAATCTAAATTAATCGCAAATCAAAAACTTATCAATATTGGCTGTGAGAAATATTTCAATGTAAATGGATTTAGCTAGATGAGTGAATCAATGAATATACATTATACAGTTAAATTATAAGGTCAACATCTCTTTTATTTCCCGCACATTGTCGTTTATTTATCATCAGGCCACAATTGTAACCACACAATGAGGCTTGTATTCCATTTGATCTCATTTCCTCTTGTTTCCAATATCTTTATAACAGAATAAACACCAAACAAGCAAACATTTCTGTGGCAACATTGGCCATAACAGTTTGATTCATCAACATGAACATGAACAGTAATGGACTCATTATCCTAACAATTGGCTCAGACAAATTATAGCTTGTTTACATTCTCAGAGCTCAAGACTGCTTTCTTCTTTTGAGCTATAGTAAAGTTATTCTTTTGATAGTAGGCATTAAGTTCTTTTTTTGAACTATAGTAAAGCTGTTTGATTTAGGACATCATTGTATTTCCCGATTGCGGCTTATACCTACGTAGCGTCACAGGACGCAATCCGCTGTACTTATGGCAACGAAAATGACGTGCAGTCCATCCATTTTAGCTATTGAGTAGTTTGATTTGTCACAGGTAGACTGACTCAGTTAGTGTCTGAGCGCCTGTGGTTTTAAAGAATACAAGAACTGAAACACGAAGCTGTTCAGTATTGTCTGTTATGATGTACATATTTTGATAGCTCCGTAAACCAGTTAATGTCATGCATTTATTTTTTGAAGCTCGTCTATTTTCATTCATTGCATTTATACATCATAATGGCATTTGTGAAGAAACAACCTGTTTTGTTTTAACTAAATCATTGCCACTGAAGGAAACAACTAATTACATGTGGCCTAATGAGGTGATGGTAACTTATTTAAAAGTTATCACCACCTAATGTGTTTAATAGGTTAAACAAATGTTACAAATATGTATAACAAATACATTTAAACAATTGGGCTTCATTTGAATAGATAAGCAAGTGGGATTTTAAAACGAAGTGAGGTTTAGATGTATACAAGAACGGAAATACGCTTGTCAGTATTGTCTGTTATGATGTACATGCCTGAGCTCTGCGCATAGAGTCGCTGTTCTCCATTTGAACGTCTTATGACGTCACAGTCACCGCTACATTTCCTTAGAGTTGACGCCACGAGCTGAGCGAGTGAACAGCTCCCGGTGCTGACATTGTGCTGTCGAATATGTCCGTCTTTTTTGCAAAATCTTGGACTTAGATTGGAGGATTAATACGTTGTATCATCGAGGACATCGCGACTATGAGCTGATGTACAAAGGTTATAGGAGACAAGCAGGTTCCTAAAACAATGGAGGCGAAATGTCATGTGAAGAGCTGGACGCGGTATGTGTTGATATATATTTTATTTGCTTCTATGACAGCAGTAGATTCAGTGACGCATTATTCAATACCCGAGGAGATGGAGGAAGGCTCAGTTGTCGCTAATTTAGCGACTGAACTGGGCCTAGACGTTAAGATGCTTTCCAAACGGATGATCCGACTCGAAGTCGTAGCGAACAGGAAATATCTGGACGTGAACAAAGAAACAGGAGATCTGTACATCGTGGAGAGGATTGACCGAGAATATCTTTGCACATCAAAAACATCAACATCATGTTTCCTAAAATTAGAAGCCATTGTTGAAAACCCACAGCGTATATTCTTCATTGAAGTAGAAGTAATGGATATCAATGATAACACCCCTCATTTTAGGAGAGATGCTAATTATTTAGATATCTCAGAGGCAACTCAGGCAGGCGAACGGTTCTCTGTGAATAACGCAGTTGATCCGGATGTGGGTTCGAACTCTGTGAAAACATATCATTTGAGTGCTAGTGAGCATTTCGACATCGAAATTCAAACGGGGAGAGATGGTTCGAAGTTTGCCGACATAATTCTGAAACAAGAGCTAGACCGTGAAAAGCAGGCAGTTCATAATCTGATTCTCACCGCTGTAGATGGCGGCACACCGTCACGCACCGGCACAGCCAGCATTACCGTGCGGGTGTTAGACACTAATGACAACGCCCCACGGTTTGACAACGAGCACTATAGAGTTAACATCATAGAAAACTCTCCGATTGGAAGCCTGGTGCTTCGTCTGAATGCAACAGACTTAGATGATGGATCTAATGCAGAAATCGCATATATGTATAGTTTGTATACTCCAGAAATGACCCAAAACACATTCAATCTAAACTCCCGCACGGGTGAGATCACAGTCAAAGGAGTTCTGAACTTTGAGGATTTTAATATTTATGACATGGAAGTGATAGCAACGGATAAAGGTGTGCCGGCCTTATCGTGGAAGTGCAACGTAACTGTTGTAGTGGAGGACATGAACGACAACCATCCTGAGATTTCAATCAAGTCATTTCAAAGTCCTGTCAAAGAAAACATAGAAGTAGACAGTAATAGCTGTGGTGAGTGTTAGTGATAAAGACTCAGGGGACAATGGAGTAGTTCACATCAGTATTCCTGAAAATATGCCTTTCAAATTAAGGGAAACTTCTGATCATTATTTTGAGCTTGTTGTTTCAGAACCTTTAGACCGGGAGAAGGTTCCAGAATATGACATCACGTTTACAGTGACAGACAGAGGTTCTCCACCGTTATCTGATAATGAAACCATGACTTTAGAGCTACTGGATGTTAATGATAACGTTCCAACATTCCCTCAGTCTTTCTACACTATACGTGTAATGGAGAATAATGCTCCAGGAGCCTTGCTAGACTCTCTCACTGCGTTTGACCCAGATCTCCATGAAAACCAGTATCTAGTGTATTTCATCATAGAAAGGGAGATAGCCAACACCTCCATGTCCATGCTGTTCTCTATTAACCCAGAGAACGGTAAACTGTACGCTCTGAAGACTTTTGACTATGAGCTTGAAAAGGAGTTTGTTTTCCACATTGAGGCCAGAGACTCTGGGGTTCCTCCACTCAGCAGTAATGTTACTGTACACATCATTATTGTGGACCAGAATGACAACACTCCAGTCATAGTCTCTCCATGGCGCGCTCATGGTTCAGTGGTGGAGGAGAAGATCCCCAGATCAACGGATAAAGGCTCTATGGTTTCCAAGGTGATCGCTATCGACGGTGACTCCGTGTTGAACTCCAGGATTACCTACCAGTTTCTACAGGTGACGGACGCCACCTTGTTCAGTCTGGACCAATACAACGGAGAGATCCGGACGATGAGAATGTTCAGTTACAGAGATCCCCGTCTCCAACGTCTTGTTGTGGTGGCCAAGGACAACGGAGAGCCTGCTCTCTCTGCTACAGTTACCATCAAGCTGTCCACAGTGGAGACGGCGGTTAAGTCCTACTCTGACATGAGCGAAGTGCCCCTAGAGTACGACATCTTCTCAGACCTAAATCTGTATTTGGTCATCGGCCTGGGCTCCGTGTCCTTTCTCTTGCTGATCACCATATTGGTCACCATCGTTCTCAAGTGTCAGAAATCCAAGTCGGGCATAGCCGCTCCTCCCTGTAGGAACAGTGTGCTCAGTGAGAGGAACTCTACCATCGCAGATTCCACTCTGGTGTCCAACGACGCCTACTGGTACAGTCTGTTTCTAGCGGAGACCAGGAAAGGAAAGCTGGTGGTTAGACAGCCTGCACCAAAGGGCTCCAGGTACATAGTGTCCAGTTTACCACGGAGCACTGGACTCACCATGACTAGCGACTCAGCACCCTCCACTCTGCAGGTGAGGACTACATCAAACATGCTTTGTGTTATTCTGATTAATTGTAATATATAAGCTATTAGTTCTCTTCACTATGAAACGTTTTTGCTCTTGATGTTGAGACTTTTCTTGGATTGTGTATCCTCAGAGAATACAAGTGCACATGCAATATGTAACATACGTGTTATTGTAACTAAATGACTATTGAAACAACTCAGTCAATCATCATAAACCCAATTTGCAACAATATGGATCAACAAAAGGGTACACTGCCATTGTTACTCATTCTTCATTGATGAGAGTATTGTACTTGTCAGTCTGGTTAGATATGAGGCTGTTTGGTAGAGTTGGTTGAATGGACTTGTCACAAATTACTAGCACATCTATCTTTCTTTCATTTTCAAATGTGAATTTAGTGAGGAATTGCAAATTATATTTGCAGTAACTTTCTTTTGGGTGCGTATGCATGTTCTGTGCGTACAGAGTCGCTGTTTACCACTTTTACACGCATCATGACGTCACAGTCCCCACGACATCTCCTCTGAGTTAAAGCCACGAGCTGGGCGAGTGAACAGCTCTCGGTGCTGACATTGGGATGTCCACTATTGTGCTCTCTTTTGCAGGAATATCTGGTATTGCGACTTCAAACATGTTTGATTTGTGAGATATTTGACCGAAGCAGACTTTGTTAGCATTAATATAAAGCATATTCACTAGAGAAACGACAGAGCCTATAGCGATGGAGGACAAATTCCATGGCAAAAACGCGACATGGTATGTTTCGATATTTTTGTTCATTTCGACAATGGCCTCTATAAATGCAGTGACTCATTATTCTATAAACGAAGAGATGGAGGAAGGCTCCGTTGTTGCCAATTTGGCCTCTGATCTGGGCCTCGATCCTAAGACGCTCTCTGAACGGAATATGCGCTTGGATGTAATAGCGAACAGGAAATATCTGAACGTGAACAAAGACACAGGAGACCTGTACATCGTGGAGAGGATTGACCGGGAATATCTTTGCGCATTAAAAACGTCTACATCATGTTTCCTAAAATGGAAGCTATTGTAGAAAACCCACAACGCATATTCTATATTGAAACAGAAATAACGGACATAAATGACAATGCACCGCATTTCAGGAGAGACACAATCAACTAGATATCTCAGAGGCAACTCAGGCAGGCGAACGGTTCTCTGTGAATAACGCAGTTGATCCGGATGTGGGTTCGAACTCTGTGAAAACATATCATTTGAGCACTAGTGAGCATTTCGACATCGAAATTCAAACAGGAAGAGATGGATCGAAGTTTGCCGACCTAATTCTGAAACAAGAGCTAGACCGTGAAAAGCAGGCAGTTCATAATCTGATTCTGACCGCTGTAGATGGCGGCACACCGTCACGCACCGGCACAGCCAGCATTACCGTGCGGGTGTTAGACACTAATGACAACGCCCCACGGTTTGACAACGAGCACTATAGAGTTAACATCATAGAAAACTCTCCGATTGGAAGCCTGGTGCTTCGTCTGAATGCAACAGACTTAGATGATGGATCTAATGCAGAAATCGCATATATGTATAGTTTGTATACTCCAGAAATGACCCAAAACACATTCAATCTAAACTCCCGCACGGGTGAGATAACAGTCAAAGGAGTACTGAACTATGAGGATTTTAATATTTATGACATGGAAGTGATAGCAACGGATAAAGGTGTGCCGGCCTTATCGTGGAAGTGCAACGTAACTGTTGTAGTGGAGGACATGAACGACAACCATCCTGAGATTTCAATCAAGTCATTTCAAAGTCCTGTCAAAGAAAACATAGAAGTAGACACAGTAATAGCTGTGGTGAGTGTTAGTGATAAAGACTCAGGGGACAATGGAGTAGTTCACATCAGTATTCCTGAAAATATGCCTTTCAAATTAAGGGAAACTTCTGATCATTATTTTGAGCTTGTTGTTTCAGAACCTTTAGACCGGGAGAAGGTTCCAGAATATGACATCACGTTTACAGTGACAGACAGAGGTTCTCCACCGTTATCTGATAATGAAACCATGACTTTAGAGCTACTGGATGATAATGATAACGTTCCAACATTCCCTCAGTCTTTCTACACTATACGTGTAATGGAGAATAATGCTCCAGGAGCCTTGCTAGACTCTCTCACTGCGTTTGACCCAGATCTCCATGAAAACCAGTATCTAGTGTATTTCATCATAGAAAGGGAGATAGCCAACACCTCCATGTCCATGCTGTTCTCTATTAACCCAGAGAACGGTAAACTGTACGCTCTGAAGACTTTTGACTATGAGCTTGAAAAGGAGTTTGTTTTCCACATTGAGGCCAGAGACTCTGGGGTTCCTCCACTCAGCAGTAATGTTACTGTACACATCATTATTGTGGACCAGAATGACAACACTCCAGTCATAGTCTCTCCATGGCGCGCTCATGGTTCAGTGGTGGAGGAGAAGATCCCCAGGTCAACAGATAAAGGCTCTATGGTTTCCAAGGTGATCGCTATCGACGGTGACTCCGTGTTGAACTCCAGGATTACCTACCAGTTTCTACAGGTGACGGACGCCACCTTGTTCAGTCTGGACCAATACAACGGAGAGATCCGGACAATGAGAATGTTCAGTTACAGAGATCCCCGTCTCCAACGTCTTGTTGTGGTGGCCAAGGACAACGGAGAGCCTGCTCTCTCTGCTACAGTTACCATCAAGCTGTCCACAGTGGAGACGGCAGTTAAGTCCTACTCTGACATGAGCGAAGTGCCCCTAGAGTACGACATCTTCTCAGACCTAAATCTATATTTGGTCATCGGCCTGGGCTCCGTGTCCTTTCTCTTGCTGATCACCATATTGGTCACCATCGTTCTCAAGTGTCAGAAATCCAAGTCGGGCATAGCCGCTCCTCCCTGCAGGAACAGTGTGCTCAGTGAGAGGAACTCTACCATCGCAGATTCCACTCTGGTGTCCAACGACGCCTACTGGTACAGTCTGTTTCTAGCGGAGACCAGGAAAGGAAAGCTGGTGGTTAGACAGCCTGCACCAAAGGGCTCCAGGTACATAGTGTCCAGTTTACCACGGAGCACTGGACTCACCATGACTAGCGACTCAGCCCCCTCCACTCTGCAGGTGAGGACTACATCAAACAATAACTTGTGTTATTCGGATGAGTTACAACATATTTTGGTAGCTCTGTAAACCATTCAATGTCATGCATTTCTTTTTTGAAGCTCATCTATTTCATTTTATTGCATTTATGCATCATAATGGTATTTGTGCAGAAACAATGTACTTATTTAGTTGTATACTAAATCATTGACACAATGAATGAAACAATGAATTAATACGGCAGTGAAACTATTTAAAAAATCATATTAATTACTTGCTTTTGGATGAATTAATCTAAATTAATCGCAAATCAAAAACCTATCAGTATTGGCTGTGAGAAATATTTCAATGTAAATGGATTTTGCTAGATGAGTGAATCAATGCATATACATTACACAGTTAAATTATAAGGTCAACATCTCTTTTATTTCCCATACATTGTCGTTTATTTATCATCAGGCCACAATTGTAACCACATAATGAGGCTTGTATTACATTTGATCTAATTTCCTCTTGTTTCCAATATCTGCATAACAGAATAAACACCAAACAAGCAAACATGTCGTGGTAACATTGGCCATAACAGTTTGATTCATCAACATGAACATGAACAGTAATGGACTCATTATCCTAACAATAGGCTGAGACAAGTTATAGCTTGTTTACATTCTCAGAGCTCAAGACTGCTTTCTTATTTTGAGCTAGTAAAGTTCTTCTTTTGATAGTAGGCATTAAGTTCTTTTTTTGAACTATAAAGCTGTTTGATTTAGGACATCATTGTATTTCCCGATTGCGGCTTATACCTACGTTGCATCACAGGACGCAATTCACTTATGACAACGAAAATGACGTGCAGTCCATCCATTTTAGCAATTGAGTAGTTTGATTTGTCACAGGTAGACTGACTCAGTTAGTGTCTGAGCGCCTGTGGTTTTAAAGAATACAAGCACTGAAACATGAAGCTGCTCAGTATTGTCTGTTATGATGTACATATTTTGGTAGCTCCGTAAACCAGTCAATGTCATGCATTTATTTTTTGAAGCTCGTCTATTTTCATTCATTGCATTTATACATCATAATGGCATTTGTGAAGAAACAACTTATTTTGTTTTAAACTAAATAATTGCCACTAAAGGAAACAACTAATTTCATGTGGCCTAATGGGGTAATGGTAACTTATTTAAAAGTAATCACCACTTAATGTGTTTTACAGGTTAAACAAATATTACAATCATGTATACAAAAATACATTTAAACAATTGGGCTTCATTTGAATAGATAAGCAAGTGGGATTTTAAAACGAAGTGAGGTTTAGATGAATACAAGAACGGAAATCCGCTTGTCAGTATTGTCTGTTATGATGTACATCCCTGTGCTCTGCGCATAGAGTCGCTGTTCTCCATTTGAACGTCTTATGACGTCACAGTCACCGCTACATTTCCTCAGAGTTGACGCCACGAGCTGCGCGAGTGAACAGCTCCCGGTGCTGACATTGTGCTGTCGAATATTTCCGTCTTTTTTGCAAAATCTTGGACTTAGATTGGAGGATTAATACGTTGTATCAACGAGGACATCGCAACTATGAGCTGATGTACAAAGGTTATAGGAGACAAGCAGGTTCCTATCACGATGGAGGCGAAATGTCATGTGAAGAGCTGGACGCGGTATGTGTTGATATATATTTTATTTGCTTCTATGACAGCAGTAGATTCAGTGACGCATTATTCAATACCCGAGGAAATGGAGGAAGGCTCAGTTGTCGCTAATTTAGCGACTGAACTGGGCCTAGACGTTAAGATGCTTTCCAAACGGATGATCCGACTCGAAGTCGTAGCGAACAGGAAATATCTGGACGTGAACAAAGAAACAGGAGATCTGTACATCGTGGAGAGGATTGACCGGGAATATCTTTGCCATCAAAAACATCAACATGTTTCTTACAATTGGAAGCTATTGTGGAAAACCCACAACGTATATTCTACATTGAAGTAGAGATAATGGATATCAATGATAATACTCCGCATTTTAGGAGAGACACAATTCAACTAGATATTTTAGAGGCAACTCAGGCAGGCGAACGGTTCTCTGTGAATAACGCAGTTGATCCGGATGTGGGTTCGAACTCGGTGAAAACATATCATTTGAGCACTAGTGAGCATTTCGACATCGAAATTCAAACGGGGAGAGATGGTTCGAAGTTTGCCGACCTAATTCTGAAACAAGAGCTAGACCGTGAAAAGCAGGCAGTTCATAATCTGATTCTCACCGCTGTAGATGGCGGCACACCGTCACGCACCGGCACAGCCAGCATTACCGTGCGGGTGTTAGACACTAATGACAACGCCCCACGGTTTGACAACGAGCACTATAGAGTTAACATCATAGAAAACTCTCCGATTGGAAGCCTGGTGCTTCGTCTGAATGCAACAGACTTAGATGATGGATCTAATGCAGAAATCGCATATATGTATAGTTTGTATACTCCAGAAATGACCCAAAACACATTCAATCTAAACTCCCACACGGGTGAGATAACAGTCAAAGGAGTACTGAACTATGAGGATTTTAATATTTATGACATGGAAGTGATAGCAACGGATAAAGGTGTGCCGGCCTTATCGTGGAAGTGCAACGTAACTGTTGTAGTGGAGGACATGAACGACAACCATCCTGAGATTTCAATCAAGTCATTTCAAAGTCCTGTCAAAGAAAACATAGAAGTAGACACAGTAATAGCTGTGGTGAGTGTTAGTGATAAAGACTCAGGGGACAATGGAGTAGTTCACATCAGTATTCCTGAAAATATGCCTTTCAAATTAAGGGAAACTTCTGATCATTATTTTGAGCTTGTTGTTTCAGAACCTTTAGACCGGGAGAAGGTTCCAGAATATGACATCACGTTTACAGTGACAGACAGAGGTTCTCCACCGTTATCTGATAATGAAACCATGACTTTAGAGCTACTGGATGATAATGATAACGTTCCAACATTCCCTCAGTCTTTCTACACTATACGTGTCATGGAGAATAATGCTCCAGGAGCCTTGCTAGATTCACTCACTGCGTTTGACCCAGATCTCCATGAAAACCAGTATCTAGTGTATTTCATCATAGAAAGGGAGATAGCCAACACCTCCATGTCCATGCTGTTCTCTATTAACCCAGAGAACGGTAAACTGTACGCTCTGAAGACTTTTGACTATGAGCTTGAAAAGGAGTTTGTTTTCCACATTGAGGCCAGAGACTCTGGGGTTCCTCCACTCAGCAGTAATGTTACTGTACACATCATTATTGTGGACCAGAATGACAACGCTCCAGTCATAGTCTCTCCATGGCGCGCTCATGGTTCAGTGGTGGAGGAGAAGATCCCCAGATCAACGGATAAAGGCTCTATGGTTTCCAAGGTGATCGCTATCGACGGTGACTCCGTGTTGAACTCCAGGATTACCTACCAGTTTTTACAGGTGACGGACGCCACCTTGTTCAGTCTGGACCAATACAACGGAGAGATCCGGACGATGAGAATGTTCAGTTACAGAGATCCCCGTCTCCAACGTCTTGTTGTGGTGGCCAAGGACAACGGAGAGCCTGCTCTCTCTGCTACAGTTACCATCAAGCTGTCCACAGTGGAGACGGCGGTTAAGTCCTACTCTGACATGAGCGAAGTGCCCCTAGAGTACGACATCTTCTCAGACCTAAATCTGTATTTGGTCATCGGCCTGGGCTCCGTGTCCTTTCTCTTGCTGATCACCATATTGGTCACCATCGTTCTCAAGTGTCAGAAATCCAAGTCGGGCATAGCCGCTCCTCCCTGTAGGAACAGTGTGCTCAGTGAGAGGAACTCTACCATCGCAGATTCCACTCTGGTGTCCAACGACGCCTACTGGTACAGTCTGTTTCTAGCGGAGACCAGGAAAGGAAAGCTGGTGGTTAGACAGCCTGCACCAAAGGGCTCCAGGTACATAGTGTCCAGTTTACCACGGAGCACTGGACTCACCATGACTAGCGACTCAGCCCCCTCCACTCTGCAGGTGAGGACTCCATCAAACAATAACTTTTGTTATTCTGATGAGTTACAACATATTTTGGTAGCTCTGTAAACCATTCAATGTCATGCATTTCTTTTTTGAAGCTCATCTATTTAATTTTATTGCATTTATGCATCATAATGGTGTTTGTGCAGAAACAATGTACTTATTTTGTTTTATACTAAATCATTGACACTAAAGGAAACAATTAATTAATACGGCTGTCAAACGATTCAAAAAAATCATATTAATTACATGCTTTTGGATGAATTAATCAAAATTAATCTTAAATCAAAAACTTATCAAAATATTGGCTGTGAGACATATTTCAATGTAAATGGATTTTGCTCGATGAGTGAATCAATACATATACATTATACAGTTAAATTATAAGGTCAACATCTCTTTTATTTCCCATACATTGTCGTTTATTTATCATCAGGCCACAATTGTAAGCACACAATGAGGCTTGTATTCCATTTGATCTAATTTCCTCTTGTTTCCAATATCTTTATAACAGAATAAACACCAAACAAGCAAACATTTCTGTGGCAACATTGGCCATAACAGTTTGATTCATCAACATGAACATGAACGTAATGGACTCATTATCCTAACAATTGGCTGAGACAAATTATAGCTTGTTTACATTCTCAGAGCTCAAGACTGCTTTCTACTTTTGAGCTATAGTAAAGTTCTTCTTTTGATAGTAGGCATTAAGTTCTTTTTTTGAACTATAGTAAAGCTGTTTGATTTAGGACATCATTGTATTTCCCGATTGCGGCTTATACCTACGTAGCGTCACAGGACGCAATCCGCTGTACTTATGGCAACGAAAATGACGTGCAGTCCATCCATTTTAGCTATTGAGTAGTTTGATTTGTTACAGACTGACTCAGTTAGTGTCTAAGCGCCTGTGGTTTTAAAGAATCCAATAACTGAAACATGAAGCTGCTCATTATTGTCTGTTATGATGTACATATTTTGGTAGCTCCGTAAACCAGTTAATGTCATGCATTTATTTTTTGAAGCTCGTCTGTTTTCATTGATTGCATTTATACATCATAATGGCATTTGTGAAGAAACAACCTATTTTGTTTTAACTAAATCATTGCCACTAAAGGAAACAACTAATTACATGTGGCCTAATGAGGTGATGGTAACTTATTTAAAAGTTATCACCACCTAATGTGTTTAATAGGTTAAACAAATGTTACAATTATGTATACAAAATACATTTAAACAATTGGGCTTCATTTGAATAGATAAGCAAGTGGGATTTTAAAACGAAGTGAGGTTTAGATGTATACAAGAACGGAAATCCGCTTGTCAGTATTGTCTGTTATGATGTACATGTCTGTGCTCTGCGCATAGAGTCGCTGTTCTCCGTTTGGACGTCTTATGACGTCACAGTCAACGCTACATTTCCTCAGAGTTGACGCCACGAGCTGCGCGAGTGAACAGCTCCCGGTGCTGACATTGTGCTGTCGAATATTTCCGTCTTTTTTGCAAAATCTTGGACTTAGATTGGAGGATAAATACGTTGTATCAACGAGGACATCGCGACTATGAGCTGATGTACAAAGGTTATAGGAGACTAGCAGGTTCCTAAAACAATGGAGGCGAAATGTCATGTGAAGAGCTGGATGCGGTATGTGTTGATATATATTTTATTTGCTTCTATGACAGCAGTAGATTCAGTGACGCATTATTCAATACCCGAGGAGATGGAGGAAGGCTCAGTTGTCGCTAATTTAGCGACTGATCTGGGCCTAGACGTTAAGATGCTTTCCAAACGGATGATCCGACTCGAAGTCGTAGCGAACAGGAAATATCTGGACGTGAACAAAGAAACAGGAGATCTGTACATCGTGGAGAAGATTGACCGGGAATATCTTTGCACAACGAAGACATCGTGCTTTTTAAAATTGGAAGCTATTGTTGAAAACCCACAGCGTATATTCTACATTGAAGTAGAGATAATGGATATCAATGATAATACTCCGCATTTTAGGAGAGACACAATTCAACTAGATATTTTAGAGGCAACTCAAGCAGGCGAACGGTTCTCTGTGAATAACGCAGTTGATCCGGATGTGGGTTCGAACTCTGTGAAAACATATCATTTGAGCACTAGTGAGCATTTCGACATCGAAATTCAAACGGGGAGAGATGGTTCGAAGTTTGCCGACATAATTCTGAAACAAGAGCTAGACCGTGAAAAGCAGGCAGTTCATAATCTGATTCTCACCGCTGTAGATGGCGGCACACCGTCACGCACCGGCACAGCCAGCATTACCGTGCGGGTGTTAGACACTAATGACAACGCCCCACGGTTTGACAACGAGCACTATAGAGTTAAAATCATAGAAAACTCTCCGATTGGAAGCCTGGTGCTTCGTCTGAATGCAACAGACTTAGATGATGGATCTAATGCAGACATAGCATATATGTATAGTTTGTATACTCCAGAAATGACCCAAAACACATTCAATCTAAACTCCCACACGGGTGAGATAACAGTCAAAGGAGTACTGAACTATGAGGATTTTAATATTTATGACATGGAAGTGATAGCAACGGATAAAGGTGTGCCGGCCTTATCGTGGAAGTGCAACGTAACTGTTGTAGTGGAGGACATGAACGACAACCATCCCGAGATTTCAATCAAGTCATTTCAAAGTCCTGTCAAAGAAAACATAGAAGTAGACACAGTAATAGCTGTGGTGAGTGTTAGTGATAAAGACTCAGGGGACAATGGAGTAGTTCACATCAGTATTCCTGAAAATATGCCTTTCAAATTAAGGGAAACTTCTGATCATTATTTTGAGCTTGTTGTTTCAGAACCTTTAGACCGTGAGAAGGTTCCAGAATATGACATCACGTTTACAGTGACAGACAGAGGTTCTCCACCGTTATCTGATAATGAAACCATGACTTTAGAGCTACTGGATGTTAATGATAATGTTCCAACATTCCCTCAGTCTTTCTACACTATACGTGTAATGGAGAATAATGCTCCAGGAGCCTTGCTAGACTCTCTCACTGCGTTTGACCCAGATCTCCATGAAAACCAGTATCTAGTGTATTTCATCATAGAAAGGGAGATAGCCAACACCTCCATGTCCATGCTGTTCTCTATTAACCCAGAGAACGGTAAACTGTACGCTCTGAAGACTTTTGACTATGAGCTTGAAAAGGAGTTTGTTTTCCACATTGAGGCCAGAGACTCTGGGGTTCCTCCACTCAGCAGTAATGTTACTGTACACATCATTATTGTGGACCAGAATGACAACACTCCAGTCATAGTCTCTCCATGGCGCGCTCATGGTTCAGTGGTGGAGGAGAAGATCCCCAGATCAACGGATAAAGGCTCTATGGTTTCCAAGGTGATCGCTATCGACGGTGACTCCGTGTTGAACTCCAGGATTACCTACCAGTTTCTACAGGTGACGGACGCCACCTTGTTCAGTCTGGACCAATACAACGGAGAGATCCGGACGATGAGAATGTTCAGTTACAGAGATCCCCGTCTCCAACGTCTTGTTGTGGTGGCCAAGGACAACGGAGAGCCTGCTCTCTCTGCTACAGTTACTATCAAGCTGTCCACAGTGGAGACGGCGGTTAAGTCCTACTCTGACATGAGCGAAGTGCCCCTAGAGTACGACATCTTCTCAGACCTAAATCTGTATTTGGTCATCGGCCTGGGCTCCGTGTCCTTTCTCTTGCTGATCACCATATTGGTCACCATCGTTCTCAAGTGTCAGAAATCCAAGTCGGGCATAGCCGCTCCTCCCTGCAGGAACAGTGTGCTCAGTGAGAGGAACTCTACCATCGCAGATTCCACTCTGGTGTCCAACGACGCCTACTGGTACAGTCTGTTTCTAGCGGAGACCAGGAAAGGAAAGCTGGTGGTTAGACAGCCTGCACCAAAGGGCTCCAGGTACATAGTGTCCAGTTTACCACGGAGCACTGGACTCACCATGACTAGCGATTCAGCCCCCTCCACTCTGCAGGTGAGGACTACACCAAACATGATTTGTGTTATTCTGATTAATTGTAATATATAAGCTATTGGTTCTATGCACTATGAAACGTTTTTGCTCTTGATGTTGAGACTTGTCTTGCATTGTGCATCCTCAGAGAATACAAGTGCACTTGTAATTTAACATACGTGTTATTGTAACTAAATGACTATTGAAACAACTCAGTCAATCATCTTAAACCAAATTTTCTACTTAATATTGGATCAACAAAAGGGTACACTGCCATTGTTACTCATTCTTCATTGATTAGTATTGTACCTGTCTGAAGATATGAGGCTGGGTGGTAGAGTTGGTTGAGTGGACTTGCCACAAATGACCTATAGCACATCTGTCTATCTATAATTGTTAGATCTGAATTTGGTGAGGAATTGCAATTTATATTTGCAGTTGGGCAAGTTTCTTTTGGTGCGTATGCATGTTCTGTGCGTACAGAGTCGCTGTTTACCACTTTTACACGCATCATGACGTCACAGTCACCACGACATCACCTCTGAGTTGAAGCCACGAGCTGCGCGAGTGAACAGCTCTCGGTGCTGACATTGGGATGTCCACTATTGTGCTCTCTTTTGCAGGAATATCTGGTATTGTGACTTCAAACATGTTTGATTTGTGAGACATTTTATGAAAGCGGAATTTGTTAGCTTTAATACGGAGCATATTCACTCGAGAAACGACCGAGCCTATAGCGATGGAGGACATATTCCGTGGCAAAAACGCGACATGGTATGTTTCGATATTTTTGTTAATTTCGAATATGGCCTCTATAAATGCAGTGACTCATTATTCTATAAATGAAGAGATGGAGGAAGGCTCTATTGTTGCAAATTTGGCCTCTGATCTGGGCCTCGATCCTAAGACGCTCTCTGAACGGAATATGC
>CM051001.1:30676477-30766477 GCA_027704905.1 Muraenolepis orangiensis
CATGACTAGCGACTCAGCCCCCTCCACTCTGCAGGTGAGAGGTTCATTTGTATGAATTGTTTAGTGCATTGTCATAAAAAATGTATAATAATAATACAATACTACATATATATATACATATATATATATACATATATATATATTTATGTATACACACTTGCATTTTTGACAACGGTATGGATGTAAAACGGCCTGGTCCCGTCTGGTCATTGTTTCATGCCCAATTCAGACGGAGTGTGGCGCTGTTCTATCTCTCTCTCTCTTTTTTTCTCTCTCCCTCTCTCTATCTCTCTCGCTCTCTCTCTCGCTCTCTCTCTCGCTCGCTCTCTCTCTCTCGTTTTAAACACTCGGGTGTCAGACCTTTTTGTGTGTAGTCGGCCTGGATGGGTACAGAGACTGGCGTATTCAGTGAAATAGGCTTGTAGGCCTATGCGTTTTTGGATTCGTTCTTATTCACCGATTTAGAAAAACACCAAAACAAACGTTGTATCAGGGGCTTTGGATATAGATCCCAAAACAAATCCCTCGATCGAGAAATATGGACTATTGCATAATGGATTCATATACACGAATGCGGCTAAGAACAAGGTACGTCAGGAAAGCCATTGTTTTGATCGCTCTTTTACAATTGTCATCTGCAGTAACGCATTACTCCATACCTGAAGAATTGAAAGAGGGATCCGTTGTTGCCAATCTGGCAGCAGATCTGGACTTGGATGTTGAAACGCTGAGTAAAAGAAAGATGCGTCTGGACATTGTCGCAAACAAAAAATATTTGGACGTGAACAAAGAGACAGGCGAGCTGTATATTGTGGAAAAAATCGACAGGGAACATATTTGCACAACAAAGTCGTCAATTTCATGCTATTTAAAGCTAGAGGTCATACTTGAAAATCCCTTACGAATATTTAATATAGAATTGGAGATTTTGGATATAAACGACAATGCCCCACAATTCCGACGAGACGCAATACATTTGGACATTTCCGAGTCGACGTCAGTAGGGGAACGATTTTCCATGAGCAATGCAGTAGACCCCGATGTTGGAACGAATTCAGTCAAAACGTACTATTTAAGCGAAAGTGAACACTTTAATATCGAAATTCAAACTGGAAGAGATGGCTCTAAGTTTGCAGAATTGATATTGAAAGAGGCTTTAGACAGAGAGAAGCAGGCAGTGCATAACCTAGTTCTCAGCGCAGTGGACGGCGGCACACCCACCCGGTCTGGTACCGCCAGCGTGATTGTTCATGTTCTAGACATAAACGATAACACTCCTACATTTCGCAGAGAGGAATATAACATTACGGTCATGGAAAACGCTCCGATTGGAAGTCTCGTCGTCGAGCTTAATGCAACGGACATAGACGAGGGTTCAAACTCTGACATAACGTACTCGTATAGTCTTTACACCTCAGAGAAAACGCAAGAAACATTTCATCTCAATCCTTCGAATGGACAGCTTACTGTAAAAGGCATGTTAAACTATGAACATTTAAAAAGGTATGATATGGAAATAAAGGCCACGGACAAAGGGGCAAAAGCCTTATCAGGACAGTGCAAAATAATAATTATAGTAGAAGACATGAATGACAATCACCCAGCGATATCTATTAAATCGTTTCAGAGTCCAGTCAAAGAGAACGTAGAATTAGGCACTGTGATAGCAGTGGTTAGTGTCAGTGATAACGATTCTGGGGATAATGGCAAAGTTGATCTTAGAATTCCTGATAATTTACCATTTAAACTAAAGGAATCATCAGGAAATGTCTTTGAGTTAGTTGTTTCTGAATCACTAGACCGAGAAAAAGCTCCAGAATATGACATCACGTTTACAGTGACAGACAGAGGTTCTCCACCGTTATCTGATAATGAAACCATGACTTTAGAGCTACTGGATGTTAATGATAATGTTCCAACATTCCCTCAGTCTTTCTACACTATACGTGTAATGGAGAATAATGCTCCAGGAGCCTTGCTATACTCTCTCACTGCGTTTGACCCAGATCTCCATGAAAACCAGTATCTAGTGTATTTCATCATAGAAAGGGAGATAGCCAACACCTCCATGTCCATGCTGTTCTCTATTAACCCAGAGAACGGTAAACTGTACGCTCTGAAGACTTTTGACTATGAGCTTGAAAAGGAGTTTGTTTTCCACATTGAGGCCAGAGACTCTGGGGTTCCTCCACTCAGCAGCAATGTTACTGTACACATCATTATTGTGGACCAGAATGACAACACTCCAGTCATAGTCTCTCCATGGCGCGCTCATGGTTCAGTGGTGGAGGAGAAGATCCCCAGATCAACGGATAAAGGCTCTATGGTTTCCAAGGTGATCGCTATCGACGGTGACTCCGTGTTGAACTCCAGGATTACCTACCAGTTTCTACAGGTGACGGACGCCACCTTGTTCAGTCTGGACCAATACAACGGAGAGATCCGGACGATGAGAATGTTCAGTTACAGAGATCCCCGTCTCCAACGTCTTGTTGTGGTGGCCAAGGACAACGGAGAGCCTGCTCTCTCTGCTACAGTTACTATCAAGCTGTCCACAGTGGAGACGGCGGTTAAGTCCTACTCTGACATGAGCGAAGTGCCCCTAGAGTACGACATCTTCTCAGACCTAAATCTGTATTTGGTCATCGGCCTGGGCTCCGTGTCCTTTCTCTTGCTGATCACCATATTTGTCACCATCGTTCTCAAGTGTCAGAAATCCAAGTCGGGCATAGCCGCTCCTCTCTGCAGGAACAGTGTGCTCAGTGAGAGGAACTCTACCATCGCAGATTCCACTCTGGTGTCCAACGACGCCTACTGGTACAGTCTGTTTCTAGCGGAGACCAGGAAAGGAAAGCTGGTGGTTAGACAGCCTGCACCAAAGGGCTCCAGGTACATAGTGTCCAGTTTACCACGGAGCACTGGACTCACCATGACTAGCGACTCAGCCCCCTCCACTCTGCAGGTGAGGACTCCATCAAACAATAACTTCTATATTTAATAATTGATATCTAATAATTCTGATGAGTTACAACATATTTTGGTAGCTCTGTAAACCATTCAATATCATGCATTTCTTTTTTAAAGCTCATCAATTTCATTTAATTACATTTTTGCATCATAATGGCATTTGTGCAGAAACAATGTACTTTTTTGGTTTTATACTAAATCATTGACACTAAAGGAAACAATTATAACTAGGGCTGTCAAATGATTTAAACAAATCAAATTAATGACATGCTTTTTGATTAATTAATCTAAATTAATCGCAAATCAATAACATATCAATATTTGCTATGAGAAGCATTTTCAACTATTTCAATTCAAATGGATTTTGCTCGATGAGTGAATCAATGAATATACATTATACAGTCAACTTTAAATCTCTTTTATTTCCCATACATTGTCGTTCATTGATCATCAGGCCACAATTGTAAACACACAATAGGCTAAAATTCCCTTTGACCTCATTTCCTCAGAATTTTACAATATCTGCATGACAGAATAAACACCAACAAATAAAACATGTCTGTGGCCACATAGGCCATAACAGTTTGATTTATCAACATGAACATGAACAGTAACGGACCTAACAATAGGCTGAGACAAACCAGCTTGTTTACGTTCTCAGAGCCCAAGAGTGCCCTCTTCTTTTGAACTAGTTCTTCATTAGAACTATAGTAAAGTTCTTATTTTGAACTATAGTAAAGTTCATCTTAAGTTCTTCTTTTGAGCTATAGTTAAGTTCTTCTTTGGATAGTAGGCCTTAAGTTCTATATAGTACATTTCTTCTTTTGAACTAAAGCTGTTGGATTTAGGACGTCATTGCATTTTCCGATGGCGGCTTATACGATGCGTCACACGACGCAATCCTCCGTACTCATGTCAACGAAATTGACTTGCAGTCCATTGCAGTACATTTTAGCGTTTGAGTTGTTTGATTTGTCACAGCTATAGACTGACTCAGTTTGCGTCTGAGCCTCTGTGGTTTTGATGAATACAAGAAGGGAAACACGAAGATGTACATCTTTTGGTAGCTCCATAAACCAGTCAATGTCATCCATTTAATTTTTTGAAGCTGGTCTATTTTCATTCATTGCATTTATACATAATGAGCACTGGACTCACCATGACTAGCGACTCAGCACCCTCCACTCTGAAGGTGAGGACTACATCCAACAATTCACTTTGCTTGTGTGATGAATTTAATGGATTACCCGTTCTTTCCCCGTATACATGTTGAGCATTAGGTTTTAAAAACATTTTGTTGAGGATCTTTTTGCATTGATGCTTATTCCAATATTGTCGTCAGACTAATGAGGTATAATAAATCCAAATAAGCAATGGTATTGAATTTGAAATGATGGTCCAGTCCATACTAATTGTGCGTAAAGCTTAATCCTACCTATGTAGGCCTACACAGTATGTGTGTCATATGCACAATTAAGAACATATTCTTTACGTAACTTAGCATTATTCCCTCTTACTTCATTGACTCCATTTGCACTAGATAGTTTTGTCGTTTCATGTGGTTTTGCCTTCTTACACAATTTATTGATTTCTTACGAAATTAACAAAACAACTTTGAGATTCATATATGTTTGAAAGATGCTATTCAGACGAGCGTAGTTAACAATATATATATAGACTGTAGCCCTCTGTCTTTAATAGGCCTATTTCATCTCCGTTAAACCTAGGCCTAATATTAGTATTTCCTTTTTTTCTTCTAAATGATGGCATACAAACGAATGCCGTCGTCGGCCAAAGACAGGATATGTTCAAGTCCCTTTCGCTTAGTGTGGCTGCGCAGTGGGACATTGTCCTACACTCTGACGTGTCTCCTCCCGTCATCTGGTTTGTTGGTAGAGGATCAGGTGGTGCGAGATCCTAGGCTGGTTTGCTATAGGGCGTAATCTACGAACGACTTGGACCAAAGCACACAAACGGTGGCGGCTGATGTACGAAATTATAGGCCTAACTGGTTTCTGGACGTATTCGCCTGGTTAGCATATTGAATATATCAGCATTGACAGAATATACAACAATGGAATTATGTACCACTTCAGATGCATGGAGAAGGTACGTCTTCATTTCCTTTGTGTTGTGTGTCGTTCTTCGTGGGACGATGGCCGTCACTCACTATTCGGTTCCCGAGGAAAATGAAGAGGGTTCAGTCGTCGCCAATCTAGCCACGGATTTGGGGATCGATATAAAAAATATAGGTAGAAGGAAGATGCGGCTTGATGTAATCGGCAACAAGAAATATGTCGATGTGAATAAAGACACCGGTGAACTATTTATTGTGGAAAAGATGGACCGAGAACATTTGTGTTCTTCCAAGTCGACATGCTTTATAAAAATGGAAGTCGTTTTAGAAAATCCGGTACGAATTTTCAACATCGAATTGGAGGTTATGGATATAAATGACAATGCGCCACATTTTAGAAGGGACATTATAAACATAGACATTTCGGAATCTACCGCAGTTGGAGAGCGGTTGTCTTTAAGCAATGCGGTGGACGTGGATGTGGGAATAAACTCCGTTAAGACCTATCATATAAGCCAGAGTGAGTTTTTCGACATTGATATTCAGTCAGGAAGAGATGGCTCCAAATTCGCAGATCTCATGTTGAAGACAACACTAGACCGAGAGCAGCAGGCTGTCCACAACCTGGTACTTACTGCCTTTGACGGCGGAGCGCCTACACGCTCCGGTACAGCCAATATTATTATACGTGTGCTCGATACAAATGACAACGCCCCTAAATTCGACAAAGATGTCTATAACATTGATGTAATGGAAAATTCCCCAATTGGAAGCTTGGTGGCGAAACTTAACGCTTCGGACCTGGACGAGGGAACAAATTCGGATTTGACATATTCCTTTAGTTTGTACACAACCGAAAAAGCACAGAACACATTCAGTTTAAACCCAAAGAGTGGTGAAATTACAGTCAAAGGGATGATTAATTATGAGGATTCCCAAATCTATAACATGGAAGTCATTGCAACGGATAATGGGGCTAACTCTTTGTCAGGACAATGTAAAGTAACAGTTTCAGTTGCAGACATGAATGACAATCATCCAGAGATTTCTATCAAATCCTTTCAAAGTCCCATAAAGGAGAATATAGAATTAGATACGGTGATTGCAGTCATTAGCCTCAGTGATAAAGACTCAGGTGACAATGGAAAAGTAGATCTAAATATTCCAGAGAACATCCCTTTCACCCTGAGAGAATCTTCAGATAATTATTTTGAGTTGGTACTTTCAGAGCCACTGGATCGTGAAAAGGTGAATGAATATGACATCACTTTCATCGTTACCGATAGAGGCTCTCCAATGTTATCTGATAATGTAACGGTGACCATAGAGTTATTGGACATTAATGATAACGTTCCAAAATTCCCTCAGTCTTTCTACACTATACGTGTAATGGAGAATAATGCTCCAGGAGCCTTGCTCGATTCTCTCACTGCGTTTGACCCAGATCTCCATGAAAACCAGTATCTAGTGTATTTTATCATAGAAAGGGAGATAGCCAACACCTCCATGTCCATGCTGTTCTCTATTAACCCAGAGAACGGTAAACTGTATGCTCTGAAGACTTTTGACTATGAGCTTGAAAAGGAGTTTGTTTTCCACATTGAGGCCAGAGACTCTGGGGTTCCTCCACTCAGCAGTAATGTTACTGTACACATCATTATTGTGGACCAGAATGACAACACTCCAGTCATAGTCTCTCCATGGCGCGCTCATGGTTCAGTGGTGGAGGAGAAGATCCCCAGATCAACGGATAAAGGCTCTCTGGTTTCCAAGGTGATCGCTATCGACGGTGACTCCGTGTTGAACTCCAGGATTACCTACCAGTTTCTACAGGTGACGGACGCCACCTTGTTCAGTCTGGACCAATACAACGGAGAGATCCGGACGATGAGAATGTTCAGTTACAGAGATCCCCGTCTCCAACGTCTTGTTGTGGTGGCCAAGGACAACGGAGAGCCTGCTCTCTCTGCTACAGTTACCATCAAGCTGTCCACAGTGGAGACGGCAGTTAAGTCCTACTCTGACATGAGCGAAGTGCCCCTAGAGTACGACATCTTCTCAGACCTAAATCTGTATTTGGTCATCGGCCTGGGCTCAGTGTCCTTTCTCTTGCTGATCACCATATTGGTCACCATCGTTCTCAAGTGTCAGAAATCCAAGTCGGGCATAGCCGCTCCTCCCTGCAGGAACAGTGTGCTCAGTGAGAGGAACTCTACCATCGCAGATTCCACTCTGGTGTCCAACGACGCCTACTGGTACAGTCTGTTTCTAGCGGAGACCAGGAAAGGAAAGCTGGTGGTTAGACAGCCTGCACCAAAGGGCTCCAGGTACATAGTGTCCAGTTTACCACGGAGCACTGGACTCACCATGACTAGCGACTCAGCCCCCTCCACTCTGCAGGTGAGACAACTCGTATTTGTTTTTAGTTGTTTCTGTGCTGTATAATAACTAATGAATATTGGTATGGTGGCTCAACCTGCAAGTGTGCTGCTGACCATGTAAGCAGCTTTGATTCTTACCCGTGGTTGATACATCTAATTCCATATATCCTAACCTTAATTGCTGTGTACAGTTGTTCTTCTCCGTAAGGCAACGTGACCAAAACAACAAAGTTATTTAATTACTTGACTGATACTTTTATCCAAAGCAACATCCGATTAAGGCTTGACTTTTATAAATATATATATGATATATGTATATAAAATCATCAGAGCAACTACACAAAATATATCTGCAACATTGTTTCTAAAAAAACAACAACAAACTAGCTATAGGAATCAGAACAGAAGGTTAGTAGTTTTGTTGTTGTAGTGAAATGTATAGTAGTTAATGCATCCACAAAGTAAGATAGGTTCTAAATTCTACAGAGGTCACAAAGAGGTATCCAGAGGTTTATTGAAACACAAAGTCTGTATTGGTTCCTTGCAGTGAAGGCAGTGCTACATTAGTGAACCTCAGAGGATGGGCAGGAAGAGAACGATAATGTGGGTTGGTGCAGATCCCGATAGTGGCCAACCATATGGATCTGAACACCATGCAGCCTGTGGAGAGAAGTGTAGAGGGGAGTGAAGTGTGTGTGTGTAGGTTGGTTGAACCCCAGGTGCAGTGTGAATGCTGTGTCGAGGAACCACACACTGGTAGTGAAGCCATCAGGCCATCACAGCCTGAAAGCCGAGCGGACTTGTTTTCGGTTTAGTTTTTTCTTCTTTCATATTCACCTTGCAAATGAATTGACTACTGTCCATCAGCATGCTATTATTAAACACTCCTCCGAAGTCTCCTGCATTCCATTGAAAATACAGGGCATTTTTTAAGTTGAACCTATTTTCCCTTTAACAACTATTTTGCTTTGATTTATTTGTAGTACTCTTTTTACTGCAGCAGTCACTATTGCTTCAACATATTCGTATAGGTGCTATAGGTACAAGAGCCGTTTAAGCATCTCACAGCTCTATGAGGATATCTGTTCTGGTGGCCTGTGGTCATGCCTTTATGAGATTTATGTAGATTTTAGACTGCTTCAGGCTAATTTCTGACCAATCAGGGCGTCTCTTCCCTGAGTGGCGTAATCCCTCTGGCCTGTCAATCACAGGGGTGTGAATGAGACAGGGAGCAGAGAGGGAGTGGACTTCATCACTTTTCTTCTGCCATAAGAATGAAAAAATCCAGACACAGACAAAGAGAAAAAGGCTAAATCAAATTTTGGTGATGGCTTGTGAGAAAGTTACATAGTGCAGGTTTATGTATGTTACATATATGGTATATTGTGTTACCATGTGACAAGACTTTTTTTGCACAAGGAATCCCAGCATATTACTTTCACACTGAGGGACTCATCATTAGCCCATGTCATTAGACCTGCATATGTCACCTTTTCAATAACAAATGAGAGTTTGAGAAGTGGAGGTTATCAACAAGGTCCTGCTTAAAACTTGAATGATTCATTCAAATACCGAGCTGGTCTGCAGAGAAACTTTTTATTTTTTACCAGACTCAGGACAATAGTACTTTCACTTTGTGGACACTCCTCAAGTTTTAAACCAATCGTATTAGTTAGCTAGTTGCTATGAATGTCTGCCAATATTTTGGACATGTCGTCGCCTGGCATTTTTTCCCGGATTTCCATCCTGTGTTCTAGCCTGGTCGCCACATACTTTGTTTCCAACACATTTTGCTGTTGCACAACCTCCAGAGCTAACACACATTAGTGGCACAAGATATTAAAGATGACATTATATTCAGAAGTCACCTCATATGACTAGTGTTTCTCAACAGGTACTCATATAGCTTCCTAGGCAAAATACTGTTTATATTCATCCTATATGTATCGTAAAAATCTCCCATACACATATTGAAACTGTTGTTACGTGCCCCCCCCCTCCCCCATCTGGTCTCTACATGGCCCCCCTCCACCCATCTTGTCTCTCCGTGCCCCCCCCCCTCCCCATCTTGTTTCTCCGTGCCCCCCCCTCCCCCATCTTGTCTCTTCGTGCCCTCCCCCCTCTTGTCTCTTCGTGCCCTCCCCCCTCTTGTCTCTTCGTGCCCTCCCCCCTCCCACATCTTGTCTCTCTGTGCCCCCCCCTCCCACATCTTGTCTCTCTGTGCCCCCCCCTCCCCCATCTTGTCTCTCCGTGCCCCCCCCCCTCCCCCATCTTGTCTCTCTGTGCCCCCCCCTCCCCCATCTTGTCTCTCTGTGCCCCCCCCCTCCCCCATCTTGTCTCTCTGTGCCCCCCCCCCTCCCCCATCTTGTCTCTCCGTGCCCCCCCCTCCCCCATCTTGTCTCTCTGTGCCCCCCCCCCTCCCCCATCTTGTCTCTCTGTGCCCCCCCCCCTCCCCCATCTTGTCTCTCCGTGCCCCCCCCCTCCCCCATCTTGTCTCTCCATGCCCCCTCCCCCTCCATGCTGATGAGCAACAGCTGTAACTTCCACCAAGCAGTAGTCTCACTTACTTTGAAGAGTTTTCTTTGGAATAAGTCAGATAGACTGGACTTTCTGAACTCATTACAGTGGCTGCACTGTTCTGCACTGTACTGCACTGTATTGATGATGCTGCTGCACTACTGGCACTTTAACACGCTTTTAAATGCTTTCTGCACAATTCTACATATATGTAGAATTGTGATATGTACATATCATCCTTTAGTCACTTTTATGTTCATTTTTATTGTGTATATTATTTTATATAATATTCTGTTTTGGAAATGTATTCTGCAGGAGGGAATGGGGAGTACGCATATCATTGTACTTGTTGCAAATGGCAAATCAAAAACTTGAAGGATATGCTTGTGCAAAACCACAGCAAAGGTTTATCTATAGCATTGCCACAGCCACAGGAAACGGACTGTTCCTTCAAATGTTTACACATTAAGAAAGAAGTGCATTGTTATACTTGATGTGTTGTCAACATGCCATACAGTGAGGAGGTCTTGATATGCTGTTTCTAGAGGGTTTATAAACCCCTCCGATGCTGGAACAGTGTATTGTTACCTAGTATTGGTGTTGAGTTCTGTCAGGGTCCTGCGTGTTCTGGAAGCAAAAGCAGTATGTGTGAGCTCCTCTATCTACGTACGTCTTATAGTAGCGGTAGTTGTCTTCGTAAGTGAAACAGACAAACAAACCATCCTCGCTTACTTCATCGCTCATCTAGTTTAGTCAGTTGGGGGCTCTATAGGTAATATGCAAATTGACTAGAATGTAAAGTGGCAGAAAAAAAAGGACAAAGTGAACAATACAGACTACTTATTGAACAATGATGTGTCAAGGTGACCCCCCCCCCCCACACACACACACACACACACATACACAGACCCCCGCCCCCACACACTCACACTACACAGATGCGCTCTCTCTCTCTCTCTCTCTCTCTCTCTCTCTCTCTCTCTCTCTCTCTCTCTCTCTCTCTCTCTCTCTCTCTCTCTCTCTCTCTCTCTCTCTCTCTCTCTCTCTCTCCTCTCTCCTCCGCTCTCCTCTCCCCACCCCCCCCCACTCTCTCTCTCTCTCTCTCTCTCTCTCTCTCTCACACCCACCACACACACACAGACCCCCCCCACACATACCATACAGATGCTAACACACACCACACACCCACCACCACAGATCGCTAACACACACACACACACACACACCACACTTTAGGGTTTGCAATTTAGGGATGCTGTACATCTTTGCAGTAGATGTACAGTAAGCTATGTGATATCGTGACTTTATATTAGACCGTTGTTCATTCTTCTCAACCCCTCTCACGGCACGCAGGACCCACGTTGTTACGTTGCGAGTACGCATCGATGATGTCATAACCGTTGTGACCATTTCCCGTGGGCAGGTAGGGGTATATTCTACCGGCTGATTCCATTTGGACACCTCGGATTTATTTTAAGGTTAGACGCTGTGGTTTAAGACAAGACGGACATTAGCGGTCTCCCACTGGACGAGTCATACTACCTATCTGATAACCATGGCGCGCCTTGAGCTTCGGTCATTTGGGTTACGGTACGTGTCACCGTGTATGATTGTGTTGGCTATAATGGCCACAGCCTCTGCTGTTACGCATTATTCGATTCCTGAGGAAATGGAGGAACACGCAGTTGTTGCAAATTTAGCTTCTGATTTGGGGCTAGATGCCAGAACGCTGTATGAGAGAAGAATGCGAATAGATGGAGTGGCCAACAAAAAGTTTATTGATATCAACATGGATACGGGGGAGCTGTTCATTTTGGAAAAAATTGATAGGGAATCGTTTTGTCCATTAGGACACGACGACGTGTTTTCTTAAACTGGATGCAGCGATCGAAGACCCCATACGTATGTTTAACATCGAGATAGAAATATTGGATATTAACGACAATGCACCTCATTTTAGAAGGGAAACGATGCACTTGGATATATCCGAAACGAGCCCGATTGGAGAGAGGTTTTCTTTGAATAACGCGATAGACCCCGACATGGGAGCGAATTCTGTCCAGGATTACCGCTTGAGCTCAAGCGAACATTTCGCGATTGAAATTCAAACGGGGAGAGACGGGTCGAAGTTTGCGGACTTGATTCTTAAAAAGGCTTTGGATAGGGAGGCCCAAGCCGTCCATCGTCTCGTCCTCACCGCTGTGGACGGGGGCGTCCCGGCGCGCTCCGGGACGGCCAACATCGTGGTTCGGGTCCTGGACGTCAACGACAACGCCCCGTCGTTCGACAAGGACAACTACACAATAGGTTTGATGGAAAACTCGCCGATGGGAAGTTTAGTTATCAAAGTGAACGCCACCGATCGAGATGAAGGCTCAAACTCGGCAATCGTTTACTCGTATAGTTTGTACACATCAGAGAAAACGCAAAACACGTTTAGTTTGAATCCAGATTCAGGTGAGGTCAGAGTGAAGGAGATGATCAACTATGAAGACTTGCACATATATGATATGGAGATTATTGCCACAGATAAAAGCCCTAAACCATTGACTGGTAAGTGTAAAGTGAAAATATTAGTAACAGATATGAATGACAATCACCCAGAAATCTCTATAAAGTCTTTTCAAAGTCCAATCAAAGAAAATGCTCAAATTGACACAGTCGTAGCAGTTGTAAGTGTTAGCGATACAGATTCAGGTGATAATGGCATTGTTGACCTTAAGATTCCTGCTTCTATGCCATTTAAACTGAGAAAAACCTCTGATAACTACTTTGAATTGTTAATTTCAGAACCTTTAGACCGGGAGAAGGTTCCAGAATATGACATCACATTTATAGTGACAGACAGAGGTTCTCCACCATTATCTGATAATGAAACCATGACTTTAGAGTTATTAGACATTAATGATAATGTTCCAACATTCCCTCAGTCTTTCTACACTATACGTGTAATGGAGAATAATGCTCCAGGAGCCTTGCTAGACTCTCTCACTGCGTTTGACCCAGATCTCCATGAAAACCAGTATCTAGTGTATTTCATCATAGAAAGGGAGATAGCCAACACCTCCATGTCCATGCTGTTCTCTATTAACCCAGAGAACGGTAAACTGTACGCTCTGAAGACTTTTGACTATGAGCTTGAAAAGGAGTTTGTTTTCCACATTGAGGCCAGAGACTCTGGGGTTCCTCCACTCAGCAGTAATGTTACTGTACACATCATTATTGTGGACCAGAATGACAACACTCCAGTCATAGTCTCTCCATGGCGCGCTCATGGTTCAGTGGTGGAGGAGAAGATCCCCAGATCAACGGATAAAGGCTCTATGGTTTCCAAGGTGATCGCTATCGACGGTGACTCCGTGTTGAACTCCAGGATTACCTACCAGTTTCTACAGGTGACGGACGCCACCTTGTTCAGTCTGGACCAATACAACGGAGAGATCCGGACGATGAGAATGTTCAGTTACAGAGATCCCCGTCTCCAACGTCTTGTTGTGGTGGCCAAGGACAACGGAGAGCCTGCTCTCTCTGCTACAGTTACCATCAAGCTGTCCACAGTGGAGACGGCGGTTAAGTCCTACTCTGACATGAGCGAAGTGCCCCTAGAGTACGACATCTTCTCAGACCTAAATCTGTATTTGGTCATCGGCCTGGGCTCCGTGTCCTTTCTCTTGCTGATCACCATATTGGTCACCATCGTTCTCAAGTGTCAGAAATCCAAGTCGGGCATAGCCGCTCCTCCCTGCAGGAACAGTGTGCTCAGTGAGAGGAACTCTACCATCGCAGATTCCACTCTGGTGTCCAACGACGCCTACTGGTACAGTCTGTTTCTAGCGGAGACCAGGAAAGGAAAGCTGGTGGTTAGACAGCCTGCACCAAAGGGCTCCAGGTACATAGTGTCCAGTTTACCACGGAGCACTGGACTCACCATGACTAGCGACTCAGCCCCCTCCACTCTGCAGGTATGAATCATGAGGCTCACACCTTAATCTCAATTATAGGATATGTTGATGTGAGCTATTTTGAGTCTGACTCAGTTAAAAATAGAGCTATGCAAACATTTTCCAATTGTGAATTGAAAGACTCAGTTGAATTACGTTTGTACGTCATATTCATCATATCTGCCGTTGTGATGTGCATTACCACTTTTTAAGGTATATATTGAAGTTTTGTTGAACTTTATGTAATCAACGTGCTTTTCACAACAGCTCATTCAAGACTTTCCAGCTTCAAGTTGTTGTTTTTATGGCTTTAGAGGGTCGGAAGAAAACATTGTGGTGTTGCAGCCTCAGTTACAGAGAAAAGGAGTCTATGGCAGCAAGTTATCCTTTAGCGAAACTGTAACTTTCTGTCAATTTGATTCATATATTTAGTATAAATGCCAGGGATCCATACAAAGAGGTATATTTGGTTCTTATTTATTTGGCCTGTATTCTGTTTTAGTTAGTGATTCGTTGGAATTACAAAGTTTTAAAAGAAAGATTATTACTATCATGCACTTCATATACTCAATTTATAATTATCTGTTGTCTACTTTCTTGTAATCAATCTAAAATCTGCATACAACTTGCATTGTTTGTGTGGATATTCTTTAAGCCAACCATGGGCATGTGCACCTACATCTGTCTTTGTTTATAACAGAGGGTATGTGATTGTACTGTGCTGTAGGGAATTTATTTAGGTTCTGGCACACTGCAGAGAACACTGCAGAGGCCAGCTCTCTTCCTCTCTCTCCCCATCGCTCAGCAGTGATGGGGAGGGCGGGCCTGCAGCCTGGAACGCTGTCTGTGTAGTAATAAGAAGCTTGCTATTTCTTCTCATCACTAATATCATGGTACCTAGGCGATTGTCGATGTCTTTCAAGGTGAATGTCAGTAAACGTCCCCTTCCTTAACCTGTCATCTAACCTTTGCTTTTTTCCTATCAAAGGTGGTTAGGAGGGTAAGTATTGAAGACAAATATTATTGACATTTTCAGAGAAGAAAATGCTTTTATATATATATATATATATATATATATATATATATATATATATATATATATATATATATCACATGATACTAACAGTCTTGCCTTTCCAGAATGACATACACTGTCCAACCTGCTAACTAAGAGCAGGTTACTAGTGTGAAGGTTCACTCGTCAGCGCTAGGTTTAGATAATGCAGGGGCGACTCTCGGTCCAGCATCACATGTACTGGAGCTACCAAACGATAAACCAAAGACAATACAACTGACTCAATCTATTGATGATGCTTTATAAAATACTCTCCACATAAACAAGCTATAATCCAAACCTGTCATGTGTCGCCTGTAGTATATTTAACCGATCAGAGTTCCCTTTTGTCTTTAAAATCAACTGACCAGTAAAGTGGTTGTTGTGTTTGTCTTTCTAAGTATCCCAAGTGAAGGACAACCACCCTGCAGCTGGAGGTATGTAGCAGCCTCACGTACGTGTTCTGAGTGTGGTTTTTGTTTTGTGACATTCTGTTTTATTTCATGATTATCATTAATTGTTCGCTCAACCAGAGTGCACATAAAGTCGCAGTAAAGTGCATGGTAATCTATCATTTACAGTGGTCAAAATAAGATGTCAATTTATAATTATTATTTTTTATTTCATTTGGGGTTATAGCTTTAATTTCGGCAAGAGGCTCCGCCTCCCTGTGTCTTTGCCATTCTATTGTGATTGCCATTCTATATCTGTCATCATTATGTTATCTTCTTACAAAATGGTGTCACCTCCCTGTCACCAGAGTATTTTGTTGTAATGACCTTTTGTTGACACATTACTATTTAAAATTAATTAAAATAATTTAAAATTTATATTGGCATTAAGTAAATAAATGATATAAATAATAATCAGAGGAAAATGTAGTCCTGGGTATATGTGGGTCCTGATCACTCGTCCTCGATCCTGAACACTCGTCCTCGATCAGACCCTGAGCCATTCACTGCTCCATTCACTAATCACTTTAATATCACATTTTCTATCAAATGAAATATCTCCCAAATGAAATCTCTGTTTTAATAAAAGGACAGGGGCAGCAGTAGTTCAGGAGGAAGGTTGCTGGTTTGATCCCCAGGCTCCTCCTTTGCAAAGTGTTGAGGTGTCCGTGAGCAAGACACCCTAACCCTAACTGCTCCTGACGAGTTGGCTGTCACCTTGCATGGCTGACACCATCATCGGTGGATGAATGTGTGTATGAATGGATGAACATGGCATGACTTGTGAAACGCTATATAAAAAGCAGTCCATTTACCATGACTATACGCCGCAATGACACAGCCAAAGCATGATACACCCAATGCATGTGATACAAGTCCAGCTGTGCTTGCGTTATAATAGATGCCTGTATGTGTGACTAGCGTGTGGTATGTGGCTAGACGCAAATTACATGATATGTACTTGAACGCGTCTGTGAGACCCTGAGGCTGGGAGTCGAGAGGACGTGAGGACGAGGATGTGTGTGAGAGCCCATCTCACACACATTAGCATGGATTCTTCCCTCCACCTCCCGCATGCCCCCCGTCAAGCGGCAGTCCGCTACTGCGTGCGTGTGTGTGTGTGTGTGTGTGTGTGTGTGTGTGTGTGTGTGTGTGTGTGTGTGTGTGTGTGTGTGTGTGTGTGTGTGTGTGTGTGTGTGTGTGTGTGTGTGTGTGTGTGTGTGTGTGTGAGCACAACCCTCTGTGTTATAACGATCCCCCTTTCTGTGTCTTCGTTCTCTGCAGGCGTCCACCACCACCACCACCACCAGCAGTAGCAGTTCCTTGTGAAGGCAGCAAGGTACTGCCGACCAGTCCACCAGAGGGAGAGAAGGGGAGAGAGAATGAGAGAGAGAGGATGAAGGGCTGAGCTATCCTCCAACCCCCCCCCCCCCCGCCCACCCCACCCACGTCCTCATAAGTACATCACACATACGTGATACTCCGATCTTGATCCAAAGCTTCACCCCCCCCCCCCCCCCCTTGTGTATCCTGCTCAACGACTAATGGTAATCGCCGTCCCCCTTTTTTTCTAACACTCTTATTGTTGACCTTCTTGAAAACCCACAATATGTTCTCTATAAGCACACGAAGCTGAACCAATCAACTTGAGCATGCATGATCACAAGCTCCGTGGCCATATAAGACTTTAGTCCTACTGTAAATGAGACTGTACAGGAAGCTCAACTGGACAATGTTGGAACTGCCTTCGAAAGACCCTATGGGAGACATTCCCCTGCGAGAGAAATTTTGATCACCGTGTATATGCCCCCTGCCCCCCCCCCCCCCCCACTGCTGTATTATAGCACTTCTGCTAAATGCTAAGCCGTAAATAGCACAGGCTTCAACGACATAATATATTAGTGCAAGTTCTTAGCTATTGGTGTGGTGTCGTGGTGATAGATTTGGGTATGCTCTATATTTGATGTTGTGTACTAGGCCCCAATAGCTCGGTGTTTGAAGCCCTCGCACATTTTGAAATTCACCAGCCAACAAATATTGAGGCTCTTTATTTTTTTACTTTTTGCCCTGCATGTCGTTTTGAAGTGCTTTTGTAACTTTCTTTTGTGGCCCAGTCTGGACCACAATGTCTGATTGTTAAGTCTGATTGTTAAGATAAAAGGTGCTGTTGAGTTTGATTGGACAACAACTAAATGCTAACGTAAGGGTATGCAAGAGACCCAAAGGACTTGACAGTAAAAGGGATTCTGGAAACAGTTTAATGGTTCTTGTGTGATGCCATGTATGACTGCAAGTGTTGGTGCATTATGAACATATTGACAACATAATGACCACAGTAAACAAAGTATGCAATGCCAATTAGAAATATACTGGACTCACTTTGCCAAATGGAATTCTTTGTGCCTACAAATTTTCAATGAGCACAACGGAGTTCCCATTGGAGTTACAAGGGTCTGATCAAATTCGTTTTTTAACCAAATTATTATTATAACAACGCTGGTATTTAATCACTGGTATTCAAACAAACAACCAAGCCTTATATTTGGTTTCAATAACTTGTTATTACAGACAAACAGTTTTGATCAGTGTTCTTCATAATATAAATTCATGTGTCTATCTTCAACAATCTGTTTTCGTTTTTACCAAACATGGAAATTATTGTGCAATGAACTGTCTGGTACCTGTGTTTGCAACATAATGTTCTGAAATCAGTTGGCTAACCTTCTGAGATAAACTCTGAAGTGATTTATATTAAATTCATTGCACAATAAAATAATATTCTGTTTAACAGTAGATACATGCTTTTGTACATTGTCCTTTTAAAACGTACACTATCTAGTACTAATAGAGTGTGATCATATTGTATGCTATGGTAATAATATGAGTATAATACTACAGAAAACGAGATGCTTATTGATATATTACTGAGTGCAATCTGTCAAATAGGTACATACAGGTTCAGCTGAAATATCAATCTTGTGAGAAATCCGCTGATTTACACCAATAAAGCCGTGCTGAGATCCCGGTGTGAATGTGGTCATTCCATACAAGTGTCTAACGTTGTTTATCCTACTTCATCCACCATGCTGGACGTTGGTATTGAACCCGCGGACTCCTGGAGCACACGTCATCCCTCTGTGTTTGCTACATGAAGACTAAGATGAGAGATGTGATCGCCTACCATTGTATCCGTTCAAATTAGGTAGCTGTAGTCCGTGTTATTGTACCAAAGCATTGGGTGAGATTAAGGAAAGCCTGTGGTTTAATTAGGCTATTGTCTCCCTTTTCTCTGACACTCACCGTTTGTTGTGCAGTTTGCCAGGTGATGAAGACATGTTAGTCCTCCATGTGCATCCCATGTCTGTTCCCAGGCTGAGTGCCTATTCAAATGCTATTTTTTTAATAAGGTCATAAAGCTACACTAATCACTAATACAACATCTGATACAGAACAATACGACATGGTAGTGATGCTGAGAATTGAACTATATGATTACTTTTCATTAGCCACATATTCATATATCATCTGAATGTTTTTTATAACCAGCATTTACCAGAGACCAGTAATATCTAAGCCTGGCCTATAGTATATCATTTTTATAGCCTAAAATGATGGATGAGGATATATGGTCTCACTTATGGATATAAGTGTTATTTAACCACATAGCGATATTTATGAATATGTTTGAAGAGAGAGAGAGAGAGAGAGAGAGAGAGAGAGAGAGAGAGAGAGAGAGAGAGAGAGAGAGAGAGAGAGAGAGAGAGAGAGAGAGAGAGAGAGAGAGAGAGAGAGAGAGAGAGAGGGGGAGAGGGGGAGAGAGGGGGGGGGGGACATTTTAATTATGTACATTTGATGAAAATAATTTCGGGTTTGACCAGTTTCAGCAAAGTGGGCAGTAAACATGGCGCTATTACCCAATAGTTGTATACTGAGGGTTTGCTGTTTCAGAGGCTTGCATGATTCTCCTCCAACGTCACCTGACCCAGATAAAGAGACTGCATTTCCTCAGCTACCCTGAGCCACAAAGAGGCTGAGACACAGATTCCTAGCAGCGGGCGCTAACACAGCCATAAAGCAAGGCAGAAGCCTGAAACCAGTGGTGATGATTCAATAAAATAAATAAATAAAATACATTTAAGAAATGTTATTATATATAACAAAAATATGTATAATAATTTTAAATAAATAAATAAATAAAATTGTTATTGCTGTGATAAAATAGTATGTCAATATTTGAATTCAACTCTCATGTCAACACATTGCATTGCTAATGGGAAATAAAAAAAAGTAGTATGGTATAGGCTAATGAATACCGTCTAATAAAGGATTAATATAGCTATAATAGCTTGGATATCCACGTGTATGCGTTAAAGGATGTAGCATACATTAACATTCAAAAATGGCGATGGCACATGTGCAGTTTGAACAATGGATGGAGCTGATTTGGTTTACTAGAAACAGCCGCGTCCCCCCACCCCCTCTTTTCCTCCCCTTCCTTGCTTTCAGCACCATGGAGAGGGGCCTGCCTTTCTCGAGCTCCGTTGCCAAGGCAACGAGATGTCTGCTCGCTGCTGCTCGTGGTGTGAATGAAGCAGCCTGCCATTCGATATCCTGACAACCGCCCTGCACTCTATATACAAAATATAACTATCAATGTATCATGCTTTTTTGGAAGGATTATATATATATATATACAAATATATATATATATATATATATATATACATACCATTGTAAGTCGCTTTGGTTTAATGTAAACGTTTAATGTAATGTATATATATAACAAATATATATATATATATATATCAAATATACATATATATTTATTTATATTTATGTATATATATGTAATATTATTTCTGACATATTAACTTGAAAATGATGATGCTATCTTAATATAAATGTATTCTTATTTAATGTAATATTTGTGATATAACACTGCGCATTCAATGCTGTGTGACGCCGCCCAAACACAAGAGGCACTACACACAAGGACCACTAGACTGCGAGATAAAAAAAGAGAAGAAAACAAAATGTTCACGTCATCGTGCATGATGGAGAGCTATTCTCTTTTTCGTCACATGGTGTCGCTGTTCACCCTTCTTCGCGATAGAACAAACAGGGGGTGTGCGTGCAGTCTGAAACACAGACAGGTCAAAGGCATAGAAAGCGCTGACAAAACACACATGAAACAACCTGCCACTATATTATAGAGGTGTACGAGCATAATATATCATACAATAATCGGCCGACATACTAATAATAATAATAATAATACAAATACGAATAATATTATGAATAATAATAATAATAGTTATGATTATAATTATGATTATAATTATAATAATTATAATAATTATAATAATTATAACAATACGAATAATAATAATAATAATAATAATAATAATAATACGAATAATAATAATAATAATAATAAGAAGAAGAAGAATAATAAGGATAATAATAATAATACATAAAATAATAATAATAATTATAATAATTATTATAATAATTATAATAATTATAATAATAATAATACAAAGTAATAAATCATAATAATAACAATAATAATATAATAAAATATATGTGTATATATATATATACATATATTATATTATATACATTATATTATATTATTATATTATATTATATATATATATATATATATATATATATATATATAGACCAGGGAGAAAACGATATTCCATTTTATCTGATTATGACTTTGTTGTTGTTTGTCTGTTTCAACACGTTTCATTGTCAGTGTCATTGTATTGGTCATAGTGCAGTGCACTAAAACCACGGACGTATCCTCCAAGTTACCAGAACCAGAACTATGACGGAACTCCAGTACCGATCTGGAGAGAAACGCTACATGTTAGTTGGACCCAGGATGAGTATAGGATCTACTATAGTCCCGGGAAGCAACAGAAACACTCTGGTGGTTGCAGACAGGATACGTCCTCTCGAAGAGGTAAGTACAATGTCGTTTATGTTCAAGTCAAACAACAAATCTTTGTTTGAACAAAGTTAGTATTGATGCTGTTTTTGGGCGCTCTCCAGGGTACTGAATCAAATGTTGGCATCTATCTATCTATCTATCTATCTATCTATCTATCTATCTATCTATCTATCTATCTATCTATCTATCTATCTATCTATCTATCTATCTATCTATCTATCTATCTATCTATCTATCTATTTATTATCATGCACTTTACTGCAACATTTGCACTCTGGTTAGATGCTAAATTATTTTCGCTGTACTGTACTTGTGCTGTGCAATGACAATACATTTGAATGTAATGTAATGTAATATTGATCTATCTGTCTGTATCTTCATATCTCTATCTATCTATCTATCTATCTATCTATCTATCTATCTATCTATCTATCTATCTATCTATCTATCTATCTATCTATCTATCTATCTATCTATCTATCTATCTATCTATCTATCTATCTCTTCATACCTATCTATCTATCTATCTATAGATAGATAGATAGATAGATAGATAGATATATCTATCTATCTATCTATCTATCTATCTGTATATATATATATATATATACGATATATATATTTATATCTATATGTATCTATATATATCTATATATCTATATGTATACATATCTGGCTTAAAAGCCACATACCACGGGGTGTCAGTGTGACATCTAGTTGTTGTTCGCTATAGGCCCTGCCCTCCTTTTTGGTAATTTATTTCATTGTGGCTGGAGAAATACTGTTATTCTACCATCACGCATGTGATCAGGGACTGCAATAGACGAGCCTATACGATGAACGTCGAGACTAGAAATGCATGGTAAATACATCGTGGTTTGATTGCACAAATAGCGCCACATTCTTTCTTTTTTCTTTGGAGGATAAAGTGTAATTTCCACGTATTGATGAGAGACAGAAGACAAAGACGCAGAATGAGGTACGGGTGGCTATCTGGGTTTTTGCTGTTGTGCTTTGGGAAGCTTGCTTTGGCCCAACTAAGATACTCGATTGCAGAAGAGGGGAGAGTCGGATCGGTTGTTGGAAATGTCGCGAAGGATTTGGGACTCGATATCAGTACTTTGGTAGACCGACGGTATCGTATCGTTTCTGGTACGAATCATGCGCTATTTAATCTCAATCTGAACAATGGCGTCTTGTATGTCGAGAAGAAGATCGACCGCGAAGAGCTCTGTGAAACAACCGCATGCGTTATTAATCTCAAAGTTCTTGTTGAAAATCCTTTGGAAATACACTACGTTGCTGTGGAAATAACGGACGTCAATGACCATTATCCCACTTTTCCGGATACTGAGCAGCATTTGGAAATCTCAGAGCATATTCCGCCAGGTACACGCTTCCAAATCCATGCTGCTCGGGACCCAGATGCTGGCATACATGCGGTCCGTGTTTACCGTCTAAGCGCAAATGATATTTTTGATATTGACGTTACAGATAGTGAGGAAGACAAGATCCCGTTTCTAGTGTTGAAAAAGCCATTAGATAGAGAGGACAAGGCAGAACACGCCTTAGTGCTGACCGCTCTCGATGGCGGCAATCCTTTTAAAAGTGGAAAACTCAACTTAACGATAACCGTATTAGATACTAACGACAATCGCCCTATTTTTAGTCAAGACACATACACCGTCTCGTTAGTTGAAAATGCCCCTGTTGGAACTCTCGTGGTCACATTGAACGCCACAGATGTGGATCTAGGCTTGAACAGTGAAATTGAATACAGCTTTGGCAAAACGCAAAAGAAAAAAGTGCTCGATACATTTTCGTTAGACAGTATTACAGGCGAGATTCGAGTGAAAGGGACTGTGGACTTTGAGGACACGGAGACTTATAGACTAGGCCTCCAGGCGTCTGACCGAGGCCAGCCACCGTGGACCGCAGAAGGGAGAGTTATTATTAAAATTAAAGACGTGAACGATAATAAACCAGATATTGAAATCACGTCCCTGTCGAACGTAGTCCCAGAGGATCTAAAACCAGGCAGCGTTATTGCACTAATCAGTGTGACGGACAGAGATACCGGTGTTAACGGTAAAGTCAATTGTCAAATATCACAGCAAGTGCCTTTTGATTTGACGCCCTCCATTCAGGAAAATATATATTCTCTTGTCGTGAAGGGACAGCTGGACCGAGAACTGAAGTCCGATTATGATATCACAATCACAGCTACTGATTGCGGGCAGCCTCCGCTTTCGACCGTCACATCTTTAAGTATTCGCATATCGGATGTGAATGATAACGCGCCAACATTCAGCCGTAGTCCTATTGAACTGTACTTAGTTGAGAACAACATCCCCGGTGCTTCGATATTCTCCGTCAGTGCATTTGATATCGATCTTAACGAAAACGCGGCAATTTCCTATCGTATCTTGAGGGGAGATGGGCCAAAGAACGAAATGTCGTCCTTCTTGAATATCAATAACGACGATGGACAGATTTTAGCAGTAAAAAGTTTTGACTTTGAATCTTTAAAGTCGTTCCAATTCAAAGTGGTCGCTATGGATTCTGGAACTCCGCCTCGAAGCGGCAACGTCACCGTTAACGCGTTTATCCTGGATCAGAACGACAACGCCCCCGTCATCTTGTATCCGCTGAGTAGTAACGGGACTGCTGAAGGGATGGAAGAAGTTCCCCGCAATGTTCCTGCAGGACACCTGGTGACTAAGGTGAGAGCCTACGACGCTGATCTTGGATACAACGGCTGGCTGCTTGTTCTCACTACAGGAAGTTACGTGACCACAGTCTCTTTGGTTTGGACCGCTATACTGGACGGATAAGAACACTGCGCTCATTCACAGAGACAGACGAGGCTCAACATAAACTGGTCATACTGGTCAAAGACAATGGGAACGTGTCCCTCTCAGCAACAGCTACTGTGGTTGTCAAGCTGGTGGAGCCCAAAGAGGCCATTTCAGCTTCTGATGTGAAAAGTGCAGCGACGGACATCGGGGATAGTGGCGTGACATTTTATTTAATGATAACTCTGGCTTCAGTTTCAACTCTTTTTCTCATCAGTATTATTGTGCTGATTGCAATGCAGTGCTCTAAAACCACGGACGTATCCTCCAAGTATTTACCAGAACCAAACTATGACGGAACTCTGTGTCACAGCATCCAGTACCGATCTGGAGAGAAACGCTACATGTTAGTTGGACCCAGGATGAGTATAGGATCTACTATAGTCCCGGGAAGCAATGGGAATACTCTAGTGGTTCCTGACAGGAGGAGCACATCTGCAGAGGTAAGGGAACCATTTTAAACTACAGTTTCGCAATACATCATGAGTTTGGAAATGTGTTTAGACAAAACAAGTTATTACTAACATTACTGCTGAATAGTCCTACACACGATTATGTTACCGTTTACAAAACACATTATTCGTTGCATATAGATACATTTAAATAAAACATTATATTTAGGAAGTTATATGTTGTGTAGGTTGTATCCATGTTTCTGGTCCATCTTTCTATTAAATGAGCAGTGATGATCTTTGACGCAGCGCTCTCCGTGGTGCTGAATCAATGCCGTTTATATTGACATAAGCGTTATATGTTCATGCCGCTGTATATTTTAGAAACTACAGTCACATGGTATTTTGTTTCGCATGTTATTCATATTACCACGTGGAGGCAGTGTCACCTCGTGAAACAGAACACTTTTTAAGCCCGCCCTCTCACGAATAGATTTATTAGCGGCTTGATAAGGAGGGAACCTTTTATTTTTTAAACGGGTGGCAATTTTACAGTCGTATATCGAAGGCAACTTATATATTTCTTACCAAAGCCTACTTGGCGACTCGATTCTGGATGTAGCATCACTGCAAGCCTCATTGTGACCGTGGGACCTGGTAGACAAAGAAGGAAAATGGAGTATTGGTCGTTTGTCTTGCGCCTCTCTTTGCTGGCGTGGTGCGGCACGGAACGCGTTTCAGCCCAAATCAAATATTCTATCGCAGAGGAGATCAAAGTGGGCTCCGTTGTTGGAAATGTTGCCAAAGATTTAGGACTTGAAATCGGCGTTCTTAGTGACCGGCGGTTCAGAATTGTTTCGGGGTCGAATGACGCTCTTTTTGACATCAACCAGGACAATGGTGTCTTGTACGTTCACAAACACGTCGACAGAGAGGAGCTTTGTAAAAGCAACGCTGTGTGTTCGATTAACCTAAAGATGATGGTTGAGAACCCTTTGGAAATACATTACGTTGCTGTCGATATTATTGATATAAATGATAATTCGCCCAAATTCCAAGAAGAGGAAAAAGTATTGGAAATATCCGAGTCGACCCTCCCCGGTAAGCGTTTTCAGTTACCGACGGCTCGAGATCCAGACGTCGGCTCAAACACCGTGCACGCATATAAATTAAACCAGAACGAACATTTTACTTTGCAAATACGAGAAAGAGGAGACGACAAGATACCGTTTTTAGTTTTACAAAAGCCTCTGGATAGGGAAACACAGTCCGTGCACAGATTGGTAATCACCGCTATTGATGGTGGGGTTCGTCCAAAATCAGGGCCGCTAAACGTCACAGTCACAGTGCTGGATTCAAATGACAACCCTCCCGTGTTCAGCCAAGAGGTTTACTCCGTAACCATACCCGAAAATGTGGAGTTTGGAACAATTGTTTTAAAGGTAAATGCAACCGACGAAGACGAGGGTGTAAATGGAGATGTGCAATACTTTTTTGGAAGTGAACTTGACTCCCGAATGCATGACACATTTGAATTAGATAGATTAACAGGGGAAATTCGCATCACTGGTCATGTTGATTTTGAGAATATCGAAGTGTACAAATTAGACGTCCATGCCTCGGACAAAGGACAGCCACCAATGAGTACGGACTGCAGAGTGATCATCAAAGTACTGGATGTTAACGATAACACACCAGATATAGAGGTAACGTCCCTGTCCGGCGTGGTGTCAGAGGATTCAAAGCCTGGCGCCGTGGTTTCTCTCATTAGTATTACTGACAAGGACGCAGGGAATAACGGCAGAGTCGTATGCAGTCTATCGGAAATGTTCCATTCGAGTTGAAACCATCCTTTCAAGATAACATGTACTCGTTAATTACCAAACAACGCCTGGATAGAGAATCTGTTTCAGATTATGAGATCACTATAACGGCGACTGACTGTGGCCAACCCGCCCTGTCCACATTTAAAACGTTACACATTCAGGTGTCGGATGTCAACGACAATAGTCCAGAATTCCCTCACGATCCAGTGGATGTTTACCTGTTTGAAAATAATGTCGCCGGCAGTTCTATTTTCTTCGTTAGCGCTTTTGACAAGGACTTAAATGAAAACGCCGCACTATCATATCGTATTGTTAGAGGGGAAAAAATTCGGGACGATATAACATCATTTTTGAATGTCAATTCGGACAATGGTCACATTTCTGCCCTCAAACGTTTTGACTTCGAGACGTTGAAAACATTTCAGTTCCAAGTTGTGGCCGCGGACTCTGGGACGCCATCCCTCAGTAGCAGAGTTACGGTGAACGTGTTTCTTCTGGATCAGAACGACAACCCTCCAGTTATCTTATATCCACTCAGCACAAATGGTTCTTCTGAAGGAGTAGAGGAGGTTCCTCGAAATGTTCCTGCAGGCCACCTGGTGACTAAAGTGAGAGCCTACGACGCTGATCTAGGATACAACGGCTGGCTGTTGTTCTCACTACAGGAAGTTAGTGACCACAGTCTCTTTGGTTTGGACCGCTATACTGGACGGATAAGAACACTGCGCTCATTCACAGAGACAGACGAGGCTCAACATAAACTGGTCATACTGGTCAAAGACAATGGGAACGTGTCCCTCTCAGCAACAGCTACTGTGGTTGTCAAGCTGGTGGAGCCCAAAGAGGCCATTTCAGCTTCTGATGTGAAAAGTGCAGCGACGGACATCGGGGATAGTGGCGTGACATTTTATTTAATGATAACTCTGGCTTCAGTTTCAACTCTTTTTCTCATCAGTATTATTGTGCTGATTGCAATGCAGTGCTCTAAAACCACGGACGTATCCTCCAAGTATTTACCAGAACCAAACTATGACGGAACTCTGTGTCACAGCATCCAGTACCGATCTGGAGAGAAACGCTACATGTTAGTTGGACCCAGGATGAGTATAGGATCTACTATAGTCCCGGGAAGCAATGGGAATACTCTAGTGGTTCCTGACAGGAGGAGCACATCTACAGAGGTAAGGGAACCATTTTAAACTGCAGTTTCGCAATACATCATGATTTCACAAATGTGTTTTGGGACAATTGAGTTATTACTAATATTACTGCTGATTTGTCCTACACACGATTATGTTACTGTTTACTAAACACATTATTCGTTGCAAATACATACATTTAAATGAAACATAATAATTAGGAAGTAATATGTTCTGTAGATTGTATCCATGTTTCTGGTCCATCTTTCTGTTAAATGAGCAAAGTGATGGTCTTTGACGCAGCGCTCTCCGTGGTGCTGAATCAATGCCGTTTATATTGAAATGCGCGTTTTATGTTCATGCCGCTGAATATTTAAAGAAGTACAGTCACATGGTCTTTTGTTTTGCATGTTATTCGTATTACCACGTGGTGGCAGTGTCACCTTGTGAAATATAACCCCTTTTAAGACCGCCCTCTCACGAATAGATTTATTAGCGGCTTGATAAGGAGGAACCCTTTTATTTTTTAACGGGTGGCAATTTTACAGTCGTATATCGAAGGCAACTTATATATTACATACCAAAGCCTACTTGGCGACTCGGTTCTGGATGTAGCATCACTGCAAGCCTCGTTGTGATGGGACCTGGAAGACAAAGAAGGAAAATGGAGTATTGGTCGTTTGTCTTGCGCCTCTCTTTGCTGGCGTGGTGCGGCACGGAACGCGTTTCAGCCCAAATCAAATATTCTATCGCAGAGGAGATCAAAGTGGGCTCCGTTGTTGGAAATGTTGCCAAAGATTTAGGACTTGAAATCGGCGTTCTTAGTGACCGGCGGTTCAGAATTGTTTCGGGGTCGAATGACGCTCTTTTTGACATCAACCAGGACAATGGTGTCTTGTACGTTCACAAACACGTCGACAGAGAGGAGCTTTGTAAAAGTAACGCTGTGTGTTCGATTAACCTAAAGATGATGGTTGAGAACCCTTTGGAAATACATTACGTTGGCGTCGATATAATTGATATAAATGATAATTCGCCTAAATTCCAAGAAGAGGAAAAATTATTGGAAATTTACGAGTCAACCCTCCCCGGTAAGCGTTTTCAGTTACCGACGGCTCGAGATCCAGACGTCGGCTCAAACACCGTGCACGCATATAAATTAAACCAGAACGAACATTTTAATTTGCAAATTAGAGAAATTGGAGATAATAAGATGCCATTCCTGGTTTTACAAAAGCCTCTGGATAGGGAAACACAGTCCGTGCACAGATTGGTTCTCACCGCTATTGATGGTGGGGTTCGTCCAAAATCAGGGCCGCTAAACGTCACAGTCACAGTGCTGGATTCAAATGACAACCCTCCCGTGTTCAGCCAAGAGGTTTACTCCGTAACCATACCCGAAAATGTGGAGTTTGGAACAATTGTTTTAAAGATAAATGCAACCGATGAAGACGAGGGTATGAACGGGGATTTGGAATATTTATTTGGAAGTGAACTTGACCCGCAGATGTATGAAATGTTTAAATTGGATAAGATTACAGGAGAAATTCGCATCACTGGCCATGTTGATTTTGAGATTGCCGGAGATTATAAACTAGATGTCCATGCCACTGATAAAGGACAGCCTCCGATGAGTATAGACTGCATGGTTATCATCAAAGTACTGGATGTTAACGATAACAAACCAGATATAGAGGTAACGTCCCTGTCCGGCGTAGTGTCAGAGGATTCAAAGCCTGGCGCCGTGGTTTCTCTCATTAGTATTACCGATAAGGACGCAGGGAATAACGGCAGAGTCGTATGCAGTCTATCGGAAAATGTTCCATTCGAGTTGAAACCATCCTTTCAAGATAACATGTACTCGTTAGTTACCAAACAACGTCTGGATAGAGAATCTGTTTCAGATTATGAGATCACTATAACGGCGACTGACTGTGGCCAACCCGCCCTGTCCACATTTAAAACGTTACACATTCAGGTGTCGGATGTCAACGACAATAGTCCCGAATTCCCTCACGATCCAGTGGATGTTTACCTGTTTGAAAATAATGTCGCCGGCAGTTCTATTTTCTTCGTTAGCGCTTTTGACAAGGACTTAAATGAAAACGCCGCAATATCATATCGTATTGTTAGAGGGGAAACTATTCGGGACGATATAACATCATTTTTGAATGTCAATTCGGACAATGGTCACATTTCTGCCCTCAAACGTTTTGACTTCGAGACGTTGAAAACATTTCAGTTCCAAGTTGTGGCCGCGGACTCTGGGACGCCATCCCTCAGTAGCAGAGTTACGGTGAACGTGTTTCTTCTGGATCAGAACGACAACCCTCCAGTTATCTTACATCCACTCAGCACAAATGGTTCTTCTGAAGGAGTAGAGGAGGTTCCTCGAAATGTTCCTGCAGGCCACCTGGTGACTAAAGTGAGAGCCTACGACGCTGATCTAGGATACAACGGCTGGCTGTTGTTCTCACTACAGGAAGTTAGTGACCACAGTCTCTTTGGTTTGGACCGCTATACTGGACGGATAAGAACACTGCGCTCATTCACAGAGACAGACGAGGCTCAACATAAACTGGTCATACTGGTCAAAGACAATGGGAACGTGTCCCTCTCAGCAACAGCTACTGTGGTTGTCAAGCTGGTGGAGCCCAAAGAGGCCATTTCAGCTTCTGATGTGAAAAGTGCAGCGACGGACATCGGGGATAGTGGCGTGACATTTTATTTAATGATAACTCTGGCTTCAGTTTCAACTCTTTTTCTCATCAGTATTATTGTGCTGATTGCAATGCAGTGCTCTAAAACCACGGACGTATCCTCCAAGTATTTACCAGAACCAAACTATGACGGAACTCTGTGTCACAGCATCCAGTACCGATCTGGAGAGAAACGCTACATGTTAGTTGGACCCAGGATGAGTATAGGATCTACTATAGTCCCGGGAAGCAATGGGAATACTCTAGTGGTTCCTGACAGGAGGAGCACATCTGCAGAGGTAAGCAACCTCTCTCTCTCTCTCTCTCTCTCTCTCTCTCTCTCTCTCTCTCTCTCTCTCTCTCTCTCTCTCTCTCTCTCTCTCTCTCTCTCTCTCTCTCTCTCTCTCTCTCTCTCTCTCTCTCTCTCTCTCTCTCTCTCTCTCGAATATATACGTCTGTATATTATGCTTACTTTATATGTATTTCCATACACTGACGTTAAGTATGGCTGCATTGTCAATGTTCGCTGTCCATATACATACACATAAACAAAAGTCTGCGTAATATTCTGGAAAGGTATTCGTTGTGTGAGCAGTGCTTCATACATGGAGTTGCCCACTAGGTGTCAGCGACACATTATTCTGTCTGCCTGGCTGAGGAATAGACTCTGCTTTTAGCTAATCGCGTTGTTAGTCCTGCGTTGGAGGGTGAACAAGCAAGCGATGCTCAAATGCGCTTTTTATATCGTAACATCTGAGGCCTTTTTTGTGGATTACGTGCAGAATGATGTGATTTTAAACGATTGTATCATCAATATTTAAATTGAATTGATTTGACCGCCATCTCCAATGGGACAAAGGTGCAAAATGGTTCCTTTGTCAGGCCCTCGGATTTGTGCAGTCCTGTTATTTTTCGGTGAGCTGGTTTCAGCTCAAATACGATACTCTACGCCAGAAGAAGTTAAAGTGGGATCAGTTATTGGGAATGTTGCAAAGGATTTAGGACTCGATCCGACTACTTTGACTGAAAGGCGATTCCGCATCGTGGCTGGACCTAAAGATTCGCTGTTTGAGGTAAACCAGAACAATGGTGCTGTATTAGTCTCTAAGAACGTCGACCGGGAAGCCATTTGCGACCCCAGCGGCGCGTGTTTAGTGGAGCTGAAGATTGTGGTGGAAAATCCCCTTGAAGTGCACTACATTAGCGTCGAGGTGACAGATATAAATGACAACGCACCCATGTTTCCGGAGAAAGAAAAGGTGATTGAGATCGCAGAAAGCACTCTACAGGGAGCACGATTTCAACTGGCAGGTGCCCACGATCCAGATGTTGGATTACATTCAGTTCAGCGATATTTACTTAGTCAAACGATCATTTTAAACTCGAAATTAGAGATCGGGGAGAAGACAAAATTCCGTTTTTAGTCTTGCAGCTGCAGTTGGACAGGGAACAAAAATCGAATTACAGTCTGGTTCTTACAGCGGTAGACGGAGGGAAACCACATAAATCTGCGAGTCTGAATGTTACCATACTAGTTCTTGATATCAATGACAATAGACCGACATTTTCTCAAGAGGTGTATTCAGTTATGTTACGAGAAAATGTTGACGTCGGTACTATTGTAATAACGGTTCAAGCAACCGATTTAGACGAAGGGACGAGCGCGCAGGTCGAGTATGCCTTTGGAAGTGACAGCATCGCTAAGATATTAGAACTGTTTTCCTTAGATAAAGAAACTGGGGAAATTCGGGTCAAAGGACATATTGACTATGAGATTATGGATGTTTATAAAATAGACGTCCAAGCCTCTGACAAAGGCCAGCCTCCAATGACAACAGATTGTAGAGTTATAATGAAAATACAAGACGTTAATGACAATAAACCAGCGATAGAAGTGACGTCCATTTCCAACAGCGTGCCGGAAGATTCCAAACAAGGGACGGTCATTTACCTCGTTAGCGTTACCGACATTGATTCTGGGCTGAATGGCAAAGTTATATGTAGTCTAACAGAAAACACGCCCTTTGAGTTAAAACCGTCATACAAGGAAAACATGTATTCATTAGTGGTCAGAGAAAAGCTGGACAGAGAAACTATGTCACATTATGACATCGCATTAACAGCTACCGACTGTGGCCGGCCTCCTCTGTCGACGTCTAAAACTTTGAGCGTTCAGATTTCTGACGTGAATGACAACCGGCCCGAGTTCCCCCGGAATCCTCTAGAGTTATATTTAATGGAAAATAACGCCCCCGGTGCATCGATATTTTCAGTTAGTGCTTTCGATAAAGATTTAAATGAAAACGCGGCGATAATCTACCAAACAGTGAGAGGGAACGGGAGTCGGAATGACATGTCATCTTTCCTAAATATTAATTCGGATAATGGACACATTTCTGCGCTGAAAAGCTTTGACTTTGAAACACTAAAAACATTTCAGTTCCAAGTTGTGGCCCTAGACTCTGGAAGTCCGTCACTAAGCAGCAACGTCACCGTCAACGTGTTCATTCTGGACCAGAACGACAACCCCCCGGCTATCTTGCATCCAGTGCACAATAATGGAACCGCAGAGGGTGTAGAAGAGATTCCCCGAAATGTAAACGCGGGACATTTAGTGACTAAAGTGAGAGCCTACGACGCTGATCTAGGATATAACGGCTGGCTGTTGTTCTCACTACAGGAAGTTAGTGACCACAGTCTCTTTGGTTTGGACCGCTATACTGGACGGATAAGAACACTGCGCTCATTCACAGAGACAGACGAGGCTCAACATAAACTGGTCATACTGGTCAAAGACAATGGGAACGTGTCCCTCTCAGCAACAGCTACTGTGGTTGTCAAGCTGGTGGAGCCCAAAGAGGCCATTTCAGCTTCTGATGTGAAAAGTGCAGCGACGGACATCGGGGATAGTGGCGTGACATTTTATTTAATGATAACTCTGGCTTCAGTTTCAACTCTTTTTCTCATTAGTATTATTGTGCTGATTGCAATGCAGTGCTCTAAAACCACGGACGTATCCTCCAAGTATTTACCAGAACCAAACTATGACGGAACTCTGTGTCACAGCATCCAGTACCGATCTGGAGAGAAACGCTACATGTTAGTTGGACCCAGGATGAGTATAGGATCTACTATAGTCCCGGGAAGCAATGGGAATACTCTAGTGGTTCCTGACAGAAGGAGCACATCTGCTGAGGTAAGGGAACATTTTAAACTACAGTTACGTAATAAATCATGATTTTGGAAATGTTTATTTTCGAGATAATATTACACAATTTGCATTCAAATGCCGAAGCATAGTATAGTATATGCCGAGTATATTACTAATTACTAAAGCAATGTGCACATGATGTTTTTCAAAATGAAGATACGTTGGATGTCTTCATTCGTTTGATTCCTAGCTATATATAATAAAAGGTCTAGGTGATTTAACCGAGGCTGTGTTTTGTAAAGGGTGAACCGCTCACCTCAGGGTGTCAGTGTTACACCGGGAACGACGCCGTTCCTCTCGTCGGTCTTTGTTTCAGAACCGCACATACAGACGTTTGAGTCTGAACGGATTCGACAGAACGAGGTGCGGTTCATTTTAGTATGTGGGACCTGGCGTTTTAGATCGAAGCTTGGTGTGTTTTTTTCGTTATAGATGCTACTTGTTTTTGTCATCTAAACATGGGGAGTAAATCACTCGGACGAAGGAATATCTTTGTTTGGCGTGTTTTCTATTGGTCCTTCCTGCTGCTTTTCTTCCATGAAGAACAGGCTTCAGCTCAGTTGAAATACTCTATTCCAGAAGAAGTAAAACATGGATCTGTCGTTGGAAATATTGCAAAGGATCTTGGCATTGATATCGCATCTTTAATTGATCGACGCTTTCGACTTGTGTCGACTTCTACGGATTCTCTTTTTGCCGTGAATCAGAACAATGGCGACTTGATTGTGAATGGGAACATCGACCGAGAAGAGCTGTGCAGTGAGGACAGCGCTTGTCTAATGGAGCTAAAGATTGTCGTTGAAAATCCTCTAGAAATCCACTATCTAGTTATAGAAATAACGGACGTTAATGATAACTCCCCTCGTTTTCCTGAAGATGAGCAAACGTTTGAAATAGCCGAACATACGTCCCCGGGAATGAGATTTAAACTGCAGGCTGCTCGTGACCCCGACGCTGGAATAAACTCAGTTCGCACATATACGTTGACGTCCAACGACCACTTTGAAATAGATGTGCGGCAAAGTGACGATGATAAAATACCGTTTTTGGTACTGAAGAAGTCGTTAGACAGAGAGCGAATGAGCGAACACATGCTCATTTTAACAGCAATCGATGGAGGTAAGCCTCGCAGATCTGGTAATCTGAATGTTTCCGTAATCGTCCTTGATATTAACGACAACCGCCCTTTGTTCAGTCAGGATACCTACCATGTTACGATTAAAGAAAACGTTCCAGTTGGAACTGATGTTATAAAAGTAACGGCGATAGACCAAGATGAAGGGGTTAATGGTGAGGTTGAGTATAGCCTTGGAAAAACGTTGCACCGAAATATCTATGATATATTCGAACTGAATAGCTTAAGCGGAGAAATAACAGTAAAAGGAGGAGTGGATTTTGAAAAGCATCGGTTTATAAGATAGACGTGCAAGCCTCAGATAAAGGGACCCCACCATTATCATCCGAATCCAGGGTCATCATAAAGATCCAAGACCTTAATGATAACCCACCAAGTATAGAAGTTACATCCCTCTCAAACACAGTGCCAGAAGATACAAAACCGGGTACGGGCATTTCTCTGATTAGCGTGTCAGATAAAGACTCCGGCGTGAACGGGAAAATTACTTTAAGCATCACCAAAGACATTCCGTTTGAACTGAAACCAACTTATAAAGACAACGTGTATTCGGTCGTCACCAAGGGCTTGCTAGATCGAGAGACGGTGTCACATTATGATATAACAATAACAGCGACAGACGGTGGCGAGCCTCCGTTGTTAACCTTCAAGACACTCGGGGTTCAGATAGCTGACGTGAATGACAACAGTCCATATTTTATAACGAATCCATTAGAGTTGTATCTAGTGGAGAACAACGCAGCAGGAGCGTCGATATTCTCAGTGAGCGCCTCTGACCGAGATTTGAATGAAAACGGGGCCGTAACCTATCACCTTCTCAGAGAAGGGGGTCCGAACGATATGGCGTTATTCCTTAGCATTAACTCAGAAAACGGACAGGTGTCTGCGCTGAGAACGTTTGACTTCGAGTCTCTGAAAACATTCAAATTTCAAATTTCGGCCTCTGACTCTGGGACACCGTCGCTGAGTAGCAATGTCATGGTCAACGTGTTTCTTCTGGATCAGAACGACAACCCTCCGCTTATCTTACATCCGGTCAGCTCTAACGGTTCTTCTGAAGGAGTAGAGGAGGTTCCTCGAAATGTTCCTGCTGGCCACCTGGTGACTAAAGTGAGAGCCTACGACGCTGATCTAGGATACAACGGCTGGCTGTTGTTCTCACTACAGGAAGTTAGTGATCACAGTCTCTTTGGTTTGGACCGCTATACTGGACGGATAAGAACACTGCGCTCATTCACAGAGACAGACGAAGCTCAACATAAACTGGTCATACTGGTCAAAGACAATGGGAACGTGTCCCTCTCAGCAACAGCTACTGTGGTTGTCAAGCTGGTGGAGCCCAAAGAGGCCATTTCAGCTTCTGATGTGAAAAGTGCAGCGACGGACATCGGGGATAGTGGCGTGACATTTTATTTAATGATAACTCTGGCTTCAGTTTCAACTCTTTTTCTCATCAGTATTATTGTGCTGATTGCAATGCAGTGCTCTAAAACCACGGACGTATCCTCCAAGTATTTACCAGAACCAAACTATGACGGAACTCTGTGTCACAGCATCCAGTACCGATCTGGAGAGAAACGCTACATGTTAGTTGGACCCAGGATGAGTATAGGATCTACTATAGTCCCGGGAAGCAATGGGAATACTCTAGTGGTTCCTGACAGGAGGAGCACATCTGCGGTAGAGGTAAGACCACTAGTATTGTTATCATCATAATATAGTAAAACAATATGTAAAATGTCCGTCACTCAAACATTCTTTGTTTGGTAGACACATATTGTCATTCATGGTAGCACTCTCAATAACACTGAGTAATGTTTTTTTGTAAATTCTATCTATCTATCTATCTATCTATCTATCTATCAATCTATCTATCTATCTATCTATCTATCTATCTATAGCTCTGTGTCATGGTCCCTCCGTGCCCCTGGCTCTCCCTTGTGTTCTCGGGGTGTCCCTGCATATTCTCTTTGTGTGGGTTTGTGGGCGTGGCCATCCATCTCGCCCCCATCTCCCTGCACACCTGCATCCCATCAACGATCACCCGCAGTATATCTACCCCGGTTCTCCAGCCATTGGAAGCCATATTGTTGAATCACCAACTATGTGACTACGCCAGCTACTCGTTTCTCTGGATGCTAGCTTCCAGGCTAGCTCCACTCCGTACTCCGAGATTACGCCAGATCCCAGTGTCTTCGAGTAATCGCTGGTTAGCTCCCTGTGTCTCTAGCTGTTAGCTTCCAGGCCAATGCCTCCTGTCTCTAGCTCCTAGCTTCTAGGCTAGCTCCCAGTGTTTCTAGCTCCTAGCTTCCAGGCTAGCTCAACTCTGAGCTCTGAGATTATACTAAATCCCTGTGTTTCTGAGTAATAGCTGGCTAGCTCCCCGTGTCTCTAGCTCATAGCTTTCAGGCTAACTCCTCGTGTCTCTAGCTCCTAGCTTCTAAGCTAGCTCTCAGTGTCTCTAGCTCTTAGCTTTCATGCTAGCTCCTTGTGTCTCTAGTTCCTATCTTCCAGGCTAGCTCCCCGTGTCTCTAGCTCCTAGCTTCCAGGCTAGCTTCCCGTGTCTCTAGCTTCCAGGCTATCTCCCGTGTCTCTAGCTTCCAGGCTAGATCACCATGTGTCTAACTCCTAGCTTCCAGGCTAGCTCCTTGTGGTGTCTCCAGTTCCTAGTGTAACAGTGAGTTTCCTGCCCTGGGCTCGAACTCACGACCTCCGGCATGAGAGGTGATGCTCTAACATGAGTAGCTAAAACCCATTGGCTCTAGCTTCATCGCGAGAAGGATTTTAGGTGCCTGGAGTGAGGTTGACGATTGCACAGCACAACCTGCTGGGGTCTGTACACTAGCTCCCAGGCTAGCTCCACTCTGTGCTCCGAGATTACGTCAGATCCCCGTGTCTCCTGGGAATAGCTCAACTGAATGCTTAGTTGCTACAGCAGCTCCTAAATCTAAATCTGGAGGATTGAATCCTATTTATTGGTCACATACCTGTACACACACAGTGAAATGTGTTTCTCTGCATTTAACCCATCCTAGTATTAGGAGCAGCTGGCAGCTATTGTATATGCAGCGCTCCTCGTGGTTCAGAGCCCATAGTGTCCCGGGCTGGCTCTGTGTCTCCTCCACGGCTACTTCAACTCAACTTTCCAGGGATACGCCTGCTCCTCGTCGTTCAGTAGTTCCCCGGGCTGGCTTACTCTGCTGGTTTCAACCAATATCCAAGAGATTTTGTAACAGTGTAAATACACCTTGTAATGTATGGTTGGCTTTGGGATATTTGGCAAATATAGCATATAAAATTGCTGTAGTTGCGGTTAACCAGATATAAGATGTTTTCTGACATTTAATTGTGTAACGCCCAAACAGGATGTTACTCATAGTGACATCAATATATTTTGGGGTTTGAAGCAAAGTCTGAGTTAGTGTTTGTGTATGAAATGACTAAATCAGCTGGCAACGTTGACTATATTACGTCAGTGTATTTCACTATCTCCATATATCTCCTGTCAGTCGAACAATTTTACTGACTGTTACCTCATCCTGCAATAAATTCCCATTGTGAACTCTATTCTCTTGTCCGTGTTGTGTGCTTGGGTCCTATATGTTATCGATTTGTAACGCTCTGTCTATTTAGCTAGGTCTACATATTTGATCACACGTGTCATATATGGATATAATGCATGACACATGTTCATATTCAATCTTCACAATATGTATATCATCAATTATTTTTGCACCATTCACACATGTATATACTCTATATATGTATAGGGTTGTATATATTATAGTATAACGTAGGTAGCATAGTGCTTATAGTTTTGCATTGTTTAGTTTAGCATAATATTGTTGCTGAAATTCTGTCAGGTTTGGCAGTTCTGCCTCCCCGCATTCACAGCCCTCGTCCAGGTAGCCACGCCCCCTTTTCACGGTCCACATTTATGTCACAGTTTCCCCAGCCCTCGTCCAGGTAGCCACGCCCCATTTCACGTTCCGCATTCCTGTCACCGTTTCCCCAGCCCTCACCCGGATAGCCACGCCCCCTTTTCACGTTCCGCATTCTTGTCACCGTTTCCCCAGCCCTCGTCCTGAAAGCCACGCCCCCTTGTTAGTGCTCCCCCGCAGCTGCAGCGCATCACCGTTCATTTCCCCCTCATGTTTTCCTGCCCTCTGATTGGCTGCCTGGGACCTCATTGTTTCCACCTGTTATGTTCCGTGTGTTTAAATAGGCGGCGTCTTCTTTTGTTCGGGGCCAGTTCTTATTATATATATATATATACTGTTTCGTTGGTTGTTAGACTCGTACTTGTTTCATGTGTATGAACAAGCGTCATGTTTCCACGTCATGCCACAGTCAGGTTTTTGTAGTTAGGTCTTTTTCTTTTGAGCTTTATGCGTTTCCATCTAAGTGATTTTTGTGTAACTGTATTTATCAGTAAAGAATCTTTATTTTGATACGTGTTTCATCGTGTCGTGCATTTGGGTTCACCTCCTAAGTCCCCATTCCTCATTCCCCGCGTCGCAACCCGTGACAAATTCATACTGTGGGTCCCACAGTATGAATTTGTCACAATGTGCAAGTAAGTACAATGGTCATCCCCATTCACTCCCACACTGTGGGAGTGAATGGGGATGACATGGCAATTAAAAACATCTTGAATCTTGAATCATGCATCAATCATCAATCCATCATCATGCAGAAATGTAATTCATAATGGTGCTCTCCGTGGTGCTGAATATTTGTTTTGCGAACGCTATCTATTTATCTAAGTATGTATATATTCTTTATATTTTATAGCTATACACTATAGCTTGCAACTATATAAATATCTAAAATTGGTATACACATGAGGTGTGCGTTATAGCATGTGTTTGGTGGAAATGTGTCAGCAGCGTGTCTAGCGGCCGTGGGGTGGCAGTGTAGCCTACAATTGAAAAACGTGTGTCTCATCACAGTCATTCATCATTCGTAGCCGCCCATCGCGTTGTTGTCTGTAGTTGTCTCGGTCGAACCATTCATTCGTGACACCGTAAGCTATTCAATTGGGAACAAATCAACGCCGGGTGATTTGACGGGATCGTTTGCATTAAGGAACATGGTGGATACCACATGACCGCGACTGATTAGTTATAGTTAGAAGACTTTGGACTACATCTGTCTTATCCGAACGATGGAACAAAGACGACGCGGGCCGTGGAGGCTGCGGCGCCTCGATGCTTCTATGGTCATAATGGTTTTTCGTTGTTGCGTTGCATAGCGCCTCTGCACAGGTTCGATATTCTATATCTGAAGATATAAAACGAGGAAGCATCGTCGGAAACGTGGCGAAGGACCTTGGACTTGATTTAGCTATCTTAAAGGAGAGAGGGTTCCGCATCGTTTCTGGCTCGAACGAACCGCATTTCGAGATCAACCACAACGACGGTAATTTGTATGTAAGCCAGGCTGTGGACCGAGAGAAGATGTGTGAACGGAGCAGCGTTTGTCTCGTCAATCTAAAAACCGTTCTAGAAAACCCGCTGGAAATACATTATGTGGCAGTGGAGGTGGTGGATGTAAACGACCACTCTCCCGTGTTTTCAGAGAAAGTCAAACGTCTTGAAATATCAGAATCTGTTTCACCAGGTGCAAGATTCCAGCTGCAAGCTGCACTGGACCTAGATGTAGGGATATTTTCTGTCCAACAGTACAAACTGAACCAAAATGAACATTTTCGTTTGGAGATCAGGGATAGAGGGAAGGACGGTAAAATACCTATTCTTACTCTACAGAAGCCCCTCGACAGAGAGTCACTGAGAAGTCACAGATTACTGCTAACAGCTTTTGATGGAGGGAAACCTCCAAAGTCTGGTTCTATACAGATCATAGTCGACGTGTTAGACGTTAATGACAATTACCCAGTTTTCACTAAAGATAGCTATTCCGTTATACTAAGAGAAAACTCACCTATTGGCACGACCGTGTTTCAAGTCAACGCAACGGATCTAGATGAAGGATCCAACGGCGAAGTAATTTATTCGCTCGGTAGTAATGTTAACGATCAAATCCGAAAAGCATTTGAAGTGGATGCCAACAAAGGATACATAGTTGTGAAAGGCGTGATCGATTTTGAGACGGACGACAGCTACGAGATTGATATACAGGCGTCGGACAAAGGATCCGCTCCGCTGACAACTGATAAAAGCGTTATGGTGAAAATCGTTGATCTTAATGATAATGTACCGGAGATCGAAGTCACATCGTTTTCCACTGCGCTCGCCGAGGACTCCCGAATCGGGACCACGGTCGCATTAATCAGTGTAAGTGACAAAGACGCCGGTCTGAATGGAAAAGTGGTTTGTTCTATAACTGCAGGGTTGCCCTTTACAATAATGCCATCGTCACAAGAAAACATGTACTCCGTTGTTACCAAGAGCAGGCTCGATAGAGAGAAGCGATCCCATTATGACGTAACTATCACCGCTAAAGACTCCGGTGAGCCAGCATTGGCGGCGGAGAAGACGATAAGTGTTGTTATATCAGATGTGAACGACAACCATCCGCAGTTTTTAGTCGGCAAGTACGATTTTTATATCAGTGAAAATAACGTTGCTGGAGGAGCCCCACTGTTCTCCGTCAAAGCGGTTGATCCGGATGAGGGTAACAATGCGCTCGTTTCCTATCGCATTCTCAAGCATGAAGGTGATGTTAACAAACTGGCCTCGTTTTTAAATATCAACACGGACAATGGGGAGATATTAGCTTTAAAGTCTTTTGATTTCGAAGTCGCCAAAACCTTCCAATTCAAGGTGTGTGCCTCGGATTCTGGAACGCCGTCGCTGAGCGCCAACGTCACAGTCCACGTGTTCATTCTGGATCAAAACGACAACGCGCCGGTGATCTTGTATCCGAGCAGTACCAACGGTTCTGCGGAATGTGTGGAGGAGATTCCCCGCAACGCAAACGCGGGTCACACGGTGTCCAAAGTGAGAGCTTATGACGCCGACGTTGGATATAACGGGTGGTTATTGTTTTCCATAAACTACATTTCCGACCACAGTCTCTTTGGTTTGGACCGCTATACTGGACGGATAAGAACACTGCGCTCATTCACAGAGACAGACGAGGCTCAACATAAACTGGTCATACTGGTCAAAGACAATGGGAACGTGTCCCTCTCAGCAACAGCTACGGTGGTTGTCAAGCTGGTGGAGCCCAAAGAGGCCATTTCAGCTTCTGATGTGAAAAGTGCAGCGACGGACATCGGGGATAGTGGCGTGACATTTTATTTAATGATAACTCTGGCTTCAGTTTCAACTCTTTTTCTCATCAGTATTATTGTGCTGATTGCAATGCAGTGCTCTAAAACCACGGACGTATCCTCCAAGTATTTACCAGAACCAAACTATGACGGAACTCTGTGTCACAGCATCCAGTACCGATCTGGAGAGAAACGCTACATGTTAGTTGGACCCAGGATGAGTATAGGATCTACTATAGTCCCGGGAAGCAATGGGAATACTCTAGTGGTTCCTGACAGGAGGAGCACATCTGCAGAGGTAAGACCAAGATTGTTTTGCTTATTTTGTATGACAAAAATAACATGGATTTAATAAAGTGAAACGAAAAGGTTTTTCAGCATATTCGTATTCATAATGGTGTCCTTGACAAGAGCGTTTTTTCTCACGTTGAACGTTTTGTAATTTGATGTATAACCTCTACGAATATGTGTTTAAAAATCACATTCAAACAAAGATTGGGTGTCATTTTGACCTACAGTCCCCTTTGCATATTTTCTTTTTTAAATATCATTGATTTAGTTTGCGGGCCAGGCAGTAAAGGTTAACGCATTTCTGCATTCGAAAGTGATCGCACTGTTTCTCTGTATCGCTTGGTGTCAGTATAGTATTCATTTAGAAAATACGGTCTTGTGAAAGACCACCCACTGCCTTGAAATCCGCCTCCATCACCCATTTCGTTGTCGATATCAGCGAAGCAGTCTATCTTTCCGTAGATACTCGGCATACTACTATAACTGGATTACACGACACGTGCGGACATATCACGCTTTTAAACGACGACATGCGGTTTGATTAATTGATTCATAATTGTGTCAGACTTTGTATTTTTCATATTTTGGTCAAATAATGGAACAAAGGGGGTCTATCGCAGCGCACTTCAGACACTGGCGATGGCTCGTCTCCGCGCTCGCGCTGTTATGGACCGCGGCGTCGGCGCAAATAAGATATTCCATTCCGGAGGAGGTCAAAGCAGGAACCGTGGTTGGAAATATTGCCAAGGATTTGGGACTTGATCCGAAAACATTGAAACACAGAGCGTTTCGCATTGTGACGGGTTCCACTGAGTCTCTGTTTCGGGTGAATGTCGACGACGGGACATTGTACGTGGCTCGCCCATTAGACAGAGAGGAGATCTGCGGACAGATCAGCGCTTGTCTGATGAACTTGAAAACCGTTTTAGAAACTCCGCTTGAAATTCATTATGTATCGGTAGAGATCCTGGACGTTAACGACCATTACCCCACCTTCTCGGAGAAAGAGAGGAGGTTAGAAATATTTGAGTCAGCGCTACCCGGAGCTCGGTTTCAACTGCAAGCGGCACATGACCAGGACAGTGGCGTTCTTTCTATTCAACAATATAAACTTAGCTCCAATGAATTTTTTCGTTTAGAGGTGAAAGATAGAGGAGAAAATGGCATTATTCCCATTTTACATTTACAAAAACAGTTAGATAGAGAAACCATGGGAAGCCATGCATTACTGCTAACTGCCATGGACGGAGGGAAGCCTCCTCGATCAGGCACTGTTGATATTATTGTTGAGGTTTTAGATGTGAACGACAATGTGCCAGTTTTCACAAAAGACTCCTATAGCGCAGTATTGAAAGAAAATTCTCCTATTGGTACGACAGTTTTACAAGTAAACGCCACCGACCTAGATCTAGGAGTAAACGGGGAAGTTTTCTTTGCATATGGTAGTAACGTCAAAGAAAATATACGGAAACTATTTGATGTAAATATGAATACAGGTGAGATCGTTGTAAAGGGAGTCATTGATTATGAAGAAAAAGATCGATATGAGATTGATATACAAGCTTCGGACAGGGGAACTATTCCCTTGACAACTGACAAAAGCGTCATTATACAAATAGTAGACTTTAACGACAACGCCCCAGAGATTGAATTAACATCATTTTCTAGCACTATACCAGAGAACTCCCGGCCAGGAACAACTGTGGCCTTGATTAGCGTTCACGACAGGGACTCGGGAATCAACGGGAAAGTCACATGTTCTATCAAGAACAACGTCCCGTTTGAACTAATCGCATCGTTGCAGGATAACATGTACTCGGTTGTCACCAAAACCCTCTTAGACAGAGAAAGAGAGTCTCACTATGACATAGCGATACTCGCCAAGGATGGCGGTGATCCATCCTTATCGTCTGAAAAAACGATTAGAATTGATGTATCAGATGTGAATGATAATGGTCCAGATTTTGTAGTTAGCCCTTATACGTTCTATGTTCCTGAGAATAATAACCCAGGTGCTTTGGTGTTTTCAGTGAGGGCCTCTGATCGCGATATAGGAGACAACGCTGTGATTTCATACGCCATTTTCAATGACGCGGTCAAACATAACAAACTCGCCGCGATTCTAAACATTAACCCTGAAAGCGGGGACATTTCTGCACTTAAAAGCTTTGACTTTGAAAATGTGAAAACATTCCGATTTCAAGTGACTGCAACAGACGCTGGAACTCCACCGCTTAGCAAAAACGTTACCGTTAATGTGTTCGTTTTGGATCAAAACGACAACCCTCCGTTTATCTTACATCCGGTCAGCTCTAACGGTTCTGCTGAAGGAGTAGAGGAGGTTCCTCGAAATGTTCCTGCAGGCCACCTGGTGACTAAAGTGAGAGCCTACGACGCTGATCTAGGATACAACGGCTGGCTGTTGTTCTCACTACAGGAAGTTAGTGACCACAGTCTCTTTGGTTTGGACCGCTATACTGGACGGATAAGAACACTGCGCTCATTCACAGAGACAGACGAGGCTCAACATAAACTGGTCATACTGGTCAAAGACAATGGGAACGTGTCCCTCTCAGCAACAGCTACTGTGGTTGTCAAGCTGGTGGAGCCCAAAGAGGCCATTTCAGCTTCTGATGTGAAAAGTGCAGCGACGGACATCGGGGATAGTGGTGTGACATTTTATTTAATGATAACTCTGGCTTCAGTTTCAACTCTTTTTCTCATCAGTATTATCGTGCTGATTGCAATGCAGTGCTCTAAAACCACGGACGTATCCTCCAAGTATTTACCAGAACCAAACTATGACGGAACTCTGTGTCACAGCATCCAGTACCGATCTGGAGAGAAACGCTACATGTTAGTTGGACCCAGGATGAGTATAGGATCTACTATAGTCCCGGGAAGCAATGGGAATACTCTAGTGGTTCCTGACAGGAGGAGCACATCTGCAGAGGTAAGACAGCTTTGCTACATCACATGCTACAATGCATACATTAAACATTTACAATTGTTTAAAACCTTTCGAGGATATGTTTGAGAGTTGACATAGATGAATGGTAATGTTAAGGAGATGCACACATCATCCACGGTTTAAGTTTAACAATGATTTGTTGTTGCCAAGGGAGCTGACCAAACCTGCATACGATATCTATGTTTATAGCACGTATATTACTGACGTGATTGACGTGATTGCGTCTATTGATGCCACATGATGCCACTGATGCCACTTCTATAAGCATGTAGCTTTATTCAGGCTGACTATTGGCTGTTCAAATGCCTAAAACCCTGAGAAATATCTCTTGTAATGGCACGGTACACGTTGTTTAAATCACAGTAGAATATATTAACGCGTTGTATTATTTGTTGTCAAGCTCATATTTGCTGTTTGAGCTGTCCATGGTGCTGAAACGGTTTAGGCATGCAGGGAATTAGTAATTACATTACACGATTACTAACTAAATGTATAGTATAGTATAGTATTATTATATATATGTATATACATATATATACATATATATATATATATATATCATATATGTATATATATATATACATATATATACATATATATATATATATTCATATATATGTATATACATATATATATATATACATATATATATATATATATTCATATATATGTATATACATATATATATCTATATACATATATAGATATATATATCTATATATCTAATATCTATATATATATCTATCTATATATAATATCTATAATATATATATATCTATCTATATATATATATATATATATATATATATATATATATAGATATATATATATATATATGTATGTATATGTATGCATATATATCTATATATATATATATATATATATATAGATACATACATAGATGATACATACATATATATAGATATATATATATAGATATATATATAGATATATATATATATAGTATATATATATATATAGATATATAGATATAGATATATATCTATATATATAGTATATATCTATATATATATATATATGTATATATAATAATAATAATACTATATTATTTTATATTATTATTATTATCATTAATATTATTATTATTACTACACTAAATACACAATACTAACCTCAAAATAGTGTTCTTTTGAAAACAACAACGAAATGGTTATCATGCGAGAACAGTGATTCTTCATCCTAACGCTTGGTGTCAGTATGTTGTCACGAGGCTTCCCTCTGGTTTGTGTTTGGTCACAGACGTTAAGGTCCACCCCCTAACAACGGTTCGATGTTCCTCAAACCGTCTACGTGTTATAGTCTACGGTCGAAAAATACAATGTAGGACGTTTGTACTAACAGCGTACATGGGATGGGAAGGACGCACTTTCGGCTACAACGGATTTGACATACTGCATATGGTATATAACACAATCGCAGGCCATTCATAGAAGGACCGTATATTTGTATTTTTACAAAACCATGGAACAAAGGGGATGCGAGGCGCGGAGACCGCGTCGGTGGTGCGTCGTGTTGGGCGTCGTGCTCAACCTTCTGCGGAGCGGAGCTTTGGCACAGATCCGCTATTCTGTGTACGAGGAGGTGACCGAGGGCACGGTCGTTGGGAATATAGCCAAGGATCTGGGCCTGGATAAGAGCACGTTTGACTCCAGAGGGTATCGTATTGTGGCGGGTTCCAACGACCCCCTTTTCCAGGTCAATACAGATGATGGAATATTGTATGTGAGCAGAAAGATCGACAGAGAGGAGGTGTGCGAACGAATCACTCATTGTTTGATCAACCTGAAAACCGTACTCGAGAACCCTTTGGAGATACACTACGTGTCCGTGGAGATACTTGATGTAAATGATCACTCTCCGAGTTTTCCCGAAAAGGAGAAACATCTCGAAATTTCCGAGTCTGCGTTACCGGGAGCGAGATTACAGCTCCAAGCGGCGCGCGACCCCGACGGCGGACCGTTCTCGGTTCAGGAATATAAATTGAGCCATAACGAACATTTCCGAGTGGAAGTCAAGGATAGAGGAGAAGACCGCAAAGTACCATTTTTAGTTCTGCAAAAGCAGTTGGACAGGGAAACGATTGCGAAACACAGGCTTATATTAACAGCCTTCGATGGAGGAAAACCGGCTAAATCAGGCGCTGTAGAAATTAATGTTGATGTTCTCGATGTAAATGATAACTCCCCTGTATTTGAAAAAGATGTTTACTCTGCCACATTAATCGAAAATGCTCCTATTGGATCAATAGTTATCCAGGTAAATGCGACTGATTTAGACCTAGACGCAAACGCTGAAGTAGTGTATTCATTCGGAAACGAAGTGGATGTAAAAATAACCGAACTGTTCACTGTGGATTCGGTTACAGGTGAAATACGAGTAGGAGGTCTGATTGACTTTGAGAAAAGCAATATATATGAGATTGATATTCAGGCTTCTGACAAGGGGCAGGTTCCTTTAACCACTGACAAAAGTGTCACTATCACCGTAGTAGACGTTAACGACAACGCACCAGAAATAGAAGTGACGTCATTTTCCAGCACCGTGCCGGAGGACGCACGAATCGGAAGTACCGTGGCTCTGATCAGCGTCCGCGACCTGGACTCGGGTGTGAACGGGAAAGTCATTTGCACCGTAACGGAGGACGTCCCGTTCACCTTATCTGCGTCTTTACAGGACGACATGTACGCCCTTGTCACCAAGTCAAAGCTGGACAGAGAACGGAGGTCTCAGTACCACGTGACTGTCGTAGCGAGAGACGCAGGTGTGCCATCCTTGTCGTGTGAAAAGACCATAAGCGTTGTTGTGTCAGACGTGAATGATAATTATCCAGAGTTTTCATTAAGCCCCTACGACTTTTATGTGACAGAAAACAACGCTGCGGGGGGCTCTATTTTCTCAGTGAAAGCTTCGGATCTTGATGAAGGTGATAATGCTGTTATTTCCTATCAAATTCTGCGAGACGGGGGAGGCGAGAGGAGCAAGTTCGTGTCGTTTCTGAACATCAACCCAGAGAGTGGCGACATTTTAGCGCATAAGAGCCTCGACTTTGAGACTTTAAAAACGTTTAACCTTAAAGTCGTTGCCACAGATTCTGGCTCACCTTCTTTAAGCAGAAATGTCACTATCAACGTGTTTGTTTTAGATCAAAATGACAACACGCCTGTCATTATTTATCCTGTTACCGCGAACGGTTCTTCTGAAGGAGTCGAGGAGGTTCCTCGAAATGTTCCTGCTGGCCACCTGGTGACTAAAGTGAGAGCCTACGACGCTGATCTAGGATACAACGGCTGGCTGTTGTTCTCACTACAGGAAGTTAGTGACCACAGTCTCTTTGGTTTGGACCGCTATACTGGACGGATAAGAACACTGCGCTCATTCACAGAGGCAGACGAGGCTCAACATAAACTGGTCATACTGGTCAAAGACAATGGGAACGTGTCCCTCTCAGCAACAGCTACTGTGGTTGTCAAGCTGGTGGAGCCCAAAGAGGCCATTTCAGCTTCTGATGTGAAAAGTGCAGCGACGGACATCGGGGATAGTGGCGTGACATTTTATTTAATGATAACTCTGGCTTCAGTTTCAACTCTTTTTCTCATCAGTATTATTGTGCTGATTGCAATGCAGTGCTCTAAAACCACGGACGTATCCTCCAAGTATTTACCAGAACCAAACTATGACGGAACTCTGTGTCACAGCATCCAGTACCGATCTGGAGAGAAACGCTACATGTTAGTTGGACCCAGGATGAGTATAGGATCTACTATAGTCCCGGGAAGCAATGGGAATACTCTAGTGGTTCCTGACAGGAGGAGCACATCTGCAGAGGTAAGACAGCTTTGCTACATCACATGCTACAATGCATACATTAAACATTTACAATTGTTTAAAACCTTTCGAGGATATGTTTGAGAATTGACATAGATGAATGGTAATGTTAAGGAGATGCACACATCATCCACGGTTTAAGTTTAACAATGATTTGGTGTTGCCAAGGGAGCTGACCAAACCTGCCTAAGATATCTATGTTTATAGCACGTCCACTTGATGCCACTTCTATAAGCACGTAGCTTTATTCAGGCTGACACTTGGCTATTCAGATGTCTCAAACCTTGAGAAATATCTCTTGTAATGGCATGGTACAGGTTGTTTATTTAAATCACTGCAGAATATATTAAAGCGTTATATCATTTGTTTTCAAGCTCATATATTTGCTGTCGGAGCTGTCCACGGGGCTGGAACGGCGTGCTGCCTGGTTTTTGGCAGGGCATTTGATAACGCCATTACAATATTATAACATTAATGGCGACGACAATGACAATTGCTAAACATTATTCTTCAAGGAATAGACCGACTACCACAAATACAATTAATAATAACAATAATACATAACAATGCTGATATTGATAACAACATTTATGATTCTATTATTTTTATTATAATTATTATTTGTATATACTTCTTTATTATGATCATTATTAGCAGTAGTATTATGATTAATATTAGTTGTAGTATCATTCAACAAAATGGTTATCATGCGAGAACAGTGATTCTTCATCCTAACGCTTGGTGTCAGTATGTTGTCACGAGGCTTCCCTCTGGTTTGTGTTTCGTCACAGACGTTAAGGTCCACCCCCTAACAACGGTTCGATGTTCCTCAAACCGTCTACGTGTTATAGTCTACGGTCGAAAAATACAATGTAGGACGTTTTTACTAACAGCGTACATGGGATGGGAAGGACGCACTTTGGGCTACAACGGATTTGACACACTGCATATCGTATATAACACAATCGCAGGCCATTCATAGAAGGACCGTATATTTATATTTTTACAAAACCATGGAACAAAGGGGATGCGAGGCGCGGAGACCGCGTCGGTGGTGCGTCGTGTTGGGCGTCGTGCTCAACCTTCTGCGGAGCGGAGCTTTGGCACAGATCCGCTATTCTGTGTACGAGGAGGTGACCGAGGGCACGGTCGTTGGGAATATAGCCAAGGATCTGGGCCTGGATAAGAGCACGTTTGACTCCAGAGGGTATCGTATTGTGGCGGGTTCCGACGACCCCTTTTCCAGGTCAATACAGATGATGGAATATTGTATGTGAGCAGAAAGATCGACAGAGAGGAGGTGTGCGAACGAATCACTCATTGTTTGATCAACCTGAAAACCGTACTCGAGAACCCTTTGGAGATACACTACGTGTCCGTGGAGATACTTGATGTAAATGATCACTCTCCGAGTTTTCCCGAAAAGGAGAAACATCTCGAGATTTCCGAGTCTGCCTTACCGGGAGCGAGATTACAGCTCCAAGCGGCGCGCGACCCCGACGGCGGACCGTTCTCGGTTCAGGAATATAAATTGAGCCATAACGAACATTTCCGAGTGGAAGTCAAGGATAGAGGAGAAGACCGCAAAGTACTATTTTTAGTTCTGCAAAAGCAGTTGGACAGGGAAACGGTTGCGAAACACAGGCTTATATTAACAGCCTTCGATGGAGGAAAACCGGCTAAATCAGGCGCTGTAGAAATTAATGTTGATGTTCTCGATGTAAATGATAACTCCCCTGTATTTGAAAAAGATGTTTACTCTGCCACATTAATCGAAAATGCTCCTATTGGATCAATAGTTATCCAGGTAAATGCGACTGATTTTGATCTTGATGCAAATGGGGAAGTAGTGTATTCGTTTGGGGAAGAAGTCGATTTAAAATTAACGGATTTATTCAGTGTTGATCCAAACAACGGTGAACTTCGAGTTAAAGGCATGATAGACTTTGAGAAAAGCAAGAGTTATGTAATTGATATTCAGGCATCCGACAAGGGGCATGCTCCTTTAAAAACGGACAAAAGTGTCACTATCACCGTTGTAGACGTTAACGACAACGCACCAGAAATAGAAGTGACGTCATTTTCCAGCACCGTGCCGGAGGACGCACGAATCGGAAGTACCGTGGCTCTGATCAGCGTCCGCGACCTGGACTCGGGTGTGAACGGGAAAGTAATTTGCACCGTAACGGAGGACGTCCCGTTCACCTTATCTGCGTCTTTACAGGACGACATGTACGCCCTCGTCACCAAGTCAAAGCTGGACAGAGAACGGAGGTCTCAGTACCACGTGACTGTCGTAGCGAGAGACGCAGGTGTGCCACCCTTGTCGTGTGAAAAGACCATAAGCGTTGTTGTGTCAGACGTGAATGATAATTATCCAGAGTTTTCATTAAGCCCCTACGACTTTTATGTGACAGAAAACAACGCTGCGGGGGGCTCTATTTTCTCAGTGAAAGCTTCGGATCTTGATGAAGGTGATAATGCTGTTATTTCCTATCAAATTCTGCGAGACGGGGGAGGCGAGAGGAGCAAGTTCGTGTCGTTTCTGAACATCAACCCAGAGAGTGGCGACATTTTAGCGCATAAGAGCCTCGACTTTGAGACTTTAAAAACGTTTAACCTTAAAGTCGTTGCCACAGATTCTGGCTCACCTTCTTTAAGCAGAAATGTCACTATCAACGTGTTCGTTTTAGATCAAAACGACAACACGCCTGTCATTATTTATCCTGTTACCGCGAACGGTTCTTCTGAAGGAGTCGAGGAGGTTCCTCGAAATGTTCCTGCAGGCCACCTGGTGACTAAAGTGAGAGCCTACGACGCTGATCTAGGATACAACGGCTGGCTGTTGTTCTCACTACAGGAAGTTAGTGACCACAGTCTCTTTGGTTTGGACCGCTATACTGGACGGATAAGAACACTGCGCTCATTCACAGAGGCAGACGAGGCTCAACATAAACTGGTCATACTGGTCAAAGACAATGGGAACGTGTCCCTCTCAGCAACAGCTACTGTGGTTGTCAAGCTGGTGGAGCCCAAAGAGGCCATTTCAGCTTCTGATGTGAAAAGTGCAGCGACGGACATCGGGGATAGTGGCGTGACATTTTATTTAATGATAACTCTGGCTTCAGTTTCAACTCTTTTTCTCATCAGTATTATTGTGCTGATTGCAATGCAGTGCTCTAAAACCACGGACGTATCCTCCAAGTATTTACCAGAACCAAACTATGACGGAACTCTGTGTCACAGCATCCAGTACCGATCTGGAGAGAAACGCTACATGTTAGTTGGACCCAGGATGAGTATAGGATCTACTATAGTCCCGGGAAGCAATGGGAATACTCTAGTGGTTCCTGACAGGAGGAGCACATCTGCAGAGGTAAGACAGCTTTGCTACATCAGCTACAACATTAAACATTTACAATTGTTTAAAACCTTTCGAGGATATGTTTGAGAATTTACATAGATTAATGGTAATTTTAAGGAGATGCACACATCATACATGGTTTAAGTTTAACATTGATTTGGTGTTGCCAAGGGAGCTGACCAAACCTGCCTACGATATCTATGTTTATAGCACGTCGACTTGATGCCACTTCTATAAGCACGTAGCTTTATTCAGGCTGACACTTGGCTATTCAGATGTCTCAAACCTTGAGAAATATCTCTTGTAATGGCATGGTACATGTTGTTTATTTAAATCACTGCAGAATATATTAAAGCGTTATATCATTTGTTTTCAAGCTCATATATTTGCTGTCGGAGCTGTCCACGGTTCTGAAACGGCGTGCTGCCTGGTTTTTGGCAGGGCATTTGATAACACCATTACAATATTATAACATTAATGGCGACGACAATGACAATTGCTAAACATTATTCTTCAAGGAATAGACCGACTACCACAAATACAATTAATAATAACCATAATACATAACAATGCTGATATTGATAACAACATTTATGATTCTATTATTTTTATTATAATTATTATTTGTATATACTTCTTTATTATGATCATTATTAGCAGTAGTATTATGATCAATATTAGTTGTAGTATCATTCAACGAAATGGTTATCATGCGAGAACAGTGATTCTTTATCCTAACGCTTGGTGTCAGTATGTTGTCACGAGGCTTCCCTCTGGTTTGTGTTTGGTCACAGACGTTAAGGTCCACCCCCTAACAACGGTTCGATGTTCCTCAAACCGTCTACGTGTTATAGTCTACGGTCGAAAAATACAATGTAGGACGTTTGTACTAACAGCGTACATGGGATGGGAAGGACGCACTTTCGGCTACAACGGATTTGACATACTGCATATCGTATATAACACAATCGCAGGCCATTCATAGAAGGACCGTATATTTGTATTTTTACAAAACCATGGAACAAAGGGGATGCGAGGCGCGGAGACCGCGTCGGTGGTGCGTCGTGTTGGGCGTCGTGCTCAACCTTCTGCGGAGCGGAGCTTTGGCACAGATCCGCTATTCTGTGTACGAGGAGGTGACCGAGGGCACGGTCGTTGGGAATATAGCCAAGGATCTGGGCCTGGATAAGAGCACGTTTGACTCCAGAGGGTATCGTATTGTGGCGGGTTCCGACGACTCCCTTTTCCAGGTCAATACAGATGATGGAATATTGTATGTGAGCAGAAAGATCGACAGAGAGGAGGTGTGCGAACGAATCACTCATTGTTTGATCAACCTGAAAACCGTACTCGAGAACCCTTTGGAGATACACTACGTGTCCGTGGAGATACTTGATGTAAATGATCACTCTCCGAGTTTTCCCGAAAAGGAGAAACATCTCGAGATTTCCGAGTCTGCGTTACCGGGAGCGAGATTACAGCTCCAAGCGGCGCGCGACCCCGACGGCGGACCGTTCTCGGTTCAGGAATATAAATTGAGCCATAACGAACATTTCCGAGTGGAAGTCAAGGATAGAGGAGAAGACCGCAAAGTACCATTTTTAGTTCTGCAAAAGCAGTTGGACAGGGAAACGGTTGCGAAACACAGGCTTATATTAACAGCCTTCGATGGAGGAAAACCGGCTAAATCAGGCGCTGTGGAAATTAATGTTGATGTTCTCGATGTAAATGATAACTCCCCTGTATTTGAAAAAGATGTTTACTCTGCCACATTAATCGAAAATGCTCCTATTGGATCAATAGTTATCCAGGTAAATGCGACTGATTTTGATCTTGATGCAAATGGGGAAGTAGTGTATTCGTTTGGGGAAGAAATCGATTTAAAATTAACGGATTTATTCAGTGTTGATCCAAACAATGGTGAACTTCGAGTTAAAGGCATGATAGACTTTGAGAAAAGCAAGAGTTATGTCATTGATATTCAGGCATCTGACAAGGGGCATGCTCCTTTAAAAACGGACAAAAGTGTCACTATCACCGTAGTAGACGTTAACGACAACGCACCAGAAATAGAAGTGACGTCATTTTCCAGCACCGTGCCGGAGGACGCACGAATCGGAAGTACCGTGGCTCTGATCAGCGTCCGCGACCTGGACTCGGGAGTGAACGGGAAAGTAATTTGCACCGTAACGGAGGACGTCCCGTTCACCTTATCTGCGTCTTTACAGGACGACATGTACGCCCTCGTCACCAAGTCAAAGCTGGACAGAGAACGAAGGTCTCAGTACCACGTGACTGTCGTGGCGAGAGACGCAGGTGTGCCACCCTTGTCGTGTGAAAAGACCATAAGCGTTGTTGTGTCAGACGTGAATGATAATTATCCAGAGTTTTCATTAAGCCCCTACGACTTTTATGTGACAGAAAACAACGCTGCGGGGGGCTCTATTTTCTCAGTGAAAGCTTCGGATCTTGATGAAGGTGATAATGCTGTTATTTCCTATCAAATTATGCGAGACGGGGGAGGCGAGAGGAGCAAGTTCGTGTCGTTTCTGAACATCAACCCAGAGAGTGGCGACATTTTAGCGCATAAGAGCCTCGACTTTGAGACTTTAAAAACGTTTAACCTTAAAGTCGTTGCCACAGATTCTGGCTCACCTTCTTTAAGCAGAAATGTCACTATCAACGTGTTCGTTTTAGATCAAAACGACAACACGCCTGTCATTATTTATCCTGTTACCGCGAACGGTTCTTCTGAAGGAGTCGAGGAGGTTCCTCGAAATGTTCCTGCAGGCCACCTGGTGACTAAAGTGAGAGCCTACGACGCTGATCTAGGATACAACGGCTGGCTGTTGTTCTCACTACAGGAAGTTAGTGACCACAGTCTCTTTGGTTTGGACCGCTATACTGGACGGATAAGAACACTGCGCTCATTCACAGAGACAGACGAGGCTCAACATAAACTGGTCATACTGGTCAAAGACAATGGGAACGTGTCCCTCTCAGCAACAGCTACTGTGGTTGTCAAGCTGGTGGAGCCCAAAGAGGCCATTTCAGCTTCTGATGTGAAAAGTGCAGCGACGGACATCGGGGATAGTGGCGTGACATTTTATTTAATGATAACTCTGGCTTCAGTTTCAACTCTTTTTCTCATCAGTATTATTGTGCTGATTGCAATGCAGTGCTCTAAAACCACGGACGTATCCTCCAAGTATTTACCAGAACCAAACTATGACGGAACTCTGTGTCACAGCATCCAGTACCGATCTGGAGAGAAACGCTACATGTTAGTTGGACCCAGGATGAGTATAGGATCTACTATAGTCCCGGGAAGCAATGGGAATACTCTAGTGGTTCCTGACAGGAGGAGCACATCTGCAGAGGTAAGAAAGCTTTCATTGCGGAATATTATTATTAATAATAATAATAATAATAATAATAATTACATTACAATTATAATGACAGTCATAATAATCCGACAATCATAATCATTATACTAATTATAAAAATCATAATATCGATTTAAATGTTAATGTCTTCAAATATCAGATCACGGTGTGTATCATTTAGAAATAATATATTTGCGAATTGAGAATGATTTGGTTTAAGTTTACAATGGCATTAATGTTCACAAAAACTTTACGCATGTGTTATGTTACTCGATGCCATTTCTATGTTGGCCATCTATCACGCTATGTTTACAGTTAACAATTGTCCGCTGTTAACATTGTCTCCAATTGTCTATCCAAGGCGACTGTACCACATTTAATCACATGGTGTCAGTGTAGACCTGCTATACATTCATCTTGCTTCTAAAGGAGCTTCTAGACCCATCCCTATCGTGTGTTGGCGAAAATCACAGCCACTACAAAATCATCTGAGAGCTGACAATCGGAACGAAGCACGTCGGCTATAATCTTAGCAGTACCCTCTGTTTTTGCAACAGAGAATAACCTACGGTACTGATCCATGGCTATAATGAGCGCGGAGTATATATACTGTTACTAATACTATTGTAATAACGTGGAATTATACGAATATTCTCCGCAAAGATGGAACAAAGAGGACAGCGGTCACGGACCAAATACTCGTGGTGGGTCGCGATCGTGGCCTGTTTAGATGTATTGTGGAGCGGAGCGTTTGCTCAAATCAGATATTCGATCTCAGAAGAGGTAAAAGATGGAACGGTCGTGGGGAACATCGCTAAGGATTTGGGACTGGATAAGAGCACGTTACACGACAGAGGATACCGTATCGTAGCCGGTTCAACGAAGCCTTTGTTTCGCGTGAATCGGGAGGATGGCATCTTGTACGTGAACGGTAAAGTGGACAGGGAAGAGATTTGTGAGCGGAGCAGTGTGTGCGTGATTAACCTGAAGACGGTATTAGAAAACCCCCTCGAGATTCATTACGTGGCCGTCGAGATACTGGACGTAAATGACCATTCACCCACCTTCCCAGAGGCCGAGGAACGGCTGGATATATTTGAGTCGGCTTTGCCGGGAGCGCGGTTTCAGCTGCAGCCTGCGCTAGACCCAGACGTTGGCCCATATTCTGTTCAGCACTATAAACTTAGTGTTAATGACCACTTTCGTGTAGAAGTCAAAGAAAGAGGGAAAGACGTTAAAATACCATTTTTGATTTTACACAAGCCATTAGACAGAGAGTCTGTTAGACAACACGCACTACAGCTTACAGCAACAGACGGCGGTCGGCCCGTCAAGTCTGGAATGATTGAAATCCTGGTTGGAGTCCTTGATGTAAATGACAATTCCCCTATTTTTACCAAAGAAACGTATTCTGCTAATTTAAACGAGAACACCCCTCCTGGATCAGTTGTAATTACAATAAATGCAACAGATGCAGATGAGGGTGCAAACGGTAACATTGTTTATTCATTTGGTAATCGAGTAGATCAAAGTTTGCGACAAATGTTTAATATAGACCCAAAGACTGGTCTAATAAAGGTTACAGGTTTGATCGATTTTGAAGAAAGGGAAAGTTATGAAATTGATATTCAAGCTTCAGATCAGGGTACTATTCCATTGTCAACCGACAAAAGTGTTGTAATAAACATAATTGATATAAACGACAATATTCCTGAAATTGAAGTTATGTCATTTTCAAAATCCATCCCAGAGGATTCTAGAGTTGGAACAACTGTGGCCCTGATTAGTGTCAATGATCCTGATTCGGCTCTCAATGGAAAAGTGAAGTGCTCTATAAGTGAAGATGTCCCGTTTGCTTTATCTCCGACATTGCAAGACAACATGCATGCAATTGTCACAAAGACAAAGTTGGACAGAGAGCTGAAAGCCGACTATGATATTGTAATATCAGCCGAGGACGCGGGGGAACCGCCCTTGTCATCTTTCAAAGCCATACATGTGGCGATCTCGGATATAAATGACAATAGTCCAGAGTTTGTGTTAAGTTCCTACACTTTCTATATAGCTGAAAATAACGATGCTGGCGCTTCAGTGTTTTCAGTGAAAGCCTTCGATCGTGATTCGGGTGAAAATGCTCTCATCTCATACCACATTTTGAGAGCCGGGGTAGAGGACAACAAAATGTCAATGTTCCTAAACATTAACTCTGAAAATGGTGACGTTTCGGCACTGACACGTTTTAATTTTGAAACGTTGAAAACATTCAAATTCCAAGTGGCTGCAACAGACTCTGGGATTCCACCGCTGAGCAGCAATGTCACCATTAATGTTTTCATTCTGGACCAGAACGACAACGCTCCCGTCATCGTGTATCCACAGAGTGCTAACGGTTCATCTGAGGGAGTGGAGGAGATTCCACGAAATGCAAATGCAGGCTATTTGGTGACAAAGGTGAGGGCCTATGACCCTGACATTGGATACAACGGCTGGCTGTTGTTCTCACTACAGGAAGTTAGTGACCACAGTCTCTTTGGTTTGGACCGCTATACTGGACGGATAAGAACACTGCGCTCATTCACAGAGACAGACGAGGCTCAACATAAACTGGTCATACTGGTCAAAGACAATGGGAACGTGTCCCTCTCAGCAACAGCTACTGTGGTTGTCAAGCTGGTGGAGCCCAAAGAGGCCATTTCAGCTTCTGATGTGAAAAGTGCAGCGACGGACATCGGGGATAGTGGCGTGACATTTTATTTAATGATAACTCTGGCTTCAGTTTCAACTCTTTTTCTCATCAGTATTATCGTGCTGATTGCAATGCAATGCTCTAAAACCACGGACGTATCCTCCAAGTATTTACCAGAACCAAACTATGACGGAACTCTGTGTCACAGCATCCAGTATCGATCTGGAGAGAAACGCTACATGTTAGTTGGACCCAGGATGAGTATAGGATCGACTATAGTCCCGGGAAGCAATGGGAATACTCTAGTGGTTCCTGACAGGAGGAGCACATCTGCAGAGGTAAGAAATGACAACTACGCATATTTTATTGAGTATGGTTGTCCCAAATGTTTTGGTTGAAGAACACTAATATGATCATCCATAATTGTCCATTACATTTAAACTAATTCTGCGTGGTGTGGTACTTTACTCATCATACTATATATATATATATATATATCCTCAAACGAATACCATAGAATTGAAAAAGTAAGTAGACGTATTTGATGAAAAACAGCTTGCTATTAACAATAAATGATTCTCAAACTTTGAAGGGATGATCTCAAACCCTTTCATGAAACTAGATAAATATAATATACTGTAAGTGTGACATGACTTCAAGAAATCGCAGGTGCTATTTGCACACAATTGTATTTCCTCTTCATCCGTCTGGAATTCTTTACAAACTAAATGGGACATTTAGCAGAAGTGCATTTCCTCAGTCATTTTATATTAGTCTTTTGCGTAGCAATGTGTGAGGAATCGCGCGGCTTCCTCTCGAGTTGCCGCTTGAGTTTAAAGGTTGTCGGTGGAAAACCAGAAGTCCGACTGACTGCGTCACAGCAGGTTGGTCGCGCCTGACACGAAGGATGCTGATGCTGAAACAGTTAGAGCTTGTGATATCCTAAGTATGCATCACATTTCACACAACTTACGCTTTCGCGTGGGAGTGAATGGGAGGGCAATTCATCACGCGTCACACAAGTACAGACAGGTTTGCAGTGCATTCTGGGACATGTAGTGCAGCGGATTGCGGAAATCAGAGATGCAGGTGGAAATTAATTGAAACCTCAAATTTGGCTTCGGGCCTGTTTTTTTGTCGCCGCGGGTCTTGTGTTTGACGCAGAAGATGGAATGCTGTCCGTGGTGCTGAAATAGACTACACGTTTGATGATGTCATTTCATTGCTCTTGCAAGTATCGAAGGATTAAAGAGTGCAGGGCTTTCGCACGTCATACATGTTGTCAATGTATGACAGTACATTTTATAAAATATTATAATTTTTATTACTAACAGGAAATAAACGTATAGTTGTAGTTGTTTAAACATTATTGTTTCATTATAATTCGCTACCCTTTGGAGAAGGCAATATCCTGCAGTAACATTTACCATCACGTGGTGTCAGTAAGTAGACGGATACCGGTTCTGAAGCCTGTTCCCCACAGCTGATAAGCCCATCCCTTGTTCAGTTCGAGATGTTGGAGTGCGCTAAACCATTGTGCGGTCACAGCGTTTAGGGAACAACGAGGCTCCGTGCAGCATCTACATATGTGTTGGATAGTACTCTTCTTTTAAAGAACGATGATGGAAAAGGACATTCTGATGTGAAATTCATGATTTAGGATCTTACCGTTTCCGTTATATTTTCTCGCAATGGAACAAAGAGGACGGCGGACATGGAGGGAGCGATGTCTGTGGGTTTCCTGTTTTTTTGCTGTGGTTGCCTTTAGAAGCGTTTCTTTTGCTCAGATTCGATATTCCATCGCCGAGGAGGTTAAAGAAGGGACTGTTGTTGGACACATTGCTAAGGATTTAGGACTCGACAAGAGCACATTGAGAAACAGAGGCTACCGTATTGTCCACGGCTCGACGGAGCCCCTCTTCCAGGTGAATCAAGACGATGGGGTTTTGTATGTCAACCGAAACATCGACAGGGAGGAGGTATGCGAGAGAAGTAAAGCCTGTGTAATAGAACTAAAAACCGTGTTGGAGAACCCGCTAGAAGTCCATAACGTAGCGGTGGAAATACTGGATGTGAACGACCACGCTCCGAGCTTTCCCGAAAATAAAAAGATGATAGAGATCTCTGAATCTGCGTTGCCAGGAGTCCGATTTCAGCTACATGCCGCGCATGACGCAGATAGTGGTCTATTATCTGTTCAGCAGTATAAACTGAAGTCCTAATGAACATTTTCGTTTGGAGGTAAAGGATCGTGGTGAAGATCGCAAGACTCCAATTTTAATTATCCAAAAGCCACTGGATAGAGAATCAGTTAAACCACATTTAACTACGTCTAACGGCGATTGATGGAGGCAAACCTCCAAAGTCTGGTGAAATGAAAATAACTATAGAAGTAGTTGATGTCAACGATAACCACCCAGTGTTTACTAAGGACTTATACTCTGTACAACTACAGGAAAATACTGCTATAGGCACTACTGTTATACAAGTTAATGCAACAGATCCTGATGAAGGTGCGAATGGTGAGGTTTGTATTCATTTGGTAATGATGTGCATGGAGAAGTGCAAGGCATATTTTGATTTAAATGTCATAACTGGAGAAATAACAGTGTCAGGAATGTTAGATTTTGAAGAACGCAGCAGATATGAGATTGACATCCAGGCATCAGACAAAGGGCCAGCTGCATTGACAACTGACAAAAGTGTCATTATTCATATTATTGACGTCAACGATAATGCTCCCGAGATAGAAGTGATGTCATATTCCAAATTCCTTCCAGAAGATTCTAAGTCAGGGACAACAGTAGCTGTAATTACAGTAAAGGACGCTGACTCCGGTATCAACGGAAAGGTGATCTGTTTTATAAAACAAGATGTTCCGTTTACACTGAGTCCATCTGTACAGAATGACATGTACTCTGTAGTAACCAAAACACCTTTAGATCGAGAAAAGGAATCTGAATATGACGTTACAATTATCGCCAAAGACGCAGGTGAGCCATCGTTGTCCTCTGAAAAGACGATCCGGATCGATATATCAGATGTGAATGACAACAGCCCACAGTTTCTCCTGAGTCCCTATACTTTCTATCTTACTGAGAATAATTCTCCTGGAGACTCGATATTCAAAGTGCAGGCGACTGATCAAGACGAAGGGAATAATGCGCTCATTTCCTACCATATTTTTAGGGGCGGAGAAAATATGTTATCTTCATTTTTAAACATAAACTCGGACAATGGAGATGTGGTGGCTTTGAAAAGTTTTGACTTTGAAAAATTGAAAACGTTTAAATTCCAAGTTGTGGCGACAGACTCTGGAACTCCGTCTTTAAGCAGCAACGTTTCGGTCAACGTGTTTCTTCTGGATCAGAACGACAACCCTCCGCTTATCTTACATCCGGTCAGCTCTAACGGTTCTGCTGAAGGAGTCGAGGAGGTTCCTCGAAATGTTCCTGCAGGCCACCTGGTGACTAAAGTGAGAGCCTACGACGCTGATCTAGGATACAACGGCTGGCTGTTGTTCTCACTACAGGAAGTTAGTGACCACAGTCTCTTTGGTTTGGACCGCTATACTGGACGGATAAGAACACTGCGCTCATTCACAGAGACCGACGAGGCTCAACATAAACTGGTCATACTGGTCAAAGACAATGGGAACGTGTCCCTCTCAGCAACAGCTACTGTGGTTGTCAAGCTGGTGGAGCCCAAAGAGGCCATTTCAGCGTCTGATGTGAAAAGTGCAGCGACGGACATCGGGGATAGTGGCGTGACGTTTTATTTAATGATAACTCTGGCTTCAGTTTCAACTCTTTTTCTCATCAGTATTATTGTGCTGATTGCAATGCAGTGCTCTAAAACCACGGACGTATCCTCCAAGTATTTACCAGAACCAAACTATGACGGAACTCTGTGTCACAGCATCCAGTACCGATCTGGAGAGAAACGCTACATGTTAGTTGGACCCAGGATGAGTATAGGATCTACTATAGTCCCGGGAAGCAATGGGAATACTCTAGTGGTTCCTGACAGGAGGAGCACGTCTGCAGAGGTAAGACCGTTTTCGTTGTGAAATAATACGTTAAGCTTCTCTCTATAAAATATCAGATCAGATGATGATGGAACATGTTAACATTACAAACAATTTGAGAATATATTCAATAATTGACATTGAATGGTCATTTTAAGGTAATGCACAAATCAAACATTTGGGTATACACTATCATTGGTGTTGTCAAGAGCTGACAAAAACAGTTCATATTTTGTATTATGTCTTTTAACTTCTTGCCACTTCTATGTTGGCTATCCATCACCTACATGTTTTTGGGAGTTTGGGAGATGAAGAGGTACATCATTTCAGATACATTTGGATCAATGGCTTAATAGTCTGAGTGATTGTTATTTCTGCATTTCACTACTCATAAAATAATATAATACAGTGCAAGGCATGGCTTTAGGTGAAAGTAACACAATTGTGTTTAATGTTGTTCTGCTAAATGATATATCTTCTCACAATATTCCGATTGCTGTCCATGGTCCTGAAACATATGTCGACACATATGTCTAAAGTCTGTATATTTTGATCTTCAGGCCGATGTGTAAACAGCTGATGTTATCCATGTAATGGCAGCGCAATACTAATTCCTGTCAGATGGTGTCAGTATAGTACAAGCGGATACGGTTTCGTATAGCTGTTCGCAGTATAGCCGATATCCCCACCTCGGTGGTTTTGATCTCCGTGGCATTCACACAATCTTTGCTTTCGGCATGTAAGCTAAATCTTGTCTGTAGATTGTCTTTTATATTACTGGACTTTTTGTCAAGGATACATTTTGTCAAGGATAATGCTAACATATTCGTGATCATACAAATTTTGACGAGATTTCGATTTTCTGGTTTCGCTCACAATGGAACAAAGAGCACCGCAGCCGTGGAGGGAGAAATGGCGATGGGTCGTCTGTATACTTGCAACGCTTGCTCTTAGGAACGTAACATCAACGGATATAACGTATTCTATCGCCGAGGAAGTAACAGAAGGCACGCTCGTTGGAAATATTGCTAAGGATGTAGGGCTCGATGTAACCACGCTGAAGGCCAGAGGATATCGCATCGTCACCGGATCGACAGAGTCTCCGTTTTATTTGAATCAGGACGATGGCATTTTGTATATCAAACGAAAATTTGACAGAGAGGAACTATGTGAACGGAGCAAGGTTTGTTTGATCGAACTAAAAACCGTCTTAGAGAATCCCCTTGAGATACATTATGTAGCAGTGGAGGTTTTAGATGTGAACGACCACGCTCCCAGCTTTCCTGAAAATGAGAAGTTGTTAGAGATTTTTGAATCTGAGTTACTGGAAAACGATTCCAGTTGCAAGCTGCGCACGATTTTGATAGTGGAGTATTATCCGTTCAACAGTATAAATTGAGTCACAATGATTATTTTCGTTTAGAAGTAAAAGATCGTGGCGAAGACCGCAAAACTCCACTTTTAATTATTAAAAAATTACTGGACAGAGAATCAATTAAGACCCATAATCTACTTTTGACTGCAATTGATGGAGGTAAACCTCCCAAGTCCGGTGAAATGAAAATAACTATAGAAGTAGTAGATGTCAACGATAACCACCCAGTGTTTACTAAGGACTTATACTCTGTACAACTACAGGAAAATACTGCTATAGGCACTACTGTTATACAAGTTAATGCAACAGATCCTGATGAAGGTGCGAATGGTGAGGTAGTGTATTCATTTGGTAATGATGTGCATGGTAAGACCCTTGCATATTTTAACTTAAACTCATTAACGGGAGAATTAACAGTGTCAGGAATCTTAGATTTTGAAGAACGTAACAGATATGAGATTGACATCCAGGCATCAGACAAAGGGCCAGCTGCACTGACAACTGACAAAAGTGTCATTATTAATATAATTGACGTCAACGACAATGCGCCCGAGATAGAAGTGACGTCTTTTTCCAAAGCCCTTCCAGAAGATTCTAAGTCCGGGACTACAGTGGCTTTAATCACAGTAAAGGACATGGACTCTGGTCTCAATGGAAAAGTAATGTGTTTCAATAGATCAAGATGTTCCATTCACGCTGACTCCATCTTCAAAGAATAATATGTTCTCTGTAGTTACGAAAACGCATATAGATCGCGAAAAGCAATCACAATATGACTATCATAATATTGGCCAAAGACGCAGGTGAGCCATCGTTGTCCTCTGAAAAGACGATACGGATCGATATATCAGATGTGAACGACAACAGTCCACAGTTTCTCCTGAGTCCCTATACTTTCTATCTTACTGAGAATAATTCTCCTGGAGACTCGATATTCAAAGTGCAGGCGACTGATCAAGACGAAGGGAATAATGCGCTCATTTCCTACCATATTTTAAGGGGCGGAGAAAATATGTTATCTTCATTTTTAAACATAAACTCGGACAATGGAGATGTAGCGGCTTTAAAAAGTTTTGACTTTGAAAAATCGAAAACGTTTAAATTCCATGTTGTGGCAACAGACTCTGGAACTCCGTCTTTAAGCAGTAACGTTTCGGTTAACGTGTTTCTTCTGGATCAGAACGACAACCCTCCGCTTATCTTACATCCGGTCAGCTCTAACGGTTCTGCTGAAGGAGTAGAGGAGGTTCCTCGAAATGTTCCTGCAGGCCACCTGGTGACTAAAGTGAGAGCCTACGACGCTGATCTAGGATACAACGGCTGGCTGTTGTTCTCACTACAGGAAGTTAGTGACCACAGTCTCTTTGGTTTGGACCGCTATACTGGACGGATAAGAACACTGCGCTCATTCACAGAGGCAGACGAGGCTCAACATAAACTGGTCATACTGGTCAAAGACAATGGGAACGTGTCCCTCTCAGCAACAGCTACTGTGGTTGTCAAGCTGGTGGAGCCCAAAGAGGCCATTTCAGCGTCTGATGTGAAAAGTGCAGCGACGGACATCGGGGATAGTGGCGTGACATTTTATTTAATGATAACTCTGGCTTCAGTTTCAACTCTTTTTCTCATCAGTATTATTGTGCTGATTGCAATGCAGTGCTCTAAAACCACGGACGTATCCTCCAAGTATTTACCAGAACCAAACTATGACGGAACTCTGTGTCACAGCATCCAGTACCGATCTGGAGAGAAACGCTACATGTTAGTTGGACCCAGGATGAGTATAGGATCTACTATAGTCCCGGGAAGCAATGGGAATACTCTAGTGGTTCCTGACAGGAGGAGCACATCTGCAGAGGTAAGCAATGACAACTACGCATATTTTATTGAGTATGGTTCCCCCAAATTTTTAGTTGACGAACACTTATATGATCATCCATAATTGTCCATTGCATTTCAACTAATTCCAAGTGGTGTGCTACTTTACTAACTATATACACTTTCGGGCTCGTGGAAACTCATTGATACAGATGTCAAACCTAATATATAAATGGCCTCATAACGAATATCACAGGATGTAATGCAATAAGTCACCTATTTGATGGAGAAAAAACTAACAAATCAACAGTATTTGCACTTACTTCGAAGGGATGAACTGAAACCCTTTCATGAAACATAAATATAATATATGTGTGACATGACTCAAACAACTCAAATAAAAATACTTTTCTTTTGACCAGGTGTTATTTGCACACAAGTGTATTTCCTCTATATCCGTCTCGAAGCTTTTACAATCTAAATTAGTCATTTAGCAGAAATGCATTTTCTCAGTCATTTTGTATTAGTTGTTTGCGTGACAATTTGTGAGGAGTCGCGCAGCTGCTCTCGAGTTGCCGCTTGTGTTTAAAGGTTATCGGTGGAAAACCAGATGTCCGACTGACTGCGTCACAGCTGGTTGGTCGCGCCTGACAGGAAGGATGCTGATGCTGAAACAATAAGTGGTCCTGCAATTTTAGGTATGCATCGATGGATGAAGCTTACGCTTTCGCGTGGGCCTGAAGGGGAGGTTGGTGCGGCAATTCACCACGCGTCACCCACGTAGCGATGCAGTGCTTTCTGGGACTTGTAGTGCCGCGGATCAAGGAAGTCAGAGATGCGCGTTAAAATGTATTGAAAACTTGAATTTAGCTGATGGCCTGGTTTGTGTTTGACGCAGAAGATGGAGTGCTGTCCGTGGTGCTGGAATAGACTACACGTTTGATTATGTCATTTCATTGCTCATTCAAGTATCGAATTATTAAAGAGTGCAGGGCTTTTGTACGTCAAACATGTTCTCAATGTATGATTGTATATATTATAAAGGTATTATATTACAAACAGAAATTAAACGTATAGTTGTAGTTGTTTAAACAACATTGTTTCATTATAATTCGCTTCCCTTTGGAGAAGGCAATATCCTGCAGTAACATTTACCATCACGTGGTGTCAGTAAGTAGACGGATACCGGTTCTGAAGCGTGTTCCCCACAGCTGATAAGCCCATCCCTTGTTCAGTTCGAGATGTTGGAGTGCGCTAAACCATTGTGCGGTCACAGCGTTTAGGGAATAACGAGGCTCCGTGCAGCATCTACATATGTGTTGGATAAAACCCTTATTTTAAAGAACGATGATGGAAAAGGACATTCTAATGTGAAATTCATGTTTTAGGATCTTACCGTTTCCGTTACATTTTCTCGCTATGGAACAAAGAGGACGGCGGACATGGAGGGAGCGATGTCTGTGGGTTTCCTGTTTTTTTGCTGTGGTTGCCTTTAGAAGCGTTTCTTTTGCTCAGATTCGATATTCCATCGCCGAGGAGGTTAAAGAAGGGACTGTTGTTGGACACATTGCTAAGGATTTAGGACTCGACAAGAGCACATTGAGAAACAGAGGCTACCGTATTGTCCACGGCTCGACGGAGCCCCTCTTCCAGGTGAATCAAGACGATGGCGTTTTGTATGTGAACCGAAACATTGACAGGGAGGAGGTATGCGAGAGAAGCAAAGCCTGTATAATAGAATTAAAAACCGTGTTGGAGAATCCGCTAGAGGTCCATTATGTAGCGGTGGAAGTACTGGATGTGAACGACCACGCTCCAAGCTTTCCTGAAAATGAAACAATTGGAGATTTCTGAATCTGCGTTACCAGGAGCCCGGTTTCAGTTGCAAGCTGCGCGTGACCCAGACAGTGGTATATTATCTGTACAGCAGTATAAAATAAGTCAGAATGAACATTTTAGTCTGGAGGTAAAAGATCGCGGTGAAAACCGCAAAATTCCTATTATAGTCCTCCAAAAGCCACTGGATAGAGAATCAGCTACACAACATAATCTACTTCTGATCGCGATCGATGGAGGTAAACCTCCAAAGACGGGTGACATGAAAATAACTATACATGTTTCTGATGTCAACGATAACGCCCCAGTCTTCACCAAAGACTCATACTCCTTTCGATTAAATGAAAACACTGGTATAGGGACTACTATTATACAAGTTAACGCAACAGATATTGATGAAGGATCTAATGGTGAAGTTGTGTATTCATTCAATAATAACCTGGATGGAGAGGTGCGGACACATTTTGAATTGAATGCAAAGACAGGAGAATTAACAGTGTCAGGAATCTTAGATTTTGAAGAACGTAACCGATATGAAGTCGATATTAAGGCATCAGACAAAGGAGCAGTTAAATTAACAACTGACAAAACAGTGATTATTGATATAATTGACCTCAACGACAATGCACCCGAGATAAAAGTGACATCTTTTTCCAAATTCCTCCCAGAAGATTCTAAGTCAGGGACAACAGTGGCTGTAATTACAGTAAAGGACGCTGACTCCGGTATCAACGGAAAGGTGATATGTTTTATTAAACAAGATGTTCCGTTTACACTCACTCCATCTGTACAGAATGACATGTACGCTGTAGTAACCAAAACACCTTTAGATCGAGAAAAGGAATCTGAATATGACGTTACAATTATCGCCAAAGACGCAGGTGAGCCTTCATTGTCCTCTGAAAAGACGATCCGGATCGATATATCAGATGTGAACGACAACAGCCCACAGTTTCTCCTGAGTCCCTATACTTTCTATCTTACTGAGAATAATTCTCCTGGAGACTCGATATTCAAAGTGCAGGCGACTGATCAAGACGAAGGGAATAATGCGCTCATTTCCTACCATATTTTTAGAGGCGGAGAAAATATGTTATCGTCATTTTTAAACATAAACTCGGACAATGGAGATATAGTGGCTTTGAAATGTTTTGACTTTGAAAAATTGAAAACGTTTAAATTCCAAGTTGTGGCAACAGACTCTGGAACTCCGTCTTTAAGCAGTAACGTTTCGGTTAACGTGTTTCTTCTGGATCAGAACGACAACCCTCCGCTTATCTTACACCCGGTCAGCTCTAACGGTTCTGCTGAAGGAGTAGAGGAGGTTCCTCGAAATGTTCCTGCTGGCCACCTGGTGACTAAAGTGAGAGCCTACGACGCTGATCTAGGATACAACGGCTGGCTGTTGTTCTCACTACAGGAAGTTAGTGACCACAGTCTCTTTGGTTTGGACCGCTATACTGGACGGATAAGAACACTGCGCTCATTCACAGAGGCAGACGAGGCTCAACATAAACTGGTCATACTGGTCAAAGACAATGGGAACGTGTCCCTCTCAGCAACAGCTACTGTGGTTGTCAAGCTGGTGGAGCCCAAAGAGGCCATTTCAGCTTCTGATGTGAAAAGTGCAGCGACGGACATCGGGGATAGTGGCGTGACATTTTATTTAATGATAACTCTGGCTTCAGTTTCAACTCTTTTTCTCATCAGTATTATTGTGCTGATTGCAATGCAGTGCTCTAAAACCACGGACGTATCCTCCAAGTATTTACCAGAACCAAACTATGACGGAACTCTGTGTCACAGCATCCAGTACCGATCTGGAGAGAAACGCTACATGTTAGTTGGACCCAGGATGAGTATAGGATCTACTATAGTCCCGGGAAGCAATGGGAATACTCTAGTGGTTCCTGACAGGAGGAGCACATCTGCAGAGGTAAGAGATGACAACTATGCACATTTTATTGAGTATGGTTGTCCCAAATGTTTTGGTTGAAGAACACTTATATGATTATCCATAATTGGCCATTGCATTTAAACTAATTCCAAGTGGTGTCCTACTTTACTAATTATACATATGTATATATGCCTCAAAACGAATACCATATAAATTGAAACAGTAACATATTTGATGAAAAACCGCTTGCTATTAACAATAAATGATTCACTAACTTTGAAGGGATGAACTCAAACCCTTTCATGAAAGTAGATCAATATAATATACTGTAAGTGTGACATGAATTAAACCACTTCAAGAAATCTACTTTTATTTGACCAGGTGTTATGTTTATACAATTAAATTCCCTCTTCATCCGTCTGGAAGCTTTTACAAACTAAATTAGCCATTTAGCATATGTGCATTCCCTCAGTAATTTTGTATTAGTTGTTTGCGGGTCAATGTGTGGAATCGCGCGGCTGCATCTCGAGTTGCCGCTTGAGTTTAAAGGTTGTCGGTGGAAAACCAGAAGTCCTGTTGATTGCGTCACAGCAGGTTGGTCGCACCTGATACAAAGTCAATGCTGGTGCTGAAACTGTTAGTGCTTCTGATATTCTAAGTATGCATCACATTTGACACAGCTTACGCTTTCGCGTTAGGGTGAAGGGGAGGGTGGTGCGGCACTTCATTACGCGTCACACACGTACCGACAGGTTTGCAGTGCTTTCTGGGACTTGTAGTGCAGCGGATCGCGGAAATCAGAGCTGCAGATGAAAATAAATTGAAAACTCGCATTCGGCTTGGGGCCTGGTTTTTGTCGCCGCGGGTCTTGTGTTTGACGGAGAAGATGGAATGCTGTCCGTGGTGCTGAAATAGACTACACGTTTGATTATGTCATTTCAATGCTCTTGCAAGTATCGAATGATTAAAGAGTCATGGCTTTTTCACGTCAAACATGTTCTCAATGTATGATAGTACATATTATAAAGGTATTATAATTATTGTAATTATATTACAAACAGGAAATAAACGTATAGTTGTAGTTGTTTAAACATTATTGTTTCATTATAATTCGCTACCCTTTGGAGAAGGCAATATCCTGCAGTAACATTTACCATCACGTGGTGTCAGTAAGTAGACGGATACCGGTTCTGAAGCGTGTTCCCCACAGCTGATAAGCCCATCCCTTGTTCAGTTCGAGATGTTGGAGTGCGCTAAACCATTGTGCGGTCACAGCGTTTAGGGAACAACGAGGCTCCGTGCAGCATCTACATATGTGTTGGATAATACTCTTCTTTTAAAGAACGATGATGGAAAAGGACATTCTGATTGTGAAATTCATGTTTTAGGATCTTACCGTTTCCGTTACATTTTCTCGCAATGGAACAAAGAGGACGACGGACATGGAGGGAGCGATGTCTGTGGGTTTCCTGTTTTTTTGCTGTGGTTGCCTTTAGAAGCGTTTCTTTTGCTCAGATTCGATATTCCATCGCCGAGGAGGTTAAAGAAGGGACTGTTGTTGGACACATTGCTAAGGATTTAGGACTCGACAAGAGCACATTGAGAAACAGAGGCTACCGTATTGTCCACGGCTCGACGGAGCCCCTCTTCCAGGTGAATCAAGACGATGGCGTTTTGTATGTGAACCGAAACATTGACAGGGAGGAGGTATGCGAGAGAAGCAAAGCCTGTGTAATAGAATTAAAAACCGTGTTGGAGAACCCGCTAGAGGTCCATTATGTAGCGGTGGAAATACTGGATGTGAACGACCACGCTCCGAGCTTTCCTGAAAATGAACAATTGGAGATTTCTGAATCTGCGTTACCAGGAGCCCGATTTCAGTTGCAAGCTGCGCGTGACCCAGACAGTGGTCTATTATCTGTTCAGCAGTATAAAATAAGTCAGAATGAACACTTTCGTCTGGAGGTAAAAGATCGTGGTGAAAATCGCAAAACTCCTATTATAGTCCTCCAAAAGCCACTGGATAGAGAATCAGCTACACAACATAATCTACTTCTGACGCGATCGATGGAGGTAAACCTCCAAAGTCTGGTGAAATGAAAATAACTATACATGTATCTGATGTCAACGATAACCACCCAGTCTTCACTAAGGACTCATACTCCTTACGATTACAGGAAAATACTGCTATAGGCACTACTATTATACAAGTTAATGCAACAGATCCTGATGAAGGTGCTAATGGTGAGGTTGTGTATTCATTTAGTAATGATGTGGATGGAGAGGTGCGGACATATTTTGAATTGAATGCATAAACTGGAGAATTAACAGTGTCAGGAATGTTAGATTTTGAAGAACGTAACCGATATGAGATTGACATCCAGGCATCAGACAAAGGGCAGCTTCATTGACAACTGACAAAACGTGTCATTATTGATATAATTGACGTCAACGACAATGCACCCGAGATAGAAGTGACGTCATTTTCCAAATTCCTTCCAGAAGATTCTAAGTCAGGGACAACAGTGGCTGTAATTACAGTAAAGGACGCTGACTCCGGTATCAACGGAAAGGTGATCTGTTTTATAAAACAAGATGTTCCGTTTACACTCACTCCATCTGTACAGAATAACATGTACTCTGTAGTAACCAAAACACCTTTAGATCGAGAAAAGGAATCTGAATATGACGTTACAATTATCGCCAAAGACGCAGGTGAGCCATCGTTGTCCTCTGAAAAGACGATACGGATCGATATATCAGATGTGAACGACAACAGCCCACAGTTTCTCCTGAGTCCCTATACTTTCTATCTTACTGAGAATAATTCTCCTGGAGACTCGATATTCAAAGTGCAGGCGACTGATCAAGACGAAGGGAATAATGCGCTCATTTCCTACCATATTTTTAGGGGCGGAGAAAATATGTTATCTTCATTTTTAAACATTAACTCTGACAATGGAGATGTCGTGGCTTTGAAAAGTTTTGACTTTGAAAAATTGAAAACGTTTAAATTCCAAGTTGTGGCAACAGACTCTGGAACTCCGTCTTTAAGCAGTAACGTTTCGGTCAACGTGTTTCTTCTGGATCAGAACGACAACCCTCCGCTTATCTTACATCCGGTCAGCTCTAACGGTTCTGCTGAAGGAGTAGAGGAGGTTCCTCGAAATGTTCCTGCAGGCCACCTGGTGACTAAAGTGAGAGCCTACGACGCTGATCTAGGATACAACGGCTGGCTGTTGTTCTCACTACAGGAAGTTAGTGACCACAGTCTCTTTGGTTTGGACCGCTATACTGGACGGATAAGAACACTGCGCTCATTCACAGAGACAGACGAGGCTCAACATAAACTGGTCATACTGGTCAAAGACAATGGGAACGTGTCCCTCTCAGCAACAGCTACTGTGGTTGTCAAGCTGGTGGAGCCCAAAGAGGCCATTTCAGCTTCTGATGTGAAAAGTGCAGCGACGGACATCGGGGATAGTGGCGTGACGTTTTATTTAATGATAACTCTGGCTTCAGTTTCAACTCTTTTTCTCATTAGTATTATTGTGCTGATTGCAATGCAGTGCTCTAAAACCACGGACGTATCCTCCAAGTATTTACCAGAACCAAACTATGACGGAACTCTGTGTCACAGCATCCAGTACCGATCTGGAGAGAAACGCTACATGTTAGTTGGACCCAGGATGAGTATAGGATCTACTATAGTCCCGGGAAGCAATGGGAATACTCTAGTGGTTCCTGACAGGAGGAGCACATCTGCAGAGGTAAGCAATGACAACTACGCATATTTTACTGAGTATGGTTCCCCACATGTTTTTAGTTGACGAACACTTATATGATCATCCATAATTGTCCATTGCATTTCAACTAATTCCAAGTGGTGTGCTACTTTACTAACTATATACACTTCGGGCTCGTGGAAACTCATGATACAGATGTCAACTTAATATATAAATGGCCTCATACGAATATCACAGCATGTAATGCAATAAGTCACCTATTGATGGAGAAAAACTACAATCAACAGTATTTGCACTTACTTCGAAGGATGAACTGAAACCCTTTCATGAAACTATATAAATATAATATATGTGTGACATGACTCAAACAACTCAAATAAAAATACTTTTCTTTTGACCAGGTGTTATTTGCACACAAGTGTATTCCTCTACATCCGTTCTCGAAGCTTTTACAATCTAAATGAGTCATTTAGCAGAAGTGCATTTTCTCAGTCATTTTGTATTAGTTGTTTGCGTGACAATTTGTGAGGAGTCGCGCGGCTGCCTCTCGAGTTGCCGCTTGAGTTTAAAGGTAGTCGGTGGAAAACCAGAAGTCCGACTGACTGCGTCACAGCTGGTTGGTCGCGCCTGACACGAAGGATGCTGATGCTGAAACAATAAGTGTCCTGCAATTTTAGGTATGCATCGTTGGATGAAGCTTACGCTTTCGCGTGGGCGTGAAGGGAGGTTGGTGCGGCATTCACACGCGTCACCCACGTAGCGATGCAGTGCTTTCTGGGACTTGTAGTGCCGCGGATCGGGAAGTCAGAGATGCGCGTTAAAATGTATTCAAAACTTGAATTAGCTGATGGCCTGTTTGTGTTGACGCAGGAGGTGGAGTGCTGTCCGTGGTGCTGAAATAGACTACACGTTTGATTATGTCATTTCATTGCTCATTCAAGTATCGAATTATTAAGAGTGCAGGGCTTTCGTACGTCAAACATGTTCTCAATGTATGATTGTATATATTATAAAGGTATTATATTACGAACAGAAAATAAACGTATAGTTGTAGTTGTTTTAACAACATTGTTTCATTATACTTCGCTTCCTTTGGAGAAGGCAATATCCTGCAGTAACATTTACCATCACGTGGTGTCAGTAAGTAGACGGATACCGGTTCTGAAGCGTGTTCCCCACAGCTGATAAGCCCATCCCTTGTTCAGTTCGAGATGTTGGAGTGCGCTAAACCATTGTGCGCTCACAGCGTTTAGGGAATAACGAGGCTCCGTGCAGCATCTACATATGTGTTGGATAAAACTCTTATTTCAAAGAACGATGATGGAAAATGGACATTCTGAATGTGAAATTCATGTTTTAGGATCTCACCGTTTCCGTTACATTTTATCGCAATGGAACAAAGAGGACGACGGACATGGAGGGAGCGATGTCTGTGGGTTTCCTGTTTTTTTGCGTTGGTTGCCTTTAGAAGCGTTTCTTTTGCTCAGATTCGATATTCCATCGCCGAGGAGGTTAAAGAAGGGACTGTTGTTGGACACATTGCTAAGGATTTAGGACTCGACAAGAGCACATTGAGAAACAGAGGCTACCGTATTGTCCACGGCTCGACGGAGCCCCTCTTCCAGGTGAATCAAGACGATGGCGTTTTGTATGTGAACCGAAACATCGACAGGGAGGAGGTATGCGAGAGAAGCAAAGCCTGTGTAATAGAACTAAAAACCGTGTTGGAGAATCCGCTAGAAGTCCATAATGTAGCGGTGGAAATACTGGATGTGAACGACCACGCTCCGAGATTTCCAGAAAAGGAAAACATGTTAGAGATCTCTGAATCTGCGTTGCCAGGAGCCCGATTTCAACTACATGCCGCGGATGATGCCGATAGTGGTCTATTATCTGTTCAGCAGTATAAACTGAATGCTAATGAACATTTTCGTTTGGAAGTTAAAGATCGTGGTGGAGATAGAAAGACTCCAATTTTAGTTATACAAAATCCACTGGATAGAGAATCCGTTAAAACCTACAATTTACTATTAACTGCTATTGATGGAGGTAAACCTCCAAAGTCTGGCGAAATGAAAATAACTATAAATGTATCTGATATAAATGATAACCACCCAGTTTTCACTAAGGACTCATACTCAGTACAACTACAGGAAAATACTGCTATAGGCACTACTGTTATACAAGTTAATGCAACAGATCCTGATGAAGGTGCTAATGGTGAGGTAGTGTATTCATTTAGTAATGATGTGCATGGAAAAGTGAGGGAATATTTTGATTTAAATTCATAAATGGAGAACTAACGGTGTCAGGAATGTTAGATTTTGAAGAACGTAGCGTATATGAGATTGACATCCGGCATCAGACAAAGGGGCAGCTGCACTGACAACAGACAAAAGTGTCATTATTCATATAATTGATGTCAACGACAATGCCCCCGAGATAGAAGTGATGTCATATTCCAAATCCCTTCCAGAAGATTCTAAGTCAGGGACAACAGTGGCTGTAATTACAGTAAAGGACGCTGACTCCGGTATCAACGGAAAGGTGATATGTTTTATTAAACAAGATGTTCCGTTTACACTGACTCCATCTGTACAGAATAACATGTACTCTGTAGTAACCAAAACACCTTTAGATCGAGAAAAGGAATCTGAATATGACGTTACAATTATCGCCAAAGACGCAGGTGAGCCATCGTTGTCCTCTGAAAAGACGATCCGGATCGATATATCAGATGTGAACGACAACAGCCCACAGTTTCTCCTGAGTCCCTATACTTTCTATCTTACTGAGAATAATTCTCCTGGAGACTCGATATTCAAAGTGCAGGCGACTGATCAAGACGAAGGGAATAATGCGCTCATTTCCTACCAGATTTTTAGGGGCGGAGAAAATATGTTATCGTCATTTTTAAACATTAACTCGGACAATGGAGATGTGGTGGCTTTGAAAAAGTTTGACTTTGAAAACTTGAAAACGTTTAAATTCCATGTTGTGGCAACAGACTCTGGAACTCCGTCTTTAAGCAGTAACGTTTCGGTTAACGTGTTTCTTCTGGATCAGAACGACAACCCTCCGCTTATCTTACATCCGGTCAGCTCTAACGGTTCTGCTGAAGGAGTAGAGGAGGTTCCTCGAAATGTTCCTGCAGGCCACCTGGTGACTAAAGTGAGAGCCTACGACGCTGATCTAGGATACAACGGCTGGCTGTTGTTCTCACTACAGGAAGTTAGTGACCACAGTCTCTTTGGTTTGGACCGCTATACTGGACGGATAAGAACACTGCGCTCATTCACAGAGGCAGACGAGGCTCAACATAAACTGGTCATACTGGTCAAAGACAATGGGAACGTGTCCCTCTCAGCAACAGCTACTGTGGTTGTCAAGCTGGTGGAGCCCAAAGAGGCCATTTCAGCGTCTGATGTGAAAAGTGCAGCGACGGACATCGGGGATAGTGGCGTGACGTTTTATTTAATGATAACTCTGGCTTCAGTTTCAACTCTTTTTCTTATTAGTATTATTGTGCTGATTGCAATGCAGTGCTCTAAAACCACGGACGTATCCTCAAAGTATTTACCAGAACCAAACTATGACGGAACTCTGTGTCACAGCATCCAGTACCGATCTGGAGAGAAACGCTACATGTTAGTTGGACCCAGGATGAGTATAGGATCTACTATAGTCCCGGGAAGCAATGGGAATACTCTAGTGGTTCCTGACAGGAGGAGCACATCTGCAGAGGTAAGAGATAATAACTACGCACATTTGATTGAGTATGGTTGTCCCAAATGTTTTGGTTGAAGAACACTTATATGATTATCCATAATTGGCCATTGCATTTAAACTAATTCCAAGTGGTGTCCTACTTTACTAATTATACAATATGTATATATGCCCTCAAAACGAATACCATATAAATTGAAACAGTAACATATTTGATGAAAAACCGCTTGCTATTAACAATAAATGATTCACTAACTTTGAAGGGATGAACTCAAACCCTTTCATGAAAGTAGATCAATATAATATACTGTAAGTGTGACATGAATTAAACCACTTCAAGAAATCTACTTTTATTTTGACCAGGTGTTATGTTTATACAATTAAATTCCCTCTTCATCCGTCTGGAAGCTTTTACAAACTAAATTAGCCATTTAGCATATGTGCATTCCCTCAGTAATTTTGTATTAGTTGTTTGCGGGTCAATGTGTGAGGAATCGCGCGGCTGCATCTCGAGTTGCCGCTTGAGTTTAAAGGTTGTCGGTGGAAAACCAGAAGTCCTATTGATTGCGTCACAGCAGGTTGGTCGCACCTGATACAAAGTCAATGCTGGTGCTGAAACTGTTAGTGCTTCTGATATTCTAAGTATGCATGACATTTGACACAGCTTACGCTTTCGCGTTAGGGTGAAGGGGAGGGTGGTGCGGCACTTCATTACGCGTCACACACGTACCGACAGGTTTGCAGTGCTTTCTGGGACTTGTAGTGCAGCGGATCGCGGAAATCAGAGCTGCAGATGAAAATAAATTGAAAACTCGCATTCGGCTTGGGGCCTGGTTTTTGTCGCCGCGGGTCTTGTGTTTGACGGAGAAGATGGAATGCTGTCCGTGGTGCTGAAATAGACAACACGTTTGATTATGTCATTTCAATGCTCTTGCAAGTATCGAATGATTAAAGAGTCAATGGCTTTTTCACGTCAAACATGTTCTCAATGTATGATAGTACATATTATAAAGGTATTATAATTATTGTAATTATATTACAAACAGGAAATAAACGTATAGTTGTAGTTGTTTAAACATTATTGTTTCATTATAATTCGCTACCCTTTGGAGAAGGCAATATCCTGCAGTAACATTTACCATCACGTGGTGTCAGTAAGTAGACGGATACCGGTTCTGAAGCGTGTTCCCCACAGCTGATAAGCCCATCCCTTGTTCAGTTCGAGATGTTGGAGTGCGCTAAACCATTGTGCGGTCACAGCGTTTAGGGAATAACGAGGCTCGGTGCAGCATCTACATATGTGTTGGATAAAACTCTTATTTTAAAGAACGATGATGGAAAAGGACATTCTGATTGTGAAATTCATGTTTTAGGATCTTACCGTTTCCGTTACATTTTCTCGCAATGGAACAAAGAGGACGACGGACATGGAGGGAGCGATGTCTGTGGGTTTCCTGTTTTTTTGCTGTGGTTGCCTTTAGAAGCGTTTCTTTTGCTCAGATTCGATATTCCATCGCCGAGGAGGTTAAAGAAGGGACTGTTGTTGGACACATTGCTAAGGATTTAGGACTCGACAAGAGCACATTGAGAAACAGAGGCTACCGTATTGTCCACGGCTCGACGGAGCCCCTCTTCCAGGTGAATCAAGACGATGGCGTTTTGTATGTGAACCGAAACATTGACAGGGAGGTGGTATGCGAGAGAAGCAAAGCCTGTGTAATTGAATTGAAAACTGCTTTGGAGAACCCGCTAGAGGTCCATTATGTAGCTGTGGAAATACTGGATGTGAACGACCACGCTCCGATCTTTCCTGAAAAGGATAAACAAATTGAGATCTCTGAATCTGCGTTGCCAGGAGCCCGATTTCAACTACATGCCGCGCATGATGCTGATAGTGGCCTATTATCTGTTCAGCAGTATAAACTGAATCCTAATGAACACTTTCGTTTAGAAGTAAAAGATCGTGGCGAAGATAGGAAGACACCTATTTTAATTATCCAAAAGCCACTGGATAGAGAAACAGTTAAGACCCACAATGTACTATTAACTGCGATTGATGGAGGCAAACCTCCAAAATCTGGTGAAATGAAAATAACCATAAATGTATCTGATATAAACGATAACCCACCCGTTTTCACTACGGACTCATACTCTGTACATCTGCAGGAAAATACTGCGATAGGCACTACTATTATACAAGTTAATGCAACAGATCCTGATGAAGGTGCGAATGGTGAGGTTTTATATTCATTTAGTAATGATGTGCATGGAAAAGTAAGGGAATATTTTAATTTAAATGGATTAACTGGGGAAATAACAGTATCAGGAATCTTAGATTGTGAAGAACGTAACAGATATGAGATTGACATCCAGGCATCAGACAAAGGGGCAGCTGCACTGACAACTGACAAAAGTGTCATTATTAATATAATTGATGTCAACGACAATGCACCCGAGATAGAAGTGACGTCTTTTTCCAAAGTCCTTCCAGAAGATTCTAAGTCAGGGACAACAGTGGCTGTAATTACAGTTAAGGACGCTGACTCCGGTATCAACGGAAAGGTGATCTGTTTCATAAAACAAGATGTTCCGTTTACACTCACTCCATCTGTACAGAATAACATGTACGCTGTAGTAACCAAAACACCTTTAGATCGAGAAAAGGAATCTGAATATGACGTTACAATTATCGCTAAAGACGCAGGTGAGCCATCGTTGTCCTCTGAAAAGACGATCCGGATCGATATATCAGATGTGAACGACAACAGCCCACAGTTTCTCCTGAGTCCCTATACTTTCTATCTTACTGAGAATAATTCTCCTGGAGACTCGATATTCAAAGTGCAGGCGACTGATCAAGACGAAGGGAATAATGCGCTCATTTCTTACCATATTTTAAGGGGCGGAGAAAATATGTTATCTTCATTTTTAAACATAAACTCGGACAATGGAGATGTAGCAGCTTTAAAAAGTTTTGACTTTGAAAAATTGAAAACGTTTAAATTCCAAGTTGTGGCAACAGACTCTGGAACTCCGTCTTTAAGCAGTAACGTTTCGGTTAACGTGTTTCTTCTGGATCAGAACGACAACCCTCCGCTTATCTTACATCCGGTCAGCTCTAACGGTTCTGCTGAAGGAGTAGAGGAGGTTCCTCGAAATGTTCCTGCAGGCCACCTGGTGACTAAAGTGAGAGCCTACGACGCTGATCTAGGATACAACGGCTGGCTGTTGTTCTCACTACAGGAAGTTAGTGACCACAGTCTCTTTGGTTTGGACCGCTATACTGGACGGATAAGAACACTGCGCTCATTCACAGAGACAGACGAGGCTCAACATAAACTGGTCATACTGGTCAAAGACAATGGGAACGTGTCCCTCTCAGCAACAGCTACTGTGGTTGTCAAGCTGGTGGAGCCCAAAGAGGCCATTTCAGCTTCTGATGTGAAAAGTGCAGCGACGGACATCGGGGATAGTGGCGTGACCTTTTATTTAATGATAACTCTGGCTTCAGTTTCAACTCTTTTTCTCATCAGTATTATTGTGCTGATTGCAATGCAGTGCTCTAAAACCACGGACGTATCCTCCAAGTATTTACCAGAACCAAACTATGACGGAACTCTGTGTCACAGCATCCAGTACCGATCTGGAGAGAAACGCTACATGTTAGTTGGACCCAGGATGAGTATAGGATCTACTATAGTCCCGGGAAGCAATGGGAATACTCTAGTGGTTCCTGACAGGAGGAGCACATCTGCAGAGGTAAGAAATGACAACTAAGCTGATTTTATTGAGTTAGGTTCTCCCTACTGTTTTGTTTGAATAACACTAAAATGATCATCCATAATTGTCCATTGCATTTAAACTACTTCCGAGTGGTGTGCTACTTTACTCACTATATACATTTTTGGGATTGTGGAGACTCCTAGATAAGTGATGTCAAACTTAATAATTATATAGATATAGCATGCCCTCATAATGAATACCATACGAAGTAATGCAATAAATCAACTATATGATATATGAAAAAACTAACAATTCAACAATATAATCACAAGTTGTTTTCTACTTTACTCACTATATACATTTTCGGGATCGTGAAAAATCCTAGATAAGAGATATCAAACATATACATACATATATAAATGCCATCATAACGAATAACACAGGAAGTCACGCAATAAGTCACCTATTGATTGAGAAAAAAATAACAAATCAACGATATAATCTCTAACTTTGAAGGGATGATGTGAAACCCTTTCATAAAACGATATACATATGTGTGACATGACTCAAACAACTTAAATAAAACTACTTTTCTTTTGATGTGCACACAATTGAATATCCTCTTCATCCGTTTGAAATATTTTACAAACTAAATGACCCATTTAGCATAAGTGCATTTCCTCAGTCATTGTGTATTAGTCTTTTGCGTGGCAATTTGTGAGGAATCGCGCGGCTGCGTCTCGAGTTGCCGCTTGAGTTTTAAAGGTTGTCGGTGGAAAACCAGAAGTCCGACTGACTGCGTCACAGCAGGTTGGTCGCACCTGATACGTTAGTGCTTCTGATATTAAAATGATGCATCACATTTGACACAGCGTACAGTTTCGCGTGGGTGTGAAGGTAAGGGTGGCGCGGCAATTCAGCACGAGTCACCCACGTAGCGATGCAGTGCTTTCTGGGACTTGTAGTGCCGCGGATCGAGGAAGTCAGAGATGGTTTGTGTCGCCGCGGGCCTTTAGTTTGACGCAGAAGATGGAATGCTGTCCGTGGTGCTGAAATAGACTACACGTTTGATTTTGTAATTTAATTGCTCATTCAAGTATCGAATTATTAAAGAGTGAAGGGCTTTTGCACGTCAAATATGTTTTCAATATATGATAGTATATATTATAAAGGTATTATATTACCAACAGAAAATAAACGTATAGTTGTAGTTCTTTAAACATTATTGTTTCATTATAATTCGCTTCACTTTGGAGAAGGCATTATCCTGCAGTAACATTTACCATCACGTGGTGTCAGTAAGTAGACGGATACCGGTTCTGAAGCGTGTTCCCCACAGCTGATAAGCCCATCCCTTGTTCAGTTCGAGATGTTGGAGTGCGCTAAACCATTGTGCGGTCACAGCGTTTAGGGAACAACGAGGCTCCGTGCAGCATCTACATATGTGTTGGATAATACTCTTCTTTTAAAGAACGAATATGGAAAAAGACATTCTAATGTGAAATTCATGTTTTAGGATCTTACCGTTTCCGTTACATTTTCTCGCAATGGAACAAAGAGGACGACGGACATGGAGGGAGCGATGTCTGTGGGTTTCCTGTTTTTTTGCTGTGGTTGCCTTTAGAAGCGTTTCTTTTGCTCAGATTCGATATTCCATCGCCGAGGAGGTTAAAGAAGGGACTGTTGTTGGACACATTGCTAAGGATTTAGGACTCGACAAGAGCACATTGAGAAACAGAGGCTACCGTATTGTCCACGGCTCGACGGAGCCCCTCTTCCAGGTGAATCAAGACGATGGCGTTTTGTATGTGAACCGAAACATTGACAGGGAGGAGGTATGCGAGAGAAGCAAAGCCTGTGTAATAGAATTGAAAACTGCTTTGGAGAACCCGCTAGAGGTCCATTATGTAGCGGTGGAAATACTGGATGTGAACGACCACGCTCCGAGCTTTCCTGAAAAGGAAAAAATGTTGGAAATATCTGAATCTGCGGTACCGGGAACACGGTTTCAGTTGCAAGCTGCGCGTGACCCAGACAGTGGTCTACTATCTGTTCAGCAGTATAAAATAAGTCATAATGAACATTTTCGCTTGGAGGTAAAAGATCGTGGCGAAAACCGTAAAACACCTATTTTAATTATCCAAAAGCCATTGGACAGAGAATCAGTTGAGACATATATTCTACTTCTGACTGCGATTGATGGAGGTAAACCTCCAAAGTCTGGTGAAATGAAAATAACAATAGAAGTAGTTGATGTCAACGATAACCACCCAGTGTTTACTAAGGACTTATACTCTGTACAACTACAGGAAAATACTGCTATAGGCACTACTGTTATACAAGTTAATGCAACAGACCCGGATGAAGGTGCTAATGGTGAAGTTGTGTATTCGTTTGGTCATGATGTGGATGGAGAGGTGAAGGCATATTTTAATTTAAATTCATTAAATGGAGAATTAACAGTGTCAGGAATGTTAGATTTTGAAGAACGTAACGTATATGAGATTGACATCCAGGCATCAGACAAAGGTGCACTAGCATTTACAACTGATAAAAGTGTTATTATTAATATAATTGACGTCAACGACAATGCACCCGAGATAGAAGTGACTTCTTTTTCCAAATCCCTTCCAGAAGATTCTAAGTCAGGGACAACAGTGGCTGTAATTACAGTAAAGGACGCTGACTCCGGTATCAACGGAAAGGTGATCTGTTTCATAAAACAAGATGTTCCGTTTACACTGACTCCCTCTGTACAGAATAACATGTACTCTGTAGTAACCAAAACACCTTTAGATCGAGAAAAGGAATCTGAATATGACGTTACAATCATTGCCAAAGATGCAGGTGAGCCATCGTTGTCCTCTGAAAAGACGATCCGGATCGATATATCAGATGTGAACGACAACAGCCCACAGTTTCTCCTGAGTCCCTATACTTTCTATCTTACTGAGAATAATTCTCCTGGAGACTCGATATTCAAAGTGCAGGCGACTGATCAAGACGAAGGGAATAATGCGATCATTTCCTACCAGATTTCTCGGGGCGGAGAAAATATGTTGACGTCATTTTTAAACATAAACCCTGAAAATGGAGATATAGTGGCTTTGAAAAGTTTTGACTTTGAAAAATTGAAAACGTTTAAATTCCAAGTTGTGGCAACAGACTCTGGAACTCCGTCTTTAAGCAGTAACGTTTCAGTCCACGTGTTTCTTCTGGATCAGAACGACAACCCTCCGCTTATCTTACATCCGGTCAGCTCTAACGGTTCTGCTGAAGGAGTAGAGGAGGTTCCTCGAAATGTTCCTGCTGGCCACCTGGTGACTAAAGTGAGAGCCTACGATGCTGATCTAGGATACAACGGCTGGTTGTTGTTCTCACTACAGGAAGTTAGTGACCACAGTCTCTTTGGTTTGGACCGCTATACTGGACGGATAAGAACACTGCGCTCATTCACAGAGGCAGACGAGGCTCAACATAAACTGGTCATACTGGTCAAAGACAATGGGAACGTGTCCCTCTCAGCAACAGCTACGGTGGTTGTCAAGCTGGTGGAGCCCAAAGAGGCCATTTCAGCTTCTGATGTGAAAAGTGCAGCGACGGACATCGGGGATAGTGGCGTGACATTTTGTTTAATGATAACTCTGGCTTCAGTTTCAACTCTTTTTCTCATCAGTATTATTGTGCTGATTGCAATGCAGTGCTCTAAAACCACGGACGTATCCTCCAAGTATTTACCAGAACCAAACTATGACGGAACTCTGTGTCACAGCATCCAGTACCGATCTGGAGAGAAACGCTACATGTTAGTTGGACCCAGGATGAGTATAGGATCTACTATAGTCCCGGGAAGCAATGGGAATACTCTAGTGGTTCCTGACAGGAGGAGCACAGCTGCAGAGGTAAGAGATGACAACTATGCACATTTTATTGAGTTCACCTACATGTTTTGGGTGAAGAACACTTATATATGTTTATACATAATTGTCCTTTGCATTTAAACTAATTTAAAGTGGTGTGCTACTTTCCTCACTATATACATGTTCGGCTTTGTGGAAATTCCTGGAGAAGAGATGTCATACTTAATATGTATATATATATATAAATATAAATGCCCTCATAACGAATAAGGAAGTAATCAACTATTTAATGGAGAAAAAACAATAAATTCAACAATATAAGCATTAACTTTGAAGGAATGAATTAAACTCCTTTAATGAAACAATAATATAATATATGTGTGACAAGACTCAATCAACTTAAATAAAATGACTTTTCTCTACATCCGTCTGAAAGCTTTTACAAACTAAATAAGGCATTTAAGTGAAGTGCATTTCCTCAGTTATTTCGTATTAGTCGTGTGCGTGATATTCTAATCATGCATCACATTTGACACGGCTTACGGTTTCGCGTGGGTGTGAAGGTAAGGGTGTTGCGGCAATTCATCAGCGTCACACGCAATCTGAGAGGTTTGCAGTGCTTTCTGGGACTTGTAGTGCCGCGGATCGCGGAAGTAGGAGATGCAGGTGAACATGTATTGAAAACTCGAATTTAGTTTAGGGCCTGGTTTGTGTTTGACGCAGAAGGTGGAGTGCTGTCCTTGGTGCTGAAATAGACTACACGTTTGATTATGTAATTTCATTGCTCTCGCAAGTATCGAATGATTTAAGAGTGCAGGGCTTTCGCACGTCATACATGTTGTCGATGAATGATAGTATATATTATAAAGGTATTATATTACCAACAGAAAATAAACGTATAGTTGTAGTGGTTTAAACATTGTTTCATTATAATTCGCTATATAGAGAAGTCAGTATCCTGCAGTAATATTTACCATCACGTGGTGTCAGTAAGTAGACGGATACCGGTTCTGAAGCGTGTTCCCCACAGCTGATAAGCCCATCCCTTGTTCAGTTCGAGATGTTGGAGTCCGCTAAACCATTGTGCGGTCACAGCGTTTAGGGAACAACGAGGCTCCGTGCAGCATCTACATATGTGTTGGCTAGTACTCTTCTTTTAAAGAACGATGATGGAAAAGGACATTCTAATGTGAAATTCATGTTTTAGGATCTTACCGTTTCCGTTATATTTTATCGCAATGGAACAAAGAGGACGACGGACATGGAGGGAGCGATGTCTGTGGGTTTCCTGTTTTTTTGCTGTGGTTGCCTTTAGAAGCGTTTCTTTTGCTCAAATTCGATATTCCATCGCCGAGGAGGTTAAAGAAGGGACTGTTGTTGGATACATTGCTAAGGATTTAGGACTCGACAAGAGCACATTGAGAAACAGAGGCTACCGTATTGTCCAGGGCTCGACGGAGCCCCTCTTCCAGGTGAATCAAGACGATGGCGTTTTGTATGTGAACCGAAACATTGACAGGGAGGAGGTATGCGAGAGAAGCAAAGCCTGTGTAATAGAATTGAAAACTGCTTTGGAGAACCCGCTAGAGGTCCATTATGTAGCGGTGGAAATACTGGATGTGAACGACCACGCTCCAAGCTTTCCCGAAAAGCAAACATTGTTAGAAATGTCTGAATCCGCGGTACCGGGAACACGATTTCAGTTGCAAGCTGCGCGTGACCCAGACAGTGGTCTATTATCTGTTCAGCAGTATAAAATAAGTCATAATGAACATTTTCGTTTGGAGGTAAAAGATCGTGGTGAAAACCGTAAAACACCTATTTTAATTCTCCAAAAGCCACTGGACAGAGAATCAATTAAGACGCATCATATATTACTGACTGCGATTGACGGAGGTAAACCTCCTAAGTCTGGTGATATGAAAATAACAATAGAAGTAGTTGATGTAAACGATAACCACCCAGTGTTTACTAAAGACTCATACTCTGTACAACTACAGGAAAATACTGCTATAGGCACTACTGTTATACAAGTTAATGCAACAGATCCTGATGAAGGTGCGAATGGTGAAGTTGTGTATTCGTTTGGTCATGATGTTGATGGAGAGGTGAAAGCATATTTTAATTTGAATTCATTAAATGGAGAATTAACGGTGTCAGGAATGTTAGATTTTGAAGAACGTAACGTATATGAGATTGACATCCGGGCATCAGACAAAGGTCCAGCTGCACTGACAACTGACAAAAGTGTCATTATTAATATAATTGACGTCAACGACAATGCTCCCGAGATAGAAGTGACGTCATATTCCAAATCCCTTCCGGAAGATTCTAAGTCAGGGACAACAGTGGCTGTAATTACAGTAAAGGACGCTGACTCCGGTATCAACGGAAAGGTGATCTGTTTCATAAAACAAGATGTTCCGTTTACTCTGACTCCCTCTGTACAGAATAACATGTACTCTGTAGTAACCAAAACACCTTTAGATCGAGAAAAGGAATCTGAATATGACGTTACAATCATTGCCAAAGACGCAGGTGAGCCATCGTTGTCCTCTGAAAAGACGATCCGGATCGATATATCAGATGTGAACGACAACAGCCCACAGTTTCTCCTGAGTCCCTATACTTTCTATCTTACTGAGAATAATTCTCCTGGAGACTCGATATTCAAAGTGCAGGCGACTGATCAAGACGAAGGGAATAATGCGATCATTTCCTACCAGATTTCTCGGGGCGGAGAAAATATGTTGACGTCATTTTTAAACATAAACCCTGAAAATGGAGATATAGTGGCTTTGAAAAGTTTTGACTTTGAAAAATTGAAAACGTTTAAATTCCAAGTTGTGGCAACAGACTCTGGAACTCCGTCTTTAAGCAGTAACGTTTCGGTTAACGTGTTTCTTCTGGATCAGAACGACAACCCTCCGCTTATCTTACATCCGGTCAGCTCTAACGGTTCTGCTGAAGGAGTAGAGGTGGTTCCTCTAAATGTTCCTGCTGGCCACCTGGTGACTAAAGTGAGAGCCTACGATGCTGATCTAGGATACAACGGCTGGTTGTTGTTCTCACTACAGGAAGTTAGTGACCACAGTCTCTTTGGTTTGGACCGCTATACTGGACGGATAAGAACACTGCGCTCATTCACAGAGGCAGACGAGGCTCAACATAAACTGGTCATACTGGTCAAAGACAATGGGAACGTGTCCCTCTCAGCAACAGCTACGGTGGTTGTCAAGCTGGTGGAGCCCAAAGAGGCCATTTCAGCTTCTGATGTGAAAAGTGCAGCGACGGACATCGGGGATAGTGGCGTAACATTTTATTTAATGATAACTCTGGCTTCAGTTTCAACTCTTTTTCTCATCAGTATTATTGTGCTGATTGCAATGCAGTGCTCTAAAACCACGGACGTATCCTCCAAGTATTTACCAGAACCAAACTATGACGGAACTCTGTGTCACAGCATCCAGTACCGATCTGGAGAGAAACGCTACATGTTAGTTGGACCCAGGATGAGTATAGGATCGACTATAGTCCCGGGAAGCAATGGGAATACTATAGTGGTTCCTGACAGGAGGAGCACATCTGCAGAGGTAAGAGATGATAACTACGCATATTTTATTGAGTATGGTTGTCCCAAATGTTTTGGTTGAAGAACACTTATATGATTATCCATAATTGTCCATTACATATAAACTAATTTTGAGTGGTGTGCTACTTTACTCATTATGCTATATATATATATATATATATATATATATATCTCCTCAAAACAAATACCATATAAATTGAAAACGTATTTGACGTATTTGATGAAAAACAGCTTGCTAATAACAATACATGATTCACAAACTTTGAAGGGATGAACTCAAACCCTTTCATGAAACTAGATACATATAATACACTGTAAGCGTGACATGACTTCAACCACTTCAAGAAATCGCAGGTGCTATGTGCACACAATTGTATTTCCTCTTCATCCGTCTGGAATTCTTTACAAACTAAATGAGACATTTAGCAGAAGTGCAATTTCTCAGTCATTTTATATTAGTCTTTTGCGTGGCAATTTGAGAGGAATCGCGCGGCTGCCTCACTATTGCCGCTTGAGTTTAAAGGTTGTCGGTGGAAAACCAGAAGTCCGACTGATTGCGTCACAGCAGGTTGGTCGCGCCTGATACAAAGTCAATGCTGATGCTGAAACAGTTAGAGCTTGTGATATTCTAAATATGCATCACATTTGACACAACTTACGCTTTCTTGTGGGAGTGAATGGGAGGGTGGTGCTGCAATTCATCACGCGTCACACACGTACCGAAAGGGTTGCAGTGCTTTCTGGGACATGTAGTGCAGCGGATCGCGGAAATCAGAGATGCAGGAGAAATCTAATTTAAACCTCGAAATTGGCTTCGGACCTGGTTCTTGTCGCCGCGGGTCTTGTGTTTGACGCAGAACATGGAATGCTGTCCTTGGTGCTGAAATTGACTACACCTTTTATAATGTAATTTCATTGCTATTGCAAGTATCGAATGATTAAAGACTGCAGGGCTTTTGCACGTCAAACATGTTCTCAATGTATGATAGTATATATTATAAAGGTATTATAATTGTATTACAAACAGGAAATACACGTATAGTTGTAGTTGTTTAAACATTATTGTTTCATTATAATTCGCTACCCTTTGGAGAAGGCAATATCCTGCAGTAACATTTACCATCACGTGGTGTCAGTAAGTAGACGGATACCGGTTCTGAAGCGTGTTCCCCACAGCTGATAAGCCCATCCCTTGTTCAGTTCGAGATGTTGGAGTGCGCTAAACCATTGTGCGGTCACAGCGTTTAGGAAACAACGAGGCTCCGTGCAGCATCTACATATGTGTTGGATAAAAATCTTATTTTAAAGAACGATGATGTAAAAGGACATTCTGATTGTGAAATTCATGTTTTAGGATCTTACCGTTTCCGTTACATTTTCTCGCAATGGAACAAAGAGGACGACGGACATGGAGGGAGCGATGTCTGTGGGTTTCCTGTTTTTTTGCGTTGGTTGCCTTTAGAAGCGTTTCTTTTGCTCAGATTCGATATTCCATCGCCGAGGAGGTTAAAGAAGGGACTGTTGTTGGACACATTGCTAAGGATTTAGGACTCGACAAGAGCACATTGAGAAACAGAGGCTACCGTATTGTCCACGGCTCGACGGAGCCCCTCTTCCAGGTGAATCAAGACGATGGCGTTTTGTATGTGAACCGAAACATTGACAGGGAGGAGGTATGCGAGAGAAGCAAAGCCTGTGTAATAGAATTGAAAACTGCTTTAGAGAACCCGCTAGAGGTCCATTATGTAGCTGTGGAAATACTGGATGTGAACGACCACGCTCCGAGCTTTCCTGAAAAGGAAAAGATGTTGGAAATATCTGAATCTGCGGTACCGGGAACACGGTTTCAGTTGCAAGCTGCGCGTGACCCAGACAGTGGTCTACTATCTGTTCAGCAGTATAAAATAAGTCATAATGAACATTTTCGCTTGGAGGTAAAAGATCGTGGCGAAAACCGTAAAACACCTATTTTAATTATCCAAAAGCCATTGGACAGAGAATCAGTAAAGAC